>CM058043.1:41141142-41857691 GCA_030169165.1 Centaurea solstitialis
ATGTTGGTCGTCGGTTGCATTTGATGCAGGGACGAACCTATATAGGTGTCCATGGTGGCACGTGCCATCGTATCATTCCTCCGTCGCAGTGTAAATGTCGTAAAAGTGTCACCGTATTAATTTGTTGTGTGCCAGCATATATTTTGAAAATGCAATAAAGACACAAACTCTCATTGGTTAAGTTGGTTAGCTCCTTGTTTTTTAAAGGGGAGGTCATTGGTTCAAATCTTGTTAGAGTGATTTCTTTTAACTTTTAATATCATATTTATTATGTTTCTTAAAAAATTGTAATAATAAAACTTGAACATGGAACTTTTCATTTAAAAGTCGAAAAAACCAACCATTAAACCAATATTGACTTAATAAAAAATATCTCTACAATGTACCTTATAATTAAGTGGTGCCACCGTTATAAAAATTCTCTAGGTCCGTCCATGATTTGATGCATTGATGGGTAAAATCTGCAATAAATAAGAAAGATAATGGTTGTTGATCTAATGAATAATAAATAAGGCGGTTATCTTCTTAGGCTGTCTTAATCAACCATGACCGAAGGTCAGATGTTAAGACAGACGATTGGCGACAGACGACATGAGACTAGCGTCATAATTGGGACCGTTATTACTTCAGATTCAAAGAAAGCCAGTTCTTCTTTTTCAAAAAGAAATCACAGACTATTCACGAGCGACATAAGACGGGTGATATAAGACCGGTGACCATGAAGTGGCACCAAGAACATGATGACCGGCCATAGCTGGTCGTGAGATGTTAAGACGTCATTTCGAATAACAATTGAAACAATATGTCTTCGGATAATTCAACTACCGTGCTTATTAACGTATGTTGGGGATATCTTTATCCTGGACATTATCCTTGTTGATAAACTTTTTTGAGGGTTTTGATTTCAAAAGTTTTTTTTTTTTTTTTTTTTGAGTTTTCTTTATTACGATGTACAGTAACATTTCCTAAAACAATAAGTTTTTACCTTATGGCAAATATGTTTTTAGGAATAAAAATTTGTTGTCTCCAAGTTTGATCCATCGTCAATTCGTTATCTCTGCGTGCCATATAAATTTATTTAATTCACATTTATTTTTCTTTCTTCTTAAGGAATATATTATGTGATTTCATGCTATTAATAGACAAACAAGAAACAAAAAGTTTGGGGATAGTTGATCTTTAGTCGTATTTTGGGAACCTATATAATCAAATCTCATGGTACGTAGATTAGGATTCGCCCCATCAAATTTTATTCTTTAGTTGTAGTTTGGAAATTTAAATCGATTTTGGAGTTTATCTTCCAAAAATGATTCTTGATCATTTCTACTTTGAAAAGAAAATTTGATCGTTATTGATATGTTCTTTAAAAGAGAAAAGAACAACTTGAAAGATTAGAGCATCCACAGTGGTGGAATCTCTAAGAACCCCATTTGACATAATTTTTTTCCTGTCACATCATTTCTACAATCGGGGTTCTTACAAAAACCTTACCTCCATTTTCTTATTTATAATATAAATTTTATTTATGTAAATTAGTGTATAACAGAAAAAGAAAGTATTACAAGAACCAAAGAACCTGGGTTCTTGTTCAAACCCTTGGTTCTAATAAGAACCTGTGACTGGGCAAGAACATTTGTTTCACAGTGGAGGTTCTTGTAAAAAACCCAAGAAGAACCTCCATTGTGGATGCTCTTAAAGTGTTTGATTGTCCATTTTTAAGATTGTTGAAAATGGCTAAACGGCTCGAGTACAAATTATGTGTTGCATTGGTGGGTCAGCAGCGGTGTTCTTTAGCATGTCAAGAAAGTGATTTGAAGAGGGGTCTAAAAACTTTTGGACCCTATTTCACATTGTTTGAGGCTTTTTTTAGTCAATAAATGTAAAACTATAGTCAAAGGAAGTGTCTCTCTAATTTATATCGAAAGACAAAAGTAATTTGCCTCATCATCATCTTTGTAATTTGTATATTATATTTTTGTTATCTCATTTTACAATATAAAATTAAAAGCTAATGTCATAAGATCTCTTAAAAGATTGGAACGCTTCTAGGTGAGTGTATAGAACAAAGATCGTCCTTGCGTCAACACTGAATAGCATATCCACTTCATTCAAATCCATAAACTAAAAACGTTCGCACTACATTTAGAAAACATTTTACTTGACTACAAAAATAACAACATTTTGAGAGGTTTAGACATATATTTCTTTCAAATATATTTTGGTAAATCACAATATGTTCAAATTTCATTTGGATCATCTAGGATACTTATGGCTCGTTTATGAGATTTGATAAAACTTGAAATCAAAATTTATTCCAAGTCACGTCTGTTTTAGAGGAAAGTCTGTAAGTGAAATCTTGAAAGCCCAATGAAAAGCACTGAATTTAGAAATCTTATGGGGTAGTTGGTATTTCAATGTGATGTCATAAGATTTGTTTGTAATAAAGTTCTAAAATATATTAAACACTTCCATTTTGTAATAAGCCTTTAATAAAAAGTAACTTAACTATTCTTATAATTATTCATAATCTATTTTTGTAAATCATCTATAAGTAATAAAAATCCTTCTACACACTTTCATTCAAATCCTACAAACCAAATATTTCAAATTCTTTCAATTACAAATCCTTCCACGAAATTCGAAGAATCAATTCCTTTAACTTAATTTATCATTAGTATTAGGTTTTTCCTTAGGCTAGATTGTTGAGCTTAATTGGTTGTCAAATCTCAACTTGTCTCTAACTTTGATAGGTTTGGTAATCTGGTGAGAAAGCGTACTCACACCTAACCATTTTGTCTCTACCGTTAAAGAATATACATTTTGTCTCTAACGTGAAATAAATATTTCGAAAACTCCGAGGGGTGTTAGGGATTGCTTATTTGTAGGTGTTTATGATTTATTTTATCTTGAGAAATGAGAAACTATTTCTAGTGTTCAAAAAAAAAATTCTAGTGTTCGGATGGAGTTTTTAAGAAGGTGCTTATGACTTCTCAAACGAGGAGATAAGTTGTTTTTAAAAAGCTATTTTATTTAACATTTTAAAAAGGAGATAAATCACTTTTCAAAAAGTATAAGTTGTTTTAGATAAGCAACACCAAACACCGCCCAAATCATGTTGCCTCTTTGTAGCTTGGTGGGGAAGCCTACTTCTACCGCACCTTTAATTATCCCCAATTGGGTTTGTTTTTTTATCGGACTTTCTCATCAGGTTCTAGTTATAATCAATCTCAAGAATTATTACTAAATGCTTAACCGATAAGCACATATTAGACCTTACTAAGTATGAGCAACATAAATATCCCACAGTCTTACATGGTAAGGGTGAAAATTCTTACCAGTAAATTTTTGTATACAATACAAATAACCGTTTAAGTTAAAGAGTCCTTATTCTTCAACCGGCATTCAGTTTTTTAATTTAAATGAACTTCCCAATTTATCAAGGTACTTTTTTTATAAAACGTGTTCCCAATAAAAACATATAATGAATTCATAATTTACACAACCTGATTTAAAAAAGTCTTCATTCACCATAATTCAACAATAGATAGATATTGAATAATCCTTGTTTTATGATTTGTAAATTGTAATCAAGCAGGCTTTTCATAACCGATCAAAATCTATCTCTATTGTCAGATCACCAAGAGACTCTTTATAGTATCATATACTTTGTGAGTGATTATATTTCACTTGTGCTTTCGCAATCGAAAACCAAAGAATGTAAAGTAATACGTAGGTTTGTAAAGATTATCGACTGCGAAAGGATGTTGCAGTGAAGCAAATAATTAAAGAATCCATGATAATCACCTGTGAACCAAACGCAACCTTAAACTACCTCAAAGAAACCGGAATACAGATTTTCTTAGAGTGCAATAGGACACGACAAAGAACCAAGTTAAACATGCTTCAAAAATGATTAGAAAGCAAAAAAAAATGAGGAAAATCAAGTGCCATTCAAGTGCAAAGATATGTTTTGATGATGAATGATATTAAAACATCAAGTTACAGCATGAGGCATAGCCAACATAACTGTTGAAGTTCATGGCAATTAAGACACTCCTTATTCATATTCAACTCAAGGTATTAAACTTTACTGGAAAATTGGGTATCAATATCGACCTCCATCCGCTACTTCAGTTTTGCAAACAGTTTAGGTGCGACCTGCAGACAAGTGAAGTTATGTATTAGATGGCTAGGTGGGGTCTGTGAAGTTATGTATTATTCAGGTTAGAGCCAGATTGATTAAATAAGGGAAATGTGCAGCTTACACATTTATCGACACATTGCCAATAATCGAAGTATTGTCCGGTGCAATGTTTGTGGCCAGTTTCATCTGCCTGAACCCTTTTCACACATCCCTGCACATTACGTAGAAAACTAAATTACAAACAGAGTAGTGTTTGCTGAAAAGGTAAACCGCCAGATGAAACGTAAGAAAATAGAAAACAAAGATGATCCGGAAAAAAAAAAAGAATATTTTGGGTGCCCATAAGATGAGGGTGTTGGTACATGTAATACTCAAACATCTTGGAATATGCTTAACAACGACAAAATAGAGGAACTATGCAGAGAAAGATTAACATCAATAACTTGTCATAACTAAAATGGATAAATAGGTCATTTTAACTGCGTAATATGCCAAAAGAAGGAAACATCGCATTTTATGAACAGCATTCCAAAAGGAAAATTGTTGCAAGTTTTGGGAGAACGATGATAATGGTAAAAATTATTTACAAATAAAAGTATGCCAACTATGAATGTAGAATGAAGCATATATTATAAGGGATGAAAGAGTCCTTGCAAATTTGTCACTTCCATTCCACAATTCTAAAAACTAAACCAAACAAATGAAAAGGAACCAAGTAATTCGTTTTATAACATGGTTGATTTTCCATTAAGTCTTATATGGATAGAGCTGTCTGTGTGGATTAATATGTCTATATAGATTGTGAAGGCTTTTGTTTGGATGGTCTTTTCATAGATAGAAGGAGCACATTTTAATTAGGAGAAAGGTTTGTAAACTTGGTTTTCTGTGTAAAGCTCCCCGCCTACCCCCTAGAAGCTTATTGAATAAGCCACTCTCTAAATCATTTAACCACTACCAAGCCGTCATGTATAATTTCCCATATAAGCTGTGGGCACCATTCTGCTAACAACAGGCCCTAACTAATCCATCTCACTTCATCCTTTTCACCAAATTGAGCATTAATGTTTGAACAGCAAACATGTAGAAACAGAATTAAGCTGGACCTTGTATCCATAATCACCTCTAAAGATGACAATCTCAACTGCATACCTAAATTAAGCTGGACCTTCAACTTCATAATTGATCTGATATGCTTGTGGTGTAATCAGTTCGATATTAGTTTTACACCCAATATGCTGTATAACTTAAAATCACATTCCATAAATAACAGCAATACCATCACGATTGCACAGATTAAAAAAAAGAAGCATAGAACTCCCAAATAATCGTACTATTGGTTCCCTAGTCCATTGTTATCCAATATAACCGCAAAAGTTAAATCAAAGAGTGATTTTTAGTTATCAAAACACAAGATAGGGCTGATAGGCTATGTCAATTATCATGGGCATCAAGCAAACTATAAAGGGACTATCTCATATTTCCCCTCAATTCCAGGCAACGTAGGACCCAAAAGGGCAATAAAAATCTGCTTCTCCACTCAAATGCATAAAGTGATGTTCGCTGACCCATCAACTCATCCTACGCAGTTTATCTAATCTCCCAGACAAGATAATCCAGTAACCCACAATTGATTTAGCACTTCATCCTATGCGGTCCAAAATACTATCTTAGTTTGTCCTTTCCTAATGTCCACTTCCAGAAGGTGGTTTCCAATTTCCTGTTTTACCCTCAATTCTGAGATGGAGAAAGTTTATCTCCCTACATCAAGGGTAAAAGTGTCATTTAGTTATCTAAAACTGTAATAATTATGCATATCTAAAACTGTGGCATTTTGATTGTGGAAAGTTATTTCCCTGTGCGCTTGAACAAATCATCCCTGGCAGATACGGCCATAACATCAAAAGGCCCAAATATAACTGAAACCAAAACAAGCCCATTGATAACAGTTGGCCTTTTTTGGATGACACTACTTATTAGATAAGATCCAAAACAGAAACATGGAAAAAGTACAAAATAATAAAGTAACAGAAAATAAATTCTGAGACTGTTATTTTAACGGTTGTAACTTTAGTTACAGACTTACAGTATGACATTTAGGTGTCGTTTGTTTTTTAAGAGGTCTGAAGTCTGAAATCTTATTTCACATCTAATTATAAGTGATGGTGCTGAAGTCTGAAATCTGAATTTATAAGACCGTTTGTTTTTGTAACGTCTGAAATCTGAAACTGAAATACATAAAAATTTAAGAAAAATAAAAAAATTATCTAATTATAATGTAGTATATTTTAATTTATGTATTAAATATTTTAAAGTTCCCAAAATAAATTGAAGATCTTTCCCCAAAAGCTACCCACATCCACTTTATTTCCTATCTATCTTCTTCAACCTCCATCCGAAGACCTCTCCATCTCCTCCTCCTTTTTCAGATCTATTCTCAAAATAAGTTCCAGATGCTAGCATCTTTCCCCAAGATCCCTTTAAACCTATAACAGTGGCCGACGGCGGTGGCAAAGGCGATGGTGGGAGGAGGAGGTAACACATAACGGAGATCAACGGCGGTGGCAAAGGCGACGGTGGAAGGAGGAACGGTCGACGGCGACGGACTGCTACCACCTGCTTCAGTTGCAGTCGCCGGCGGCAAGCTTGAGAAGAGGGAGGAAGAAGACTAGAACAATTTAGAGGTTTTCAGAGGCTAAACTATCACTTTTCTTTTCAGAGGGTTTTTCAGATTTAAGAGGTCTGAAGACTTAAAAAAACAAACACTCTGAAACCTAAAAACATCTGACCGAATCAGATTCAGATGTTTTCAGAGAGAAATTTGAAAAATCAAACAGCCCCTTAATGTAACCCTACTCCCTGTTCCTTTAAGAGCTAAAATTTTTCGTGTAAGCTTTTGTGTGCTAGGCCAGCAGACAACCCCAGCTCTCTGTAGGTGTAAGCATCCACTCTCTCCATAAAACCCTCCCTTCTATCTTTCACAATGATTCCTATTAATACTCCCAAATTCACAATCTTTTACTTCATCTCTCAGGAAAATCCATAGGCTTATCTTAACTATTTTAAACCAGCTACTTACTCCGAAAAGGCATGTAATTGATGCTATTAAACAAACTGTCTTCAGCAGTTCCATCATATTCATCTTAGTAGCTATTAAACCCAATCCTCTTGATATCCTCATTTCTAAATTCACATATGTTACAGCATTCACCATAGTAGTAAAATAGCAAGGGGATTGATGGAATTATTATGGCAACTGACTTGTGAAACTCAGGGCCGTCTTGGCATCACACGGCAGTCTTATTGCGTTTTTCACAGACCCAAATCAAGTTCAAAATAACTAAACTAAAAACTTTGTTCCAAAAAATGTTTAATGTACACCATAAACTCCATTTATGTGTGATGACCTAATTTAGATGAAACAGAAATTGGGGGCACGGGCATCAATTAAATGCACTAAAATGATTAATAAACATCTGTCTCACTCTGCTACACCACCATCACCGCAGAAATTTGCATCAATCAAATAGCATTTTTCTTAGGGGTGGCAATCTGGTCGTGTTGGGTTGGAGGGTCACAGGTTGGCGGGTCAAAAACCTCAACCAGTGGCACGACCCATTTAGCTAATCGTGTCGAAATCTTCAGCCCTTACCCATGACGGGTCGTGTCACGGATTGACGGGTGATAGACGGGTCACGGGTTGGCAGGTCTTTCAACTAATAGTATATAAAACATACTATATATAAAACAAATAGCTTAGAATATGTCTTTCAACAAATATTTGGACTTAGGCATGTTACTGATGTTAGGGATATTTGGATGCTCAAAGTCAAAATGTTATTTTTAAATTTTATTATATAAAAAATATTAAAAAAGAATTAATTAAAGATAAACGGGTTCGCGGGTCAACCCAAACACGACCCGTGAAATTGGTGGGTTGGCGGGTTGGAGGGTTAACGGGTCAAAAACCTCAACCTAAACCCGATTATCGTCGGGTCGGGTCAGGTTGGCGGGTCGCGTTGGAAATTGCCACCCCTAATTTTTCTCTCATTACCTCATCGTACACTTTTTGCTTTCTTTGCTCACTAAATGATCAAAATAACCAACTTTGCCTGTTCTTCTCCCTTCTAGATTTGTTCTTTCTTCCCTACTATTTACAAATCAATAAGCAACTAGGCCCTTAGTTTACTAATTATTGACCACCAAAACAAAGTTATAGAACAGAAGCCAACTTGTACTTACTATTTTCTTTCATTACTCATTAACTTCAGTTCTATTCTGAAGTTTGTTTTATTATTTATTTTCTTGCCTGATTCATAAAAAACATAATAATACAAACGTACACAGTATTTTATATAATAGTGCACATTTTAGCATTTGCAATTTGGTGTCAGGTGACTAAGTGCATAACATCTACATTCCACGATTCCATGTACCTTACTCTGGGCATATTTGCAATACCTTTACACGCTGTAGTTGCATTCATAAAGTTGCACTTCACATGATTTACTTCATTTGACATGTGTTATGCTCTTATTATAACAATAGAAAGTAATCTTTAGTATTTTTAGACAAAAACACCACCCCCAACACACCCCCCAAATAACACATAAACTACTAGCAATCAAACATTTTAAAGGTGTTCTGCATGTGCGTCAAAAATGCCAATTTTCAATAAAGTGGGGTTTGTCAGGATCAATGCTACGATGATGTTCAGTAAAACTGACTTTAATATTCTAATTTTTTAGGGGTAAAATCATCAGATTTGGATAAGCTAATAAAGTTGTTGCAAGAGAAAAGGTTTGAGGGTAAATATAAATTGACCATCGGCCTATTTTAACTTTAACTGAAGAACTGAAGGGCCTATAGTCTAGCAGTATTATCCTATTCAGCCCTTTGGTCTCCCAGAAGGTTAGGGGTTCAAACCTCACAAAAGGAGAGGGGGTGTGAGTTTATTTGTTTGCAGTTGCCATATATAAATATTATAGATTTCAAAATATACTTTAATGAAAGATATATCTTCTTCTTTACAAGCCAATTCTAAGTAAGATCTTGGATACATTCAACTTTAAAACTTACTGAAAATTCCTTCTAATATTACTACTATAGATGATATGCATTTTAATAGAACCTCAAATAGTCATAACAGACCCGCCATTTGCAATTTGAAAGGTACTCATACTCTATCTCTCCCTCATTATTGACATTGATTACGAGCACAGCAAAACCTATGAGGTGAAACCCCATTGACATAAGACCATGTTCCCAAATGAAGTTTGGATGCTACTAAATTTAATTTAAGAAACTCAACAAGCAAAATCACAATTTGCAATAAAAGAAGAGCAAATAGAAACACTACGCATGTGACAGCAGATGTATTTACATATGAACTTTAGAAACTGACAGATGTATGTGCAGGTTAAAATATAAAATAAAATAAAAAATCTGATTCCTAGTATATTAGAGTACCTGATAATCAAGCCAAGCTCTAACACACTTGGGTTTGCATAAATCTTCAAAGTACTTCTTCTGGTCAACGGGTTCTTCGTCCGACCTTAAATGGAGAAACAAAACGTCTTTAGTCAATAGGGAACTCAAACACACAACAATAGCATATCTCTCAACCATTACATATATCATCCAAACAAAAGAAATTATGCAAATAAAGTTACAAATGGCCACAGATAAGTAGTACAACGCAATTCCAAAATGAGTAGCTAACAAGTTCTGAAGATAATTGTAATTTGGGATGCAAGAGATCAGAGTGTTCAACAGAAGGAACAACATGCTTAGATTCTAATAAATAGAAAGTGGCATTCTTTGTATATGTTCTCAACCGTGATAGATAATTTCCTCTGCGCCAATATCCTAAAATTCTCAATGAGACTTCACGCCAACAAAGGTGCACTTTGTAATCCCACTAATTCCAGCATTTTGTGCTTATTACTAGTGGCAGATATAACTAAATAAGTAAAATAGTATTCACAGCTACAACTGTTCCACTAACTTAAGAAGCAGTTCTCCAGCCCATATTTTAGCAGGCTCGATCCATTCACTCCTTTAACGAGAGAAGCAAGGTATTCTACTATTACGGTTTCACAACATTGAGATAAAATATGAACCTGGAAAACCACAAGGGTGGTAGCATACTCGCAAAAGACCTAGGGGGATGTGGTGGAATATCCCATCTACCCCGAGTTCAAGTCCAGATGCTAGCATCCTGTGGCAAGCCTAAGACGGCCGTAACTTAATTTTCAAATTGCCAAAGATGTAGTCTCCGCAAAGCCTAGGTGAACCTTTTCCAAAAACAAATATGAACTTGAAAGACACAATCAACATCATCTTGGATATAATTCATGCTTTTAAATCACAGATTAGCTACTAATTCATCTAAACACGCCAAACGTAAATGGCATCTCAGACCACAAATACATCAAACACTTGCAGAAACAAACAAACATCTATACACAATAATTAAATTAATTTCATCCAAAAATAACCAAATAAATCGAACAAAGCAGGAATTACTCACATAATGATGATACACGAATACTATACACGAACACTGCAAAGCAACGTCAATCACCTGCAAATGCACCATTTTCAAACATTGATACGTGAAAAAACCCTAATTTAACAGATCGAAAGAAAACGAACTGTAGATCTAATTAAATTTTGTTCGATAATACTGAAATTGATAGTAAAGATGAATGCTGAATGATGATGATTACCCTAGAAAAGGGGGATTTAGAATTAAAACTAAATCACAGCCGTCTAGCGAAAGATGAGGGCGAAGAAATTGGGAGAGAAAAAGGGGGAGAAGGAGGATCTTTTTATTTCAATGGAAGTCTGCTGCGGTCAATCATCTTGCGCCTGGTGCGTAATGTGCACACCTTTGGTTCCTTCTACCACTTTCCTGGTAAAGGACACGTGTACTTATTTGATTGGAGGTTTTTCTTATTAATTGTATAAGGTAAAAAATGATTTTCATTTCATCCTTGTTTTCTTTGTGTTAACAATTTCTATTTACTATCCTTTTTTTCTTTAGTCCTTGAGTTTTACATAAATTGACGAAATTGGTCTTTGAACTTCAAAAGGTATATTGAAGGTTTCTAAGATTCATGTTTTGATTTGGATCTAGTTAATGCTCACTAATCTCGTTAGTAACTCGGTTAAATGAAGGGTGCTTTGATACAAATGGTAACTTCTTCATTTAATCTCTCTGTCTTTATTCCTGTCGGCGACCCCTGCCATCTCACAACCACCTACCTACCCACAACCATCTCACAACCACTACCACCACTACCACAGCCACTACTAAACCACCACCACCTGCACACATACCACCATCTTCACGACTACTGCCGCACACACAACTGCCACTACTGCCGATTTAGGGTAAATTACACATCTACATCGTCGCACACCTACACACCATCATCTTCACCGCCACCGCCGCACACACCACCATTTTAACCGCCACCGTCACGCACACACGGGAGGGAGAGGTTTTGTTGATTTAGGGTTTGGGGAAGGGGAAACGGTGACCAGAGTATGGAGGGGTTGTCGGAGTGGTCGGAGACGGTGGCGGGAGCACGAAGGTGGTCGTCGGAGATTGTGGTCGGAGGTGGTGATGTCGCTGGAGGTGGTGATGTTGCTGGAAGTGGTGATATCGCCGGAACGATGAGATCGAGTCCAGTCATTTGGTTTATACAAGGAGTTAGAGAAAATTATAATATGGTTCCTAAGGTTTACAAAAGTACAAAAGTACCCTTAGTTAACTGAGTTTTTAACGGGATTAGTGAGTAGAGACTAGATCCAAAGCAAAACATGAACCTCAAAGACACCCAGTATATTTTTTAAAGTTCAGGGACCAATTTCGTTGGTTTATGTAAACCTCATGGACCAAAGTTGTAGTTTACTCTTTTTTTAAAGGACTATCTTCACCAAAATGTATCCAACTATACCCGTATTCCTATTGTGTGTATCCAACTTCAAAATGGGTTATTGTGTGTATTAAACTTTCAATTTGGTTTATTGTATGTAATGGTTTACCTGATAACCTGTTAATGCTGATGTGTAACAAGTTACTGCCTACGTGGCATTTGACTTTTGTTGACTGTGTTCATCTTCTTCATTTGAGTTTTACCCAGATAATTGTTCATCTTCTTCATTGAAGCAATAGCCATGAAACCCTTCTTCTATCCATGAAAACCTTCTCTTTCAAATGAAAACTCGTAACAACCAATCATTTATAGAAATCCACAAAATAGTAAAAGGAGAACAACAACTTATCCACTGATTTGAAACCCTAGCCACTAAAAACAAGTGTTATTATAAGAAATCTAAAGTTATCATTCATCAGGCACAGTACTCGAATTTGAAACCTCCGGTCGCCGCCTCCAACTCCGGTCGCCGCTTCCATCTCCGGTGGTAGGAAGGTTTCAAATCTGGGTTTCGATTTAGGGTTTCAAATCCGTGGATTTTGGTTAGGATTTCAAGTTAGGGTTTCAAATCTATGGATTTTGGCTAGGGTTTCCATTTAGGACTTCAATTTCCAGATCTGGTTTTCCATTGAGGAGGTAGGAGGGTTTCAAATATGGGTTTCTATTTAGGACTTTGATTTCCAGATCTGTTGATTTCCAAATCTTTGATTAGGGTTCCATTTTGGGTATAAATTGAGAAAATGGAGAAGGGATAACATTAGGTATTTGGATTTCCCTTTTCTTCTCCATTTTGATTTCCAGATCTTTGATTAGGGTTCCCTTTTTCTGCATTTAATTTTGATTTCAAATCTGGGTTTTATATTGTCATGTTAATTCACTGTAAAAAAGATATGTGGAGATGAGTAGATGAAGAAGATGATGATATGGCATCCACATGGCATCCAAATGGCTCCACATAAGCACATTCTGAAATAGGTGACCTGCTAAGGGTTTAGCAGGTAAACCATTACATACAATAAGCCAAATTGAAAGTTTAGTACACACAATAACCCATTTTGAAGTTGGATACACACAATAGGAATACGGGTATAGTTGGATACATTTTGGTGAAGATAGTCCATTTTTAAATTGTTTCTTACTTTTAAATATAAGGTAGCAAAATTAGGAGTGTGTAGAAATTTAATCCGTTCAATTAAAACGGATCGATGATGATTGGATATCTAATTGTATTTGGATTAGATCGGATAAAAAATTTTAACATCCAATTTGGATCAGGTGGATTCTTAGATGACAGTCTAGAATCAACTGAACCGATCTGGTTATCCATTCAATCATCATCCAACTACTCATCCGATTATCATTCGATCATTATCCAATGCATCCAACAATAATTTATTTATTTTATACATATATATAGGCATAGGATCATGTAAGACGTGTCATTTTTTGTAAGGAGTGTTTTTAAACCGTTAATCACTTTTAATCAAATATCCTCCCATAAATTTTGGCTTACAAGGCAATTGATCTGATGTATGCCGATGCATCTCATCTTAATATTCGTCCATTTTTCATCCAACAGTTGATAACCATTTCCTTATCTTCTCACCAAATTTAGTGTTTCTCATTGGAACCCAACCCTCTGATATATATAAAATGAAACAATTAACCATTCATTGGATGTTGTATGAGTTATATCTAATTCAATTAATATTGGTTGGATTCAATTTGATCCAATGGATATTCAATAAGAACATCTAATGGATGATTGGATCAGATCGATCGTTTCGGTTTTCCTTACATCCATTGGTTTGTGTTTAAAAATGGTTTAACCCCTAAATTTTTTTAATGAATGTTTTAATCCTTAAACTTATTATAATAAATGTTTTAATCCTTAAACTTGTTATAATTAATTATTTTAGTCAATTGACCTGCTACTGCAGGTTAATACACTTTTAAAAATCACTTTAGTTGCTAAACTTATGAATAAAATATGATTTAACTCTTAAACTTTTATTTAAAAATAGTTTAACCCTTAAACTTTTTAATGAATGTTATAATCCTTAAACTTTTTATAATAGTTGATTAAATAGATAAACTTGGTCCTTATGGTATTCACTTTATTCTGGATTCTGGATTTGGAGCCGAGAGCGCCACGTGGTATATTCAGACTGAATAATCATTTATTATTCAGACTAAATAATATAACATTCAGTATTATTCAAACTATTGAATTGTTCAGTTTGGATAACAGGGGTGTGCAACGGTCGGGTTCAGACGGGTTCAGGTTTTAAAGTTCGGATACCCGAACTTTTCGAGTTGATTTTTGAAGACCCGAACTCCGACCGAAAAGTTCGGGTAACCGACAAGTTCGGGTTCGGTTTGGGCGGGTTAGGCCTGGACCAAGCTTGTAAAAAAAAAGCCCATTTCAGCTTTTTAGACTTTAACACGATTAATGAATCTGGCTTACTGTGGTCTGTAGAGTTAACAACTTTCAACAACAGAGAGACTGAGGGAGGAGATAGAGACTTACAATAACCACACACAGAGAGAGAGAGAGAGAAAGAAAAAGATGAGCCGTCATGGACTGGTAGATTGCGCCGGAGGTCATCGCCGTAGACTGCTAGAAGTTGTCGTTGTGGAAGTCGTCGGTGGTTGTCGTTCGTCCGTCGTGAGGGTGAGGCCATGACCATGAGAGCGTCGATTTGAGTTTGAGATTTGAGAGGTCTGTGAGAGAGAAGTAACGAACGGAGAAAAAGGCTATCGGTTGTGAATGAATTAGGAGTTTTGGTTTACACAATTAGAATATACTTACTGACTTTACACTTTTCCCCTTATTTCTTTTAGATTTTGGACTTTGGTTTTAGTATTGTACACATAACAACACATTATACAATATTCAACAATTCAATCATATTTATAATTTATAATTTATAATGTATTAGTGTACTAATATATTTTTAAAAATTAAAAAAGGGTTTTTTTTATAAAGTTCAGTGTAATGACCAAGGAATTCGAGTTAATTAGTTAAGTTAAACTAAGAATTTTTGTACCAAGTTTGTAAAAGTTTAGTGGGAGGAGGGGTATTTGTGTCAAACTCTCATAGTATTAATGATGATGGGCTTTTATTTAAATGTGGTATGGGCTTGGCCCCTAATCTAGGTATTTAAGCAATAATTTTAGGGTTTTACCCATTTTTGGTAAACAATTAGTGTGTGAGTGTGTGTTTTAGCTTGAAGAAGAGAAAAAGGAAGTGTTTTGGGCAAGATCTTCATCAACAAGTAAGTCTTCACTAATTTCTCGTTGTTTGTTGTTATAGTTCGATCTCTATATTGATTAGGTTTAATTAGGAAGTTCAAATAGGCTTTTAAGTGATAAAAATCGAAGTTTTTGAGTGTTTTTGGGCTGCAGTGTTCGTTTTCCCGACCCCCGGGTTACAGAATCCTGACTCGGACTTTCCCTAGTCCGACTCGGAGTATTTTGTTTCTCGACTCGGGGTTTTCTGTTGTCCGACTCGGACTAGCCTGTTGTCCGACTCGGACTAGCCTGTTGTCTGGGTCGGATTTTTGAGGGATTTCGATTTTAGGGTTAGTTTCGGAGAGGAATTTCCCTAGGGGTGTCCTAGTTAGAGGATTCTATTAAGCGTGATTCACTAATGTCTTAGAATATTTACAGATTCACTAGGCGAGGTATCTAGGAGAACTGAGAAATAGGCTCAGGTGAGTTTCCTTACCCAATATTTTGTGAACTAACTGAAATGAACTGTTTTACAAATGTTAAATGTGGACTTATAGTTGAACTGTGATTGCTATATGGATGATCATCTTTATGCATGCTTTAATATTTAATGTTATGTTTTAGAGTTGCACTGTGAGCAATGTGTACCAAGGGACCGTACATCCCTTGGGAGTGGAGTGGTGTGGGGCACGAACTCTGTTCGTTACTCACTAATTGGACATCCGGGGAGCCTGCCACTCGGGTTACTACTAAGGCCTGGGAGGTCTGGAGTAGCCCGGTTTGTCAACGGATGACAAGTTCTTACTCATAGTGCTACTCTAGTTCAATTGTGGTATATGATTCTGTTTTTGGCCAACAGACCGTGTTTAAACTATTTTGAACTTGTATTGAGGGAATTCACTAGACCTTGCGGTCTAACCCTCGTTTTCAAACTCTTAAAAATATTTTCAGGGAAAGAACGCGCACATAAGGTAAAAGAGAAGGTGAATGTCTAGTTTAGAGGCGTTAGTTTTTACTTCAAGTACGTTAATTCATATAATCTCAGCTGTGGAGGGATGTTCCTCATGCACTTTTGACTACCTAGTTTAACTTAGTATCTTTATTGCGAATTAGATCACTGGGAGTAACTCTTTTATTTATTCGTTTATATTATATTATTGTTCTGGAATTTGGGATGTTACATTCGGTTTTCGGGCGGGATTAGGTTTGAAGATAACAACCCAACCCGAACTCAAACTTTATTTGGATAGTTCGGTTTCACTTTCGGGTAATTCGGACTTCAGGTTGGTGGTTTTCGGTTTAAGGCTCAATTTTCGGTTTGGTTTTCGGGTGGGTAGTTTGGGTTGGGCAGGTTTTGCAATAATAAGTTGACGAGAATTAGAAATAATAATAAAATAAAACCAATAAACAATAAGTAAAATAAATATATTTGAAAATATCAAAATAAAAACATATAACATAATTAAGTAGTTTATAATATATTTATTTAATCTTTTAAGAATAATTATGGAAAATCTAATTGGATTAATATACCCCTACCATCAATAGAGAAAATTAATGAAATTAATGATGTGGAACCATTTTCAAAGCAAAACATAAACCATAAGGACGATATCTAGAGTTATAAAACCATAAGTCTCACTTTCAAATATTTAATAAACTACAGGGACCAAAATTAGAGTTTACTCTAAAATCTTATTGAAACCATAGTGAAACATAATTGAACCCATAATCAAATGATAATTAAAGAAAAAATAGAAAATAAAATCATAATTAGAAAAATAATTTAAAATTGTTTTTAGAAATAATTAAAAAAAAATAAAACTTTATTAAACAAATAATTGGAAAATACAGGGAAAACCTATTGATTTACCATAATTAGTTGGTTACTGTTTTGTAGATATCTAAAAATAAAACCAAACAATAATTATTATAATTAAAATGGTTAACACAATTTGATCATTAAGCCCTTATAATTTAAAATAAAACACAAAATCAAAAAAAAAAAAAAAAAAAAAAAATCAAAGATAGTTATTTAGTTCAAAGTTTGTAAAGTTTGCACTTTAAGAATAGTTTGTAAATGATCAATCCTTTATGTTTGTATATATATATATAGAGGAAAGTTCAAATGTGAACCACTTTTTGGTTGTGAACGTGAGGACAACCAAGAGCGCGACACGTGCCGGATGACACGTCGGCTTTGAGTGTGGTCCCCCCCTTTAAATCAATGCCCTCCCCATGAATTGCGCCTAGTCATCCGCCGTGGACTTGACGTAGCGCCTAGTCATCCGCCACGTGTCGCGCTCTCGGTTGTCCTCACGTTCACAACCAAAAGTGGTTCACATTTGAACCCACCCCTATATAGATATATTTATATATATATGAGCAAATTAAATGAGAACCACGATAATGTTATAGATCTATGAAAATCGATAGAAAAATATTTTTTACATAGTGTTATTAACTAAAAGCTAGGATTTAAGTTTTTTTTAAACGGCATTTAAGTTTTTGTTTCATATAATTTGTTTTTACAAATATGATAATTTAATATATATTTATTCATCATGTGTAATATTTTAAAGTGTATTTTTCTTTTATTATGTGAAAAAAAAAATTTCACATGTATTTTTATGATTTGCATTTAATTATCACCTTATATAAATATGAGTAAATTACAAATTTGGTCCCTGTGGTTCACTAAAAATTACGGTGCAGGTCACTAAACCCTAATTTTCATGACGGGGATCCCTGAGAATTTAATTTGGTTACGATGTGGGTCCCTGGCCCTAACGTCCATTAGTTGGCTTTGTTAAAAAGACCAAAATACCCCATCTTCAATGCTATACCCTAGCCACATCCCTCACACCTGCAACTACCCTAGCCGCCAGCCACCTACACCGCCGACCACCTCCACCGTCGCCCGCCTTGACCTCTGTTCACACCACTAGTCGGCTTCCACCACCATTGCTCCACCGTCGCTCACACCCCAGCCTCCAAATCCGCTGTTTAAACCGTCGTGGCTGTGAAATCGAAATCGATTTGGTGAGGAATCGATCTGTGAAATCGGTGGTAGTGGCTGTGAAATCGAAATCAATGGTGGTGGCTATGGAATCGAAATCGATTTGGTCGATTTGGTGAGGAAATCAATCTGTTGGTGTTGGTAGTGGTGGGTGTTGGTGGTGGGTGGTGGGTGTTGGGTGTTGGGTGTCGGGGGACTGGTGGGTGGTGGTGGTGGCGGTTGTGGTTGGTGGTGTTGGTGGTGGTGGTGGCGGTTGTGGTTGGTGGTGTTGGTGGTGGTGGGTGTTGGTGGAAGATGTCTAAATTTTTAATAGAAAATGAAAAAATATAAAAAGACCAAAATACCCTTGACATAACGGAGTTATTTAACGGCTGTTAAATAGCCGTTACGGTCAGGGACCCGCACCGTAACCAAATTAAAAATTCAGGGACCCCCGTCATAAAAATTAGGGTTTAGGGATCCGCATCGTAATTTTAGTGAACCACAGGGACCAAATTTGTAATTTACTCTATAAATATATATAAGTTTGATGGTTATTATTAATGAAATTTTAATAAATATGCTAGGCAAATTATGTATGAATGCTTATGAATATATTATAAAGTTTGATGGTTATATTAATGAAATTTTAATAAATATGCTAATGCAAATTATGTATGAATGCTTAAGAACATAGTATAAAAACAATATATGAATATTTATAGCTAAAATTATCCTTATATATATATAGTTTGTTAAGAAATATCTGAATATTTACCTTATTTGTATAGGTCAAATCAATGTTCAAAGTAGCATGAGGTCAAACCTCAAACCCTATATGTTAGTATATGGTGGTTTTCAAAATGTGACCTAAGATGAAAATTTTGTATATTATATATAGAATTATATATATAGATATATGTTTTTAATATATTATTTTTATCAAATAATAATATTGAAAATTATACATTCATATTAGAACAAGAAAAATTATATAGTTATCATTATAAAAATGGTTTTTGGTTGAACAATTAAAATAGAAAATAAAAATGTAAATTTACAACTTTGTTGTAATGGTGAATTCATGTATAGAGTTTAGGAACTCGTAAAACCGTAAATGATATGATTAGGCCATCTTTAAAGGGAGTCGGCAGATGGGTCGGTACCGGCCGGTACGCCCGGCAACACCGCCGAGGGTACCCGGTATGAAACTGGCATGTGAATGGCTCGGTACTGCCATGCCGATGAAGAAAGCCACCCCCACCCCACCCCACCCCACTCTCTCCTTTCTCTCTATCTCTCTCTACCTTTTTTTTTCTTTTTTTAATCAATTAATTAGAGAGGGTATGAGGGGTACGGTTAAGGATGGTATGATATGGTGTTGGTAAGGTGTTGGTAAAGCTGATGTGACGCTGAAATGACAACATTATGAGGGGTACGGTTAAGGATGACCTTAGATAAATCTATGAAAGTGTAAAATCTAAAGTTAAAAATGTAAAAACACAAGAATAAAAAACAACTTTATATTGAAAAAAAGTCACGTCTTATAGAAAATGCACGCATCAACACACCATGATGTCGTGACATGAGTCACGCCTTACAAAAACGCTATGAGTCATTTTTTAATGGCATAAACACACCTTGCGTCATATCATGACACGTCATGCCTTTTGAACACTCGTCATTGTTATGTGATTTGTGATATAAAAACGTTTAATATTATTTGATGGGCAATATGGTCATTCTAATGTTTTTGTCCTGCTAAGCTTAGTTTAATTCTAATATTTAATGTTATTGATATAAATGAATAAACAAAATAAGTTTTCTCACCTTACTTTAGGGGGCGTTTGGTTGGGGTTATTAAGGGGTCAGGAATGTGAATGATAATGAAAACTGCTGTTTGGTTTGATATTATACAATGGAATCATTCCTGCAGATCCATTAATTTCCATTCCTGACCAAATTGGGGGGAATGAAACTTTTATTTCTACTTGGTTCTTTTTTCCATGCATTGTTTCATCAATGGATGTTAAATGAAACATCTTTTGTATTTTCAAGTTGGAAAAACATATTTTTTTTAATATGAAGCAATTTTTCATTGATTATATTGGTTTAACCAAACAGCATCAATGCAATGCTCATTCCCATTCCCATTCTCCTGCATTCCCATTTTCATTTCCATTCTCATTCCATGAAATGAACCAAACGCCTAAGTTTTAGAGAATTTTTTAAACTTGAAGATTTTTTTTATTTTATCCATTTTAGAGAACAAAATTTTAAATTATTTTTTATTTTTAAAAAAGTGTTAGAAATGCTCCAAAAAATTCCTTTAAAGTCACGCAAATTCCATTTTTGGTGGAATTAAATTCCATTCTATCTATTTCATGTTAAATGAAAATATTACTAAACAAATAAAAAAGTTCTCTCATCATAATTAATTAATTTGCTACTATTAATATTGATAAATACTATTTTTTTATTAAAGAAATGTAATTATAGTAATATTTAGTATTAACTATAATATACATAACTATTATCTATTAATAGTAATAAAATTAAGTAATCACTATAATTATTATCTCCCAATTAAATAAGATATAATAATGACAAATTATCCATCAAATAATACTTTTATTAATATTTAAAGTTAAAGCAATAAATTACAAAGATAATATCATACAACAATATTTTGGACGGTTACAAACCAATTAAATAGATATATCTTAATTCCTTACAGTTGTCCTTAAGGCTTGCCACTATATATGTTGCAAATAATCTCTCTTTTTATTTTATTTTTACAGGAGATCCAGGAACCACATCAGTGAGAGTAATTGCCACCCACCATTGATGAACCATTGGTAATTCACTTGCTTTTAAAACATGGAATTATGCATTTGGGGTATAATTGAATTCTATTTTTTTATATTGTTTGATTTATAGGATTTGAGATGGAATTTAAATCGTTTTTTATAAATATTTGCTTGTTTGAAATCTATTTTTTTGCTTGTTTGTTTGGTGGCGATAGAGAAATTAGGGCAAATTTGATGAAATATGTGAGGTAAAAATGTAACTGAAACAATTGAAATCTATGAGATTTTGATTTAAAATGACTATATGCTAATTCTTGTCAAGGGTTATGCAAGTTTTGTGATTGTAATGAATCCCGTTAGATTTCAAATCTCAACTTTCCTTTAAACCAAACACAAGATTGGTATGGAATTTATTTCCAGATTCCTCAAAATCCCGCAAACTAATGGTCCTTGGCTAGAAGATTGATTTATTGTTGTAATTGAATGGAATCTATGTGCCTGTTCATTTTTCCCTTTGGAGATTATTTCTCTATTATTTTTTCCATCCAATTTTTAGTGCAACTTATGAATCCAATCTATAATTCATATGAAAACATGAATACCCTCAAAGTTTAATTTATACCTATAATTAATACTTGTAAAAATACTTTATCTTTTTTTTCTTTATCTTGATAGAGTCTAATATTTGATATCATCATAGAGGTCAAATGCAAGTCTTTGATTCTTTGAGTTCCAATGTTGATGATAATTAATATCATAATACTAATATTGGTGTCCAAGTTTTTTATGACATATCTTATAATATTTGAAATACATATATACTAGATTTTTATCTACTCATATCTTTTGCTACTTATTCATAAAATCTTCTTAGTTTTGACAAAAGCTGCTGATATTATATGATAAATTATCATCTCCAATACACTTTTTATACTAGCATGCATTTTAATTTTGAATATCACGAGGGTTTTTTGCTAACAAAGAAACCCTAATTTTTATACAGATTCAGTTAAAGCCAAAGTATCCATTATTTCGAACAACATATATTGCCCGTTTAGTCACTTGTAACGATACTTTCGAACTACATATGTACTTACTGTGCATAATTTGTGTGTATGTAGCTGCGCGTAATTAAGAATCTTTAGTGTTTGAAATCTTTAGATCATCTTTGTCTTAATAGTTACCTGATAGAAACTAATCGAAGTTATTTGTGAATTCAAGATAATACCCATGCGATTTGGAATGCTACTAGCAACAAAAATGTGGAATAGTTTTTACAGATACCCGAATTGCGCTCGACCTTATGTTGACAACTATTTTTATGTCCTTATGATGCTCTCTACTTAGCACATAAAATCATCATCTTGCTATAGATATTAATGTTCTGATTTGGGGCTGCATGGATATTGCTTGATAGGAGTGACTAAGGGATCAAGTATCTTCTGCCTATAGTTTCTGTGTATTCAAGTTTGAAGTTGGATTTCAGAATCTTGGGGCTGATTTGCAGATTTGTGGTAATCTTCTAGCATTTTCAAATGGTATTTTCTTTTCATTTGTTTGTATATTTTCATGGTTGTTTGGCTGATTTTCTGTTAAGTTATGTGTGGATTTATCTACCTATAAGGTTGAAAAGGTTTTTGTTTGGATATATCTAAGAAAAAAAATCATTTTTTTTGCATAAAAGGCCCCTAGATGCTTACTGAATAAGAAAATTCTTTATCAATAAGCCATTACCAAATAGTCATGCATTGTCGACCGAATAAGTTGAGTCTTATTAAGTACATTAAGCTGCTAACAAACTATTTCCATGTAAATTGCGGTGTCCCATGTAAATTGCCATGATTTTTCTCCCATTCGGAAAAAGAAATCTTCAACTATATATTGCTTTTCCACATATTTCTTTGTAGGAACTTTCTTTATATTTGGTAGATATCTAATTAGTTGGGTTTTCATGAAAACCATTGCTCTACTCATTGAGAGCAGAGAGTGTCAAGTCTGTGACATAACACCCCATGACCCCACTTTCAAGGGATCATTTAGTTTGGTTTGATGGGATTTTTTTTCGTGCATGTTTATCATTACAAATAAATTATTTTGTTTATTGATTTAGTCCACAAGTTGCCATTTTTCTTCTTAACCAAAGAGTTTTCTAGACATTTGACAAATAGTCAGACATTGTACATGAATTGTGCGTAAAGTAACTCGTGATCTCGATGCGACGCAGGGAGTATGATATTTGGAGTCTAATTGATGGAACTTACATATATATCATTCACATTGATTAAAGAATTAACGCCTTGTTTTTACGCTTCACATGTTTCACAAAAGTTGTGACAATTTCCGTTATTACATTCACATTAATAGTAATGTTTCCTTTTCGAACAAATTTCTACCCTACATTACATATTCGGTGTCTAGTTATGCGTAGAAATTGATTACTGCAACTTGAAGTTGCAATAATTAATCTGTTTAAGTGTTCTAGTAAACTGATTATAACTACCTTCATTTTGAGCAATCATATTTGGATAACCATTCAAATAGTACTTATACATTTACCGAATATTGAGATAAATGTGAAGTTACTAGAATATACGTAATGAATACTCACGGGTGAATATTACTAATAGTATGTAAAATCCAGTCTAAACTTCTGAGTATTTTGGAGTACTCCAAAATACTCAGAAGTTTAGACTGGATTTTACATACTATTAGTAATATTCACCCGTGAGTATTCATTACGTATATTCTAGTAACTTCAGTTAACATGGTTGTGGGATTTTATTTAAGGTCATTTTCTCAGTAAAAATGGAGGGAAGCTCAAGATTTCAAGGTTCAAAGAAACCTCATTACCAATATCCATATGATCATTTTGTCCAAAATCGGCCATTCAAAGGCGAACCTTCGTCAAAAGTATTCACCAAGCCAAGAACGAACAACGGCAGTGAACCGAGGAACGTTTTTGGAAACGAGGTTCATAGGAATTCCCCAAAATGGACAGACGAAATGGCGAGGCTTCTGCTCACTATTGTTTCTTACATTATGGAGGTTGCTTCATCTAAACTTGATGATGATGGTAGTACACAAAGGTTCAAGTTCATGCAAAATATGACCAAATGGAAAGTTGTTTCAACAGTGATGATCGAAAGGGGATACAATATATCGCCTCAACAGTGCATAGAGAAGTTTGGTGAAATCAGGAAAAAGTATGAACGAATGATTGGCATTCTTGGACGTCCCACGAGCTGCAATGTTGTTGAGAACCCAACCCTTTTGGAATCCATAGAAATACCCAAAAGACAAAAAGAGGAAGTTAGGCGGCTTTTGAGCTCGAACCAATTTCTTTATCGTGAAATGTGTTCACTTCGTAATGGTAATCGCTTGTTTCTTCCACACGATTGGGAGCTTCGTAGGTTAGTGTTCTTGAGCCTTGCAGACAACCGTGTTGAGGAACATGAAGCCCTAGAAGAAACCCTAAATGAACGTAATATTTTAAGGGCTCGAGTTCAGTTAGAAGAGAAGAAGTTAGAGATACTTAACCAAAGACTACAATTTGAGCTTGTGAGATTCGATTGGCAACGGTCTGACCATACTGAAGAGTTCGAGCTGGAGAAGATGAAATTGGAAAACGAGAGGCTGAAGCTTACGAATGCACGTTTGGCTTTCGAACTAAAACACCGAGAAACAACCGTTTCTCACCGGAGGGATTGAGTACATGGGGGTTTCGGTTTGGCATCCTGGTTTAAGGCACTAAAAATACTTTCTTTGCAATTTTCTTCAAAGCATCTAATTGAATATTGAACGGTTGAAGTTAAGGATGTTCATCTAAACCGTCATATCATACAAACCCTTCATATTACACCGTAAAGTACGGTTTAAACTTTCATAGTATGGTTTGTGATTTTACGAAATCTCACTATGTGGTGTGGTTTGCAATTTTGATATACCAAGATGCGATTCAAATCGCACTACACACACATATATATAGTAGGTTCCCGTTCTTTTGTTAACCCAAATCGACATTAGAATGCTATTATTGTTGGTTTAGTAGTGGTAGATTGGGTATTTTGTTTTATAGATTTAATGGGATATTTTTTACTTAAATGTAAGGAATGTTAATCATGTAAATTTTGATTGTTTTCAAAGTTAATTATGAAATCACATGATTATTTGTAACTCTTTATTTTATTTTTATTTTAATTATGATTTAAATAATTTAAAGAGTCAAAGAATATTTTCTGATTCGTAAAAAAAATGTTCTAGTTTAATTAAACTCTAGATATATACACATATATGAACGTAACTAATAGGATATTAATATGTTGGCCTTAGGCGTAATAGGTGTTGATACCGTCTAAATATTTTGTTGTTTCTGTCCTATAACAGCATATTCAACTACTTGTTGTTTTTTGCATATTCGTTTGCAATTATATTCAGCTTTGTTGTTGTACAAATATGTGGTGTTTGATCAAATTTGATTTGATGTCCTTTTGAATTTGGATGGTTGTTTTTTGTTCAGCTTGGCTCCTGTTGTTGGGTTTCAGATCCATTGCCTCGATCCAAGTTCATAGTCTGGATGGTTTCTTGCAATTTTCAGAGCGTTCTTTGGTCTTGGTTATTATTTCTAATAAATTTGGTTTTGTTCGATGTCTCCTTCCAATGTCTTATCATCTTTTGGTCTGTGATTGTGATAATAAGGCTAAATTTTATTTCGAGCTATCTATTGACATGAGCCTTGTGAAGATTTTATGGATGGACTTTATGATTTTATAGGCTTAAATGATTTAATTTGTTGTTGTTACGTTTTATTTGGAAGATGTTTTATCATATAAAAATGTGTGTACATGTACAAATTCATATAAGTTGTCGCTTTTAATCTTAAAATGTTTTGTGCCGCATCAAGTACGGATATATTTTTAGCATATATATATAAAAAACTCTCATATGATTCTTGAAAGCGATTTTTAATGATTTGTACATACAAAGTTCTTATTTTTATATTTTCATGATATTTAATATTATATGTAAAGTTTGAAAAAAAAACCAACGAAAGGACAATTGACATATCTAGAAACCATCCATTTACCTTAAATCTCTATGCACCATAGATATTCTCTCCCACCATTAAAATAGCTACTATAAAACATCATTAGGATCTTTATTTTCATCATACAACCAAAAAATAAACTCTTCATCCCCATTTTCTTTCTACTTTTGGTTCATAGCACTCACCTATATATATAATTATTATATAGGAAGAGTGAAAGGATTTTATTAAAATCAAAAACTTTTCGCTTAATTCGTTTTTCCATCCTTAAAATTAGCAACAAAAAACATGGGTGGTTGTGTTAGTGCTCCGAAGGGCATGAGAAAGGATAGCGGTCGGGCCCCTGCACCAGAACCGGCCAAAGAGGAGTCTACCCCTAAAGCGGCACAATTGCACAAGGTAAAAACTGGTCCCAACGTGACTACACCTCGCAAGGAGGCCATCCAATCTGAGACATCAACATTTTCTATGATAGAGACCCCTGCTGTGACGACAAAGTTGTCCAAGGATGAGGAGATCCCATCAGAGTCAACAACATTGTCTAAGAATGAGATTTCATCAGAGATCAAAAAAGATTCCAAAGATGAGGACATCCCATCTAAGGTGACAAAGTTGTCTAAGGTGGAGACAAATCCCGAGGTGGTAATGTTACCTAATGAAGAGGCCATCCCTGAGGTGGTGATGCCTAAAAAAGAGTCCACCCTTGAGGTGTCGGTGCCTAAGGATGAGGAGAGCACATCTGAAGTGGTAATGTCACCTAAGGAGGAGGCTTCTCCCAAGGTGGCTTTGCCACCTACGGAGGAAGCCACCACCACTCAGGTGACAATGCCTAAGGAAGAGACCACCACCGAGGTAGTGGCACCTAAGGAGGAGTCCGCAACCAATGTGATGGTACCTATGGAGGAGAAGGCAAATGATATGGTAATGTCCATTAAGAAGGAGGAGACCACCTCTGGGGAACTTATGATGAAAACTGACGACACCCTTAACGAGGTGACCACTGAGGGTACCACCACCACCACCAACGAGGTAACAAATAAAGCATACGATGAGAACGAAAAAGGTGGTGATGTGAAAGAAACAAAGAGAAACAAGGATGAAGAGGAAAATAATGATATTGAGAAGGTTGTCAACGACTCTAAGCTCAACGAGGTATGAGAACTATTTCTTTCTTGAATATCATATTTTCTTACAATTTATCGGTTTTTATTTATTATTTGATGTCTCCCAAGACTAATGCTCATACATTTAACATTTGGTTTCAAACTCATTAGACTATGTTTATCAACAATCCAATCCAATCCAATAGATTAAAAAATTTATTTCTCTCTCTTCTATCTATCTAATTTCAATCTTAATCTAATTTTACATTTTTACACTTTATTAGCAATCCAATCCAATCTTAAATATTTAAAAAAAATATATATATAATATGATATGTATAATATTTTTATTATTATTCTATGTAATATAAAATACAGATAAAATAAAGTTTGAGATTTTTTAAAATGAAGAGAGTATTGAAATAGAGAAAAGGATTGGTGTGTAAAAATATATTAATATTTATCTTTATTTATAAAGAATTTAAAAATATGAATTTTGATATATTTTTTTATATTTTATAAATTTTTTGTTAAAATTATATTTTTAAAAAGATAAAATTTATATTAGAAATACAATATCATGCCATTTCGATAACAAGTGTTAACTTTATAATATTAAAATATAAATTTATTTGGCAATCTCTCCTCTCAATCTAAGATCATATTGTGATCCAGATTGCACAATTTTGCATTGCCTAAAATCATTTTTTTTTTCTTTAATAACATTCTTTGTCTTTTAGCAAAATTGAGATTGAACAATATCACCATTAGATGTAGTCTTACTCTTCAAATATATAATCGCAAGAAATTCGTTTTCCTACCCATTTCTTTTTGGAATTATTTTCTTCTTGAATCCCGAAATTCATTCAAAATCTTAATTATATATTTTATGTATCTATAAAATATTACATGCATTTATAAAACTTAATTAACACATTTCCCTTAATGAACAAACATATTATAATTTCATACCTTTTCTGTAAGAATTTCTCTATGTAATGTAAACATGAACATTGGTTATGTAATTTCAAGTAAAACAAATCATCAAAATATTTTATTTATTTGTGATTTTTTCTAATAAACTAGGAAAATCTAGAAAACATTTTTGTTACTTTTGGGCTCGGGGAATTATATTAATTATGGGCTTAAAAGAAATACCCATTTTCATTATCTATTTAAACTCTATTTTTGTTTCCTATTTTTCCCACGTGATTTTAGTTTTGGATTTATGAGTCGATCAATTCTTCAATGTTGATTGAAAAATAGTTCATTGTTCTTTTAAACTAGAAAACATGCATGATTAAAGGTTGATATAACGTTTAAATAATAAATGCTTAATTTTATTACCTAGGTAGTGTTTGGCAAAAATAAGTTAGTTTATATTAAGCTAGTCTATTCAAATATGTACCATAAACTAACTTTTTGAAACACTACTTTGAGTAACTTTTTGGAGCTTTTTGTAGTCTTTTCCAATTATACCCTTATTAATATTAATTATTAAATTCAAAGATATCCTTTTTGGTCATTTTACATACTCATAAACTAGTTTTTGCAAACATAATTTGTTAAAAAGCTAACTTATCA
Organism: Centaurea solstitialis; assembly: GCA_030169165.1. Taxonomy (NCBI): domain Eukaryota; kingdom Viridiplantae; phylum Streptophyta; class Magnoliopsida; order Asterales; family Asteraceae; genus Centaurea; species Centaurea solstitialis. Next base: position 41,170,003 of record CM058043.1, read on the forward strand.
GCTACTAACTAGCTTATGAATCAACAGCTAGCTTATCAGCTAGTTTGCCAAACATAGCCTTAAAATAAGCAAAACGTATTTTAGTCTATAAACTATTACAAACCTGCATTACCGATTGTTTTCCAATGGTTTATCGATTGTTTCTTTTTTATTTTAGTTTTTATAAATTTTTTAAGTAGTCTTCGGAAAACCGTTGGAAAATCATCGAAAAACCGTTGGTAAATGGAACAGTCGGAAAATCGTCGCTAGCTTTTACCGATCAGCTTATGTCGACGCTTGTTTTCGTCAGAAAAGCGTTGGTAAAGTTTGTTTCAGACTGTTTCGGCCGTCAATAATACTCTTTCCTAGCAGTGATAGTAAATATTTTCTTTCTTCTTATAACGGGTTTCCGTTAATGAATATTTAAATACTTTAAATGTTCGTAAAGTACAATTATCGATACACTTGTATAACTTTGTTGGAAAAATTGAAATTACAGAAAACACCATTCGAGGAGGAGACAATACCAGAGAACGAAGATATCCCATCTAAGGAAAGCAAAGAAGAACCCAAAGTAGTAGAAACAAAAACGGAAGAGCTTAAAGCTATTGAGAAGCAGCAAATAGATTAACAATTATAGGGTTAGTTTAGACATTTTCTAGTCTCATTCATCAATGTATAGTACCCCACAAATATTATCAAATATTAGACATTTTGTTGTTGGATTAAATCTATTGTTGACCATTGACCAAGGTTATAAAGAATGGTAGAGATGGACAAAAGTAGGATTGGTTCGGGTCTTAATCGGATCTTGAAAGGACCGGGTCCAAGTAGTGTTTTCCTTAACTGGCCTTGGATGGATCGGTCTCGAGTCAAACCGGGCTTTGAGTTCTATATTCGTAACAAGCCTACTTGTAAATAGCCCGATTATTGATAACCGGGCCTTGGAAGGACCAATTTTTTTCTAACATATACAACTAAATTTTATTTTTATAAATCTAATAATCTGAAATATAAACTAAATTTGTTTTTATAAATCTAAAGTCTAAACTATAAATTAAATTTATTATATAAAATTAAATTATACACAAATTTATTTTAAACCACTAAACCTAATTTATATAAAACAAATATATACTAAAAAATTCTAAATTATTATAAAACTGTAACACCACTTTTCCAAAAAAACCATAAATAATACCATTTGTTATAAATTAAAAACCAAACAATGACAAAGAGTTGTTTCGTTAAAAATGATCCACAAATAAAATAAAGTAAAAGTCTCAAGTTAATAAATGCTTTCATCGAAACTAGAACTGTCTTATGTGCCTGGAGTCAAGCCGGCTCTTCCTTTTATCCTTACCCGAACTGCTACCTGAAAAGAGTAAAATAACAACGGGTAAGTGAATAGCTTAAGGCGTGAGCATATACTACTAATACTCTATATCATACATAACATATCTGCACATAATTTGATCCTCCGTCTCCGCAAGACAGAACTGAATTCCTCGACTCATAAAAAGCACGATGTTCAAATTTAACTTTAGCCTTTTATCATCTATTAAATCCAACATCTTCAAGTAATATAAAAGATAAATGTCATCAAACAAACAAAAGAAAGGAATACATTTTGGGTCGTTACAGAAACATCGAGCCAGACCCGAACGGGGCCTTCCCTTAACCGATCCCGGTTATAACCGAACCCTAGAAACACATCAAAATCTTAACCGGGCCTTAACCACCGGGCCTAAGTTGGGCTGGTCCTAAAAATAGGTACCACCTCTCCAGGCAAATTAGGGAACAATGTCGGTCCTAGACCGGTCCCAATCCTGAATCGGGTCTTTTGCCCATCTAAATTAGGGGTGAGCATCGGAACCGGGTACCCGCTTTTGGAACCGGAACCGCTATGGAACCGCCGGTTCCGGAACCGGAACCGATGTGAGTGGTTCCGGTTCCGGTTCCTAAAATACGGAACCGGTCGGGACCGGTTCCGGTTCCGGTTCTCATTTTTATGGAACCGCTAACCGCCGGGTACCCGCCGGAACCGGTTAGGCTATATATATGTATATATTAATATAGGTAATTTTATATATATGCTTATTTTGTTTAATAGACTAAACTTAAAATTATTATTTTACCTTTTACATTACGCATAAACTTACGACCACTTTTTCACTCGACTTATTTATTCTCTTTTTTCGATATTTTTATATCGTATTTAACATTTCAAGTTGTGTTTTTTGTTATTTTCATTTTCAAAAATTGTCGTAATTATTTATATAGTTTTTATCGGATAAGTTTTCATCGTTTTACTATTTATTTCGTTATGTTGTAACTATGTAATAACTAATAATTTCTTTTTTATAACATAAAATATTTAAAAAATTAGACACCGGGTACCCGGTTTCGGAACCGGAACCGGCGGTTCCGGGACCGGTTCCCAAATATGAAGAACCGGTGCAACCGGTTCCGGTTCCGGTTCCTTTATTCTAGGAACCGCCGGTTCCGGTTCCGGTTCCATGAATTTTGGCCGGGTACCCGGTTTTGCTCACCCCTAATCTAAATGATGGTATGAATCGATTTGGTTTTGGGACCGGCCCAAAACCAACTTAGGACCTAAGTTTTATTATTTGATCATAAGTTGGGCCAGTCCTAAGTTTGACAAGTTTTATTATTTCTTACTATCAAAGGTTACATATATTCTAATTGATTTCAAATTGTTATTCTAATTGATTTCAAATTGTTTGGATAATAAGAAATAAATAAAACTTTTCAAATCAAACTTACTTGAATCATACGAATCATACGAAAAATAATTAACTTCAAATTTATTTGATTTATCATGATCCAAATAAGAAATTTTTTGTTTATTTTTTGAGTTTTGTGCAGTTGGTTTTGCAATTTCACACCTTTGGCCAAATGCACATGTTGTCGGCTGCTTGGATTCCACCTTAGTCACGTCAAAATTTGCTTTCAAGATAATGATAAATTATTAAATCATACTACATTTGAATTATATTCTTTTCCACTTTCATTATCTATGATCCTTAGTTTTCAATACTATAACGGGATTATTTCCATATAGTTTGAAAATCATGAACCCACGTTTGTGTATCAATGACCAGCATTCAAATGTTGTATAGGTTTACTTCGGCCAATTCAACTCATTCAATGATAGCGCATATGAGAAGGCCATTTTTGTCGATATCAAAATTCATGAGTTCCAATTCGAGCTTACCTCAAAAATCAAATTTACTATAGGAATTGATATATGTCTTTTTTTGGAAGAGGTATCCCAGACTACATTGGGCCCAGACTAATCCTCGGCAATTTTTGGGCCGAAGCCCGACTGCTAAAGCATGCAGCCCGGGGTCGAAGCCCCCATACCTCCAGAATGCGTCCCCCAGGGTTCGAACTCGGGTTTACCACTATGTAGTGCCCAAGCCTTACCACTAGGCTAACATTCTCTATCTATTTGATATAGTTAGAAACTTAAAAATATTGTTGAATACCATTATTACAAAAGATATCAGTTTTAGTCACTTTTAGACCAATATAGATATTTTTGAACCCCGTTGACCATAATTTTATCATACTAGAGCTCAATTTATAAATTTAAACGCCTCCACCGCTTAGAAGATGACAAAAGCGAAACCAAAAATAGTAAAAAAGCCATCCAAAAACTGGATAAACTTAAAATGAAGATTTAAATATTTGAAAAATATAAGAATTTGTTTAAAGATTATGTCACAAGGAATTTTTGTTTTCAAATATCAAAAATTACTGCAATGAATGTTTTATTTCTTTGTGAAATTCTTCTTATTTTAATGATTTAAAATTAGAGTTAAGTTCCGGTGAGACCAAGCCTTTTTGGTGAGACCGGTGAGACCAACATATTTTACTTGAAACTTCACATCAAAACAATTGTGAAGGTAAAAAAAATTGAACATTCATCGTTAAAACATACTAAAAAACACTATTGAAAAAAAAATTCCAAAAAAAGGTTAAAAAACGAAACCTTCACAACAGTTTTTTTTGTGAAGGTTCGCATTATATATATGTAACCTTCACAGAACTTGAGCTGTGAAGGTTTCGTTTTTTAGCTAGTTTTCGATATTTTTTTGCATCGAAAGTGAATTTTAGGTCTGCGTATTCGAGTTTTATGTACATTCACGGTGTTTTTTTGTGAAGTTTCATACGTTAGGTATTGGTCTCACGCGGTCTCACGGTAACAACTTGATCTCACCTGATCCTAAGTCTTAAAATTAAGGAGAATTAAAGATTTCTTTCTCTTTTATTTATTATTGTTTCTTCTCTTTTTTTTTTCTTATTTAAATGATTTAAAATTAATGAGAATTAAAGATTTTATTCTCCAAAAAGCCATTTGAACATTAAAGAATCGAAGTTCTTTTTTCTATTGCAAAATCAAAGGTCAAATATGATTTTCCTCTCTCTCTCTAGATTTACTTTAACAATGATCAAAGTATAACTCATTGTTAAAATAATACTAAAATAATAATATTAAATGTTGTATTATTCAGTTTGAATAATACTGAATCATGGATTATTGAGTCTGAATAATACATGATTATTCAGTCTCAATAATACACAATTATTTAGACTGAATATGTCACATGGCATGCTCTCGGTTGTCCTCACGTGCACAATAAAAAATGAGTTTTCATTTGAACATAACTATATATATAGGGTTAATTTCATATTTGCCCTTATTAAAACTAAAATATCATATTTATCCTACTACTTAATCTATAAATATAATATATGTCATTTGATGGGCAGTTTACACCCTCCTTAAACTAACCACAAGTGTACGGTGTCGATTCAAGTAATACGTATGGAAGTCTAAGCATCGAAACCAGACACTGAGTAGTATTGCTATATAGACTATTAACTGAAAGATCAACAAGCGATTAATTTGTTGACTAACTAGGTATGAAGGTAATGCATGACTATAAGAAATTAGGGATTTAACTTGGAGAAAAGTAGTTGGCGAGTAGACTCTAAATCGGTCAAATGTCCAAGGGATGGATAACGTTCATGAGTATAGGAAATCTAAATCAATGAAAAATAATCCTAAAGGCTATTATCCAACTTTCTCAAACCTTGACAAATTAATCAACTTAAAACGTGTTTCATTTCTTAATCTTAAAAGAGATTTCAAGTTGAATTAAAGATAAGATTAAAAGCTTCTAAGATTCATTGGTATATCTCTATCCAATGAAATCCTAGGCATATGACCAATTCGATCTTGAAAACCTTTCTCAAGCATAAACAAGACAACACATCTATAACAAGTTGATCAAACTAGAAATCGTATTAAATCACAAGTCATATGCTTCATTGAAAAGAAAGAAATCCACACTCATTCGACTACAATTCCCAGGAAAAGTAAAAACCCAATCAAATCATCTTACCCCCCTCCCCCTAATCAATGGATTTAGCTCATGATGTAGGGGATGAAAACACTAGAACTTAAAAGGAAATAATAAATACTTGTTCATCGTTGTTACAAAAGAATTAAAGCATGTAAAACTCATTGAGATGTGAATCTTCACTCTCACGTACTTGAAATTGCCTTCCAATCTTAACTCAACACCTCAACCTTTTCTCTAAAAAAAGTTGTCTAGAAAACTGAATACCTCAACCCTACTTTGCAAAAAACTCTTTAAGCTAATTCGGATCTAGCACGGTTATCGGCACGGGTCAAACCGCTCAAAGACTTGCGTTTACCAATTAATTCGAAGAAAATCAGAAGGCGATGCGAATTATGGTGCTTCTTCAATCGCACAGAGACTCGCATGGCACATTGTTTGTGTACAAACTTCATAGCTCGACGCGTTTTGCGGCGTGACTTCAACCACGTGGAAGGCCGTGCAGCGCTTTGTTCATCTCCTTCTCGATTTTGATCTTTTGCGCTCGTTTTTGCCCGAAATCATTTAAATTCTTCTTTCTTGCTCTTGGACCTTGTGAACTTTCCTTACGAAAACCCGGTAAAATGCACTATGTTCCTTGGAAACTCACAACATTTACCTCGTTTCTAGCTTCAACAAATGTCAAAAAACAACATTATCACCCTTCTCAACATATTAAAATATCATATTTATCCAACTAACAATTTTTATCAACTTTCAATCATTTTTATCCATATTTAATAATAAAAAAATAGTTAAATGTCTTCCTTTGGAAAGGAAAATATGACAAGATGGGTGATGTATGCTACTATGCTAGTGAAGACAATACATGGGTTCTAATAAAGTGTGTGATGACGAAGACCCATTTGCACATTGAAACCCATTCTTTCTTTTCTACTTTGAAACCCATTTCCACCATTTTCTTTATTCCAACATTTTCCTTACTAGAAACATGTGTCTTCTCTAATCTTTTTTCCTCTATAAACCAAAACAAATCCTGTTGAGTCTAAAGATACCACTGCTGGAAGGTTACCACTGCTAGCTTTGGAGTTACTACCACTGATAGTTCATCTGAAGATTACACTGCTAGTATGTGTGTTAACACTGAAGGACAACTTACCACTGCCAGTAAGAAAGTTACCACTGCTGAAACAGAATTGCCACTGCTGTTGAAGATTACTGCTGATTCTGTTTTGCCACTGCTGAGAAGTTCAAGATAAGGAAAGGATTCTGTTGGAGAAGATATGGGATAGATACGATTATCTTGGAGATTATCTAGAGTAGATTTACTTTCCTTATTGTAATCTTGTAACTCGTATAAATAGCTGATAGGTTTTCAATGTTTAGATACGAGTCTTTAAGCTTTTGTTTAGAATTATTAAGCCTCAAGATTGTTCTTGAATCCCTGCAATTGAGAAGAGTTGCACGTCTGATTTGAGCCTGTTCAAATCAGATTGGGGTTTTGGTTGTAATCATTAAGCTTTTTGATTAATACACAATTTGTTATTCAATTCATTGTTAAGTCAATCAAAGTGTTATTCCGCAAACTTCTTTAATTTAGTTTTCTGTTCTTGATAATTTCGATCCTGTCAAGTGGTATCAGAGCTAGTTTAATTCAGAAAACAAATTAACAATGGATACCCAGGAAACTGTTTTGGTCTCTAAAGTTCCCATGCTCAAACCTAATGAGTTTGACATGTGGAAAATCAGGATCCGTCAATACATGCTTCTCACAGACTATGGAATGTGGGAGGTTGTTGAAAACAGATCTGGTACAGATGAAGGGGTTGTTGAAGGAGCTGCAAGACCCCTCCCAGGAATGATGCAGATAGGAAAAGAAGGCAAACAGAGATGAAAGCTTTAAGTACTTTGTTGTTGGCTATTCCCAATGAATACCAACATCAATTCAGTACATATGCAGATGCCAAATCTCTCTGGACTGCTCTAGAGAAGAGGTTCTCAGGAACTAAAAGCACAAAGAGGAACCAGAAGGCCATTCTGAAGCAACAATATGACAACTTCACATCCCTGAAGAATGAATCTATGACACAAACCTTTGATAGATTCAACAAGCTGATTGGAGAACTTGCAACTGTAGATGTGAGGATGGATAAAGATGATGTGAATAGAAAATTCCTTAGATCTCTTGGAGAGGAATGGACTATTTACACTGTCTCATTCAGACAAGGAGATGCTTTAGAAGACAAAGAACTTGAAGATCTTTACAATGATCTAAGGATCTTTGAAGCAGAAGTAGAGAAGAAGAAATGACCCATTGGATACTCTCACAATACTGCTCTTCTTTCTTCTGAAAACCCTAGTTCTTTCAATACTACTGCTTTTACTAATACCACTGCTACTTATAATACTACTGTTAATGAAACTGTTTCTAATTCTTGTACATCTCAGGAAACCAATGATGATACAATTCTAGAAGCTTTCTTAGCAAGTCATGTCAAATCATCATTGATCAATGATGATTTGGATCAAATCAATGCAGATGATCTTGAAGAGATGGATATCAAGTGGCAGATGGCTATGCTCACTCCGAGGATGAAGAGATTTATCAGAACTGGGAGAAACAACTTTGATGTCAAAAGAGGAGATAAAGCTGGATTTGATAAATCAAAGGTCAGATGTTACAAGTGCAATGAACCAGGGCACTTTGCCAGAGAATGCAAGGGAGGATCCACAAATCATCAAAACTCTGGAAGTGGTTCTTCACAAAACCTTAGATTCAATAATAGGGGAAGCAACTTAAACCCTGGTTCATCACAAGCACTTGTTTCACAAGAAGGACAAGGCTTTTATTGGAGTGATCATGCAGAGGAAGCAGTTCAAAATCAAGCACTCATGGCTGAAATCAAAGAAACTGAAATCCCATCTGAGGTATCTTCTAAACTCTGTTATGATTCTTGTTTAGAAACTGTAAGAAAGTACAGGGATCACAATCAGACCATGAGTGATAGTATTAAGAAGATGGAGATAGATAGGAGAGAGTATGTTAAGATCATTGACAATCTGGAGGATCAAATTAAGAGCTATAAAGCCAATGAACTTCAGTTTGAATATGATTATAACTACTGGAAGTGGGAAAAGAAAGAATATGAGAGAAAATTGTCCAAGGTTAGGGAAGAGTTGGAGTGTTCTAAGAAAGAGTTGACTGCTACTAAGGATGACTTAGAAAAATTTTCAAAGTCATCTAAAGCTTTAGAATCCATCATTAAAGCACAAGTCCATGATGACTTAAAGAGGGGAATAGGATACAACAATACCCCTCCCCCTATAACCAAAATTACATTCCTCCTACCACTGATCTGCTTGATAGGATGGATAGAGGAGAATTGAAGGAAGGTCTAGATATAGTAGATCTAGTGGATACAAAGGAGGAATCTGATGAGAAAAGCACAACAGAGACCATTCCTGATGATAACCACATTCTCACTAATGAGAAGGGTGGTATGCCATTTGTTCCTAGCAAACAGATACTGACCTCTAGGAAAAACAAGGGAAAAGAAGTGATGTCCTCAAATAAGGTTGAAAAGAAGACTGAGACAACTAGAAAAGAGAGTAGGAAGGACCACTATACTCAGAGGACTGTAGTTGATCCTGGTACTTCTTCACAGTCTCAAAACAAAAATCATCCAAGAGGAAACAAAAGGAACTGGAATAACCATTGGGCAGAATGTCATGGTGTTGATCTAAGCAAGATAAACAGACCAAAACCATGCTTTATCTGTTGTAAGACTAATCATCTAGCAAGAGACTGTTATTTCAATCCAATTAATCAAAGAAACAGTTTTCAAACTAGAAGATTTGTCTCCACAAACAGAAGAGTTGTTCCTAAACAGAACAGGTCTAGGCAACCTAAAAGAAAAGTCCAAAAAAAAAGGTTGAAAAGAAGACTGTTAAGATGGTTACTAAATGGGTACCAAAAGCTTCACTAAGCAGTACTACTGCTTCAACAAGCAGTGGTAATGACAGTGTTGCTTTTGATAGCAGTGGAAAAGATTACAAAGAGATAAAGGTTGACACTGCTGCTAGTAATAATAGCAGTGGTAATTCAAACACTGTTTCCACTGCTAGACCATCAATAAGAAAACCCATTATAACCAAATATTCCAGTCATGAGATCCCAAACAAAGATTATCTTTTGAAGCTTAACAGATTGACAGAGGTCAATTATGTTAATGATAAAGGAGAACCCAAGACCATATTGGCTTGGGTTCCCTCAAGACACTAACTGTTTCACTTTATGTGCAGAGCAACCAAGGAAGAAGGAGCAGTCTTTGGCATGTGGATAGTGGTTGCTCTAGGCACATGACAGGTATCATGTCTTTACTTGAAGACTTTAAAAAGTTTGAAGGTGGACATGTTGCCTTTGGGGATAATCCTACTGGAGGTAAGATAAGTGGCAAAGGTAAGGTATCAAAAGGTAAGATGACTTTTGATGATGTTTATTATGTGGAGTAGTTGAGATACAACTTGTTAAGTGTGTCTCAAGTATGTGACAAGAAGTTTGGTGTATTTTTCACTGATACTGAATGCCTCATACTTGCTCCTGGTTTTAAGATAGATGAGAGTCAAGTAATGCTTAGGACTCCCAGGAAAGATAATGTTTACTGTTTGGACATTGAAGATGCTTCTTCTTTATCATCCTTAAACTGTTTATTTTCAAAAGCATCTGTGAGTGAATCATCACTGTGGCATAGGAGGATGTGCCACATGAACTTTAAAAACATGAACTTACTTGTTAAAAACAACCTTGTAAGAGGTTTTCCTGCAAAGGAATTTTCATGTGATGATAATTGTGTAGCATGCCTTAAAGGTAAGCAACACAAATCTTCTCACAAGTCCAAAGAAGTAAACACTATCTCATCACCTTTACAATTATTGCACATGGATCTTTTTGGTCCTACCAATGTGATGAGTATAGGCAAGAAATCCTATTGTCTTGTGATTGTTGATGATTATTCTAGGTTTACTTGGGTTTACTTTCTAAGAACAAAGGATGAGACAAGTGGACTGATCAAACCCTTTGTGACTAGAGTGGAAAACAAGACAAATCTTAGAGTAAAATTCATTAGATCAGACAATGGCACTGAGTTCAAGAATGCTGATCTAAACAGCTTCTGTGAGGAAAAAGGTATTGAAAGACAATACAGTGCTCCTAGAACTCCTCAACAAAATGGTGTTGCTGAGAGGAGAAATAGGACACTAATTGAGGCTGCAAGAACTATGTTAGCTGATTCTAAACTTCCTATCACTTTCTGGGCAGAAGCAGTTAACACTGCTTGTTATGTCCAAAACAGAGTTCTTATAGTCAAATCAAAAGGCAAGACACCCTATGAACTTTTTGAGAAAAAGAAACCCTATATAGGATTCTTAAAACCATTTGGGTGTCCTTGCACAATTCTAGATACCAAAACTCACCTAGGCAAGTTTGACAGCAAATTTGATGATGGATTTCTTGTAGGATATTCTTCTCAAAGCAAAGCTCTTAGGGTATTCAATAACTCTACAAGAATCATAGAAGAAAGTGACAATGTCAAATGCAATGAGAACACTCCTAACATACCTGGAAGTGGTCCAAATTGGTTGTTTGACATTGATTCACTAACTAACTCTTTGAATATGAGCAATGCAGTGAATACAGGTTCAGGTACAGATCGAATCCAGGAAACAAGTCCTCCATTTGTTGTGTTTCCCATGCCATTGGAAGAATCAAATGATGACTGTACCACTGCTGAGTCAACCTCAGAAGAGCCAAAAGAACCTGAGACTGCTGAGAAGAGTGATGATCAACCATCTGAGGAAACTTCTCTCTCTGAGAACATTGAAGGAATACCTGTTTCAGATGAGGGACCTCAATGGGATCAAGAACCAGAAGTAAATGATTCAAATCTAGGGGTGGACTTGCCTGAAGAACCCCTGCATCTTAGAAGAACTCAGAAGAATCATCCACCTACTCTGGTAATAGGAGACATTCAGTCTCCTATGATAACAAGAAAGCAAAGCAAATCCCTTTCCAATCCATACTTGAGTATGATATCAGTTTTTCTATCTCAGACAGAACCAAAGAAGGCACATGATGCAATGAAGGACCCAAGTTGGATAGAGGCTATGCAAGAAGAACTGTTGCAATTTGTCTTGCAGCATGTGTGGGATCTGGTGGACCTCCCAAGAGGACATAGGGTGATTGGCACTAAGTGGATTTTTAGGAACAAGACTGATGAAAGGAGGATTGTTATTAAGAACAAAGCCAGATTGGTAGCACAAGGATATACTCAAGAGGAAGGAATAGACTATGATGATGTATTTGCTCCAGTTGCCAGAATTGAAGCCATCAGGCTATTCTTGGCATTTGCATCTTACAAAGGATTCAAAGTCTATCAGATGGATGTTAAGAGTGCCTTTCTCTATGGCACTATAGATGAAGAGGTGTATGTCAGTCAACCACCAGGGTTTGAAGATCCCAAATACCCTGACAAAGTGTATAAGTTGAGAAAAGCATTGTATGGTCTTCATCAAGCACCTAGGGCTTGGTATGATACCTTGTCCTCCTATTTGTTGGAAAACAAGTTTGAGAAGGGTGTCATTGATACGACCTTGTTCATCAAGAGAACAAAGACTGATATGCTTCTAGTACAGATCTATGTAGATGATATCATCTTTGGATCTACACGGGATGATATGTGCAAGGAGTTTAAGGAGCTGATGCATAAGAAGTTCAAGATGAGTTCCATGGGAGAACTCACTTTCTTTCTTGGTTTACAGGTCAAGGAGAAGGCTGATGGTATTTTTATCAATCAGTCTAAATATGTGGCATCAATGCTTCAAAAGTTTGGGATGAATGATGCAAAGCAGCTAGCACTCCTATGGAAAACACACAAGCACCTTACTGCTGATGTTGAGGGGGAGGAAGTCGATGTTCACCATTACAGATCCATGATTGGATCATTAATGTATCTTACAGCTTCAAGGCCTGATATTATGTTTGTTGTTTGTGTTTGTGCCAGGTTTCAGGTTAGGCCAAAGGAGTCTCATATACATGCAGTCAAAAGGATATTCAAATATCTCAAGGGTCAACCAAGATTGGGACTTTGGTATCCCAATGACTCTTCTTTTGACCTAGTGGCTTACACTGATAGTGATTATGGAGGAGCAAATTTGGATAGAAAGTCTACATCAAGAGGATGTCAGTTCTTGGAGGAAGATTGGTCTCATGGCAGTGCAAGAAACAGACCACTGTTTCACAATCAACAACAGAGGCTGAATACATAGCTGCATCTAAGTGTTGTTCACAAGTTCTATGGATTCAGAATCAAATGCAAGACTATGGTCTTTCATTCTTGCAGACACCAATCTATATTGACAATAACAGTGCTATCAGCATTGTTAACAATCCTGTCAAACACTCCAAGACCAAACTTATAGAGATCAAGTACCACTTTATCCGAGAATGTAATGAAAAGAAGTTAATTCAAGTTCTGAAAGTCCACACTGATGATCAATATGCAGACCTGTTCACTAAAGCCTTTGATGTAGGCATGTTTACATTTTTGGTTACAGGAGTAGGAATGATGAACTCTGAATAACCCTCTTCTTGTTACATTTATTTTGTACTATCTCTGTATTATGTCTTTCTTTCTTATTTGTTTTCTATTATTTGATAGGTATTTAATAAGTTTGTGAATGTTGCAGATAGTTGGTGGAATCATTGGATTGGTCAAAAGACGCAGGGTGAAGTTACCACTGCTTATTTGAAGTTACTCCTGCTAGCAGTTTCACTATCGCAAAGCATAGTTTCTATCACTAAGTCTTTACCACTGCTTGTTTCGCACATTACCACCGCTAGCACATTCGCACATTACCACCGCTAGCACATTCGCACATTACCACCGCTAGCACATTCGCACATTACCACCGCTAGCACATTTTACCACTGCTTAATCTTTACCACCGCTGGTTACATAAGCGTGTTTTTACCACTGCGCGTGCATTTTACCACAGCGCGTGCATTTTACCACTGCTTTTAACTTAACACGCGTATGGTACCACTGCTAGTGCATTTTACCATTGCTTTTAACTTAACACGCGTATGGTACCACTGCTAGTGCATTTTATCACTGCTTTTAACTTAACACGCATATGGTACCACTGATAGTGCATTTTACCACTGCTTTTAACTTAACACGTGTACGTTACCACTGCTCTTGTATTTTACCATTGCTAGTGTTAGTTAATTTCAGTTACCACCGCTTTCATCTGAGATGCACAATACCATTGCTCCTGGTTCGAGTATAAAAGCCCTAAACTGACCGCCTTTTTCACAAACGGCTATTCTGTGCTTTTGCTCTAAAAACGTTTGCGATTCTGCAACTTTTCTCTCTGTGTTCTTGCAATTCAATCTTCTTTCGTTTCGATTACTGATTCTACATCTGTTCTAGGGTTTTTCTTGTTCAATCGATTATGGGTTCTCTTTACTTTGTTAAGGATCACAACAAAGTTGGCTATCTCACCAAAGATAGCAATTCCGAAGGGTTTGAAGATATTCTTGATTTCTTGGCCTCATCCACTATCGCGTATGCCGCAACCCTCAATCCAACTATCTACATTCGGCATATGAACGATTTTTAGGCCAATGCGGTGGTGGAGGAACTTGAAGGGGTCAAACAAATCCAGACCACCATCTGTGGTCATTCTCTAACTGTTAACCCCACAACGATTAGACAACACCTACGTCTACAGGATGAGTCAGGTACAACCATGCTCTCTACTTCCACCATCATGGAAGCTTTTCTAAGAATGGGGTATACAGGCTCTCGCACTTCTTTAAAATACCTTAAGGGTAAATTTTGCCCTCAGTGGAGGTTCTTTGTGCATACCCTATTACATTGTTTTTCAAAGAAAACTACAAGTTTTGGTGAGTTTAGTAGTATCATTGCCTCTGCTTTGGTTTGCCTAGCTACTAATCAGATTTTCAATTTCTCTCAAATGATTTTTGATGATCTTGTCTACAATCTTGAAAACATGAATAATTCCAAAGTAAAATCTTTTTACATGTTTCCAAGATTTGTACAAGAAGTGATATGTAACACCCTAAAAATCAGAGTGAACAAAAACTTTCATTTAACGAAAGGTGGTACACAAAATATAACGCCATGGCGTGAGCTCTTCCCAAAAACGGGGTATAGGTAATGTATAATTACAATGTTTGTAATCGAATAAAGAATTACAATAACCGACTAGTCTAGTTCCGTCTAGGAATAAGACTACAAAAGGGTTAGCGTTCAACAATCAATCTTGCGGCCTAAAGCACCGGTCTCTCAACGTTCCCCCCTTGCTCACCTTAAGCCCGTAACCTACTTGGGCACGGCGTCCCTATTACCTGAGAGACACATCGACACCAAACAAGTGTTAGGGTAAAGGAGCCTAGTGAGTTGTATCAGTAATACTTTGCATGTAAAGCATAATAAGACATGTGAGATATACAAGATTACAATAACAATAAAAGTAGCATGCTAAACCGGTTTATTATTTATCTTCGGAAACAGTGGGAGCGACCCACTTCCACCAACCAATGCCCTGACATTCACTACTTCCAAACACCTCGATGTCCCGAATTTAGCATGGCAACATCATCCGAGGCCCGCGCACCAAGGAGCAACCCGAGGGCCGGCGACATAGGGGCATTCCTATTTCAGAACCTCCCAAGACTGTTTGGTGTGGACACATTGCGTTGGTTCGTCCATGTTATTATCACACAAGACTTCGATACTGAATTTAGCATAGCATCTCGTCCATGTTATTATCACATAAGACTTCGATACTGAATTTAGCATAGCATCTCGTCCATGTTATTATCATATAAGACTTCGATACTGAATTTAGCATAGCATCTCGTCCATGTTATTATCATATAAGACCGTGATACTGAACTTAGCATAGCATCACGTTCATGTTATTGCATACAAGACATCGATACTGAATTTAGCATAGCATCTCGTCCATGTTATTCACATACAAAACCTCGACACTGAATTTAGCATAGCATCATTAACAGAGGTGTATATCGAGGGTCTCAAGCCCTTTACATCATTTCATATATGCCAACATATTCGGATATCAAATCCCTTTTATATAATTCCATGGCATGCATACTTTCAAGTATTCCATATAAATACATTCATCCTACACATTCATGGATTTAACACATACGATAGGCGTATACGATAATCTACCACACGTATACAACCATATAATCCAAATCATTCATGTAGGCATAACTCATCATACGTTTCATGAAAAGTCTTAGACTCGACATGATAAGTAATTGATACCAAAATCACATTCATCCACTAAATCAAGCAAAGAATGTAAAATCATCAAGATGATGTGCCCTTAGTTTTGACAAAATGGTTTTAACAACTCACCTTAGGGTTTACACCCAAAACCCCCAAATCCTCCGATTTAGGTCAAATACGAGAACGAACCTAGAATCAAGTAAATCGAACCTTAGGTTAGTTTCATAACTCCTATCACATAGATTATCCAACCTCAAATGGTTTAGATGAAGCTTACCTAGCCAAATCTTGAACAAACCCTAGATGAAGAACACCTTGCAAAAATGGTGATTTGAGGTTGTGAGTGGTGGAGAAGATGAAGCCATGTAAGTCTCCGCCCTCCAAACTAGTAGATCCAGCCTCCAACACTTCTCAAAACATGAATTCCACCTAAAACAATACTAGATCTAAGCCAAGTATGGAAGAAAAGGTTTGGAGGTGGAAACCCCCCAAATCGAAGCTTAAACTCGAAGGAGATGAAGAGATTACTTACACCAACGTTTTAGAACTCCCAAATAATTGAAATCCATTGATGTAGTATTGAAGAGCTCGAAAAAACGAGAAGATAGCAAAAAGAATCGGGAGAAACGGAGTTGAAATGAGAAAGTTATGCTCAAATGAAGAAAGAGGGCTATTTAACTCGGTATCAGGGCTGACACCCCTTAGCGATCGCTAAGAGGAATGCTTAGCGATCGCTAAGCATCATTTCAGCCAACAGAACCCTTCCTTCTAAGCCTTAGCGATCGCTAGAGTAATGCCTTAGCGATCGCTAAGGTGCTGTGCTGGGTGAAAACTTGTTTTGGCCATATCTTCTTCGTTATAGCTCCGATTTCGATTCCGGAAGAACCGTTAGATTCGTATTTCAATTTCCCATCCAACAAGACCATAAAATCTAGGTTTTAATCAAAAATCCTATTTTTCATATTTGTCTTAAAAGGTCTAATTCCAAAATTACGGGTGTTACAATCCTCCCCACCTAAATAGAATTTCGTCCCCGAAATTGCTAATCTCTTCTGAACCACAAAGGACCACTTCGCTCAAGCGTTTTGCAAAGCTAAGACATTATGCTCTCTCTATACCAGTCAGTTAAATTAACACTGGACTTAGTTATGTTCACGATATAAGCACTGACATAGCGTTCTAATTAAAAGGTGGTTCATCAACCCACCACAAGCTACTAATTTACGTCTACCTTTCGAAACATGATGTGTGTTAAAAGATAACATCATTAGGATACGTAACTTTAGCTCCTTGCACAACTTAGAGGGAAAATAGTTCGGTCATCCAGATACAACACTTACTATTCCGAATTACTATACATCATTCACTTCCTAGTAAAGTCGATCACCCAGCCAAGGGTCTCTTTAATACCAAGAATGTCTCAACATTCTCACTAACGGCGTCTAGCCGTCGCCATTAATTTCCAAAGAGGCTCGAAGATTCCGTCCACTCGCCTATGGGTACCATAAGGAAGGTAAATTTCTTCACTTAGCAAATCGCTAATTTTCCACTAAATTCATAAATTTCCACATTCGCACTATCATAGCCCTTCTAATTGTCCACTTACCTACGCAATTCTAACTTTGCCTTAGGTGACTTAATCTTGAATTTCTAAGTACGAACTCCCCCACAAATCCATCTTGATTAAATAATACAAGTCTACTACTTATTCCCATCAATACTTGTCATCGAAATCATAAGTTTGGTGCCTAGTTTGGCATATCATACCATTATCTCAAACATAACACTTCTACTTCTCACAAATCGAATATAAGTAGCGTCTTCCAGATCATTTTATACCCTTAAAATGTTTCTCTCTCTATGGAAATCTTAACGCATTGGTATTTTGCACTTCACCCACGACATGCAATGCCTATAGCATAGTCACAACATCACTAACTCTCGTACTAATGATCACGTTTTCTCGATTCTTAGCCACACATAACAGCTATTATTTCTTCCATGCAACCACCATTCGACTATAGTTTCTATAATCAAGAATTGGGAAAGTCACTTATTACACACAACCATTATTGTTTTTTCTAAGCCACACATACCAAGGTAAGTGTCGCCTTACGAATCCGTCTTTTGAACCTAATGGAACCTCCAAATCATGGTCGCTTACGTAGTCTAGTTTCGATTCACATCGAGCACAAACACACTTCCGCTCACACTTTCTAAGTGTTGCTCCACTATAGATTAGCATGCTCCTAAAAGCTATCAATCAGTTAGTTTATTCTAACACATTAACAGGATAATATGCAATTGGTCCGCACATGGGTATTAACCTTCAAGTAATTCGTACGTGCATGGCATTCAAAGATTTCAAAATTAAGCAATGACAACTCAAATACCAAAAACACACAATCTCACACAGGGTCTACATGTATCTCGCACAAAAGACTTGGTGACAATGAAAGTGATCCGTATTCATCGAGGGCACATAAGCATATAAATGTCCCTGCTCATACAGAGCCACATATAATCCCAGCTCATAAAGAGCTGCATATAATTATTCCCTGGGTTCTCGAAGTCAACCCAACAATACAA
This sequence comes from Centaurea solstitialis, assembly GCA_030169165.1. Lineage (NCBI taxonomy): Eukaryota > Viridiplantae > Streptophyta > Magnoliopsida > Asterales > Asteraceae > Centaurea > Centaurea solstitialis. Next base: position 41,188,310 of record CM058043.1, read on the forward strand.
CACAGAGTCTCTCGGACTCTATTTAGGGTATTAATGATAACCGGTCTATTTCGACCTCCACACACATATAACTATTCAAGCTATGTACACATAAATATATAAACATATATTTCACATATTCCCCAAAGGTCTCATGACCTTCATTCTACACTTCTTACTGATATCATTGGATATTCATTTCCCCTCTATCACACCATGGTGTACATACCATATCATATACCGTTATTCTACTCGATAGAGCCATAACCTCCTTTAGAATCATATTCCCGTGACCTTCCTCTAAGTTCAACCACCTAGTCATCTCAATCACAATAATTCCTATTGTTTAAAATAAATGTTTATCCCAAGGAGTCTCGTGACCTCTATCATTTTGTAACCACGTTCATCCGATAACAACTGTTCACATGCCAATTCCTAGCTTACGTAAACACTCACATAGTTTAAGGTAATAAGTCAGTAAGTGGATAATCATAGATAAACTCTCACAATATGCATACTAAAATCATCGTAACTAGGCCGCATAAATCTTAAATATGTATAATTCTAGTTGTTGTCCCTAGAAACAATGAAATGCAAGAAGAAATGGATGGAAATCCTATCAAGAGGATGAAATCAATGTAAACTTTGATAAAACTCAACAATGGAGATAATGTTGCCCAATTTGGTAAAGAGATGATTTCATATACAAAACCCTAGAAATCCTTTACCTTATATAGGTAGAAGGATGTTTAACAAAGATACGAGAAAGGCCCCCGAGGTTACAAACCTCTAAACAAGGGCATAACAAAACATAATTGTTTACATAACAAGGAAACTAAACTAGAAAGCAGTTTAAAAGATAGATGATTCTGACTCTTCTCAACACCTGGGTTCTACAATCTCCCCCTTTGAGAAGAAGTCAGAATGGTGGTGGAAGCTCCAGTGCTGGCTCCCACTTGGACATCTGCAGGTACTCTTCCCACTCGCCTATTATCCGCGCTCTCATCTGCATTGCCGCTTCTGCCCTCCTGTACATCAACCGTTCCTTAAGCTTCTTCTCGATCAACCTCATTGCCTCCAGCAGCTTTCCTTTTCCATCTATGATTCTCCGACTTGGTACCTGATCCGCCAGCAGTCTGCTCTGCATGCCATTATAGACATAGAGGAGGGTCCCGTCGCAGAACCTGGAGAGCTCTCCAAACCTCATGAACCTGCGCTCCTTCTTCTTCTTAGTCAAGTAAAGGACTCCATGCTCAGGTATCCTGGTTGGCATGTACGGAATGTAGGCATCGATACCAGGAACGAGCAGGTTTGGTCTAAGCAGGTTGACCTTCGGCTGGCGGCTTTCTATGGCAAGCTGGTAGTCTGTCACTCTCGCGAGAGAGATTGCATGACGGACATATTTCTTCAGAATCTCCGTGCCATCTCTGTAGTGCTCTGGTCGGAGGATCGGGCCTTGGAGGTATTTGATGATCGTGAGAAGGTCTTCTAGATGCACCCGATCTAGGTCAGCTTCCGTGAACGTCCAGTTCTGCAGTTCACCTCGAGGGACACCGGTGCCGTACATGCGAACATCATATTCAAGGAATAACTGATGGCCATGTCTGTAGGGACGCATAGCAGTTACCTTGATAAAGCGACGTCTGATCCTCTGGCGTCCATGAGTGGCCCAGTTGCACATTCGCTGATGCACGTACGCTGTCCTTCGTCTCTTGTTCCTGATGTGAGAGATCCCGAAGTAGACTTTTCGGGACCAGGCGTGCAGCTTCTCTTGCTGGTAGATGCGGGTGAACGTTTCTTCTAGGAACGGGCGGAAGATGATGGAGTGGTTCCAGTTGAGCTGGATGACAGTAGGAGCAGCGGTTTCTGGATCGGTAGAATGGACGGTCCGTGGGGCTTCTGGAGTTGGAAACTTGAGCGCTGAGAGGAGGTTGGCGTAGTCAGGATCCTTGACGAGATCGTCTCCCTTCTGATAGACCCTTAGGCTCTGAGCTAGCGACCGCAAGATCTTCCGGGCTGCTTCCGGAATCTGGAACTCTGAGGGATCAGTCGGCGCTGCTTCTGGGATAACGGCATCAATCTGAGCCGTGTCCGTCATTTGGGGAAACTGAACTGACTCCCCTTCCGGAATCCTCTCATAACGCCAACTCCCCATGTCCGGTATGTCTTCTGTCTCCGAGTCGACATAGGGAGCTTCGGCGGCCTCGAAGTCTGTGGGAGCGCTCGAGGGGGCGGCTGAGGAACCTGGAGCTGGAGCTGATGAACCGGAGCCGGAACCAGGTTGGAGGTCGGTGCGAAGCCGTTTTGCAGCTTGTACCTCCCCCTCATGAGGACCTGGTGCGGAGTCATCAGGGTCATCATGCCTCCTCTTCGAAGGCTGAGCCTGGGACCGACACACGGCCTCCAGTTCTCTAATCCTTTGTTGTAGCAGCTCGATCTGGGCAGCTTGATCTCTGACTTGGGCGGACAGGCGGTCATTCTGAGTGGTGTAGGAGGTGACCATCATCAAGTGCTCCACCTCAGTGACGTAGCCTGGGATCGGAGGAAGGTCGCCCGAAGTCGGAGGAGCGAGCCTGAGGACGTCTTCTGATGGCCTGGGAATGGGAGCTTCAGTAGACGGGGCAGCCTCAGAGTGTTTGCCCTTGATCTTCCTTTTGAGCTCGTATAGCTCCACATCCCGGTCTTCTTGAAGCTTGCGCGACGCCTCAAGATCGGCTAGTCTCTTCCTCTCCGTCTCGGCCAAGGCTTTCTCGAGTGCCTCGACCCGCGCATCCCGAGCCTGATTGGCTTGCTCCACAGCTAATAACCTGCTTTGGACGACTTTAAGGATGTCGTCCGAATCCGTCGGACCTATAAGTCCCGTTGGTGCAGGGGCGGTTTTAGGGATTCCGCCCGAATCCGTCAGGCTCAAAAGCCCCGGTGTTGCGTGAGCATCTTTATAGACTTTGCTCGAGTCTGTCGGACCCGGTCCCGGAAGAGCTAAACCCGGTGCCACTTGGGCTCCAGTTGACGAGTAGAGTCCTACCGAGGTGCTCTCTCGGCCCGATGTCACCGCTGGTATGATGTTGACGGTGTCGGGGCTTCCGGTGGATCCTCGAAGGGCGTCACTCGACGCGCCAACTCTCCCCGTTCCGGCCTCGCCACTTGGGCGGGCATATGATGCATCCAAGAGTGTCCTAGTCAAATGAACGACCCTAAAGGTCTCTGTGAGTGGCTCTAGGACTACTGGTGCTCTGAAAGACGTCGAGAGGTGGGGCAGAGCCTCTCTCATTTCAACACCGGCAGACTCCAATTGAGTGGCCGGTGGAAGTTGAGCTAATTCCCCGTGAGAATGTGAAACGACCATCTGTTGAGAGATGGCCGAGTGGCTGGTTTGGGCGTGCAAATGCGCTGGTTGGCTGCCAGCGTCTTGACCCGACGTCACTAGGTGACCGGTCTGAATGAGGGTTGCCTCTGTGGGGGTTGGACTCTAGGTTGTAGGGATATCCGATTCTAACCTATGCGGCTCTACTTCTACGTCCGCCTCCTCTAATTGAGCCCAAGGCTCGCTCAACTGGACCTCTACGTCTTCGGTCTCTTTTTCTCTGCTCTCTCTCTCCTTTTCTCCCCTCTCTCTTTCTTCTTCTTCTTCGCTGTCTTCTCGACCCCAGCCGGTAGCAACCTCGGCCTCACCTTCTTCCTCCTGACCAACAGTTCGGTCATCCGACGCCAGATCCGCAATAAGAGTGGGATCACCTGAAATCCGGTCGTCGTTGAAGGAGGAGGTGGCTTCATCCAAATCTATCACTTGGGCCTTCCCGCCCTTTGGTGGATCTGATAGTTGAAACTCGGAGTCGGATCCGTAGTCAACTTGTTCTGAATCTGTTGCCTCGTCATCGGGCTCACGACGGTCCGTAGGAGTGTGCTCGGAAGAGTCGTGACCGTCGGAGTCATCGCCAGAAGGTTCGCCTGAGGGTTCGCCTCCCTGAGAAGTGACTGCCGCTGAGTGAGGTGGTGGAGGAACATGTGCTTGTTCTTGTGGGGAAGCTTCCACGTCCTCCCCAGTAGGTTGTTGCGGCGGCGTCGGCGATCGGCGCTCTTCCGATGACGAGTGGATCGGAGACTGCTGAAGAGTGCCCATGTACTGCTTCACCCTGAAGTGACTCGTGTACTCGCGTTCGCGGATGACATCAGTAGATTCCTCCACAACAGTAGGAGTGCGAGCACGAGTGGCACGGTTCTGAATCATGGTCTGGTATGCACCGGCTCTAGAAGTGTGCGGAGTGGCAGACGTACCGACAATTCTACCCGCTCCTCCCCTAACGTCAACTCTCATCACTCCCGAGCCAGAAGCTCCCCCACTGGAGCTCTGGCCCGCCGTACCAGAGGCACGGCTTCTAGTTAGGACGGGTTGCACGTCTTGGGCAGGGCTCCCCGGCTCTGAGGAGTCCGTAGACGTGTCTTCTAAGCCTATGGATATCCGGTACATCCTAACACTCATTGACCTACGGTCTGCCATGTTGAGCACATTTGCCGGTATGTGCATCTCTACCTGACCAGACTTCAGATTCTTCTTATTGGCTCGGCCGATCTGCTGGCTTTCAAAGCGGAGATGGTTTGATCTGCGTCGGACAGCACGGTTCTGGTTCATGTGATCTCGAATGACCAGACTGAAGAAGCGCATCCAAGGGATGGATGTGTGTTTTGTGCGTCCTGGCCCAGCTCTGACATCACCGATAATGGCTGCCCAAATTTGTTGAGCAAAATCGATCCGCCTCCCGTAGGCGACCGCATGGAAAATGTGCCAGAACTGGGTGGATGCCTTGTCCACGCCATGGGTCTTCGAAGAGATCGTGCGGTTGAGTATGTTGAAGAAAGAGTACCAGATTGGGGGCAGCATTCCCTGTGAGATCTGGGAGATTCCTCGCGGCCTGTTGTTCTCGGTGTAGTGGACTCCGACAGCGAGCACTTCGCTGAACAGCTCAGGTCCAGACACGAGAGGGTCAAACGGGGCCTCCGGAGTTGCAGCTGGCAGACGAAGGATTCTGCGAAGATCCTCCATAGTGAAGACCAGATCAGTCTGGTCCACTCGGCCGATGATGGTTTGCACTCCGTCTCGGATCTCAACACGGGAAGTGTTCCAGAACTGCTGCAGATATATCATTGGGATGTCAGCAGTGGCTTGCATCGCGTATGCAAGGGGATGTGCTCGGAGAATCTCGAGAACAACGTCATCTTGGACGGTGAAGTTCGCCAAGTCAACGAACTGGTTGTTCTGGTGGATCTCGACGATGTCTGCCGGGTTGATTAGTGCGAGATCAGCAGCGTTGGTGACGGGTGAAGTAGGAGCAATCGGTTGTTGATCAGCCATTTCTGCAAAACATTAAGTGTTAGAAATAATACAACGTGAAAAGACTATACCCTCGACTAAGCACGAGTCGGAAAAACTCGAAAACCCAATAATGAGTATTTCGTATTTTCCGAGTCGGAAAACGAGCAAACTGTACGAGGGGAGTTTTCCGATTCGGAAAAGGTTGTTTTCCGAGTCGGAAAACTCAACACTTGGAAAGATAGCACAAGGATAAACAGACAAGTTTTCCGATTCGGAAAAGGTTGTTTTCCGAATCGGGAAACTCCCACACTTAGAGAGAAAAACATGTAGGTTTTCCGAGTCGGAAAACATGGTTTTCCGATTCGGAAAATGTCTCAACACTTAGAAAAATTTGGCAAGACTTGGTCTCTCGATCGAGTCGGAAAACCTTGGAAACCCATAAGGGTAGTTCCACGTTTTCCGAGTCGGAAAAGATGTAACTGAAAGCCGAGACCAAGTCCGATTCGGAAAACATAGTTTTCCGAATCGGAAAACATACATGAATGAGCATCGTTTTCCGATGCGGAAAACTTGAACATTCAAGTTTTCCGATTCGGAAAACTTGAATGTTCAAGTTTTCCGAGTCGGAAAACCGAGACTGTTCGAGTTCCGGAATCAAAAACCGCTCAAAAACCGTCGATCTAAGGCCCTAAACTATCAACATTCATCCTAAATCAGTTCATAACAAGATTATAAGCAACAATGGATCGTTTTAACGTCCCGAAATCCCAATCCAAGAAGTTTGGGTTTCGGGTAAGTTTTAAAACTTTTAGGCTTCGATCCAGGCATTAAAACACATGATTTAGATGTTAAAACTATATAAGGGTTGATCGTTTACTTACCAGGAATCCGAATATGTAAAAAGATCGACGATCGGAGCAATAACGAGCGAAAACCGAAATCGAGCGCGAAGTGGGTTCGGGTGAGAATTCAGAGAGAAAAAGATGAAAATTTGAATTTTGTGAAAAGTAATTCTTGAAAACCGGTATTTATATTTTTACCGAATTACACTGTGTTTGGGTCAAGAACACTATGTTTGGCTCTCCTTTTGGCTCTCTTAACCCGACTTTCACCATTTGGCAAAACCACCCCTGGACTTGAAGTTTGAGTAAACTTACAAACAAGTCCCTGAACTTGTATTTTCAGAAAAATTTCAAAACAGACCCTGGACTACAAGTTTCACAAGATTTGCAAAACGAGTCCCTGAACTTTAAGAAGCAGAAAGTGGCACAGTTAGTCCTCGAACTTGTAAGTTCAAGACATGTACTCTACCGCCCCCTGAACTTTCAAGTTCACAAAAAGATTACAAGTTCAGCCCTCGACTCCCGAGAAGAGAGACTTACCTGGTGCGTCTCACTGGGTTTAGAGCGAGTCCTGGTCTGAAGTAACCAGAAGTCGTCGCGGGGATCCACACCTACAAATTAAAGTATAAACTGGTATCCAAGGTGTTGTGGATCCGAGAACGTTAGCACACATAATAAAGATCAAAGTAAGACTTGGTACTCCCCCTCAATACATGCATTCTCTCAGAAACTCCCCCTACACACATGCATATACTATAAGAACTCCCGACTCCCCCTAGACCTCAGGCGGGGAGGTCTAGCATTCCTAACTTGCTTAGGAGGAAAAAGTGACGTTTCTCGTCAAACGGCTTGGTGAACAAATCAGCAAGCTGATAGTCACTCTCAACAAAGTATAGTTCAATATTACCTTTCTCGACGTGATCTTTGATGAAATGATATCGAATGTCGATATGCTTCGTCCGAGAATGTTGAACCGGATTTGCCGTGATCTGTATTGCACTTTTGGAGTCGCAGTAGATGGGAATTCGATGCATGGTGTATCCAAAGTCAGCTAGTTGGGTTTTCATCCACAGAACTTGCGAGCAACAGCAGGCGGCGGCTACATATTCTGCCTCCGCGGTGGATAAAGAGACGCAAGTCTGCTTCCGGGATGACCAACTGACCAACTTGTCCCCGAGAAATTGACAGGCACCGGAAGTGCTTTTCCTGTTTAGCTTACAACCTGCATGGTCTGAGTCTGTATATGCAATTAGTTCAAAGCCAGAATCCTTTGGGTACCAAAGGCCAAAATCCGGTGTGCCCTTCAGATACCTAAGGATTCTCTTGACTGCAGACAGATGTGACTCCCGTGGGTCACATTGAAAACGAGCGCAGACACCCGTGGAAAAGACGATATCTGGTCTACTAGACGTGAGATATAACAGGGAACCAATGATTGCCCGATATGTTTTCTGGTCAACCGGTTTACCAGAAGTATCAGCAGAGAGTTGAAAATTTCTGGGCATTGGTGTGGCCGCAGAGTTTGAACCACCGAAATCAAATCGTTTTAAAAGGTCTTGAACATATTTGGCTTGATTATAAAAAATGCCATCAGGGCGTTGTCGAACTTGAAGTCCTAAAAAGAACGTCAACTCGCCCATCATGCTCATTTTGAATTGGGATTTCATGGTGTTCTCAAACTCTTGGCACATCTCAGGCTTTGTAGACGCAAAGATAATGTCATCCACGTATATCTGAACGATAATTAAATCTTTACCTGACCTCTTGAGAAACAGAGTGGGATCGATAGTACCTTTCTTGTAGCCAACTCCGAGTAAGTAGTCAGTGAGAGTTTCGTACCATGCCCTCGGAGCTTGCTTTAGACCGTAAAGCGCCTTGTCCAAAATGTAGACGTGATTCGGGAATCGAGAATCGACGAACCCTTCCGGTTGCTCAACGTACACTTCTTCTTGAAGGACTCCATTCAGGAAAGCACATTTGACGTCCATCTGATAGACCGTCATGTTTTTGTGTGCAGCATACGCGAGGAAGATTCGGATCGCTTCGATTCGGGCTACTGGCGCGTACGTTTCATCATAGTCGATACCCTCTTGTTGGCGATAACCCTTGGCGACCAGGCGAGCTTTGTTCCGGATGATGAGATTATTCTCGTCGGTTTTGTTCCGGAGAATCCACTTGAGGCCAATGATTGTCTTTCCCCAAGGTCGTTCTACCAAGCGCCAAACCTTGTTTCTCTCGAATTCGGCCAGCTCATCTTGCATGGCGATCACCCAGTCGGGATCGGTGAGAGCTTGCCAAACATCCGATGGTTCGAAATCGCTCAAGAATCCACCGAATAGGATCAGATTTTCAGTGTGCTTTGCAGATCGAGTGTTTACAGGTTGCGAGGGACTCCCGATGATCTGGGAGGGGGGATGATCTTTTGTCCACCTGCGAGTGTGAGGGTGAGTGACATAAGCCTGTCGGTTGTTGGTGGCGTCGTTCTCATCTTGCACGGCAAAGACCTCTTCTAGGTTCCCACTTGATGAGCCTTCAGCCTGATTAATCCGCGGTGCAGCCTCTAACCGGGGCTCTCTGACTACCTGAGCATATGATCGTTGGGCTGTGCTCGGGGAAGGTAGTGGAGCTGCTTCTGGAATTGGAGTAAGAACAGGGTGCGGGGTCTGTTCTTGATCAGGTGCCGGTGAAGCGGCGGATGAAACTTCAGATGGATGAGCCGCGGACTCAGGTGTCACGGAGTGAGTAGAAGTGCTGGAGGAGGGCTCCGTGACGAAGGCATCAGATGTCACTGTGGTTGTGGTCGAACTTGTTGGAGCGGGAACTACGATTGGACTCGTTAGAGTGTGCAGATCGTATTCCGCGAGATCTAAAAAGTCTAAAGCAGAAAAGTTAGAAGACGGATCTGTGCTCGGTGGTGAAGGGAACAATTCAGGGAAAGATGCAGACACACTACTAGAACAAGCATTCAGATAGGTTTCAGATTCAGAGAAATCAACATTTGAGCTTTCCAGGATAGTTCGGGTTCGTTTGTTGAAAACCCTGTAAGCCTTAGAGTTATGTGAGTATCCGATGAAGATAGACTCATCAGACTTAGGGTCAAACTTACCCAAATTCTCCCGGTCATTAAGAACATAGCATTTGCAACCAAAAACTCTAAAGAAGTCAATGTTTGGCTTACGCTGTTCGACCATCTCGTAAGCGGTTTTACCAGTCCGTTTTACGATTAGAGTCCGGTTTTGCGTGTAGCATGCGGTGGAAACGGCTTCAGCCCAAAACTGTTGAGGAACTCCAGAGTGAGCCATCATGGATCTTGCTGCTTCGACCAACGTCCGGTTCTTCCTTTCTACGACCCCATTCTGTTGAGGTGTGCGAACTGCCGAGAAGTTGTGAGTGATCCCCACCTCTTCGAGAAAGGATTGCAGCTTTGCGTTGCGGAACTCAGTACCGTTGTCGCTACGTATTTTCCTCACCCGACGACCCAAGAGAACTTGTGTGCGTTTGATGAAGGCTATGATTCGTTCAGCAGCTTCTGATTTGTCTCGAAGAAATTCAATCCAAGTGAACCTAGAAAATTCGTCTACGAGAACCAGCATATACTTCTTTCTGGCAAGACTTTCCACTCTCATAGGTCCACAAAGATCCATGTGTATCATGTCGAGGGGACTTTGGCAAGTCGTATCCATTCTCGGTGGATGAGAGCTTCTGGTCATCTTTCCTTGTTCGCACGCAGGACAAAGAGTGTCCTTGGAAAGGCGAAGCTCAGGTAGTCCCCTGACTAAACCCTTAGAAACCAGCTTGTTCATGTCTTTGAAGTTCTGATGACATAGTCTGCGGTGCCATAACCAACTGTCCCCTTTTGATGCTTTTGTGAGCAGACAGATTGCATTCTTCGGTTTAGCTTCAAACTGGGGGTGTGTTTGAGGGATTGAACGGAAGACGGTTGTGTAGAGATTGCCATTTCGCCTGGCGGAGAGAATAGCGTTGTTGTCTTCATCGTTCACGTCACTTCCGTACTGAAAGGTCTTCACCCAGTATCCGTTATCACAGAACTGGCTGGAGCTAAACATGTTGTACCCCAATCCCTCCACATAACGTACACCCTTGATGATGTACTTTCCATTTGTGATTTTTCCCGACCCTAATATCGGCAACGGCGTTCTATCGGCAGTCTTTATGTATCCCTCAAACTTCTCAACGTAGTCGAAAATGAAGGACCGCTGCCCAGTCATGTGTGTGTGAGCCCCCGAGTCGAAATACCACACATGACTGATCTGCAAAACAATTAGGCTTGTTTAGGGACCCATTGCCAAATGGGTTCCTTAGGGTCAGAAACAGTTGAATTGGTCGATGCAGTCTCCTTTTCGGATTTCTCCTTAGGCTTAGGGGACTGCACTGACGAGGATGGTTTCCCCTTTCCTCTTTTTCTCCCTCTTCTCTTTCGAGATTTGATTTTAGGCACATCAGCATTAAAAGAATTATAAACACCATAGCGCAGAAAATTGTCAAACATAAAGCACATGTCATTACGCAAAGAGTCAAAAACATGAGTTAAATGTTGATTACGTTTTACAGACATGTTTGAATTAATTCCTACGCTAGGTGGAGCATAGCCAAGACCCGCACGGTTAGGACTATGCTGCTTAGGGAAAGCTTGAAAAGAGTTGGGTCTTCCTCGGTGATCCTTCCTTGGTGGCTTCACTTCCTGTCCACCATCCTTCTTCCTCCCATCTGCATTACGAGCATGGTGTGAGTTAGATGACGGTTTAATAGGAGAAGAGTTGCCACCCTTTCCAGAAGATGTTTTTGAAAATTTAGGTTTTGTGGAAGAGAAAGGTTGCTTTGGTTTTAACTGAGAGGTCTCACCCACTTCAAAGCTGCTTGAATTAAGGTCAAGGCTTTTAATGGGTTTAGCTGAGTTACGAGCATCATTAGACTTTGAATGCCTTTTCTGGAGTCCTTTGGGTGCGTGAGGCTTAACTGACTTCCCCTTGTCAGTACCAACACATTTTTCACCCTTAGGGTTACTGTTCTCAGAAACAGGAGCTCGTGACTCAACAGACTTTTCAGGTTTTATGAAAACAGATTTTGGCCCTTTTGGAATAAAGCCTGAAGGATCATCACCTTCATCTAAGAACACCTTCAGATTGTATTCAACATTAGGATCATGGATAGTCTTTGGTTCAGTTATCCTATGGTGTGAGTTGAGGGTTCATCATCATCTGACAGTAAGGTGTAATAGTCCTCTGGATCCGTAACAGATTTGGTTTGGGAATCAACTATCGGATGGTTTAGGAGAGGAGTAGTCCTATCATTAACTGAGTCTGAAAGGTTTTCAAAGTACATGACTTTTCTTTTCAAAATGGAATTTGACACACGTTGGTTGGTTAAGGCCACACGATAATTGATCTTTTCATCATGATCAAGTTCTCTTGTAATTTCTGAATGAACATTTAGGAGAACATATCGTGCCTTAAGATCCGCAACCTTGAGTTGAAAATTGGTAAAGGTTGAGGCTGCGGTCTCACACTCTGAAGACATTCTAATTCTCTCGGCATTTGCCTCGATCAAGTCTTTCTTCAAAGTGTGAACCAAGTTGTCTTTTTCAGAAATAAGCACTTTCAGATTCAGTATCTGATGTTGACATGCGTCCAGATCCATGGCTTTTAGTCTAAGTCCGAACATTTCCTTCTCTAGTTCGACTAGGTCGGGACCCTTAGTTGCGGAAACATCCTCAGGTGGGATAACTAGGGTCTCCTCTGAAAAATCCATCTTCCTAGTGTCATAACTAGTGTTAAGGTCTGAGTAGTTGATGGGAGGCATAGCTACCCTAGGGGTCCTAGCTTTGATGCCTTCCCATGTGGACTTAGTGTTTGTTGGATCACTGGCGGGAACAAAGATTGGTTTATTGGGAGTAGGGCTAGTGGGTGGACTGCTAGAGGTGCTGTTCGTTGGACTGATGGTCGTGGTTATGGTCTCACCGTTTATAACTTCGGTATATGTGACAGTCTGCCTAACAAATTCCTCGGTCACATGTCCTCCCACTAGGGCAGGTTTGGGTTTGGAGGCGGCCATGTCCTCAAAATTGTATAGATTAGAAGGTGCCTTTTCTAAAACATGGTTTTCAGACAGTCCAAGTCCAGGTCTGGCTTTATAGAAAGGATTTTTGTTGGCATGCTGCGTAAGAATGCTCAAGGTCTGTTCAGATTGTCCTCTTTTAAAGTTGTTATCTTCAAGCTCTTGAATTTTGGAAAACAATCTAGTTCTTTCTTCTGAAAGCAACTGGAATTTTATTTGGAGCTCTCCATGGTCACTGTTAAGTTCCTCATGGGTTTTCTGAAGACAACTAAGTTTGTTGGACAAATTGGACTCTCTGACGCTAGACTCAAGAGTCTCACGGTTGTACACTATGGTCAAGTCCTCAAGAGAGTTTTTGTATATGGCACTGTCGATTCTAAATTTCGTGACGAGAGATCGTTCCGATTGGAGACATCTCTCAAGTTCACAAATTCTAGATTCTAACATTGTCACATCATCAGTTAAGTCAGGAATAGTGGATACCTCAGAAGCGTCGAGGTCTCGATATGTGCTGGGGCCAACAGCTTCAGGTCCTTCGAAGTCTGCCATCAAACACGGACCCCCCACGAGATGATCTTCCTCGTCAGAGCTTTCTTCCTCACATACCCAGTTTTCCTCATCGACTAGCAGAGCAACTCCCTTCTCTTTCTTCCTCATCAATGCTGCCTTCTTCTCAAAGTATGCAGCATCCTTGTATCTGACAGGGCAGTTGTTCGCATAGTGACCCAGCTTGCCACATTTATAGCAGGATGTAGTGGCACTAGCGATCTTTTGAGGAGCTGGGGTAGGAGCACCACTATTCACTGGAGCTGGAGGAGTATTCAACCTTTGATCACCAATTTCAACTGGACCTTGTTGATGTCCTTCTTTCGGAGCTTGCCTAGAAGAACCACTCTGATGGTTCCCTTCTTGGTAGTTTCTGTTACCATGAGCTGACTGTCCATCATATCCACGGTAGTTCCTTTCTTGTTCTTGTCCATATCCCTGACCACCTTGACCGCCTTCAAATCTTCCATATCTTCCATCTTCACGTCTTCCATCTTGGCCACCTTCATACCCGCTGCTGTATCCCTGACGATCAATGTATCCTGATTCAGGTGTGTAGTTTCTCTGGTTTTGACGATAGTTGATGTGAGAGACCTGTCCTCTCTAATCTCCCTGATCTCCAGGGCCTCCCTGATAGTCCAGGTAGGTGTTATCTCTGTAATTTCCCCTCGCATCCCTATACTGGCCTTGATCGCCACGGTATCTTCCTGGATGCTGATTCTGATATCTGTCCCCTTGCTGGTATCCTCCTCTTCCTTGATTCCCAAACTGTACTCGTTCCTGCTGATAGTGTCCTCCTCGGCCTTGCCCCATCCTTCCTCCACTGGGGTATCCAGATCCCCTAGGTCTGCTGTATCCACGTTTGGAGTTCAGCTTCTGCACGCTATTAGTGATGAGGGCAAGAGACTCATTCACATGGAAGAGTTCATTATCAGAGATTGAGATGACTAGTGGATCATCTGGATGTTGATAGCTTGGACCATAGTTCGAGTCGAACTCTTGGTGGTTTGAACCATAGTTCCCGTTGAACTCCTGGTTGTAATTCTCCTGATAGTGCTGAGGTGGTGAGTGGTTGTACTGCTGAGGAGATGAGTTGTTGTACTGCTGATGCTGGAAGGGAGCAGAGTTTGGTCCTGCACATGGCACTGCCGCGAGCGCCAGAGGGTCAACAGCATTTTTGAACTTGCCGCCAGTGATGAATTCCTCATGCTGAACCATCATGCTAAAAAGGTCATGTAGACCCATAATCCCCAGATTTCGGCTCAGCTGTAAGTTGATAGCCAGATTTTGCCATGCCGGTGTTAGGTTCTTCAGGAACTTAACATTTACCTCGTACTTTGACTTCTCTATCCCGAGTCTTCGTAGGTCATTCACGAAGGCGTTCAGTCTTTGATAAGACTCGGTGAGGGATTCGGTTTCCCTGGCTTTGAAGCCTTCGTAAGCATTTAGGGCACTTTCCTTTTGACTCTCGAGGGCGGTGTCACCTCCCTGCATCTGCTGCTCTATTTCTAACCAAACGTCTCGTGCGTTTGTCAGACTATCCACTCTTGCGTACATATCATTAGGAAGAGCCATAATCAGAAGGGTCAGTGCACGCTTGTCAACGAGGTGCCGGGCTCTTTGTTCTGGATTGAACATCTCAACTGGCTTTTCGACTACATACGACGGAAGTTCGGGACACGTATCGGTTTTGGGAACAGCGGCAACCGTGACGGTTGGTCGGATTGGGCCTTCACGGATTGACTTCATGAGATTTCCATCGAGCATGTCTAGGAAGTGTATCATCCGGCGCTTCCATTGCTGGTACTCGCCCATCACCAGGACGGGAGGGCGAGTTTCGGAACCAATCCCCAGGATTTCCTTCGACATTTCTAAGAAAGGAATGAGACCTCCTTGAAAGATTCACTTGGCTTGAACACAGAAAAGGTTTGAAAAAGCTGGTGTTACGAGCGCCTCGGGACACAGAAGGCTTGGTAATAGTAAAAGGTTTTAAAAGCAAGCTTAGTGTCGAATTTGAGAAACAAAACTGCAAGAGTTTCGGCTCAAAGAGGCGAAATCCGACTTGGAAACAGATGTTTTCCGATTCGGATTTGGCTCACAAACAGGGTGCGGAAAAGCAGCTTTTCCGATTCGGAAAATGATCTTTTCCGATTCGGAAAAGTTGAGTGCGGAAAAGGGACTCGGAAAAGAGAAACTTCTCAAGAGCAAGACCCCGAGTCAGAGACTCGTTTTCCGATTCGGAAAACAGAGTTTTCCGATTCGGAAAAGGAGAGTTCTCCGATTCGGAGAATGAGCAATTTCCGACTCGGAAAATTTGAGCTGATATTTCAGCTCTCGTTTTCCGATGCGGAAAACCTGCACAGAAAGCTCGAAAAATTTCTCAAAAACTCTTAAAAACCTCTTAAAAATCAGTGTTTAGACCCCCAAAATGTAGGAAAATGCTTAGAAAACAATGGGGAATCACTTAACACTTAATTTAAGCCCTTTAAAACACCTTTTGGATTGAAAATCCAAAAATTTTGAAAAACTCAAAACTTGAAAAACCTTTAGAACCTTTTTAAAAAACAAACCAAAAGCCAAGGAATCAACAAGTTTGGCTCTGATACCAATTGTTGTCCCTAGAAACAATGAAATGCAAGAAGAAATGGATGGAAATCCTATCAAGAGGATGAAATCAATGTAAACTTTGATAAAACTCAACAATGGAGATAATGTTGCCCAATTTGGTAAAGAGATGATTTCATATACAAAACCCTAGAAATCTTTTACCTTATATAGGTAGAAGGATGTTTAACAAAGATACGAGAAAGGCCCCCGAGGTTACAAACCTCTAAACAAGGGCATAACAAAACATAATTGTTTACATAACAAGGAAACTAAACTAGAAAGCAGTTTAAAAGATAGATGATTCTGACTCTTCTCAACACCTGGGTTCTACACTAGTTTACCCTCAACTTAGAGTTTCCCATTTTTTTTCCAACATATAATCCACTTAGAACAATTTGATTCGTAAACTTATTCCATCCATACTCGTTCTAACAACCTTATTAAGCCATGCATCCATGGTGTTCCCCAAACCTTGCCATTTGTATAAATCTTATTAACGGTATAACTAACAGTGCTAGAAACACGTAGATAGGTTACTATTCCTCCTATTTAGACCCTTCCAAATTCATGACCGATTTAGACCATCGATTCCTTTAATCAACACTTAGGTTACGCTAGTAGTTACTCAATTATACCATTTCGATAATTAGGCCGTATAGGTCAACTGTCCCTAAGCTCTTCCGATGCAATCCACCTTCACTTGGTCGTCTGGAGAATTCATTAGCTAAACATAGATTTTCGTCCTTAAGCAAAAAGGATTTATCACTAAGATTTAATCTTAAATCAAAGTATCTAATACTTTCTTATGTTGATACCATAACACGACCCCTAAATAAAAACTTACCGTAACTAAGGGTCCTTCAATGTCTGATCAATTATCCTGTCATAAGAAATCAAGAAAGAGAGTAAGAATAGACTACTATACGTACCAACATTTATCGATCATTACATCGATAGTAACCAAGAATACTCAAATGACGATACATTCATAACTCAGTAGCTAAGTGATTTATGAATAGACCGTACACGAGATTCCCCGCCTCTATTGACGCAATTTCTCGATCCATGTATTCCGTATCCCTAGCGCTCTCCCCACCTAAGACTTTACCCATGGTAGGTGACCTGTCTATTAGTGCACTAAGTTTAAGTCTAGGTATTCTACCGTCAACACCTAGTTCGCTTAAACTAAAGCTCTGATACCAACTTGTAACACCCTAAAAATCAGAGTGAACAAAAACTTTCATTTAACGAAAGGTGGTACACAAAATATAACGCCATGGCGTGAGCTCTTCCCAAACACGGGGTATAGGTAATGTATAATTACAATGTTTGTAATCGAATAAAGAATTACAATAACCGTCTAGTCTAGTTCCGTCTAGGAATAAGACTACAAAAGGGTTAGCGTTCAACAATCAATCTTGCGGCCTAAAGGACCGGTCTCTCAACGTTCCCCCCTTGCTCACTTTAAGCCCGGAACCTACTTGGGCACGGCATCCCTATTACCTGAGAGACACATCGACACCAAACAAGTGTTAGGGTAAAGGAGCCTAGTGAGTTGTATCAGTAATACTTTGCATGTAAAGCATAATAAGACATGTGAGATATACAAGATTACAATAACAATAAAAGTAGCATGCTAAACCGGTTTATTATTTATCTTTGAAAACAGTGGGAGCGACCCACTTCCACCAACCAATGCCCTGACATTCACTACTTCCAAACACCTCGATGTCCCGAATTTAGCATGGCAACATCATCCGAGGCCCGCGCACCAAGGAGCAACCCGAGGGCCGGCGACATAGGGGCATTCCTATTTCAGAACCTCCCAAGACTGTTTGGTGTGGACACATTGCGTTGGTTCGTCCATGTTATTATCACACAAGACTTCGATACTGAATTTAGCATAGCATCTCGTCCATGTTATTATCACATAAGACTTCGATACTGAATTTAGCATAGCATCTCGTCCATGTTATTATCATATAAGACTTCGATACTGAATTTAGCATAGCATCTCGTCCATGTTATTATCATATAAGACCGTGATACTGAATTTTGCATAGCATCACGTTCATGTTATTGCATACAAGACATCGATACTGAATTTAGCATAGCATCTCGTCCATGTTATTCACATACAAAACCTCGACACTGAATTTAGCATAGCATCATTAACAGAGGTGTATATCGAGGGTCTCAAGCCCTTTACATCATTTCATATATGCCAACATATTCGGATATCAAATCCCTTTTATATAATTCCATGGCATGCATACTTTCAAGTATTCCATATAAATACATTCATCCTACACATTCATGGATTTAACACATACGATAGGCGTATACGATAATCTACCACACGTATACAACCATATAATCCAAATCATTCATGTAGGCATAACTCATCATACGTTTCATGAAAAGTCTTAGACTCGACATGATAAGTAATTCATGCCAAAATCACATTCATCCACAAAATCAAGCAAGGAATGTAAAATCATCAAGATGATGTGCCCTCAGTTTTGACAAAATGGTTTTAACAACTCACCTTAGGGTTTACACCCAAAACCCCCAAATCCTCCGATTTAGGTCAAATACGAGAACGAACCTAGAATCAAGTAAATCGAACCTTAGGTTAGTTTCATAACTCCTATCACATAGATTATCCAACCTCAAATGGTTTAGATGAAGCTTACCTAGCCAAATCTTGAACAAACCCTAGATGAAGAACACCTTGCAAAAATGGTGATTTGAGGTTGTGAGTGGTGGAGAAGATGAAGCCATGGAAGTCTCCGCCCTCCAAACTAGTAGATCCAGCCTCCAACACTTCTCAAAACATGAATTCCACCTAAAACAATACTAGATCTAAGCCAAGTATGGAAGAAAAGGTTTGGAGGTGATAAACCCCCAAATCGAAGCTTAAACTCGAAGGAGATGAAGAGATTACTTACACCAACGTTTTAGAACTCCCAAATACTTGAAATCCATTGATGTAGTCTTGAATAGCTCGAAAAAACGAGAAGATAGCAAAAAGAATCGGGAGAAACAGAGTTGAAATGAGAAAGTTATGCTCAAATGAAGAAAGAGGGCTATTTAACTCGGTATCAGGGCTGACACCCCTTAGCGATCGCTAAGAGGAATGCTTAGCGATCGCTAAGCATCATTTCAGCCAACAGAACCCTTCCTTCTAAGCCTTAGCGATCGCTAGAGTAATGCCTTAGCGATCGCTAAGGTGTTGTGCTGGGTGAAAACTTGTTTTGGCCATATCTTCTTCGTTATAGCTCCGATTTCGATTCCGGAAGAACCGTTGGATTCGTATTTCAATTTCCCATCCAACAAGACCATAAAATCTAGGTTTTAATCAAAAATCCTATTTTTCATATTTGTCTTAAGAGGTCTAATTCCAAAATTACGGGTGTTACATGATAACCCATGAATTGACGGATGTACCCATGGATGGAGACACTTATCAGAGCTCTGCTCTTGGTAATAAAGTGTTTTCTAACATGCAGAGACCTGCTCCAGGCTTAAATGACATTTTCACCCCATTGTTCTCAACAATGATGAGGGTGAACCACCCACAAGGTGAGGCATCAGGCTTGCAGCCTTCACAATCAAGCATACCCACTGATGACCTACCCCCACCTACCACTGATACACTTCCTCAGTCCCTTGATTCAACCCCCACCCCTACACTCAAAAGATACATAAGAAAGAACAGGGGAGCTCCTTCCTCCTCTGGTTCTAAACCCCAAGAGCCTATAAGCCCTCAGTTGGAGCACTCTCCTTCTGATATTTTCCAAAGGGATACCCCTGGAGTGATGCCCCACTCATGTGTAAAGAAGGTGCCCTCTAAGGAGAAGGATGGGCATGTGGTTGGTGAGGCTCAAACTACTGATGTTGCACAAGGTGTGCATCAGGACAGTTTGAACATAACTAAGACCCCCACCACGGCAACTCCTAGTGAGAAATCACAGGGAAGTCCCAGGCGCCAAGAAACCAAGGGGGCAGCTAGTGCTTCAGCTAGGCTGAAGGCTTCTGCTAAAAAGCTCAAAGATCCAGTAATGGAGGTAAAAACTCCTAAATCTGGTGAGGGCAGTTATTCACATAAAGAATTGATGGCAGACCTGGCAACCATTGCCAAAGATTTGAAAGCTCATGATGGGAACTTTCAAATTCATGAGGAGAAGCACAAATCGCATGAAGAGAGGCTGGATATGCTAGAGAGGATAGTTGATGTTCAGAATCAGCTCATTAAGGATAAAGATGCAATGCTGGAGGAATTTATAAAGAAGCTTAAGTCTTAGGGTGCTCTGATGGCCTCCATGCGCTTGAAGATTTCAGTTCTTCAGAAGAGATACTCCACTTTGGTCTCATTCACAAAGGGGGAGAAGAGATCAAAGGTTAAGGGGGAGTACAAGAAGAAGTGTTGATCCAGCTCTCCTAAGACCTGATGAAATGATAATGATCCTGTTACTTTACTTAGTGAATAGGTTTTTACTTCTGTTATAGCTTGAGGAATTATCATTGAGTCTGTTCAGTGTTATTCCATGTTACTTATGCTGTAACTTATTTTTATAGTGATCAGGATCAGGATCAGGAGACGAACGAGCCTGTTCTGCAGTCTACTGATCCTGTCCACCGAAGTGAAGACCTCCTGAAGACATTAAAGTCATACTCAAAGAACCATCAGCGAAGTCGAAGAATTAGCTGATGACAGGACCAGCATGCTCGTGATTTGAAGACGGAACTCAGTGATAACAGGCTGCTCAAATTCGTATGACATCCTGAAGACGCGTTAGGATACAGTGACCTCTGAACACCATCAGTATCAGAGCTTTCCTCACTGATCAGTATCCTGATCCTGAAGGATTAGCATAATGTCTTAGTCTAATGCACAAAAGGATTATCCGCCTTTACTGACACAAAAGTACATAAGGACAGTCTCTTTTCTGTTCCCTCCGTACTTATCAGACCTCAAGGCAACTGTTTACTCACATCCTCTTTTGCACACCATGCAAAGGGTATTTGTTTATAGTAAATAGTACATAGGACCACTTAGATTGTGACACGTACACAAAAGTGAGTCTGCATACATTTAATGCATTGGGTATAAATAGGACTTGAAGAGATGTTCTCCACACTTCTTCTTCATCCTAAAAATACCCTAATCCTTTCTTTCTTATTTCCTCTAGTTTCTTTCTTCTCTTATCTTCTCACTCTAGTGCATAGTGAAAGAACTTAGATTGTTTAGTTTAGACTTGTAGTCTTTTCTATTTCCGCAACAATCTGTAAATTCATATTGTTAATACAACAAAGAATTTAAAAGTGAAATTTGTGTGATTATATATTCAACCCCCCTTCTATAATCCCATACACTATCCTTACTTGAAGGTCACCTCATTGGGACCAACAATTGGTATCAGAGCAGATACAAGCTCTCATTTTCTTCTCTAAGAAAAATCTTGTGATACTCTCTCAATCCATGGCTCTTCAAGCTAAGGATAACTACTTTGATACCGGCTGTGCTGGAAAACCTCCAAGGTTTAACAAAGATAACTTCTCTCTTTGGAAAACCAGGATGGAACTTTTCCTATCTGGTTCTGATCCCCAGATTCCATACTTTTTGGAAAATGGACCACATGTGCCTACACAACCTGTCCATGCTGTGCCTCCTGCTGGTGACCAACCAGGAATACCCGCAAGGGAACTGGTTAAACCAGTGACGGATTGGAATGATGAGGACAGACGCCTTGTCAACATTGACACTAAGGCTAGGTCTTTCATTGCCATGTCACTCCCTGATGACGTCTTCCACTCCGTCTGCCACCTTCGCTCTGCTAAAGAGATTTGGGACACCCTTTGTGTTCAATACGAAGGTACTGCTGTTCTCATGGAATCAAGAAAGATTTTCTTGGTTCGCGAGTACGAAAGCTTTATTCATCAGAAGGATGAAACTCTCTCCCAGATACATCAGAGATTCAACTGTCTTCTGATCGACCCGAAGACCATTGGTACTATCTATCCTAACTCTGAGGTGGTTACCAAGTTCATGGAAGCACTTCCTGAACATTGGGAAACCTACACCTCCTGCTTAACTATGTCCAAAGACATAAAGACACTCACATTAAGTGAGCTGTACGGTATTCTTCTAAACCGAGAACAACAGAAGAAACTGAAAAAGAATCTCATAAGAGATACTAAAGATTCCAAAAGCACCTCTGTTGCACTGGTCTCTGATTCAGTTCCTACTGTTGCTACTCCTTCTTCTGTCACCATCACAGAATTAGAATCTTCAGAGTCTGACATGTCTGACTCAGATCCTGATTTTAATGAATCTCTTGCACTTCTCACTCGTTCCTTTAAAAAGTTTGCCAAAAAGGGAAACTTTCAAAGAAGGAAACCTCTTACTCTTACTGACAAGCCTAAAACAGAATCTGTTGATAAGGCCACTGTACCTGCTACAATTGTCAGGGCAAAGGACACTTTGCTAATGATTGCAGGTACAAAAAAAATCAGTTTGCTACTTCTTCTACCAAATCCTCCTCGAAAAACCCCAAATACCAGCGCCTGAAAGAGAAGTACAAAAAGATGAAATCTCAACGCAAAGGTAAAGGTCTTATCGCAGAGGACTGGGATTGGGATAATGTCTCCTCTGATGAGGAAGATACTCAAGTGGCACTGATGGCCATTATTGAGGAACATACCTTAGCTCTCATGGCTAAGATAGAAGAGGTCCCTGAAGAGGTTCCTACTCAAGCTCCTGAAGCTTCTTCCTCTACAACTCCTGAAGCATCTACTTCTGCGACTGAATCTGCCAGTCAGGTACCAACTCCTGTTGTTCCTCTTGAAAGTCTAACTCAACTAGACCTTGTAACCCTTGATCTCTATAAAGCCCTGAATGGTAAAACCTCTGCTGAGAAAATGAACATTGATCTTCGTGATCAACTTAGAGAGTGTCAGGAAAAGATAAAAGAACTTACCATTCTGGAAGAAAGTTATAAGGATCAGGTCACTGTTAATCAAACTCTCTGTATCGAAAGAGAAAAGGCTCTTGCTGCTAAAGAAAGAACCTTGGCCGAACTTAATGCTGAAAAAGTCACCATCAAAGGATGGAGTGACGCCTCTGAAAAGGTTGATGAAATATTAGCCTCAGGGAGAAATGTTAAAAACAGAAAGGGTCTTGGATTCACTAGTGGATGTACTAGGCCTGATCGTTCCATGCTTAAATTTGGAATGTTTGTTTCTTCTATCCCTGATCCTAATTCCCCTGAAAACATCCCTTCTTCATCAAACACACACACTGAAGGTGCTCCTAAGAGAAAAAAGACAACAGCTAAGGAAAAATCCAAAACTGTAACACCTTCAAAGACCAAGAATCCTAAAACTAAGAACAACGTTCTAGGTGGTGGTCCTTCAGTCTCAGGAACAAAATCCTTTTCTCAAAGTCCTGCTTCGAGACTGAAGATTGACCTAAAGCAAAAGACTAAGGAGAAGAAACCTATTCCTCCTCTGTCCAATGCTAAAGGCATAATTGGTACTGGTCCTGCTCATTTGAAGTTTAAAGACTTCCTGGACCCCACTAAACGCTTTCTATATCGCAAATGTTATCACTGTGGATTTAACGACCATATTGCGAGTAAATGTCCTGATGCTACCAAAACTGAAAAATCAGCTAAGGTAAAGAAAACTCCTAAGACTGATAACTTAGTCAAAGGAAAGAAGGTTGTCAAGACTGCTCCTTCAGTCAAGACTCCAGCCACAAAAACTGATAACTCAGTTAAGGCTGTCACTAACTCCACCAGTCCTACTGATAATTTTGGATCCATAGTTCTATGGGTACCAAGAAAAACTTAAACTCTAAATTTTACAGGACAAGGGCATCTGGTACCTGGACAGTGGATGCTCTCGACATATGACTGATTCTAAATCTGTCCTCTCTAACTACCGTGAAGAAAGAGGTCCTGCTGTGACTTTTGGTGGAAACGGTAAAGGCCAAACCCGAGGGTATGGCACTCTGACCAACGGAGTAACTACGTTCAAAAGAGTTGCTTATGTTGAAGGCCTGATGCATAATCTTCTGAGCATCAGTCAACTGTGTGATAAGAATCACAAAGTCTCCTTCTCGAAGAAAAAGTGCAAAGTTAAGAACAAACGCAAGGAAGTTATTCTCACTGGTGTTAGACATGCTGATATCTACATCATCAACATGAATACTTCCACTGACAACTTCTGTTTTGTATCTCGTGCTTCCTCTGATACAAATTGGCTATGGCACAAGCGTCTCTCTCATCTCAACTTCAAGACGCTGAATCAACTCTGCATCAACAATCTTGTTGTTGGTCTTCCTAACTTTCGCTATACAAAGGTATCTCTTTGTTCAGCATGTGAGAAAGGAAAACAGACCAGGGCTAGCTTTAAGTCCAAGCAGATTTCCTCCATCAACTCTCCTCTACAACTTCTCCACATGGATCTCTTTGGACCTGTCAATGTCCAATCCATTGCTGGAAAGAAATATACTCTGGTAATCGTTGATGAATATTCCAGATATACTTGGGTATTCTTTCTTCGATCCAAGAGTGATGCTTCTGAAGAAATCATTCTGTTCGTCAGGAAGATGGAAAGACTCAACAACCTTACTGTTCGATCAATCAGAAGTGACCACGGAACTGAGTTCAAAAACAGTACCCTGGAAACCTTCTTCGATCAGAAAGGTATCTCTCAGAACTTCTCATCTATAAGAACTCCTCAGCAAAATGGTGTTGCTGAAGACGAAACAGAACCCTGATTGAAGCTGCACGATCTATGTTGAGTGAAGCCAAACTTGCCACTCAATTCTGGGCTGAAGCCGTTAACACTGCTTGTTATACCCAGAACAGATCCCTGATAGTACAGCGCTTCAGAAGAACCCCTTACGAACTCTTTCGTAACAGGAAACCTTCCATCGAACATCTCCATATCTTTGGTTGTGTCTACTACATCCTGAACAACAAAGATAACCTTGGAAAGTTCGATTCCAAGTCTGATGATGGAATCTTCCTTGGATACTTTTCTATCTCTAAAACCTACCGTGTGTTCAACAAACGAAGACAAACCATAGAGGAAACGATTCATGTCAAATTTGATGAATCTGGTCCTACCTTTCCTCACCCTCATGATAATTCTGAAATCAATCAGTGGGCTAACTCTTTCTTTCAAGTCCCTGATGTTCCTACTACTGATCCATCTCCTCAAGACCTTCCTGATGGTTTTGAAGAAGATCCTCCTTCTCCACCCTCTCAAATATCCATACCTCCTATAATAAATGCCACCCCTATCACCCAAGTCACACCACCTGAACCTGATTAGCCCACTAACAGTGAAGACTTTTCTCAAACCACTGTTAGTGAACCTGCTCCTACTAATCTTCTTCATGATCCTTCACTAAATGAAGCCTATACTTCAGGACAAGTGTATCAACCACCTGCTCTTCGCAGGACCAAAGATCATCCAATTGATCAAGTCCTCGGTAATCCTTCCTCTGGTGTTAAAACTCGACGCCAATCTGGTAACGTCTGTCTTTATGCTAATTTCATCTCTGAAAATGAACCTAAAGAAATAGATGATGCCTTGCGTGATCCTACCTGGGTCTCAGCCATGCAGGAAGAGCTAGCAGAGTTCATCAGAAACAATGTCTGGCTTCTCGTCCCTAGGCCTCGAAAACGTACAATCATAGGATCCAAGTGGATCTTCAGGAATAAGCTTGATGAGATTGGTACGATTATTCGAAACAAGGCTCGCCTTGTGGCTCAGGGATACAGGCAGGAAGAGGGCATTGATTACGATGAAACGTTTGCTCCTGTTGCTAGGCTCGAAGCAATTCGACTTTTCCTGGCCTTTGCAGCACATATGAACTTCAAGGTTTATCAGATAGACATCAAAAATGCCTTTCTAAATGGAAAACTTAATGAAGAAGTCTATGTGGCTCAGCCTCCTGGCTTTGTAGATCCTAAGTTCTCTGATCACGTCTACAAGTTAAACAAGACTCTCTATGGGTTAAAACAGGCTCCTCGTGCCTGGTATGATACCCTCTCAACCATTCTTCTCTCTAAAGGTTTTGTTCGTGGTAAGATCGATAGCACTTTATTTCTTAAGAAATATCCTAAGCATATCCTTCTTGTCCAGATATATGTCGATGACATTATCTTTGGATCAACCAATCCCAAACTCTGCGAAAAGTTTGAGTTGCTCATGAAATCTGAATATAAAATGTCTATGATGGGTGAACTAACATTCTTTTTAGGACTTCAGATCAAGCAATCTGAAAAAGGGATCTTTATCAATCAAGGTAAATATGTACATGAGATGCTAAAGAAATTTGATCTCACATCATGTACACCGATGAAGACTCCAATGGCTCCTCCTCTATCACTTGACAAGGATTCCAAAGGGAAACTTGTTGATGTGACCCTCTATAGAGGAATGATTGGCTCACTGCTGTATCTTACAGCGAGCCGTCCTGATATCATGTATTCTACATGTTTATGTGCTCGTTATCAGGCTGAACCCAAAGAATCCCATCTGACCGCTGTAAAGCGAATTTTCAGATATCTGAAGGGAACTCCTAATCTGGGTCTTTGGTACTCCAAGGACTCAAGGTTCGATCTAACAGCTTATTCTGATAGTGACTTTGCAGGATGTAAGATCGACAGCAAAAGCACCACTGGTGGGTGTCACCTACTAGGTGGAAAGTTGGTGAGTTGGACTAGCAACAAACAGAACTCTGTGTCCACATCAACTGCTGAAGCTGAATACATTGCAGCAAAAATCTGTTGTGCTCAAGTCCTGTGGCTGAGAAATCAACTTCAGGACTATGACATACAACTTTCTAAAATTCCTATATACTGTGACAACACTTCAGTGATAGCCATCGCTAACAATCCTGTCTTACACTCCAAGACAAAGCACATTGAAGTGAGATATCACTTCATCAGGGATTGATAACTCCAAAATTACACATATTTTACTAACATCAGTTCCCCACTTTTATGTTCATTTTGAGAGTATTTTCGATACTGTTTGACTTAAAAAGGTGTTAATCCTGATTTTGTAGGTTTTGGAGGTGCTTGAGCATAAAAGTATAAAAAGAGGGTGAAAATCCTCAAAAAGGAGACTTTTGTGCAAGCTTTGCAAATACGGACTTTTCTTGGCTCCTAAGGCGGTTTTCTTACTCCCGAAGACAGATAAATTCCTCCAAAAGACGGATCTTCAACAGACAAGGCAAGAGAATATTTTGGAAGATCTCGGAAGCTGGTTTTTACACTGCTCGCGCCGCGAAGAAAGTGGCTCGCGCCGCGAGGAGCATGCTCGCGCCGCGAAGGAGAGCTTCGCACCATGAAAAAGCTTCCAGAAAATTAGGGTTGTTCGATAAGTGTTTAGCGCCGCCAAACTGGCCGTTTCGCGAACGCCAGATGACCCCTGACGAGTTTCTTATAAATACAGGCCTTGGTCATTCAGTTGAGGCATCGAAATCAAATTCAGATAATTAGAAAATTCTCTCATAATTAGTTTAGGTTAGATGTTGGGAACCGCTTAGGGTTTCCAACCCGAGAAGATGGAGGCTCGAGGTGACGACTACGGAGGAGATTCGAGGGGATGCTACGCCAGATCGACCGGTCTTTAGTTGGTTTGTCTAAGCATTTGTAATTGACATGTCTATGTGTTGATTCCTCTTGTGTGTCTATTATGGTTTGAATACTTTGAATTTTAGTTTATTAATTAGATGCGTGATTTGTTGAATGTTGTCTTTGATTCCGTTTTAATTTATATTGTTTGGCAATTTGAATTCAATCGGTTGGGTGTATTTGTTAGACCAAAGCAGATAGACTCCGAAAGGATAATCAACCTACCTTAGCTTGACCTTGGACCAATAGGTTGTGTTAAGAGGTTACTTGGACCAAGAGTGACCAGATAGTAGAAAAGCCATGCAATAGAATTAGAATCGGATTTCCGGTGTTAGGTTGCCTGACAAACAATATGGTATTGGAGCTAGGAGGACCGAGACCTAGTTGATAATCTTAGAAATACATGTTCGGGTGCTTTATTGCTTAAACTCTGACAACAATCATAAGTCTATGTCCCATGAAAGTAAACCATGATGGATTCATCTATCTCCAATGTATGTTTGATCATCAGTTTTCCACTTCTTGGTTAGGTTAATTTATTATTTGTCTTTTATATTTCAAAATACTTTTCTAAAAACAAAACCCCCAAAAGCTTTAGGTTGATTAAACTGGTTTGGATCATTAGTCTATAAAACTTGACCGTTCCCAGTGGTAGATACGATACCTGGACTTTCCTACACTATATTACTCACGATCAGGTACGCTTGCCTGTATATGTGGTAAGACGGTGGCTAGGCATTAGAGGTTAAAACTTGTTACGCTTTTTATATACGATAATTACCGCATCAGGGATCATGTG
Organism: Centaurea solstitialis; assembly: GCA_030169165.1. Lineage (NCBI taxonomy): Eukaryota > Viridiplantae > Streptophyta > Magnoliopsida > Asterales > Asteraceae > Centaurea > Centaurea solstitialis. The sequence continues at coordinate 41,216,132 of CM058043.1, forward strand.
ATGAATGGTGATATTGAACTCCATTTTGTCCCTACTGAATATCAGCTTGCTGACCTCTTTACCAAACCACTGGATGTAACGCGTTTTAATATGCTCATCAGTGAACTTGGGATGTTAAATCCTGACGAATGAAGTTTATCAGGACAAACAATTGTTAAGTCCTTTAGAAAATCTTTTCTCAAGACACTCTTTTCTTAACAACTCCTGAATAACGCATCTATCAGGAGATAACTCTATTCAGTACTTACAAAATCTTTGTTCAAAATCCGAATACTGATGATTCTCAGGTAAGTATTTCTGTCCCTGAGACCTTATCGCATTAAATGTGATAAGAGGATTTTCCCAAAACAGTACTTATCTGATAAGTACTCTAATTCCAAGAAAACTCTTCTTTCATCAGAATGGAATTATCCCCTGAAAAGGTGGTTTTTAAGCTTTTTAAATAAAACAAACTTTTCATCTGCACTGACACGTAATGGGACGTTTCCTGTTCCCCACGACGTGTGTCAGGCGCGTGAACGCACGTAGAACTTCTTTTTTCATCATTACGTTTGAAATTAGCCGCTCTTTTCTCTCTCATCCATTTTCTCTCTCCTACCACGAGGTATAAAAACCTCACTCGTAATCCATTTCACTCTTTACGCTCACATTTCTCTCTCAAAGAATTCAAAGCAAGAAAAGGATTTTACTCTCGAATCTGCATTCTCAAGAACACCAAGAACACACACTCACCACATTCTTAACAGAATCATCGTAAGTATCTCTATATTCCTTGTTCTTTCTACAAACTAAGTTGATCTTCTTCCTTAAAAACAACTTATTTTGATAAACGTTTTTCCAAAAACCCTAAGATCACTTCGTTTGATCTTAGTTTTCCCAAAATCTTCTTAGATTTTTGTTAAAACAGTTTATATGATTTTTCTTATTTATTTTAAAAACAATCATAAACTCCTATTTTGATATATCTTCATTAAAATAGAAGTTCTCTTTAATACCAAAACACATTCCTTTTGTGCATTTTGGTATCCAATCTATTCCAAGTATAAAGGATTTCACCACTTTTATGAACATATTCTGTGTTCATTGAAAAGTGAAGAAAAATGCATATTTTGGATTCTTAATCGTCCACATATGTTATTTTTGTTTTTAACAGGATGGCTGCTACTACTTCTACATCACTAGACGCCCAGCTCTCCTCTGAGGCCACCACTCTACTCACTGCTACTGGAAGCCTACCGGTTGTCATTCCTCAGCATGACATACAATTCAAGGGCAACAATCTCATTGGCCAGTTCAACATACCGGCAACCAAAGAGTATCTGAAGCCTGCTAGGGACTTTCTCCTTAATTGTCCCCTGAAGACGGCCTTCACCCTCAACCCTAGGCCAAACAAACCACTACTTCTACAACTGTGGTTGACTGCCACGACCGCCCAGGAAAGGAACTCCAAGGGCAAAATGCACGAGGTGATCAAATTCCAGATAAGGGATGATATCATCTCCTTTGGAATAGGGACTCTTAGGAACGTCCTCCAAATCAACAAGAAAAAGAGATATCCTCCTCCCCCATCTGCTGAAGAAGTCATCGCTCAGCTGGATGACATTGGCTACAGATGGCCAGAGAAGGAAGGCGTCCCTCTGACAAAAACTGTTGCTACTGTCCACAAGACAGGGCTGAACGCTACGTTCTACTATATCTGGAACACGTTCGGTCTCTTCTTGACAGGGAAGACGGGGAGTACTGAACAGTTCCCCACTGTTATTCAGAACATGGTCTACTCCGCTATCAAGAACCGGAAGTTTGACTATGTTCGCTGCATCTGGGACGACATGGTGAAAAAGATCAAGAACAAGAACCGTGTGGTTAACGTCCCCTACACTCGGTTTTTCTCTGCCGTTCTTGAACTGCACATGGGTAAAGCCTACCCTACTGAAGGCAACTTCAACAACTACGCTTTAGGCGTGAAGTTCCTGGACCAGGTTCCTACTAGACCTGATGACGTACCACTCTCTGCGGTTCTGGTTGTTCCTGAACCAACCCCAGACGCAGATGAGCAGCTCGCCTCCCCTCCTGACCAAGGTATGTTTTCTTCCTTCTTATCCAAACCTACTTCTTCTCATTCTCTGCATGCTATGTCAGTAGCTAACCCCTTACTGACTTCCCCAGGTGCAAACCCCTTTGCGCTCCTGAAGCATGCACCTCCCTCTGGATCCACTCCACCTCCTCCCTCAAAACGCGCCAAAGCTAAGGCGCTGAAGAAAAAGAAGGCTCCTGTTGCTGGTAAGAAATATTATCTTACCCTGCCTCAAATCTCTACCTTCCCCTTTATCTAAAACTTCTCTACCCGTAGATTCTCCTGCTCAGCAATCACAAGAACCTGAGGTTGTTCTACTCGAACGCTCAGAGAATGTGGAGGGCAATCGCTCTGATGCCCTCCTAGCCTCAGGTAATATTATTAAGCCAATTATTGCCATTCCTTCTTCTGAGAAAGCTATTGAGTCTTCTAGTGCTCACTTAGCTACTTGTATTACAGGTTCTTTTGGAGCTACTTCTCAAGGACATCCTCAACTACAACAGGATGATCCTTTCGACGAGTTTATCTTCACGGACCATGAACGTCAACTGAGCACTGCTGAACTCAGGAGACAGTCCGCGGAGAGACAACTCCAGGACGCTAGAGCTACCCTGCAACAGCAGGAGGATGAGCACAAGGCTCGTCTCCAGGCCTTGGAGCTGGAGCTTGCCTCGGCAAAGGCCGCTGCTACTGCTGCTGAAGCCGCCGCCGCCACTGCCACTGCTGCTGCCTCAGCTGCTGCTCCGCCACCCACTGGCGTAATTCTGACGATACCTTGTCTGGTTAATATCCATGACAAGGTATCCCAAGTGGCCTCTTCCTCCAACTCGCTTCAGGCATCCATTGAGGACCTGAAGGCCATCGCCCTGCCCGCTTTCTCCACTGCTGTCACCAACAGCTCCAACTCTCTCACCACTTTTCAAAGTGCAGTGGTGCAGAGATTGGATGCTCAGGAGGCAGGGCTCCGAGCACTTCAGGAGAAGGTGACGGATCTCTCCACCGCCGTCAACGCCATCACCACTGCTCCTCCTCCGCCACCAGCGTTTTCCAACGCTGACAGGGACTTACTTCAGTCCCTGGTCAGCTCCTCCATCGTCTCCGCCAAGCTGCAAACGGATATGGCCTCTCTCCTCCAGAGGTGTTTATCAACAACTGCCTTTTCCAGGGAACCTGTTGAGGGGGAGAGATAGCCTCCTCAGAAGGACCATTCCATTTATTCCCCCTCCACCAACTGGAGAACAACTGAAGAGGGGGGAACGAACGAGGATGAAGATGATGATGAAGACGACGACTTCATCGTCGAGAAGTTACCTGCTTCAACGCCCACTCCAGGGCCTGCACAGTCTCAGGGGGAGAACCCCGGTGCACCTGGTATGTCCATTCCTCCATCCTCTCCCTCATCTTCTGATAACCAACCTATTTCCTCTCTCCTAAAATCTAAACCTACCCCTGAAACCATTACCCTAACTGACACTTCATCTAAAGACTCACCCTCAAACAACCTTCAAATAGTTGTTTATCAACCTCCTAAACAAACTACCCCTAAACCAACACCTCAACCAACTCCTGAACCTGAACCTGAAAACCAAGCCGACTCTGAATTTCAGGATGTCAATTTCAGTTCTGTAACTGGTGGATTATTCACCTTATGGAGAATAGTCGATCTGAAGCTATCAGGACTGAACTGAGCAAAATGACATTCAGAGTAACTCCCTTAAACCCTGAAACCACTCCTTTAAACCCAACCCGTTTCAATTCTGAAGCCTCCTCATCCAGAACTCCTGAAATCCAAGCCCCTCCTGAAACCGTCTACCTATCGTCAGATGATGAATTCATCTCTGATGATTTCTCTACCCCTGTTTCTTCTCCTAGATCTCCTCCTTCTAATTCTCTACGTTCTGAAGGAGAAAACTACCCTGACACTTCTACTGCTGTGAACAGGGATGGGCGTTTAGACGCCATGATAGAGCGACTCGAGAGTACAAGAGTAAAAATTCCTCTTCGTACCTCTTGGGACTCCGAGTTCGCCTATCTATCACAGGAGGAGTACGACCTCGCAATAAAGGCTCAGGAGGAGCACAACAGAAAGCAGAAGGAAGCATTCCTCTCTGCTCAAGCTGCAAAGAAGCTGGCTTTTGACTTCGTTGAAGAAGACGAAGAAATAAGTGCAGATCCAATTCTTGCACAGAAGGCTGCCCTGAAGGTCTTCAACAAGAGGACAGAGGAAGCAGACAAAGAGCTTGACTGGTGCAGAGACCGACTTCATCTCAGGAAGCATGGTGCCAGAATAATAGGAATCCATCTTCGTCGAAACCGCGGCAAGAAAGGAGTTCCTGGAAAAACCTGGCTCACCGTCAAACGCTCAGGAGTAAAGGATGTAGAGCACACTCTGGACAAGTTAGATCGTTACAACTTATCAGAGTGGAACAAAATTAGAAGCCTACTTCCGAAAGCCTACTTCCGAAAGCCAACAAAAACTACAGGGCTGAAGTAGAAGAAGTCATTGATGGACTTATTGCTCGAATCAGAAGAACAACTGAAATACCTGATGTCCTTCTCCAGCCTCCCTCTGCTCTGCCAAAGCCTCCAGTTTGAAGATCTGCAGGCACTTCAACAAGGAGACCCACTCCTTGCATGCCCAGGACTATTATCAAGCCACTGGATCTCTCGATGCTTGATCTTTCTTTTCCCTCAGGAGTCTCTCTCTCTGAAGGTCAAGTCATCAGAGAACCTGTTCATGGTATTTGTGTAAGCGACAAATCTAAAATCCTTCGCTTTCAGCGCTTCAGCGAACTACACAAAGCACCCTATGAACACTTGGTATCAGTTCTCTTCATCGCACAAAAAGAAAAGAAAAACAAAGACAATAAAGAAATTATTCGTACTGTCAGAGCTATCCTCGATCAAAGAATTGCCTTCGGTGAAACTCCTGTACCCATTCAAGTTAAGACTGAGGTAGTTAGTGAAGACTCTGATAGCTAGGAATTTTTGTAATTTTCTTTCAGTACTTCGTTTATGTACTTATGTATTTCCTTTACTCTTGTAAAATCCTATGAGATTAATAGAAATGCAATTCAGTGCATCGTACTTTATTCCATCACAGTACTGAAAAAGATCCCTCAAAACAGTAAATGGGACATGTACCTTTATGAGTTCTATTTCCTACTGTTAAAATTCTAGACTTAGATTTATTTCTAAACCTTTCTAGAATAAGACAATTCCTCTGTTGTCTTATCATTATCATTTAGGGGGAGATTGTTGATCCAGCTCTCCTAAGACCTGATGAAATGATAATGATCCTGTTACTTTACTTAGTAAATAGGTTTTTACTTCTGTTATAGCTTGAGGAATTATCACTGAGTCTGTTCAGTGTTATTCCATGTTACTTATGCTGTAACTTATTTTTATAGTGATCAGGATCAGGATCAGGAGACGAACGAGCCTGTTCTGCAGTCTACTGCTCCTGTCCACCGAAGTGAAGACCTCCTGAAGACATTAAAGTCATACTCAAAGAACCATCAGCGAAGTCGAAGAATTAGCTGATGACAGGACCATCATGCTCGTGATCTGAAGACGGAACTCAGTGATAGCAGGCTGCTCAAATTCGTATGACATCCTGAAGACGCGTTAGGATACAGTGACCTTTGAACACCATCAGTATCAGGGCTTTCCTCACTGATCAGTATCCTGATCCTGAAGGATTAGCATAATGTCTTAGTCTAATGCACAAAAGGATTATCCGCCTTTACTGACACAAAAGTACATAAGGACAGTCTCTTTTCTGTTCCCTCCGTACTTATCAGACGTCAAGGCAACTGTTTACTCACATCCTCTTTTGCACACCATGCAAAGGGTATTTGTTTATAGTAAATAGTACATAGGACCACTTAGATTGTGACACGTACACAAAAGTGAGTCTGCATGCATTTAATGCATTGGGTATAAATAGGACTTGAAGAGATGTTCTCCACACTTCTTCTTCATCCTAAAAATACCCTAATCCTTTCTTTCTTATTTCCTCTAGTTTCTTTCTTCTCTTATCTTCTCACTCTAGTGCATAGTGAAAGAACTTATATTGTTTAGTTTAGACTTGTAGTCTTTTCTATTTCCGCAACAATCTGTAAATTCATATTGTTAATACAACAAAGAATTTAAAAGTGAAATTTGTGTGATTATATTCAACCCCCCCCCCTTCTATAATCCCATACACTATCCTTACTTGAAGGTCACCTCATTGGGACCAACAAGAAGGAAAAGATTGTTGAAGTCACTGAGGTTGTGAATGAACCTTCAGTTGATGCTGATACTGAAATGCCTGAAATTGTGAAGGAAGCAGGTGCTAAGGAAGAGACTGAAAAAGAGGTTGGTACAGAGGCTGAACTGGAGGTGGATGATGATGAGGTGACAATAGCACAGCTACTCTTGAAACTTCCTAAGGTAATTCCAGCCAAATGAGTTGTCATTAGTGAGCCTATAGCTGAAAAGAAGAAGGTTAAAGTGCTTGATCCAAATGACAAATGAAAGAATATTGTAGAAGAAGAATCAGAATCACAATCTGATGATGATGAGGATATGGGATTCAAGCCAGTGGTGGATCCTGTAACTGAAGGTATTCTCTCTGATGCTCTGATTCAAGAAATTGAAGAGGAAGATGAGAAAAGAAGAAAAGAGGAGTTGGCTGCAATAGCTGAACAAGACAGATTGGCAGCTGAAAAACTTCAAGAACAACTGGATCAAGAAGAACCAGTGGTGATCAAGAAGAAGCCTCTGAAGAAAACCACAAAGAAAGCTACTCCAAAGGCTGTGACAGAAAAGAGGAGAATCATGGTAAGATATCTGTCTGGTGCTCTTGGAAAGCCAGTTCAGTATTTTGCCAAGTGGGATTTAGAAAACATTGAGAACAAGTACAATGTAACAAGGGAGGCAATGCACCTAGAAGCCATGGAGGATCAGCAAATAGAAACTGAAGATGTGTCTTTGGTGCAAAGAAAGAGGAAGAGAGATCAAGTGAAAGATCAGGTTACCATTGCTGAAGGTAATGCTGGTATTACCACCGATGTTGTTGAAAAGAGTGCACCAGAGGTAACAAGGAATGAAGAGTTTGAAAAGGAGAAAGAAGGATGAGAATGATGAGAAGGCTGAGAAGGATGAGAAGGCTGAGAAGGTTGAGAAAGATGAGAAGGCTGAGAAGGATGAGAAGGCTGAGAAGGTTGAGAAGGTAACTACTACTGCTGAACAGATGGTTGAAAAAGAGGTTGAAGTTGCTGAATCACCTAAACCAAAAAGAAAGAAATCAATAGCAAAGAAGGGGAAGAAGATCAAGGAGATTGAAGAAACCTCAGACATTACCATGTGGATATACTTTGAACACATGGATGTTGATGCATTCAAAGTATTTAGAGGTGATGGTCAGTTTGAAAATTTTGCCAGCATACTTGGAATATTCAGAAAGCTGTCCAGGGCTGATCTCAAAAGGATGTATGAGATTGGATGCACCAAGGAAGTTGAAGACTTTGAGGAAGCCAGATTGCTGATTGAGGATCTGAAGATTATGTTTGCTTTCTCAAAGACAAAGGCTGAATTGAAGAAGAACAGCAAAAGAGACATGGATGACAGTGTTGGTGAAGGGAAAGTTGTGTCTTGGAGCACCTATGACAATAGGGTATTCTCAGTTACTTTTGAGAAGGGCAGAATGAGCTATTTCCTAGTTGATAAGAGGTATGATTTTGAACCCATCATGATCAATAGCATGTTGGAGGTAAAGGAGAAAGAGGGAAAGCTATCTGATCTTGACAAGGAATTGGTGGAAAAGTTGAAGGAGCAATTGCTAGAAGTGAATGAGAGATATTTTGATGTAAAGATGATTGAGCAAAGACCCAAGAAAGTTACAGGATGGGGTGTTGATAAAGACTTAAAGTATGTGATAAGGATGGATGATGGTTCTGAACTCAGTGATTCTGATTGGGTAAAGATCTTAGAAGCTTGTACAAGGGATCATCTTAAAGAGATGTATGAGGTGAGATGCAAGGTAATTGATGTAGCTGTGGATGAAAGAACAAATTCTGAGAAGACTGAAAAGATGAAAGCTGCACTGGAATGTTTGTATTGGTTGTTTGAACCATTCAGACTTTTAGACTTAAGGAGTAAAAGTTGTGAAGCAGTGAAAGAGTGGAGATGGTATGAAAAGTGCAGAGTGTACAATCTGAATATCAATGATGGTGACAAAGAGTATTATATGGAGGAATGTGATACTGATGCATTTGATGTACAAAGACTGCAAGGCATGATGAATGCAAAGTTGATTACACGTGGAGAGCCTACCAAATCTGCAAGGTTGCGGGTAAAGAAGATCAAGACATACTTGAACATCAGACTCAAGAACTTAGCTCCTCATGTTTGAGAAGTTAAGTTAGGGGGAGATTGTTGAGTCTGAAGATACCACTGCTGGAAGGTTACCACTGCTAGCTTTGGAGTTACTACCACTGATAGTTCATCTGAAGATTACCACTGCTAGTATGTGTGTTAACACTGAAGGACAACTTACCACTGCCAGTAAGAAAGTTACCACTGCTAATACAAGTTACCACTGCTGAAACAGAATTTCCACTGCTGTTGAAGATTACTGCTGATTCTGTTTGCCACTGCTGAGAAGTTCAAGATAAGGAAAGGATTCTGTTGGAGAAGATATGGGATAGATACGATTATCTTGGAGATTATCTAGAGTAGATTTACTTTCCTTATTGTAATCTTTTTTTTTTTGAGAAGGTTCACCTGAACTTTGGTCAGACTACATCCTTGGCAATTTTTACCGAGAGCTAAAGCATGCTCCCCTGGGATTAACACTCAGTGGCCCCTGGTTGCTCACCTCCGGATTCGAACTTGGGTGGGTTTTTCCTCAACACCAAGCCTTAACCGGTAGGCTGCCCCATTGGGGTTTCCTTATTGTAATCTTGTAACTCGTATAAATAGCTGATAGGTTTTCAATGTTTAGATACGAGTCTTTAAGCTTTGTTTAGAATTATTAAGCCTCAAGATTGTTCTTGAATCCCTGCAATTGAGAAAAGTTGCACGTCTGATTTGAGCCTGTTCAAATCAGATTGGGGCTTTGGTTGTAATCATTAAGCTTTTTGATTAATACACAATTTGTTATTCAATTCATTGTTAAGTCAATCAAGGTGTTATTCCGCAAACTTCTTTGATTTAGTTTTCTGTTCTTGATAATTTCGATCTTGTCAAATCCCAAGATATTGTGAACGTGCCATGGCAAATAGAAGCAAACTTTTTCGTTCACGAGGGCTTTACTTTTGATAAAAGTACAAAACCACATCCAAATCTTTGGCTTCTTTTGGTTTAAACAAGTCAGAATCAGAAATACAAAAAATAATCTCACTCTATTTTGGTTACGAGTTGCAGATGGTTACCGGCTGTGGGGGAAGCCGGAGATGGTAACCTTCAATGAGAGTGAGATGTAGTCCATGTCAATAACGGAACCTTCTTAGAATTTTTGATAATTTAATCTATTTTGAAAAATTAAAAATCGACAAAAATGATTATTTAGATAAATATAATAATTTAATAGGTTAGAAAAGATATATGATATTTATATACTAGACATAAAGGAGTACAATAATCATTTAACTATTTTTGATAGTTAAATGTGATTTAAAAGTTGATAAAAATTGTTATTTAGGTAAATATGATATTTTGATAGGTTAGAAAGAACATATATGATATTTGTAGATTAGGCCGGGTAAATATAATATTTTCAATTTTAATAGGGGTGTATACGAAATTAACCTATATAGAGGCTTAATCCAGAGAGAACCAAAAAAGGGTAAAAACTTGAGGACTAATGTAAGTCTTTGATCTGAAAAGTGCATGATCATCATTTGGCAAAAAAAAAAAAAAAAAAAAAAAAAAAAACGATTCACAGTTCATTCACCATATGAATCATCAGATTCACTAGATGAAACTTCATATTCACCTTATGAATCTTCAGATTCACAAGATGAAACTTCATATGCACCATGTGAAACTTCAGATTCACCGTATGAAATAAACATTCGACCTAATTCACCTAATGAATCTAAAGATAATGCACATTTACATCTAATTAAATCCACCACATGAAATCAAACGAAAAATCATATAATGAATACAAACATAATGTCCATTTACTTTAAAATTCACCTAACGAATACAAACATAATGTCCGTTTACCTTTAAATTCACCTAATGAATACAAACATAATGTCCAATTATAAATGAATTCACCTAATGAATTTAAATATAATATTTATTTATATATGAATTCATCTAATGAATAAAAACATCATCATCCACTTCAGCCTTCACCGTCTCCATTGTTCATTGTGTCGGACCGAGATCTATCGTTCTGGTCACCATAGCTGCCGAAAAAAAATCTCAACGAATAAAAATCTAGATCAACACTTGGATTTTAAAGAACAAAAATGATGAACACTTAAGAAAACATGATGAGCCTTCAAGAACACAACTTCAAAAACTTTAATTTTTCAAAAATATGATTTTAAACGATCTTCATAAAAATTGTTAAAATTCAGATATGTTGCTTAAATAAAAAATTACAAACAACTTTTGTGAAACAACAATTTCCAAAATTGAATCAAACTAAACTAATTTTGGAAAAAACCTCAAGAACATCATCTTCATCATTCAAAACCCTAGAAATTGGGGGATCCTGTTAAAAATACAAAATAACTAGATCTGGCGGTGATGAATGACCGATGGTGGAGGACGACGACGGTGGTGGTGCCACAAAGTGATGATGGAGGGCAGTAGAGCCACGACGATGAATGGAGAGATGACGATGTCGATGGCGGATCGAAGGTAGACGATGATGGTGGCGATGGTGGTGGCAGATCGAAACCATAATCAAGGTGGAAGAGATGAGATTGATGTAGATGATCTTGGTTGGTGGGGAAGGAGAAAGGGATCTGATGGGTTTCAAAATGACTAAATTACCCCTTTTGGTTATAATCAAGTGTGGTTGCATAAAAGTTACAAAAAACGTTATTGTGGTCTCTTTGTATTAACAACCATTGATTTAAAGTTTTTAATGGTCTAGATTGGTCCTCAAGTTCACAATAAAATGGTTTTTATTTTGATTATTCCTCTCTCTCTCTCTCTATATATATATATATATATATAGTGAAAGAAAAAGAGAGAGAGAGAGAGAGAGAGAGAGAGAGAGGAAAGTTCAAATGTAAACGCATCTTTCATTGTGAACGTAAGAACCAATAAAATTGCGTCACGTGGCAATCTGAATCGACGCTTAAGATTTGCTAAATAAAACTTTGTTCATTCAGTCTGAATATATATGCTTTATTCAGACTGAATATTGTCACGTGACACGATACTAGTGATCCTCACGTTCACAATGAAAGATGACTTCAACCCTATATATATATATATACGATCAGGTTTAAGGGAAATCTTAAATAGCTAGAAAACCAAAGAACATCGCATGCACTTGTGCATAATGGTAAAAAGTTATGTTTTTTGTTTTATAATAAGTTGTTTTAGGTTTTTTTTTTTGTTTTTTTTACCTGTATGCACTTGTGCATATATGTACGTGTGCATGTTACAAAAAATCCATATGCAGGTTTTAGTTATGTTTGACTTGCAAATATGCTCGTGTTTGTATTACAAAGTACACGTATACACGAGTGCGTTTGGTGGTTTCTGGGTTTTCTTGTTATTATAGGTTTTCTGTTGAACCTTCATATCTCTCTCTCTCTCTCTATCTCTCTATATATATAGTATTAGGTTCAAATTTGGGGGGCCATGGCCCCTCTGTTTTTTCAGTTAAATGTCGTATTTTATATTTTGATGCACATATGATAAATATTGTAGTTTACATTTCGGTACACATATGGTAGAGCAGCTCAACCACAAACTAATATCACTTATATAAAAATTAGGTTTTCATTATCATTTTTCTTATAACTATTAAAATTAACTATATGTAAAACCTAGTTTTTAAACAATATAAAAAAATACACATGTATTTTTACCATTTTTGCTTCCCATCAACTATATTATATGTAAAAGGTACATTTTAAATAATATTAAAATGATTTTCATTTACCCATTTTTATCATTTTTCCTTTTAATCCACTACATATTATATCATTAATGTTAGAAATATTGTTAGTTGTGTCAATTTTGTAATTTCTTAAAGCTTTGTTTCCTTTATTGTAAATGTGATTGAGGCCGATTGTTTAGGGCCCATCATTTTTGTCCTTTAGGCCCCTAATAATGAGTAGTATAAATAGTGTTGAATTCCTCATTTGTACAAACTACTTCTCTTACAAACTTTTGAGAGCTAATCAATCATTGGTGACTTTATACTTGTCATCCTCATTCATCAAGATCATTGGCATATCTATCTTGGATCTTGTACTTAGTATATACATCATCTAGATTTTAGTCTTATTGATTGATTGATTTGGAACCTACAATTAATACTAATTATATGTAAATATTAGTTTTTAAATGTTATAAAAATAATGTTTAAGTTAGTATATATATGTTATATTACTAATACAATGAGTTCATTTTATCGATTCGTAATACTCCAAAAGTGTAACAAAATTTTGGTACTATTTTTTCATGTAGTAATTTAAATGTCCCTACTTTAGTCTTACGTTAACCATTCTTTTCTTCTGAAATTTAATATTATATCATATAAAAAAACTACTTACATTAAAATATATATTCGGCTCTAAGTATATAATGACCGTGTTCCGCCCCTAACTTAAAAAAATATGAAATAAAGAAATGATCTCCACCGGCTAGAGAAAGGGTATGAGATTGGAGCAAAAATTTTGCCCAAAATCTTCATTTTAAAAAAACTGTTCTAAATGCTGTAAGAGATGGCCCATAGTAAAATTCCATAGCATTTTATGATCTAATGTCAAATAAAGAGGATGTTAATAGGTATAAATATATAATTAACAAGAATTAGTAATAGATTTTAACGACATCTAAGCAAATCATATTTATAGACTGCTGTCTTATTAGTATAACTAAAGTTATAAAACAATCTTCAAACTCAATCCTATATCATTTAAACAATCATTTTCATGAGGTGTAATGGATTATGGACAAATAGTTTTTGTACACAATTTTTTGAACTATGAGGCTATGCGTAGCCGAGCCCTTCGATCCCCATTGTCACATCTGTGCCATATCATCAGCTTTTTCATAAACCCACAATAAACCCTTTGGAACCCTTTCTGTTTAGTACCCGAACCCCCCAACCCTTTTACTTTTTAATTAAGTAAGACAAACACACCACACACACATACACCACACACAACAGACAACACCCAAAACACACAACACACACACAACATACACCACACACACAAAACATAGCGGTTTGGGACGGTGTGGGCACACTGCTTGAGCCCCATGCCGTCGAGCCTGCCGGGTGCATAGCTGTTGAAGCCGGAGACCGCCAGTCCACCGGCCTTGAGCCCGCTGAGCCCAGGTGATCGCTACGCATGGCTGACAACATTTTCTTCAACAAGCAACTCGCAACAAGTTTCCATAAGGTTTTTCTAAAACTCAACAAGCACGGTTTGGGACAGTGTGGGCATACCACTTGAGCCCCATGCCGTCGAGCCTGTCGGCCGCATAGCTGTTGAAGCCGGAGACTGCCGGTCCACTGGCCTTGAGCCTGCTGAGCCCAGGTGATCGCTACGCACGACTGACAACATTTTCTTCAACAAGCAACTCCCAACCCGCTGTCAACCTGAAAGCCCATCGGGCTGGGATGAAGCCCGCCCCTTCCAACCCGCTATGCGCTACGCATAGCCTAATCATTTATTTTAGAAAGTTCATCTGAGTTTTGGCCAGACTACATCCTTGTCAATTTTTACCGAGAGCTAAACATGCTCTTGTAGGATTAATACTCAGTAGCCATCAATTGCGCTCGCATGAATTCGAACCCGGATGAGATCTAATCATTAATTCACATGTTATGTCCCTTAGAGCCCGTTGTATTTCATCCAACCACATTAAATGATGGTGGGAAATATCACATGCTCTAACAAACATAATAGACAAAGTTAGTAACCAGGTTACATTTTCAAAGTAAAATCCAAACTTAAAGATTTAAATTTGAACTTATTGACGTTCAGGTCCAATTTCAAATAAATTAAGAAACCTCCTAGACAAGTGGAGTTTACTCAAATTCTTTAGACTATCAGTATCCAACCCTCCCAACACCACTGGCACATCAGCTTTTCTCCAACCCTCCCATTAACCCTCTGAAACCCTCTCTTATTAGTACTCAACCCTCCCAACCCTCTCACTTTTTATTTAAATAAAACACACCACACACCACAAACAACACACACACACACACAAAATCAACTGCCCGCAGCGGTGTGGAGATGCCGCTCAGGCCCTCAGCCCGCTGAACCCACCGAAGGCGTAGCGGTACCCGCCCAACCTACCAAAGCCAGCAGGTTGAAAGTCGCTGCCGCTACTCACGGCCTTATAAATCATTGATTTTAACGATTTCAATCGAATGTTATATCAAGAGTGAAGTACTTGGTACGTTATGTTTAAAACCTATCAATGTTTTATGTATAAATAAAATGTATTCAAACGCAAGTATGCAAAACATTGTGTTTCGCTTTTTTCATTGAACAACTTATTCTCATAGCCCATAAATGAGGGAACCAATTTTTTTTAATTTAGATAATGTATTAGCTATAATACAATTACACAAAAATACATAAAAAAATGTTTGGTCTTACGCACTAAAATAGAGTTTTTGAAAGTTTGTTTGTCAAAATAAGAACAATGACAAAATATATTTTATTTTAGAGAATACTTTCTCAAAATGTATCCAATTATCCCCAATATACTATTGTGTGTATCAACCTAAAAAAGTTCATTTTATATATATCAAACTTTATTTTTTAGTCTATTGTGTGTATTGTGACTTGCTCAACCGGTTACCGACGGTTGGACGGCGGCCGAAGGTGTTTGCGGTGGAGGCCAGCGACGGTGGAGATGGTGGTGGTTCGATGGTGATGGTGGCGGTGATAGTTGATGGTGATGGTTCGATGGTGATGATGGTGGTTCGTGGTGGTGGTAATGGGCGGCGGTTTAATGGTGATGGTGATGGTGACTGTGATGATGATGGCGACGGTGATGGTGATGGCGGGTGGCGCTGGAGATGGGGTGGCACTGGAGGTCGCCGGTGGAGGTGGGTAATGGTGGAGGTGGGTGGCGTGGAGGTGGGTGATGGTGGAGGTCGGTGTGGGGGTGGTTCCTGGCGGTGGTTCCAGGCGGCGGCGGTGGTTCTCGATAACTGCAGCAGTGGAGGTGACCTGCTCACCGGAGAAGAAGAACGATCGCCGGATAAGAAGAATGGTGGCCGGAGTTTTTCGTCGGAGAAGAAGAAGATGGCCGGAGTTTTTCGCCGAAGAAGAAGATGGCCGGAGTTTACCGGGTAATCCGGTTACTGGTCATCGAGTACAAACAATACACTAAAAAATAAAGTTTAATATATACAAAAGGAATTTTTTTAGGTGGATACATACAATAGTATATTGAGGATAGTTGGATACATTTTGAAGAAGTAATCCCTTTATGTTAATATAATTTGCTTTTTCTTGATTTTATAACTCACTGATAACAAAATATATTTATAGAAACTCCAAAAGTATACTTTTATTTTCTAAAATAACCAGACATTATGTTTCTTTATTCTCTTTGAGATCACTACTAGAAAAACAGGCAATTCTGGCGGATATTTCCGGCGGAAAAATCCGCCAGAAATATTTTTGGCGGATTTCCGACGGATGTTAATTTAGTCAAACAAAGTTGACTTCCGTCGGAAATCCGTTGGAAATATTTCAAAAATAAAAAAATAAAAAATCAATAAAATATTCTGGCGGATTTCCGACGGATTCTATTTATTTGTTTTAATTTATTAATTCAATATAATTAATTAACATTTTCCGGCGGATTTTAATTAATTATACTCCGTCGGAAATCCGTCGGAAATATTTCTAGTTTTTAAAAAATAGAAAAGCTTTTCCGGTGGAATTCCGACGGATCTAAAAAATATATATTTTTAGTTATTTTTTTTAAAACCGTCTGAAATTCGCCGGAAATATTAATATTTTTTTAAAAAAATAGAAAACATTTCAGGCGGATTTCCGGGGGATTTAATAATAAATATATTTTCAATTATTTTTTCTAAATCCGCTGAAAATCCGTTGGAAATATTAATAACTTTTAAGAAAAATATAAAACATTTTCGGCGGACTTCCGGCGAATTTAAAAATTATTTTTTTTTAATTATTTTTTTAAATCCGTCGGAAATATTAATAGCTTTTAAGAAAAATAGAAAAACTTTTCCGGCGGAATTCCAACGGATCTAAAAAATATATATTTTTAATTATTTTTTTTAACATCCATCGGAAATCCGCCGGAAATATTAATATTTTTTTAAAAATAGAAAACATTTCGGGCGGATTTCCAGCGGATTTAAAAATAAATAACCTTTTAATATCTTTTAAAATCCGTCGGAAATCTGCTGGAAATGTTAATACTTTTTAAAAAAAAATAGAAAATATTTCCGAGGGATTTTCGGCGAATTTAAAAATAAATAATTTTTCAATCACAGGTCTTTGATGAATGATATTTGGTCTTAAGTTTTCCTTTTTAAATATGTGATTTTAAATCAATCTTTTTCATTAATTAAGGATGAGAGGTTGAGTTAACTGACAAGTGTTAAATATGAATATGGACCGACTTATAAGTTATAATTGACTTATGCTATAGAAGGGAATTGATCTGTAGTTGTCCGAAAATATAGACATAGTAACATTGTTTAAGTCATTCATTGATCCGTATAGTGTTGAATTGACTTCCCCCTACCGGCATAGTGTTGGTTACAATATGGGCTTAAAAGAAATATCCATTTTCATTATCTATTTAAACTCTCTTTTTGTTTCCTATTTAACATGTATCTAATTCTCAAGGCTGATGGCATCAATGACTTTCCTAAGTCAGAAGTAGCAGATGATTAGGATCATTGTAATTATTTCTTTTGTTAAAGTAATGTAATTTTACAGATGATGAGACTCTCTCACCTCTTTTCTTTTCTAAATAGTTTATTTTTCTTGCACTTATCTTTTATCTCTACTTAGGGGGAGATTGTTAGCTCCACACTCTTGTTCTGTAAAAGTAAAGATAAAAGATGCAAGGATTTATCCGCAGAAGAACAGGCTGACAGAAGCTCTGAGAGAACAGTCTCAGAGGCCCACAATGTTAAGTCGACAGAACCTCTGCCGGGCATGACAGAAGTTCTGTGAAACCTTCCTCAGAGTACTGTATACTTCTGTTAAACGGTTATCTCACATGTGCTGCTCACGTGACATTTGCAACCGACTCTGTTTCTATGCTCAAGATTGGGTCACGTGTCAAGATCCTAGAAAGTTAGTTAGGTTACCTTTTTTAGTAGTATATATAGTTGTTTGTTCTTCATTTGTATATATCCTTTTTCAATATAATTCAAGTTGATATCATCAATGAAAAGGAATTTGGTTCTCAATTGTTTTTAGTAAGTTTCCTTTGTTGAATGTAATCAATTGAATTCATCACAATTCAATTGATCTTGTTGAAACTTTGCTAATCTTACACAGTTCATTTACTGTTTCATTGATTATCTTATTATCTTCATCATCTTTATAGATAGGTTTGAATTGATAAGTCTTCCGCTGTTTGTACTTGATTTTGTTTGATCAATTCATCCTGTTTTTAGATCATGTTTGATCAATTCATCCTGTTTTTAGATCAATATCTTAATCTGGGATCCAACACAATTAGCGATACACTTGTATAACTTTGTTGGAAAAATTGAAATTACAGAAAACACCATTCGAGGAGGAGACAATACCAAAGCCCGAAGATATCTCATCTAAGGAAAGCAAAGAAGAACTCAAAGTAGTAGAAACAAAAACGGAAGAGCTTAAAGCTATTGAGAAGCAGCAAATAGATTAACAAATCATAGGGTTAGTTTAGACATTTTTTAGTCTCATTCATCAATGTATTGTATAGTACCCACAAATATTACCAAATCTATAAAAACACGTGCTACTCACGTGTTTTGTTGTTGGATTAAATCTATTGTTGACCATTGACCAATGTTATAAAGAGTGGCAGAGATGGACAAAAGTAGGATTGGTTAAGGACCGGTCCAAACAGTGTTTTCCTTAACCGGCCTTGGATGGATCGGTCTCGAGACAGACCGAGCTTTGAGTTCTATATACGTAACAGGCCTACTTGTAAATAGCCCGATTATTAATAACCGGGCCTTGCAAATATATAAAACTAAATTCATTTTTATAAATCTAATAATCTAAAATATAAACTAAATTTATCTTTATAAATCTAAAGTCTAAACTATAAATTAAATTTATTATATAAAACTAAATTAAACACAAATTTATTTTAAACCACTAAACCTAATTTATATAAAATAAATATATACTAAAAAATTCTAAATTATTATAAAACTGTAACACCACTTTTCCAAAAAACTATAAATAATACCATTTATTATAAATTAAAAACCAAACAATGATAAAGAGTCATTTCGTTAAAAATGATCCACAAATAAAATAAAGTAAAAGTCTCAAGTTAATTAAAGTTTTCATGGAAACTAGAACTGTCTTATGTGTCTAAGAGTCAAGCCTGCGCTTTCCTTTTATCCTTACCCGAACTGCTACCTGAAAAGAGTAAAATAACAACGAGTAAGCGAAAAGCCTAGTGAGCATATACTACTAATACTCTATATCATACATAACATACATAACATATCTGCACATAATTTGATCCTCCGTCTCTGCAAGACATAACTGAATTCCTCGACTCATAAAAGGCACGATGTTGTCCTTCCTCAACTCATAAAGGAATGAGGTTGTCCTTTATAATGAACAACTGTCACTACATACATAGTTCCATACATGCACATACAACACAAAGTACAAGTAGTAATACTCAAATGGACTGCACTAATCGCCGATCACTGACTGAAAGAACAATCACGACCTCTTGCTCGATTCTCTAACCGAACTTCTGATTCATACGATGGCACTAGGGTATTAACCTCTATTTATGCTATAAACACTCTAGAATAACCCTAGAATAACATCTTAAACCTTAGGCTAATCGAACAAGAAGAAAAGTCACCAGGCGGGCGGACAGGGGTCGACGCGGCTTCTAGCAATAAAAACGTAAAGTTCAAGTTTAACTTTAGCCTTATATCATCTATTAAACCAACATCTTCAACTAATATAAAAGATAAATGTCATCAAACAAACAAAAGAAAGGAATAAATTTTGGGTCGATATAAAAATATCGAGCCAGACCCAAACCGGGTCTTTCCTGAACCGATCCCTAGAAAGACATCAAAATCTTAACTGGGCCTTAACCACCGGGCCTAAGTTGGGTCGGTCCTAAAAATAGGTACCACCACTCTAGGCAAATTAGGGAGCAATGTCGGTCCTTGACGGGTCCCGATTCTAAACCGGGCCTTTTCCCCATTTAAATGATGGGATGAATCGATTTGGTTTTGGGTCTATCAAAGATTACATATATTCTAATTGATTTCAAATTGTTTGGATAATAAGAAATGATAAAACTTGTCAAATCAAACTTACTTGAATCATACGAAAAATAATTAACTTCACATTTATTTGATTTAGTTCATGATCTAAATAAGAAATTTGAAGCTTTATTGTTTATTATTGGAGTATTGGGCAATTGGTTTTGCAATTTCACACCTTTGGCCAAATGCACATGTTGTCGGCTGCTTGTCACGGCAAAATTTGCTTTCAAGATAGTGATAAATTATTAAATCATACTATACTAGTTAATGGCCCGTATTACGGGTACTTTAAATATGTTATTTTAATTTTTAATAAAATAATAGGCCTTTACTTGACAATTGACACTACCAATTAATTAGTTATGTAAATTATATGTTCTACAACAATTGTCATAACAATTGCTTATTACAATAGATATTTTAGTTATATAATAACTGCTAAAATTTCAGAAATTGATTTTTTTTTATTTTGTCAAAAGATTCAGATTTCGTAAATGGTTTTAAAACTGGAAGGATTCAAAAATAAAATATGTAGTTTTTTTATTTGTAGGATTTTAAATAAATTAGAGTATAATTATTTAAAAATAATCTATAAAGTTAGTTAAATTAAAAGATGGAATCTTTAAATTTCAAAAATATCACCAACTGAGTTTTTAATTAAATAAAATTTCATTACTTATAAATAATCTATAAAAATAGTTAGGTTAAAAAGATGAAATCTTTAAATTTCAAGAATATCAATAATAGAATTGTAATAAAATCTTAAAAATTTAATTATATCTATTTTTAAAACTGGAGGGATTCAAAAATAAAATATGTAGTTTTTTTATATTTGTAGGATTTTAAATATTATAAAATTTAATTATTTATAAATAATCTATAAAAATAGTTAGATTAAAAAGATGAAATATTTAAACTTCAAGAATATCAATAATAGAATTGTAATAAAATCTAAACAAATTAATTTATATCTAATTTTAATAATATAGTTAAATTAAAAAAAATATACTCAATATTAAACTTATTTTGAAGGTATTGTCGAGACGATTATAATGGTATGATTTACTAAAAAGAAAAACAAAAATTTTAATACATTTTAATTAATTTATATTATTATTTTAATATGATAAGGATGTAAAATAAAAAATGAGAAACTAAGGGATAAAAAGTAATTAAATTAAATAATTCTTAAGATACAAACTGTAAATTATAAAGATAATTATGGTATTTAAAAAAATAAAAATAATTGATGACATCATCATTTGATGATTCTTGTTTAATTGGCCAATGAAATGGCTCATCTTCATAATGATGACATCAACAAAAACCTTATTTTAATATATATATATAGGGGTGGGTTCAAATGAGAACCACTTTTTGGTTGTGAACGTAAGGACAACCGAGAGTGCGACACGTGGCGGATGACTAGGCGCCACGTCAGATCCACGGCGGATGACTAGGCGCGATTCATGGGAGGGCATTGAATTAAAGAGGGGGACCACACTCAAAGTCGCCACGTGTCGCGCTCTCGGTTGTCCTCACGTTCACAACCAAAATGTGGTTCACATTTGAACTTTCCTCTATATATATATATATATAGTCATCTTATTTTGAAAACTCATTAATTTGTGGAAACTTTGGAAACCATGTTTTCCACCAATCATAATCCATTTTCTTGTTTATTTTTGGTAATTTTATTTATTTTATTTTTGTGATGCTTAATTATAGGAGTTGGTGGTTATAATTTTGAATTTTGCAATTAATTTTGTCCATTGATCCTTCTAATCAATGGTTTATATGAGTTTCCAAAGTTTCAACAAATTAATGAGTTTTCAAAATAAGATGACTATATATATATATATATTTGAATTATATTCTTTTCCACTTTCATTATCTATGATCCTTAGTTTTCATTACTATAACGGGATTATTTCCATATAGTTTGAAAATCATGAACCCACGTTTGTGTATCAATGACCTGCATTCATGGTAGAGCAAATGAGAAGGCCATTTTTGTCGATATCAAAATTCATGAGTTCCAATTCAAGCTTACCTCAACAATCAAATTTACTATAGGGATTGATATATGTCTTTGTCTATGGATATTTTCGGTTCTATCTATTTAATATTGTTAAATATTGTTGAATACCATTATAACAAAAGATGTCGGTTTTAGGCAGGTTTAGACCAATATTGATGTTTTTGAACCCTGTTGACCAAAATTTTATCATGCTAGAGCTCAATTCATAAATCTAAACTCCTCCACCGCTTAGAAGATGACAAAAGCAAAACCAAAAATAGTAAAAAGAAATCCAAATACTACAAAAATTAAACATGAAGATTTAAATATTTTAAAGACATAAGAATTTGTCCAAAGATTATGTCACAAGGATTTTTTTTTTCAAATATTAAAAATTACTACAATGAATGTTTATTTTTTTTTATATAAAATTCTTCTTATTTAAATGATTTAATTTAATGAGAATTAAGAATTTCATTCCCTTATATTTGTTATTGTTTCTTTTCGTTTTTTTTCCTTATTTAAATGATTTAAAGTTATTAAAAATTAAAGATTTCATTCTCCAAAAAGCTATTTGAACATTAAAGAATCGAAGTTCTTTTTTCTATTGCAAAATCAAAGGTCAAATATGATTCTCCTCTCCCTCTCTCGTTAGATTAACTTTAACAATGATCAAAGTATAACTTATATTTAAAATAGTACTAAAATAATACATGTTGTATTATTCAGTTTGAATAATACTGAATATTATATTATTTAGTCTGAATAATACATGATTATTCACACTGAGTATGTCACTTGATGCACTCCTGGTTGTCTTCACGTTCACATTTCATAATGAAAGATGCGTTCTCATTTAAAACTGAAAATATCATACTTATCCTACTTAATCTACAAATATCATATATGCTCTTTAACAGGTGGATTTACACCCTCCTTGAACTAACCGCAAGTGTACAGTGTCGACTCTAGTAATACGTACGGAAGTACGAGTATCGAACCACGAAACCAGGCACTGAGTGGTGTAATGACAATATAGACTATTAACTGAACGATCAAAAAGTGATTGATTTGTTGACTAATTAGGTACGAAGGTAACAACGAAAATGCACGAGTATAAGATATTATGAGATTTAACTTGACAAATTAATCTCAACAGAGATTTCAAGTTGAATTAAAGATAAGATTAAAAGCTACTAGGATTCATTGGTATATCTCTATCCAATGAAATCCTAGGCATATGACCAATTCGATTTTGAAAACCTTTCTCAAGGGTAAACAAGACAACACATCAATAACAAGTTGATCATACTAAAAATCGTATTAAATCACAAATCATATGCTTCATTGAAATGAAAAGAAATCCACACCCATTTGATTAGAATACCCAAGATTAAAAACCCAATCAAATCATCTAACCCCCCTTCCCCAAAACAACAATGAATTTAGCTCATGATGTGGGGATGAAAAACTAGAACTAAAAGGGAAATACTAAATACTTGTTCACCATTATTACAAAAGAATCAAAGCATGTAAAACTTCTTGAGATGTGAAACTTCACGTCTACTTGAAATTTCTTTCCAATCATAACTCAATACGTCAACCTTTTCTCTATAAAAAGTTGTCTAGAAAACTGAATACCTCAACTCTACTCTACCAAAAATGTTTTAAGCTGATTTGGATCTCGCACGGTTATCAGCGCGGGACAAACCGTCCGAAGACTCGCGTTGAATAATTAATTCAAAGAAAATTAGAAGGCGATACGGATTATGGCGCGTCTTTAACTGTGTGGAGACTTGCAAGGGACGTTGTTTGTGTACAACCTTCAGTGGAATGGCTTTCTTTTGTAGAGATTTTGGATTTTCATTCTCCATTTTGGAGATTTTTTAGATACTCATTTGGAAATGCTCTTATTGACTGATAAGCTAGTTGATGAACAAATTATGTTTGACAAAAACTAGATTATGAATATATACAAGGACTAAAAAAACATTTTGAAAAAATAACTAATCACAATCTATTTATAATATAAAATAATTGTATTTGAAATAATTAATTTTCCAATAATATAATGTATTAGTTAATATAAAAAAATAGTAAAGGAGTGTTAGCCTAGTGGTAAGGTTTGGGCACTACATAGTGGTGAACCCAAGTTCGAGCCCTAGGGGATGCATTCTCGAGGTACGGGGGCTTCGAGCTTCGTCCTAAAATTGCCGAGAATTAGTCTGGGTCCAATGTGGTCTACGATACCTCTTCCAAAAAAATAGTAAACAAATTAAAAGATATATTATGTTAATTGAAATTATATAAAGTTTATTAATATACAACTATATATTATAATTCGTCGAAACAAATTTTAAAAAACATATACATAAATTTAAGATTTGAGTAACTACTATTTATCATAAAATAACAGTAAATTCAATGCAAAAAAATATAACTTCTTTTTTATTTAACTTACATTAACATTTAAAAATTTTTAAAATAATATAATTAACAGTTAAATTAAAAATATTTAGCATGCTTAGTTATTTATGTAAAAATTTATAACTTCTTTTTATTTAACTTACATAAACATTTCAAAAATTATTGCATTTGTTTTTTATAACTAAACATATTAAATAATAATTTATAGTTAATAAGATTTGAAAATAATTAGTAATTATAATTATAAAATAATTTATAATGTAAAAAAATTTTAATACAGTATAAATCAATATCAATTAATAATATATAGTTAATATTTATTTTTAATTAATAATAATTAATTTTAATAATGGATATAATTTAATAAATTTTGGAAAGAATTTCTGAAACACTACTCCAACTAATGATGTCCGAATACTGGGATTGGACGGGCCTTAATAGGCTTCCCAAGGACCAGGCCTTAACAACGTTTTTTGGGCCCGAGCTTTCTTTAACCGGGCCTAGGTCGGGCCGGGCTTGGGAGAAAAATACCATAATCGGTCTCTTGACTATTTAACCAGTTATAGGTAACTGGGCTTATAACCGTGCCTTCGTAGGACCGATTTTTATTTTTGTTTTTTTAAAATATAATAATATTACAATTATTTTATAAACTATTTTTATATTGTAAATGTAACTTATATTAAAAATGTAAATTATATTATAAAGTATAAATGTAAATTATAATATAAACTTATAAACTACATTTATTTTAAACCACTAAATCATATAAAACAAATATACTAAAACCGGGTCAGGCTTAAACATAAGCCTGTGTCTGGGTCTTGCCTTAACCGGTCTCGGGCTTAACTGAGCCTTGTTTTTTGTCCGAATCTGTAACCGGGTCGGGCCTGGTAGGCCTTAACCGGGCTTTGACGGGCTTTCAAGAACCAGGCTTGATTTCGGTCCCGAACTCGATTAATTGTCTGTACCCGGTCAAACCAGGCTTATTTGGTCATCTCTAACTCCAACTGACAACTAGCCCTTTAATAAATTAATTTATATCTATTTAATACTATACACTAAAAATATCCTATTATACAAGTCATACGTGTAAGAGTTTACCAAGAGGATATCTAATAGAGTTAATATGAAAAACCAAACGGAACAATTTTGCAACCACTGGGTTTTCTTAAAAATGACTAAGGTATTGTTTGATAAAAATAAGTTAACTTATAAGTCACCTTATAAGTTAGGTATATGTTTGGATGAACTATAAAGTTAACTTATAAGCTAGCTTTTTGAAAAACTTTTTTCAATTACCTTTTGGTGACTTATGAGACTTTTTATTTTTTATTTATTTCAAATATACCCTTAATAAGTTTTATACCACTAATTTTTAAACATGTATTTTTTTGTCTTTTTACAGTCATAAACTACCTTATCAGCTAGTTTTACTTTATCAGTTATCAGCTACCTTATCAGTCATAAGTTAACTTATCAACTAGTTTACCGAACTTAGCCTAAAACAAAATAATTCTGAAGACTAATAATATCATCACTGAAAATTTGATCGATTCCCAATTGTTTAGATGTTCGAGACACCGAAATAAAGCAAAATATGTAAAATTAAAGAAGTGTGTAAATTAATACTTTAAAATAAATAACTTAGATATCGTATTTACAAAAAAACAAAATGAGAATTTAAACCTCGTGTTTGATGCAGAAGCAGTGGTGATTCAGAGAGAGGCAAAAACTTCAAACCGGTTTTTCGACTGTTACGTGTCCCTTTGGTGTCAACTTGAACCGGTGACCTCCTTCAATTTTTCTTGCATACTCAATGACGTCATTCACCATAAATAACCCAAGTTGCCCTCGTTTTTTTACAACACCTTTATTTAACTTTAGGTGTATTGAATCATAGGTATCTGCATGAAAACGTGGCCGATCGGTAACGATGGCAACAAATGGCAAGCACCCCAGTCAAATCGGTATCGATTATTTTGAGAGTTTTCGGTATTTGGATGCCGATGCTTTTTTGAACGTTGGATGAGGATTTTGTACCTTTGGAGCAATCATAATTGAAGATCAACGCGTAGATGATAGATATGTGCACCCCATGAGAAGTGTAATCATTTTGTGCAAATGAGATTACAAGTGAAATGGTTGAAAAAGAATTTGTTCACGCTTCTCACATTTAACTCTTTTTCTCATGCTATATTTAGTCTTTTAACTTTAAAATTTTAAAAAAAATTCAATTATGATATCCATTGGTTGTTATTCAATATTTAAAATAGAATAGATGTAATTCAAGTTTTTGGATGTGGGATTTTTACTACCAATCCAATCAATATGTCTTAAGATAATCAATCAGATCAAATCAAGTTAAAAGTTAGATATGATCGGATTTCTTAAGAAGATGTTATGTTTAATTACCTATGGAACATATTGTATCAGTATAATGTTTTGAACCAATTATCCACACGTTTTACTAAAGACATATCATAATAATTTAATTAGATTTTCGGTTTGATTGAAGTTTAGATTGTTGTCTAAAAATTTCATATTTACATTAGATATAGAAATTTGAATTCAGTTGAGATTTAATTTTCTAATTTTGGAAGATAGGTTGGGACATTTCCAACATTTTTTTAAATGGAGAAAATTAAGATTTTGAGTTAATATTTTACTTTAAGGCTATCAATATCCAACCCTCTTAACCTCTCAACCCCACTGTCACATCAAATTTCACATCAGCTTTTCCCCAACCCTACAATTAACCCTTTGAAACCCTCTTTGATTAGTACCAACCCTCTCAACCCTCATTTAATCACACACACAACACAAGCCGTTGTGAGCGGTGTGGGCAACCCTCTAGCCTCTCGAACCCGCCGAACCCGTCGGTCGCGTAGTGGAACCCGCCGAGCCCGCTAAATCCAGTCCCGCGGTACGCATGACCTACGAGCTTTCTAATAATTATATTCAAACAAAAGCAAGAGAAAGAAAAGATTTTTTTTAAATATAGAGAAAACTCAAAAATAATTACTAAGGCCATCATTAGCCGGGACGAGAGAGGGTCGGTACCATGGAGGTACCGACGGTAACACCATTTTCTTTGATCGGTAGGAGGCCGGCAGGGCTCTGCATCGGTGGTGGGCTGCCGGTTGAAAAAAGGTGAATACCCCACCCCCTACCCCCCCTCCTCTCTATCTCTCTCTTCTGTCTCTCTCTCTCTCTCTCTCTCTCTTCTTTTTCTATTTTTTTTCAATTAATTACAAGGGTATGGTATTGGTATGGTTGAGGATGGATTGGTATGGTGTTGGTAAGGTGTTGGTAAAGCTGATGTGGCGCTGATGTGGCAGCAAAAATGAGAGGTATGAGGGGTACGGTCAAGGATGGCCTAAGTAAGGGAATTGATAGAAGACTTTGAAAATAAGTATTAAAAAAGAAATTGTAGTTTAATATTTGAATGAAATATTTTAATAATATAATAAATGATTTTCCAAAATAAAAAATAAACACTTAGAAATGTAAATTTTTTTTGTTGATGAAGATTTTAAGATTTTAATTTTACAAATTTATAAAAATTTATATAAATATATTATAAATACTTTCAATAGATTAGCTATTCTTTTTCTTTACATCCTATGTTCAGTATTATTTATATTTGCTTGTTTTAAAAGAGTTGTATTTTGATGAGAAGTTAAGTTTAACGTTAGAAACATGTGGTTATTAATTATTGGATGAGAAGTAGATAAACCAAGATATGAGGCACCTTTTCCCATACATACCGCTGAAAATCTACTCCAACATCTGTAACGAGACTCGAACTCACAACCACAAGAAAGGATGGGACCCATTGAATCAGATATGATATTTATATTATGTAGGGTCCCACATCACATGTGGCTCTAAGGGTGTTCATTTTGGTAAAATTCTCATATGATTCTACTTCTATATGTATATATGCATAAACATACATTTGGGCAAATATTGTAATATTTATTATTGAGTGTAATTGGGCTTGGGCTCGCACTTAAATGTAAAATACTCCTACTATATAAAAGAGTTTTGGGGTTTATTGTTTCGTTATAAAAGTCATTCACTGTGTATGTGTGCTTGTAATTCCATGGAAAGCTTTCTAATAAAATGAGCAGCATGCGCCATGATGATTTCTCGAACGAATCCCTAATTTCTATCTTGAATCTTTGTTGATATTGGACTAACATGTGTTATTAGAGCTTGGATTGAATCATCTCTTTCGATACGATCATCTATTTTAGCAGATTCAAGTGTTTTTTTGTTCGTGCAATAAATATTCTAGGTAAGACACTGTTCATTTGATTTATTGGTTTCTTGTGTGAAATTAGTCGTCAAATCTTGTTTGTTCTTCATATCTAATCATTTCCTTGCACTCACTTTTCTTTTTGTGCTTAAAATCGTACTTGGATTTAGATTTTGAGGTTTTTCGATCGCTGTTTTCATTCATCGAGACCCTTAGTCCTGATACTACCATCGGTCCTAATACTGCTTTGAGTCCCGATACTACCTCAAGTCTAGATACTTCCCCAAGTCCCAGTACCTCCATCTTTTGGAGTACCTTTTCCAATTTTCACTTTCCGAAAACCTTTTATCAGGGAACCTTGCTTCAAACGAATCATTTCAGAAAGCATGTGCAGTATAATTCCTGTATTTGGTATTGCACATGGAATGCACAATAAAGTTACGGTTCCAACCCAATATTTCCTCGTGCTTCTTTCTATGGTGATTATTTTTCGAAGAAGATCCCAACATCGTTTTTCTTATAGAGAAAAAAATTCTCCCGGGGTTGTTCCCTTGACCCCATCTGATGACCGGGTAGCGGAACCCCTAAGTTAAGTCTCTACAGGGAACAGTGTTCATGGATTTCATTTAATGCCGAATTTACAAAGATTTCAGAGCGAGTGTGATTGAAGCAAGTATTTGGTTGTACTAATCAGAAGTTTGACTCTCTACAACCATTATTCTGGAGTTTTCTTTTAGATACCAACTTCAGTGAGTGTATGCCATAGTTATGTGCATACAATTCCTTACCGTTTCATTGTTGTGGAGGTTTGGTTGAGATCCAAAAATTCTGAGTGACGGTAGTCATCCATCTGACTAAAAAGACTGGATATGAGTTTGATTGTCTAGTTTTTGAAAGTGTTCTGGAAATCTGCTACTTGTGAACAATTGTTACTCAAAGAAGCGATGCTTATCGTGAAGTATCTTCTCCAAATTTTTCATGCTATATGATGTCTCGACGATCCAAGTTCGTTATTTATTTTCCCACTTCATGAGCTTATCAAATTAAAGTTCTTATGCTGCATTCCTACTCAATATGTGGTTAAAAACGGATCCCTTGTTTTTCTTGTTGATTGTACACTGAGCGTTAAAGTAACTCACACAAGAATCTATTCCGTAGTTGGATGAATCATCATGCTCGTGGGCCAGCTATTGGATTTGGTATTTTAGTTGAGACCGAAGACAAAAAACTTAGTTCAAGAGGGAGCTTGGAGATCAAAATGTAACATATTATCGCTAAAGTTTACTGAAGAAAGTAAGGAAAGAAGATCCGATGTTAGGATTAAAATGTCCTAATGTTTGAAAGTTTTATAAAGTCATTTGGGATTTTATTGTAATATTTATTATTGAGTGTAATCAAGCTTAGGGCTTGGGCTTAAATGTAAAATACTCCTACTATATAAGGGAGCTTTGGGGTTTAGGGTTTCGTTATGAGAGTCGTTTAGTGTGCTTCTAATCCCATGGAAAGTTTTCTAATAAAATGAGCGGCATGATGATTTTTCATATGAATCCCTAGTTTCTACCTTGAATCTTTGTTGATATTGGAGTAACAATATATGTACACACACATTTATAAACGGGTTAGTCAGGTCATTTTCGAGTTGTTTGACCTTGACCTTACCCGTTTAATTTTGGTGTCGTGTCGTATCAATTCGTTTACTTTAATAGGTAAAATATGTTACCTAAACCCGTTTATTTCGTGTCGAGTTCATGTCAAGTTAACCTGTCATGTCATTTTTTGCCAAGTATAATTAAAAGTGCATTGCATTTGTTTCCAATTCTTATACCTAAAGAATATTGTATATTTAATACATGGGCGGGCCTCTTATTGTGCATATGGTGTTATGTGCCACCTTTTCATTCATCTGTTATAGTGTAAAAAATATAGGGTCATGAAAGGTGTCATCGTATCAATTTGTTATGTGCTACTATATGTATTTTGAAACTGCAATTAAAACACAAGTTTTTCTAGGTAGAGTTGGTTAGTCCCTTTACTTTTCATATGTGGGGTCTTGTGTTCATGTTTATAAAGAATTTGCACTAACAAGATTCAAACTTGAGATAATCCATTTGAAAATTAATAAACCAACCACTAAACCAATATTGATTTTAGAAAAATATATCTATATATGTTTGTGTTTCTTATACTGAAATAGCGTTATCGTTTGAAAAAAGTTCTCAATCCATCCCTGATTTATTAGTTTTACACTTTATTACCTTTTTGGATAACGATATAACGTTGCTTAGGAGGGATTCCCATAGTTAAAAGAAGCGTAGTTAAAAGAAGATTGGTGGACCATTTATTTTTCTAAAAATCAGTTTTACGTGCCATTCAAATAAAAGTCTTATTAGTGATTAATCTAGAAAAGAAAGTAAAGTAATTGCAGTTGTGCGCAATATCATACGTTGATTGTGGAACTTCCATTTATATAAGAAATAACGAATGTGATTGATTGAATGAAATTTAACTTTCTTAGGTGTTCCAGCATTTTAACAAGTGGATTGTTTATTCATATTCTATCCTCAATACTCTTCTTTTCAAGTGGTACATGAATAAATTAAATGATAAAAATGAAAGATTACTACAAATTATGTCTAGCTCAGTTGGTCTTTCTTAAGGACGGTAACTTTCTGGGGAACTGTGGATGATATCCCAGTCTACCAGGATTCGAATCCAAGGGGAGTCAATTTGAGGGTATGAGGAGTACCCATTCCTTGGGCTGGTCCAATCTATGACTGGGTCTCCCCCAGCCCAGTCAAACTTTGTGGTTGGGCTCTAGGTCCGGCGTAAGCTTGGCCGGGACAATGCAGATTAGTGGGCTGTCCTTGGATGCATTATATCTTCAGGGAGGCGTGCGTGCATGTGTGTTCGTGGTAGTCGTCTGTTGGTTCGATGACGCTATGCCTTCCATAAAAAAGATTACTGACAAAATTTTGATTTATGTGTATCATTCTATGACTTTAAAGTTTAAATTAACAAATAAACTGAAAAAGCAGCAAAGCTTCGGAAACCCTTTAAAAAAACTATCAAACTATGATATTTACTTTAAAGTTGTTCTAAAACTATGTTCGGGGTACCCATGCAATTAGGCAATTACATTCTAACAATATATCTTTATGTAACCATATAACTAAATTTAAATTCTATAAAAACATTATTTAAAATATTTGGTTACATCTAATATAGGGTCAGTTTGAGGACATTCGAGACTCTAGAGTGTGCAACGTGGTATATTCAGTTTGAATAATAATGTATTGTTCAGAGTTCATACCGAATAATATTGCACTGCTCACGTTCACAATGAAATTTGAGTTTCCAGCTGAACTTTCGTCATATAACACACACACACACACACACACACACACATATATATATATAGGAATAGGGGTGGGTTCAAATGTGAACCACTTTTTGGTAGTGAACGTGAAGAGAGCCGAGAGCGCGACACATGACGGGTGACTAGGCGCCACGTCATGTCCGCGGCGGATGACTAGGCGCGATTAATTCATGGGAGGGCATTTAATTAAAAGGGGGGGGACTACACTCAAAGTCGCCACGTGTCGCGCTCTCAGTTGTCCTCACGTTCACAACCAAAAAGTGGTTCACATTTGAACTTTCCTCTATAGGAATATATTTATATATATAGGGTTACGTTCAAATGTGAACTCAATTTTGGTAGTAAACGTGAGGACAAATCTCAGCCACACATCTTCGGTTACGGTGGACGCGATCACGGAGGATTGACGCGATTCATGGGAGGATGGAGATTATTAAAGGTAGAGACCCGGTCAAAGACGCTTTTATTGACCGGATGAGTGCCTGAGATTCGTTTTCATGTTCACAACCAAAATTGAGTTTACATTTGAACTTTCCATGTATATATATATATATATATGTATAACAAAATTTATTTAACCTTGTTGACATCTTATTATTTAATACTAGATATATAAGATCAAAAAGTTATACCATATATAAACCAAATTAAATACTATATATAGTTATATATCATATTCAATAAAAACTGCTTACATTTTATTTTCTCATATTTATAGAGTACTGTTTTTTCCAACTGTTAAATATTCAAGGGGTATTTTTGAGTCATTCATCCAAAGTGACAATACTCCTCTCTCACTATTAATACAACACACATTCTTCTTTCCTTCGTAGTGCTTAGGACAAACGCCAATAAATCGACTAGTTCTCTCCAATTATATACATATACACTAAGATATATATATATATATATGTTTATCTATAATTCACATTAAAATGTTAGTTCTCAGAAAAAATTAACAGAATATTTGTTATAAAATCTTTGCTCCTTTTGGTTGCTTTGTAGTTAGTTAATGGTTTATAGAGTTAATGGCGATAATGAGGAAGATCTGCAACGTTATCCATGGGTTGAAGCCAGTGTTGCTAATGGTGGCGGTTCAGACTACGTTTGCTGGAGTTAATGTGCTCTACAAATTGGTGGCTAATGACGGCATGAAGCTTCCGATTCTTGTTGCATATCGGTTTCTCTTCTCCACTGCATTCATTGCACCGCTTGCACTTTTTGTTGAAAGGTATGGATTCTTTCGAATTTTGGTACAAAGATCATTTTATCATTCAAATGGTCAAATTACTCACCTTCGACTCTCTTAAAGATATTTTAAAAAATAGGTAAAAAGACTAATTCGCCCCTCAATAACGAAAATTGTAAATGGAGTTAATGACCATGAACCAATTTTAGAGCAAAATGAGAACCACAAGAATAATTTTTAGACTTGTTTGTAAAATTCAGGTCTACTTTTATAGATTTCACTAATCTCATGGACTAATATTAAAGTTACTTTAGAATTAATGCCACCAATATTTCGTTATTAATTATTACCGATGAAAATTATACATATAGACTAATACTTATTATCTTAAATAACACAATAAATATTTTAGCATTAATTCAAACATATTTGATTTAAAAGAGTAGTAAGAAAATGTGGTTGACAAGTTTTTTGTTTTGGTACTAAAAGTTATTCTTCTATCAATTGCGTGGTTGAAATTAGTTGTTTGTTTTATTTTATTTTATTTTTCTACTAAAGGAAAAACAAATGTAATTAAGTACACAAAAATGGAATAAATATTTAATTAAATCGTATGTTTTTCAGGAAGAAAAGGCCGAAGTTGACATGGATGGTACTCTTGCAAAGTTTTGGCTGTGGACTATTTGGGTATGTTTTCCATTTTAGTAAAAGGGTTAAAGTGGAAAATGACTAGATATAAATATTTCATTAAATATATTAAACGTATATTTTTATTTTAATTTATGTTAATTAATATTATATCTTATGTGTCAATTAGGCAACTTAATAAATGGTTATTACATGAAAAAGAACTAACTCAAATTAACTCGTGAATAAGCTAGATGATAACTGATAAACTAGTTGTTAATTAATAAACTAGCTGATAAATCTATACGCAAACCATTTATCAAGCTCATGAATAAATTGTGTTTGATAAAAACTAGCTTATAAGTATATAAAATGACCAAAAGGTGTATCTTGGACTATAATAATTAATATTATTAATTGTAAAAAGATATAAAAAGCCCTTAAAACACTACTCCAACTAGTATTTCAATAAGCTAGCTTATAACCTGTCCAAACATGTAGGTTATACGTTGGCCAAACACAACCTTAGTTTTTTTCTTTAGTTCTTTTCTTTAATTTATTGAAACAATATTTCTTTGAATAATTATATTTTTGTGTTTTGGCTATAATAGTGAGCAATTAAAGAATAAAAATTCTTAAACATGCGACCAAATTCGATCAATCCACTTAGTGTAATCCATGTATAAGGTTGTGTTTGGCAACCTAACTGATAAGTTAACTGTTGTCTGATAAACTAACTATTAGTTGATAAGCTAGTTATGAGTATGTAAAATGGCCAAAAAAGGTATCTTGAAGGTATAATAGTTAGTATTAATAAAAGTATAATTGTGAAGTTATAAAAAGATTTTGAATCACTATTCCAACTAATGATCAAATAAGCTAACTTATAAGCCGATTTATAAGTAACTTATAGCCTTTTTAAACATGTACTAGCTTATAAAAAGCATATTTTTGTGAGACACATCCTAACTCTATTAAACAATAAGTATAGCCCTTTATTTATCTTTTCCAAATACCAATAGACATTTATGCCTTTATATATAATAAATCTTAATTTAATGTTGTTTTGTCTTTAATATGGTCCACATTCATTTATGTTATGATTTAAAACATAAATATTATATTAAACAAAATGTTTACAATATTACAATTTACACAAGTAAAGTCAAACATTGTTTTTTACCCCGATTAGAATAAAAAAATTGAAAATCTGTAAGACGTATTTATTGATATTTTTAGGGTGTGGAAGTCATGTGGACACTTAACATTTTCAAAAATAGTAAATGCTTTACGTGTAGGTTTTTCAAACTTGGTAGTTATTCTTTTTATAAAATCGATGTTACTTTCAAAAAGTTTTCCTTACCAACTATGTTTTATTCTTAAAGATATATTTATTGATGACTTTTGAATTTACAGGGGTGCACTGTCACAAAATTTATACGTAAAAGCTTTGTCCTTGACGTCAGCTACATTTGTCTCATCGATTAACAATCTCATCCCTGCTATAACGTTTGTTTTAGCGGTTTGCTTCAGGTAATAAACTCTTTCTAGTAGCTTTATCATGCTATAAGATCATAAAATGTTAACAATATTTTCTTTCAAAATTTTGTCAATGGTTATGTTTTTGAGTAAATTACAATTTTTGGTTGCTATTGTGTTTCTTGGATTAGATTCCTACAAAACTTTTAATTGCAAAAAAAGGAAAAAACATGTAGTATGCAAGTTGCTTGCTTTTGGTCCTTAAGGTAACCCCGTTAGATATTACCGTTAAACCCCCCATGTGAGTTGCATACCTGGGTATAAGGGTCATTTTAGACTACACCTTATTTTTAACCTTTTACCCTAAAAGACCTCTCCCCCTTTCTCAACAATCAACCTCCAACCCACCACCAAAAAACGTGACACCTCTCCCCTTTCCTTTTTATGTCTTCAACATCCATACGCACACTGTCTGTGCCACCTCATCTTCCTCCGTTAAAACCACTACCCATCCCATTTCCAGGATGTTGCCTTCTCCAAAAAGCTGAACTCAAAGTAAAAGGTCGTCCTGGCTCTAGCATCAAATGTGGCTAATCAACACTATTCTCGTTCAACTTTACCTACTCAGCTCCTTACTCTTCTCACTAACTAGAACATTGTCGCTCAAACTTTGTCTTTTCTTATGTGTTTTCATTAATGTACTTTCGGTTTCAAGTCATTGTACATTTGGATTGATTAGGCCAGAGTAGAATGTTAAGCTAATTTGTTTAGGTTTAAATCTATCCATCTACATCACCTACTCATCTATGGTTTTGTTTAGGGTTTGATTTTAGTTTAGATGTTTGATTTTAGTTTTAAGAATTAAATCAACACAAGGGATTTTTATTTTAATCTTGGGGTTTTTGTTTAGAGTTAGAGATTTTGAATAATCTCATTTGATCTATGAAATGAATTTGATTTATTTGTGTCCACTTTCTCCATATGTTTATATTTGATTTGGTAGTGTTATAACTGTTGTTGGTTGTGTTATGGGTGGATGGTGGTAGTTGTAAAAGTTAAACTAAATAATCCACGTCTGTATGTCATTTCTATATCTTATTTCAAAGATCAAATGACCACTTTACCGTCATGTACAAGGCACATGAAAGAGGTCATGCATAGAGTTTAACTTTGTTACTAGGAGGGACCAAAACCAAATATTTTTGTGTCCAACGTGGTTTTCTTGCAATAAAAATTTTGTAAGGACCCAATCCACGAAAACAACAAACCACAAATACGAAAATGCAATTAACTCTATATTTCTATATGTTTTATATAATATTCTCTAATATTTTTTATAAAAATGAAGAAAAGTAGACCCGAAAAATAAAAAGAAAATATATACCGAAAAAATTTGCAAACTAGGGTATTCATGAAAATGATTGTTATACTTTTCGAGCAAATGGCAAGTTTGTATACTACCTTTTGGACGATACGCTCAAACACCATATTCCGTTTTATGGATTGGCGACTTACCCATTCAGTGACTTTGACCTTATATGTTCCCCAAACAGGTATTGTCGACTCCCATGTATTCAAGAATTGACGTCTGTTGGCATTCCATCCACCCCCCTCTTCTCGGTTAAGATAGATGGAAAGGATTCCCTATCTATTGAGAATCAGAGAAGCAATACGGTTTTGGGCCTTGGGGTGGGGTAAAATATCTAGACTGTATGGCAAATCATGCCCATGGACAAGCTAGTCTAAAGTATGCTTACTTAAAGCTTACTTAAAACTCTTTCCCACACCCTCTCCCCCTCTTCCTGTCTTGCTGTCCAAAACACAATAATATCGCTTGCTCGCCTAGTAATCATTGACCGATTCTTCTCCTATTGTGATATAAATTGGATCTCTTAGGTGTGGTAGAGTGTATAACTGTATAATGGAAATCCATAATACAAAAACTAAAACAATATTTGACAATTTGTAGCTTATATATTCTTGATACAATATAAAACAAAATTGCTTTATCGAGTGAATAAATCCATTAGTTGGTAATCCACCGGAAAAAGTCATCTGCGACGGATCTCATGATTGGAGAAAACATGGCTGGTAATCGTGGTGGACTAGTTAGTGAAAATTTTGTTAGTAATCCATTTGACAAAATCATCTGTCGATATAGATCCGGTTTTTTTGAACGACAGTCAAGTCATGCACGATATAGATCCGTTTCTATATTTACAATTGATAGCTTGTGTTATTTTCAGGATGGAAAGGTTGGGTTGGAAGACAAGTCCTGGTGCAGCAAAGATCATGGGGACTCTCTTAGGGGTTGGTGGTGCCATGTTGTTGACTTTTTACAAGGGAGTTGACCTTAACTTGTGGAAGATCAATGTTGATCTTTTGCATGGTCAACATGGAGGAAATGGTCATAATTCAAGTAATAATATGGGCTTGGGTTTTATATTGGCTATTGGGAGTTGCATTAGCTACTCCATGTGGTTAATTATTCAGGTGATCAATTTTGCTTATTAGTTTCCATCTCATATCAGTTAGAGATGGTCTGTCATATATATATATATATATATATATATATATATATGGGAAAGTTCAAATGTAAACCACTTTTTGGTTGTGAACGTGAGAACAGCCGAGAGCGCGACATGTGGCGGAGACTAGTCAATAAAGGGGGCTTTGAGTATGGTCCCCCCTTTAATTCAATGCCATCCCATGAATCGCGCCTAGTCATCCGTCGTGGACCTGGCGTGCAGTGGCGGAACACGGGCTCTATAAGCCGAGGGGCCAAGCCTAATCAATCATAAAAGTGTATAACATAAACAAGTTTAATATGTTTCAATAATATATTTTAGAAATCACGAAAAAGACATTAACGAAAGTTAGAAACATATTAAAACACCAAAAACATGATTATTTTGTACTTTTTGCATGACAATTTTTGCAACTTTAAAATCCTCTACATTTCCGACGTCTAGCAAGTAAGTGATGAAGTTTGTGGTGTATAGGTTAGTTAAGTGTCAAATAAGGTGAGCTATTAGTTAGGGTGATTATAGGGTTTTACGGTTTGAACAAAATAAAGATAAAAATTGATTGAGAAAACAAAAAAGGTGATTGGAATAGAGGAGCCGTAGGTAACTTCAAGAAAATTGTTGGAATTAGTTGCCTATTTACTTATTGTGGAGGGGCCTCTGATAGAATTGTATAAACAAAACCTATGCATACTTGTATCCATTTGCAGAATCACATCTCTATGAAAAAAAATAGGGGGCCTTGGCCCCCCACTGCCATGCAAGCCGTCCGCCACTGCTGACGTGGCGCCTAGTCATCCGTCACGTGTCGTGCTCTCGGCTGTCCTCACGTTCACAACTAAAAACTGGTTCACATTTGAACCCACCCCTATATATATATATATATTTGGAATCTCCTTATATATTTATATACTATTTTGATAAGTGATTCAAAAGAGGTTCCACACTTCCACATAATATTTATACAGAGAGGCGGTGGCAGATCCATGATTTTTTTATAGTGGGGCACCTTTTAATGTTGATTAAATATCCGTAAAGTTGTCCGTTGTATTTTTAGCCTAAATCCACCGTTTCGAAGAATTTAGAAAACCCTTTTTTGGTTGATTTAAAAGATCTTTAAGTTTTTCTGTTGATTTTAACGGACTTTTTCGCTTTTTTTAGTTGATTTCGAAAGTAATTTTTGGTTTTATAGTTGGTTTCGATGTAGTTGTTAAATTAGTGGGGTCCCGATCGAAAATTTAGTGGGGGAAAGTAAGGTATAAAATTGAAAAACACATAATTTTACATTAATTTTTTTTTTTTTTTTTTTTTTTTTGTCTTTGAGTGGGGGCCTATCCCCCAATTAGTTACCTATTGGATCCGCCCATGTAGAGAGGTTAATAACAAATCACTCTTACAATACTATACAAATCGAAGATTTTATTGGTTAAATTAATGAAATTGGTTCATAAAATTTTTAATACGACAAAATTATATTCAATTCTTTTTTTTTTGATGAAATTGTTTCACACAAAATATATGGAACAATTTTATTAAAAACTTTTATTTAATATAACCAATGAATCGATGGTTTGTACGGTTTGTATTTTAAGAATATATGTAAATGAATCCTCCCTATATGTGTGTGTATATGTATATATATCCTTACATGGTATCAAATCAGGTCCCTAACACTACTCAACATACTCATACAAGATGTTTAACACTCTGATAGGGACTAAACACACTCTTTTGCCATGGACACCATATATACTTCATTTGAGGTGGCATGTTGGAGTGCTACATTACAGTCTATCAAAAACCACGCACACACACACATACACACATACACCCCGATGAAAACCTACAAAATTGTGATAACCATGACATGTGTTATTTCAGATTATCTTATTTCATCTAAGGCTAAGATTTAAATTAACATATACATGTTTCACATTGTTTTTGTTTCACATGTACTTATTTTACAATATGAGACTTTTATAGGTTTTTTCTCTAAGATACATGTAAAAAATGTTCCACTTTGTGAAACAAATACATGTAAAGCAAACACACAATAGAACAAATTTATGTTAATTAATATCTTCAGTCCTAGAATTAAATGAAAAAACGTGAAAGTATATCTTAAAGTAGAAATTCTTACGGTTATCACAATATTTGAGGTTCTCGCTTGATACACACACATATCAAATGATTGATCCATATAATATTTTTTCAATATTTCATTTGCGTACCAGAAATTAGAAATATATATAACCTTTTTCTTGTATTTTTTCGTGAACAGGCAAATATGGTTAAAACATACCCTTGCCCTTACTCAGTCACTGCTCTCACATCGATCATGGGTGCAGTTCAAGCCACCATGTTTGGGTTATGCACTAATCGAAATTGGAGCGATTGGAAGTTGGGTTGGAATGTCAGACTTCTAACTGTGGCTTATTCGGTATGTACTTTCGCATCGTCACTGCACTAAGTATGTGTTTGTTGACACAATTTTTTTATTATACAACGTAATTTTTTATATACCCGGTTTCTATCACTGATATACTAAGACATCATCATAACAAATTTTGTTAGGGTATGTTGGCATCCGGATTGATTTGTATGTTTATCACATTGTGTGTGCAAATGAGAGGTCCATTATTTGTATCTGCTTTCAATCCTCTTATGCTTGTTATTGTGGCGATTGCTGGATCTTTACTTTTGAACGAAAGATTACACTTGGGAAGGT
Organism: Centaurea solstitialis; assembly: GCA_030169165.1. Classification (NCBI taxonomy): domain Eukaryota; kingdom Viridiplantae; phylum Streptophyta; class Magnoliopsida; order Asterales; family Asteraceae; genus Centaurea; species Centaurea solstitialis. The sequence continues at coordinate 41,256,524 of CM058043.1, forward strand.
ACGTTAATCTTCTTGTTTTATTTCAATGGAATTTAAAGATTTCAACTTGTTTTATATACATTTGAAAATGAGTTACTTTTATAGTGTATTGGGTGCAATATTGATAATATTGGGACTCTACATTGTATTGTGGGGCAAAAGCAAAGAGCTGAAGAAGGTGGCTCAGTTGTGTCCAGTAAAAGACTCTAGCATAGAAATCAAAAATGGTTTAATCATTGGTGAACCAGAATGCTCTAGTTTTGGAATCGTTGGGGATGGTGAATTAAAACACTCAAGTGTGCAAGATGACAATGATGAACCAAGACGTATCGTTATCACTTCATAAGCATGAACAATTGCTTGCTTATGACACTTATGGAGCATAAATAGCAAAAACGGAGAAACTGGTTAGATTCTTGTATTAATGATATGGTAGATAAATATTGATGATCCTAAAAAATAAAAGGGAAGAAATAGAACATGGTTTGGTTTTGAGTACTTTCTAGGATAGGGTTTCCAGTAAAGGTGACACACTATGTTATTTTCAAGTTAATTGGAAAAACTCGATTTCATCTGTAGCAAGTTAGTTTTGTTTTTGTTGGAAAGGGTGTTTAGCTATGTCCTGATTGATCTCAACAAATTATAGTTGTAAGACATCAATCATGATAATGTAATGACTATAATTGTTGTGGATAGTTGGAATTAAACTTTGGATAGATGTCATATATTACACAACACCCTTAGAGGTTCAACTACTCCACAACCCTTGTGGTTGTAAGCTAACAAGTTGATGAAGAAGTTAATAGAAAACTATTTGAATTTCAAGAGTTTTTCTTGTCGTTTTTTATATGCATGACTAGGGGTGTAAATGATGCGAGTAGAGCTTAAGTATCATAATACTCGACTTAAACTCGAAAGCCAATACCCAAGCTCGAACTTGACTTGAAAATTGCAAGTTGTTAAAATTCAAACTCGAACTCGACTCGAAAGCCTATTCCTAAGCTCAAACTCGTTTCAAGCTCGAATACAACTCGAAATGGAACTCATTTTAAGTTCATATTATGCTCAAACTAAGCTCCAATCAAGCTCAAACTTGGTTAATATATAAATAAATTAAGACAAAGAGATGGTGCATCCCACTTTAATGAGGTGGTTCAACAAAACCTCTTAATAACTCACACAAGTTTGGCCAAAATCCATTAGAAAAGGAGTGCACCGGAGAAGTTTTAAGGCACCTATACATAATAGAGTAAGAGCAAAGTAAACATTCAAGCACCAATGTGGAATGCTTTCTCCTTCTTTTGCTTACGGTATTTTTTTAATTTTAATTTAAATTTCGTATGTATTATTTTATTATTAATGTATTATATTAAATACTATTTACTAAAATTTTGTAGTATATTTATAACTTATAATGTAATATTAGTTACATAAAAACTATATTTGAGTATTTCACGAATTTATCGAGTCGAGTATCAGGTCGCTCGATTCGACCCAACTCATTAGTATGTCGAGTCAAGCCCATTCGAATAGGGGTGAGCGTGGTCCGAAAACCGAACCGAACCGAAACCGATAGGACCGAAACCGAAAATGTCTAAATCTTCAAACCGAAAACCAAAAACGAACCAAATATGTATATACGGTTTCGGTTTGGTCTCAGTTTCAGTCCGGTTTTTCGGTCCTAGAACCGAATTAGGACCGAATTGAAGGCCATTTTTTTATTAATCAAGATCAAATTACACAAAACTCAAAAATCATCAACTCCATCAAGTATAACCCAAATTGGACACCAAAAAAGAAGATAAAAGTATGTAAATCCACACATAAAGTGATAAAACAAACAAAGTGTAGCGATAAAACATGTAAACCCAATTACATTATGTTCACACAAAAAGTGCAACCACAGATCTGTCCTTCAATGAAGTTCAATCTCCATCGGTCGTGTCTTATTTTGTTAGGGATTTAATTAGTAGCATTTGAAAATTAAAAAAATTGGTTGTTTTTTGAGTTATCGGTTCGTTCCGGTTAAAAACCGAAACCGATTGGACCAAAACCGACATGGACCGAAACCGATAAGAGCGAATTTAGAAAACTGAAAACCGAACCGAAAATTATATACGGTGTTGGTTCGGTTCGGTTTTGGTCGGTTTTCAGTTTGGTTCGGTTTTTTCGGTCGGTTTTCGGTTTGGTTCGGTTTTTTCGGTCGATTTTCGGTTTGGTTCGGTTTTTTCGGTTTGGTTCGGTTTTCTGTTTCGAATCGAGTTTTGACGGAGTAATAGTTCGTGAGTTGTCTCTTCTCATTTAGACTCCTACCTATTATCTAGTTATCATTAAATGCTATCAATTACGATTAGTTATTAATTTTTGTTAATCATTAATAATATTAATTACTTTGAATTAAGGCATACTAAGCTAGTTAATGAACCGTATAATATATGGGCACTTTAAATATGTTGTTTTAATTTTTAATAAGAATAGACTTTTGCATGACAATTGCCATTACCAATTAATTAGTTATGTAAAGTATATGTTCCACGGAAATTGCCATTACCAATTGCTTATTACAATAAATATTCTAGTTATCTAATAGCTGTTAAAATTTCAGAACTTGAAAATTTATTATTCTTTGTCAAAAGATTCGGATTTCGTGAATGATTTTAAAACTGGAGGGATTCAGAAATAAAATATGTAGTGTTTTTAGTTTGTAGGGTTTTAAATAAAATAAAATTTCATTATTTATAAATTTCAAGAAAATCAGCAATTGAATTTTAAATAAAAAAAGAGTAAACTACGATTTTCGTCCTTGTGGTTTGTTGGTTATAACTATTTTTGTCCCTATGGTTTCAAAATTGCTTTTTTCGTTTTTGTGGTTTCACTTTGTTTCTATTTTTGTCCCTCCCTCTAACTTTGTTAACAAAATGTCTTAAAATGTCAATTTTTTTTTGAAAAGTTACATATTCAGTCCTTGTGGTTTGTAGAGTTATACATATTTATCTTTAAATTAAAAAAAAATTATAACTTATATATTGGTTTTTTTCTTTTTTCTTTTATTATATATTCTACACAGTTTTAAAAACTATATATATATACACACACGCATATACAACATATATATTGTTTGGGTAAAAATCTACAAACGTACGACAACCGATTACAATCGTAAGACAAATGTTAGGACAGTTCTGTATTAAGATAACGTCCTGGAATAAACTTAATAGTACCCTCGAATCAAATCGGTCGAATAGAACTAACGATTAGTCGAATGATATTACATATATCGTACGATACTTACGTCTTTGATGCAGGCAAGATGATTATCATTGTCCACCTTTGAGAAAGTCAGAAATTGAGTACTATGCTATGCTCGTTGGAGTTCATCATTATAACAGACGTTCTTCAATAATTAATCGAACAAGTATTACAAATCAGTCGAACGACATATATGTTCCAACGTACGATGCATTACTAACGGTAATCTCTATCGTGAGTTCTCTTATTTATTACAGGAGATCGTCAGTTACCGGATATCTCGCCTTCAGTTAAAGACTCAATCCAAGGTCATCAAGATGAAGAGTTAATCCTATTTAATGCGACGTCCGTTATGACCGTTGGAGACATTAAATGCACGACCGTTATGAAAGAAGCTATATAAATCAATCGAGACTACATTCAAAGGACACGAGACAACTCTGGAAGCAACTATTATATTCTCTATAGCTTAGAATTCATCATAATACTTGTAATTTACGTTCGATCGCACGTTTATTCTCTTTGTAATCGCTCGACGCACACTATAATCTTGAATGACATCACCCCTGCTTGGTGACTATAGTGCACTGTCGACTTAACTTTAGGTCGACCGCAGGTTTTTCCTCCGTCGTGAGGTTTTTCCTGCGTCATCAAATTGTTTGTCTTATTTTACTTTTTATCGCACTTCTTATCGATTGTAATTTTTTTCTCTCGACGGTTAAGCCTCACACATTTTCATACGACAATCAACTGGTGTAATTTTTTACATAAACATATGTGTGTGTGTTTTTTAGTTTAAATTAATTTCTCCTTTTTCCTTTTTTAGTTTTTTGTTATTCTTTATTATATTTCTATACTATATATATAAAACATTATATATATATGTATGCCTTTTAATTTAAATTTTAAATATTAAAATCAATTAATAAAAAATAAAATATAAATGAGTATACGGATTAATATGAGTAAAACATATTTAATAAAAGCCACTGGTTGGTATAAAATATAACTAATTTTTATTAATAGGATCGGCGGATTAATATTAAAAACGATGCAAAACCGAGCACCCCCACGAAAACGATCGGTGTCGAAGTTGGCGAAGTTGGCCGGAAAAAAGAGATCGGCGCTTGTTTTTTTATATAATTAAAAATAAACAGCCATAGGGTTTCCAGCCGTAGGGTACAGCCGCCGATCTCTTTTTTTCCGGCCAACTTAAGTAGGACAGTTTTAAGTGGATAGTTAGTCACGACAATAATATGGTGCGATTCAAAATAATGTCTTAACTTTTTCGCAGCAGTCATCAGACCTAGTAACAATTTTTCCATCGACGTGTACCTGGTTTCTGCGTCGAGAAAAGCTTTGCTTACATAGTAAATTGGTCGTTGCTGTTGATCTTCTTCTCGTACGAGTACCGCACTTGTCGCATTATTGCTCACCGCTAGGTATAGCTGCAAACTTTCTCCTTCGACTGGCTTAGTCAATAATGGTGGGGAGACCATATATAGCTGCAAACTTTCTCCTCCGTATAGTTGTTAGATTTTAGTCTTTATTAGTTTTGTTAATCGATCCTTGTGAGGGATTCTTTCCCTTGCAAGTTTTTCGCTTTCTGGTTTTAGTTAGTTATTTTTATCTCTTTGTTTCCCGCAAGTTGCCCGTAACCGTTTGTTATGGTTTCAGTCACGACGGAACTATTAGAGCCGTTTGAGGAACCAGAGAGAGAATTCAGAAAAAGAAACAAAAAGAAATCAAAAGCCAACAAAGTTCGCCCGAGAACTTTGAATTTTGAAACGGGGGACGAAGCATCGATGTGGACCGCCCGGAGAACCGCTCCAACTGTACCCACCAATCCGATCACGAAGCCGGACCTAAACAAGGAGATCCCGGGGAAGCTCCTTCACATGATCAAGGACCTTACTTTCGACAGGAAAAACGATAGCAATCCTATCGTACACATGGAGAACTTCGTGGACATATGTGATCTATTCAAAACGGAGGAAGGCCGAGATGATGCGATTCGCCTTCGAGTTTTTCCTCTTACACTTAACAGAGAAGCCAGAGCTTGGTTACGATCGTTGGAGCCAAGTTCGATCACCACTTGGGAAGGACTTCTCTCAAAGTTCCTTTCCCGATTTTTTCCACCATCCAAAATTGACAAGTTACGAGCCGAGATCCGATCCTTTCAACAAGAAGATGGGGAGACAATATCAGAAGCATGGGAGCGTTTCAAACACCTTCTAAATTCGTGCCCGAGTCACGGATTGAGTAAGAGTGAGCAAGTACAAACTTTCTATAGTGGGCTTGGTTATTCTTTACGAGTTACATTAGATTCATCTGTCGGAGGTGTCTTTAAGTACAAAATGCCCACGGAAGGATACAAGCTTCTCGAGGACATGCTGATACACAATATAGATTGGAGGACGGACAAGCGCTTGCAAATCCCGAGAATGGCCGGAAAGATCTCAACCGACTTCGACCCATCCGATGAACTAGCCGCAATGAAAAACCAACTGGTAAAGTTTGAACGAAAAATTGAAGAATTAATTAAATCAGTTCATGCTTTGCAGGTTGGATGCGAGGAGTGCAATGGACCACACTTAACTAAAGATTGCCCGAATCGTCCGATGATGACACCCGAGGAGGTAAACTACCTCAACCGAGGTGACTATCAACGGAGGTGGAACAACAATCGTAACTTCATCCCTAGACCTTCCGAATTCTTTGCACCAAATCAACAAACCCAAAGAACGGATGGAGAGCCGCGCGTTTCTATCGAGGACCGACTTCTCCAATTCATGGATGCACAAAAGAAGCTCAACGATGATGTAGGTTCGTATTTACGTAACCATCAAAGTACTATCCTGAATTTGGAATTGCAGGTTGGTCGTGTTTCGCAATTGCTAAGTGAAAGGACTCAAGGGGAGCTGCCAACGCAAACCCGAGTCAACCCAAAGGTAGAGAACACGAAGCCAATGCTCATTATGACCGGAGAAACATCAAAGAAGAAGTAGACGGATATCTACACGAAGAAGTATGTGGAGAGCAATAGTGATAGTGAACCTGATTATGCCACGGACTATGACTCGGAGGGGTTCACAATTTCGTTCGAGCATCTAGGACTCAAAGGACCCATTTCTTTAAGCGATGATGAGGAGGAAGACGGAAAGCAAGGTGGATATGCGGAGTTTGTGATACCGAAAAAGGAGGATAAAGGCAAAGAGAATGAGAAAGAGAAGGTGGCGGAAGATGAACTCACCTACATTGCACCTATCAAGCATGATCCGGGAAGTTACAATTTACCTATTTCATGTTCTAAATTTAAAGGTCTTGCTTTGATAGATTCAGGTGCCGCTCATAACATGATGTCTGTTGGTTATTGCAGGAAAATGGGAGTTAAGAAGATTGTGTCAACGGACTACCAATACCGATGGGTGAATGGATACATGACTAAACCGTTGGGGATAGCGGAAGGAGTCCCGATTCGAATCGGAAACTTTGTCTACTTTACGGACTTCATCATAGCTAACCTTCCGAAGGACACGGAGATCCCGATTATTCTTGGATGAGCTTTTCTACACACCAAACAAGTAAATACTGACATGCAAAATCAAGTGTCAAGCTTGGGGTATGGAGATAAGCGGATCTACTTCAATCCCAATGGAGAGCCGGTCACCCATCTCGATGAACCTTATGAGGATCCTTCTCAAGCCTACAAGAAGAATAAGAGCCGCCCGCTACTCCCTCATGAACATTGATAACTCCAAAATTATACATATTTTACTCATGCTAATTCCCCACTTTTGTACTTAATTTTGACAGTTATGATACAGTTTGACGAAAAAAGGCTTAAATCTAAATATTGCAGGTTTTGGAGGCCCTTTTGCAGAAAAGTAGAAAAAGATGGTAAAAAGCGTCAAAAGTGGATACTTTGTGAAGACATGGAAAAATCAATTATTTAGTTTCTATTTATCTGCTTTTCTTCCCTTCCAAGTTTATTGCCTCCTCCAAATGATTCTAGAAGGTTCCAAGATCCTCCATCAATTGGAAGACTTCTTCCCAAAGCAGGATATTCAGCAATTAAGGAAAAGATGATCAAATAGAAGATTCTAGAGGATACAGTTTCCATTTCGCGACCGCCAAGCTGCCCATTTCGCGTCGCCAAGACAATCCGCTGTATTTAGCGGCGCCGAGTTGCCGTTTAGCGATTGCCAAGATGCACCTGCCAATTTACTTATAAATACAAGCCTAGGGTCATTCAGTTTTATGATCCAGCAATTCTGATTTTCTGTAATTCTCTCATAATTTAGTAGATTAGGGTAGATGGGAGCCGCTTAGGGTTTCCAACCCGAGAAGATGGAGGCTCGATGTGATGACTACGGAGGAGATTCGAGGGAATGCCGCGACAAACCTACCGGTCTTTAGTTTGGTTTGTTTACGCATTTACGATTAGTATGTCTATGTACCGATTCCGTTTGTGTTTTCATTATGGTTTTGATACTCTGGATATTTGTTTTATTAATTAGATGAATGGTTTGTTGAATGTTGTCTTTGATTCCGATTTGACTCGTATTGTATGGTTATTTGAACTCGTTGGTTGGGTGTATCTGTTTAATCGAGATAGATAGACTCCGTTAGGTTAATCAACCTTTCTTGACCTTCCCTTCCTTAACCGGAGAGTTGTGTTAGGTGGTAGCTTGGACTGAGAGCGACCAGATAGTAGAGTTCTGTGCAATAATGATAGAATTGGGTGACCGGTACTAGATTGTCTGACAAACAGTCTATGTATTGGGACTAGGAGGATCAAAAGCCTAGTTGATAATCTTAGATATACATGCTTGGGTGCTATGTGTTTAAATTCTAACAACAATCATTAATGTATGTCTTATGAAAGTAAACCATAATGGATTCATTTATCTCCAATGTGTGTCTGTTCATCAGTTTTCCACTTCTTGGTTAGGTTTATTTATTTATTGTCTTTTATCTTTCAAAATATTTTTCCAAAAGCAAAACCCCCATTTTCTAGATTAATTAATTATAGCTTTAGTTGACATCTAGCTTAACCGTTCCCAGTGGTAAGAACGATACCTGGACTTTCCTACACTGTATTACTCACGATCAGGTACGCTTGCCTGTATATGTGGTAAGATAGTGGCTAGGCATTAGAGGTTAAAACTTATTTCACTTTTTATGTATGATAATTACCGCATCAAGTTTTTGGCGCCATTGCCGGGGAATGGTTGCTTAGTTGGATACTAGAGGGTAGTTAGTTAATCGATCCTTGATTGAGAATTTATTCCCGATTACGTTATTTGCTTTCTAGTTTAGTTTTCATTTTAGTTATTTTTTTATATTTTCGTGCTACGCCGGGTATTTGTTTTGTTTCTTTTGCAGATATGGAGGATTACGATGGGATTCCCGATGATGATGTACCAATGTGGGTACTTAGGGAACGCCAACATGAGTTAACGCTAAAAAAAGTTACTTGAAAAACCCGTGGCGAATCAATCATCTCTACAACAAAAAGTAAAGCGTCCACATGTTAAATCTGAGGATTCTAATAGTTCTTTAATTTTACAGGATGAGACGATGGATGAACAATCGGATGATCAGCCTTCTTGGGAATCAAAAGAACAAGATTGGGAGGACCGTGATGCGGTAATTATTGTATATAAAAAGCGAAACAAGTTTTAACCTCTAATGCCTAGCCACTGTCTTACCACATATTCAGGCAAGCGTACCTGATCGTGAGTAATATAGTGTAGGAAAGTCCAGGTATCGTATCTACCACTGGGAACGGTTAAGCTAGATGTCAACTAAAGTATTAATCAGTCAATCTGGAAAATGGGGGGTTTTGCTTTTGAAAAAGTATTTTGAAAGATAAAAGACAAATAATAAATAAACCTAACCAAGAAGTGGAAAACTGATGAACAGACACACATTGGAGATAAGTGAATCCATTATGGTTTACTTTCATAAGACATAGACTAATGATTGTTGTCAGAATTTAAGCACATAGCACCCAAGCATGTATATCTAAGATTATGAACCAGGCTTTTGTTCCTCCTAGTCCCAATACATAGACTGTTTGTCAGACAATCTAGCACCGGTCACCCAATCCTATCATTATTGCACGGAATTCTACTATCTGGTCGCTCTCGGTCCAAGCTACCACCTAACACAACTCTCCGGGTTTCCGAAGGGAAGGTCAAGAGAGGTTGATTAACCTATCGGAGTCTATCTATCTAAGTCAAACAGATACACCCAACCAACGAGTTCAAACCGGAATCAAAGATAACATTCAACAAATCATTTATCTAATTAATAAACTGAAATCCAAAGTATCCAAACCATAATGAAAACACAAACGGAATCAGTACATAGACATACTAATCGTAAATGCGTAAACAAACCAAAACTAAAGACCGGCCGGTTTGTCGCGGCATTCCCTCGAATCTCCTCCGTAGTCGTCACATCGAGCCTCCATCTTCTCGGGTTGGAAACCCTAAGCGGCTCCCAACATCTAACCTAACTACTGAACTATGAGAGAAAACTGAATAATAGTGAATGATCCAACTGAATGACCCAAAGGCAGTATTTAAAAGACGTCGTCAGAAGCCTTTTCACGTTCTCGAAACGGCATTTCGCGGAGCGAAACACTTAACGAACAAACCCTAACTTTCTGGAAGCTTCCGAGTGAGAAAAACCAGGCTTCGCGGCGCGAGCCTTTCCTTCGCGGCGCGAGTAGGTGCCTCGCGGCACGAGCCATCTTCTTCGCGGCGCGAGTGAGTTAAAAACAGCTTCCGAGATCTTCTGGAATGTTCTTCTTGCCTTATCTGCTGAAGATCCGTCTTTTGGAGGAAGTTATCTGACTTAGAGAGCAAGGAACCCGCCTTAGGAGCCAAGAAAAGTCTAAATTTGCAAAGTCTGCACAAAAGTCTCCTTTTTGACGCTTTTCACCCTCTTTTTATACTTTTACGCACGAGCACCTCCAAAATCTACAAAATTAGGATTTACACCCTTTTTAAGTCAAACAGTATCGAAAATACTCTCAAAATAAAGATGAAAGTGGGGAACTGATGCGAGTAAAATATGTATAGATTTGGAGTTATCAAAATTCCCACACTTAAGATTTGCTTGTCCTCAAGCAAACATCTGATAAAATAAGAATAACGACAAAATTATCCTTCACCCATGATCATGCTTTGAAAGAACAAGGATAGTCGCAAGAAATCAAACACAATTCAGATACAAGTCAAAGCCTCACAAGTCATCAAAGTCATGCTCAACTTTTTATCCTCACAAAGTGTGTATCAAGTGTATCTCTCAAGGGGTAATATGTGTATATAGTGATCACACTGATACTCGACATCTTACCAAACGCATATGCTTGTCACCAAATCTCATCTCTACCACTGAAAAGTTGTCAACCGTCAAGAGGACTTTAGGGTTGTAATATTAGGCTAAGGGTTAAGGGTAGGATAAAGGATATATAAGTGACTGAAAGGGTTGTAGCAAAAACCTGAAAACCAATCAGTTCAAGATCCAAATTAATCATCTGACTTTTGAGGTTTTTAGAGCTCGGGATTTCTATCACTATCACTTTTATATCGGCCTAAGCATATTGCTTATTTCTGGCTTCGATATTTTTCTTTTAAGCACATCGACTCTTTTGATTTTTTTTGAATGAGTCGTTTTCTCTTTTTGACTTTTCTTTTTCTTTTCTTTTCAAGCTCTCTATATATTTTTCTCTTGAGTAGCAACTATGTTGCTTTTTACTCTTTTTCTTTCTTTCAGATTCATAAAACGGATCAAAAACATGAAAAGCATTCAACTTTGAGCTACGGCCAAAAGATAAAAATTGGGCTAAAGGATAAAAGATATTGGGTAAAGAAATGAAAAGGCTAAGGCTCAAAAGGGTTACAAGGGATAAAGTACTTAGGATGAGTACTTTCAATCAAAGACTAGACAAATCAAATAACCTTATGGTGAGGTTATCTGACGAAGGCTAAAAGGATTAGAAACGAAGGCCTCTATCAGTGCAATGGTGATAAATACTTCTCTTATTGTGGTCTCGACAAGCATTCAAAGTGACAAGTTCTACTTGGTTCAAAGTCGGCATCCTCACAGAAATGAATAGACATAACAATATAGGCTCAATCTCTCAACGGAATGGGGTAAGGATCACTCATGGCAATTAGCATACACACGACTTTTTTAAACTCATAAAAACTCCAAAAAGTACCATCCTATATGCAAGATTCTTTTGACTTCCATAAATTTTTTAAAAAGATCATGGATTTCGAAAAAATATATGCCATATAATTCAAATCATATCAGATAAGCAATTAAGCACAATAAGGACAAACAAGCGAAAGTTTACTTAACCCCCCTTCCCACACTTAAAAATTGCAGTGTCCTCAATGCAATAACAATTAAAGCATGTATGCGGAAAGGTAAAAAGATAAAGAACGAATACTGCCTGGGTTAAGGAAAGTGAAGCTCCGACGAACTACTGAAATCCAAATCGTACAACTGATTCGAAGGTCTACACACCAAATCTGAAAAACTAAAAACAAAAACAAACAAACTAAAAAGAAAAATAAAAAGATAGTACGGTACAACCAAATCGAATCAATAATATCCAAACAAATCATCGAACCAAACAATCAATGGGGTCCACGGAATTGGTCCCACCACTGATCATAACTCTCGTAACCTGGAGGACTCGGGTCTTCTGGATGCCACACATCATACTGCGGCGGTGGTGATGGTCGGAACTCAGGGTCTGTGAAGAAACCCATCAATGACTGGTTCTGCCAGCCAAGCGTTCTATGAATCTGTGTATCATGATAGTGTGTACGGGACGAGAGACCCTGAAAAGCTGTATACGCATCCCAGTCGGTCGGTATCTGATGTGATCCCGAGGGTCCTGCCTCGTCATACTGCTGCTGATGCTGTGGCTGCTGCGGTTCCTGCATCTCCTGATCCTCCGGCTCAACTCTCACTCCAATCCATACCACGAACTACCAACCCCTCTCTCTATCACTCTCATCCCCTTAAGCTGGTTCTGATCTATGCGGCCTAACTCTCCCAAACAAGTCAATGAGGTTATCACCTCCGGCGTCAGAATCCCATGGGAAGAAGCTAGGCGGGTGATGTAGTGACCACCTAAAAGTCCACTCGAGGTCCGGAATCCTCTAGCTCCAGTAAGAAAGTCTGCTATGATAAATGCTAGATGGGTGTGGCGGTCTCGGCTAACAAACTGATGAAGTAACCACAGCTCGAAATCCCCTATCTTATCCTGACTGGACTTCCTCTGGTTCAATGTGTAGGCTATCATCCTATGTAGGACTCTGTGCTCCGGGTCTACTAGGTTACCAGACTTGGTGTTGGACCGACGGTACGGCCCTTGACCAAGCTGGCTCCATAATACGCTATAGTCTAAATCCTCCGGTGGAGCTATGGCACACTGTCCTATATAATACTCAAAATAATCGGTCCTTGCCATATCAGCAGTGTAAAGTCTAAGGGAGATAGCGAACTGTGCTAAGGACTGCGAAAACCATCGGCCACCCAAACGATAAGAAATACAAGACTGTCTCACACTCTCTCTTCCTCGATCCTCGTCAAATGAATAGGTCGCTATGAACTCTAAGGTCAACTCTCGGTAGATAGGCTCACGAAGGTCTAGGGCGGCTTTCCAAGCCATACTGCTAAGCTCACTGTCGAGCGCACTCGGACCTCTCTCAAAATACCTTATAATATGACCTGCCGCATGGATACTATGCAGAAATACCCAATCCAGCGTCCGGCCAATCTCAACATGGCGTCCCTTGATCTCATCAAGGTCCTTGATCAGCTTCTTCCGTTCGGCCTCATCATACTGCGGTTGCGGCTTGAATCGCAAAAACTCGTGTTCGCCAGATGTGGTCCTAAGAGAACGGGTACGCTACAAGAACACACATCCCAATGTTAGTGCACATACTTGATAGAAAGGATAGTTTCCTTCCCACACTTAGTTTTGATCACACTTTATTAAATTACAAAAGAGATGGGAACCTACAAAAATTTTAAAAGCCAAGAAATTTTGACCAAATAGGTTACCACACTTAGAATTTAATCTATCCCCTTACAAAATATAAAATTAAGCAAAAAGGATAATATCAAACGTTTAGCAAGTTATGCAAAAATTGGCCAAAAACATAACTTGTCGAAACAACTTGATAAAAGTGCAATTATTCACTTAGTGCAAGACGGAAACGCGAAATAAGCACATATCAAGAACACACACTTCCAAGAATAGTTGCCAACAAGAATAACCCAATCTTCCCACACTTAGCGTTTGACTGTATTTCTCCACTTTAAAAACCAATGGGAACCATAAAAAATATTTTCTTGTTTGGTTTTGGGTTCCCACACTTAGAATCTTGCAAAAAGTAGCGTTTCAAGAATAAGCATAAAATGCCGCCAAAAACTTGAGTTTTAAACCGAGGTGAAAAACTACAAGATTCATAAAATCGCTTACGGTCACAACACCAAAAGGTGGAACGATAAAGTTTCAAAACAAACTAAGGCAACAACTCAAGAAATCTCAACGAACACTTTCAAAAACCAAAGATTCATGTTTTTCGCCAAAACGATAGATTGCATCTTCCCGTTTAATAATTGACCACGATTTTATAAAAACCAAAGTGATAAGAACCCGTTTTCAAGAATATGTAAACTTTGAGATTTTACGCAAAGTGGGTTCCCACACTTAAAACTTTACCATCTAGTTTTTCAAACAATTTGTACCCAAGAATGCCAAAAACTTGTCTAGATGGTAAGATAGCTTCAAGCATGTTGTTTAAAAACTTGTTTTTCAAAAGCTTCTTGCTTGAAAATTTGAAAATTGGTCAATTATCAACGGAAAAACGACACTTTGAACAAAGCAAACACGGCGAATAACACGAACTCAATTAACAAGATGTAGCAATTACGCACACGATTAATTTTCCCAACGATCACCATCAAAACCTTATGAAACCAAATTGGGAAAACTAACAATGGAGCTTGCAAAAATGGAGTTTATCAAATCTAAGCACACTAGCAAGCCATAACACCATAAGATTTAATCAAGTAAGCACAAAAATGGTCTTCCCCAACAATAACTTAACAATTTCATGTGAAAATCAATTTGGGGAAGAACACCATTAAAGCTCCAACAATGGAGTTCATCAACAACTTAAAATCCATGGAAATCATCAAAATCAACATGCTAGTAAGTTAAACAACATATAACATGTAATAATTAAGCACACAAATTCGGTTTCCCCCACCCATCACACAAATCACACACGAAATCAAATTGGGGGAAAACCACCATGGATATAGCTTCAAAACCGAAATTGGAGAGGGAGAAGATGAAATCATACCTTGTGAGCCATAGATTTGAGCAAATTCGGACCTAAGAGATGAAATAAATCGAAATTCGCACTAGGAGCAGAGGTTTCGCGGCGCTAGGTGCAAAAGAGAATGACTGAAAACCCTAGAATTCGCGATTAAAAACGGCCTCTGTTGGACGCTCGCGGCACGAGCAGAACACCTCGCGATGCGAGGGGTTATTTTAGGGTATGGGAAAGAATAGTCGAGGCTCGCGGCGTGAGGGCCTGTTTTTCAAAAATTTCAGTTTTGGTCCCTGCACTCTTCACGACGCGAAACTTAAAACTTCGCGAAGGTGAAGTGCTTTCTGTCCAAAGTTCGAAAAACTTTTTTGTTCAAAAATTGATTTGGTTGACTCCAATTGAATCTACTGACTCAAACTTAACTAAAACTAATGGAAAAACTGAAAAACGACAAAACACGGGTTGCCTCCCGAGAAGCGCTTGTTTTTATCTCGAGTCTTTGAGCCTGACTCTGGGGTTATGCACCCTTGTTTGAAACCAAACACCCTCCACTTGCAATCAAGTTAGGGTGGTAGTAGTGGTACATACCTGGGCTTACCGATTTACCTTTGTGTGATCCACCAGGTAGAGTTGCGCACCACCTATCGCTCCGGTTCTCACCTTGTCTTCTTGCAGAATGAATGTACGGGATTGGTATCTTTGGAACCAGATCCTTTAGATACTCCATTATGTGCGTTGGTTCAACCAATTGCTTTTGGCAACTGGCTTCCCAAAAAGGATCTTCGTATCGGTTAACCTGACAGAACAAAGGCTCATTGTTAGTATCATCACACTCAGAATTTGGGAGATTTACCTTTGGCTGAATGGGGGATAGATTTTCTTTTGGAGTTTGTTCCTCATATCCCTCTTGCTCAAAGTCTTCTCCATGCGATTGTTCAGCCATTGTTTCATCCTGTAAAATTAAAGAACTGTTAGAATCATCGGATTTAACAAATGGTTGACTTACCTTTTGTTGAAGAGAGGATTGGTCCGGCGAGGATTCTTCGGATGGATCATCTTGCATTAGAACTCTGAGTCCATCTCATGTTGAGTCATAGATTGATCCATTGTCGAAAGCTCTTCGATTCGTATCGGCTCATGTGGTGTTGTAGACTCCTTTAACCTGACTGTTTCCTCTCTGACTTCTTTCATCGGGGGTGATGATAATTCGATCTCCGGTTCGACAACCTGCAGATTAGGAATTTGGTCAGTTTTGGGCATAGGTGGTCCCACAACAACCTTACCTCCTCTCGTAGCGGTAAACACTTCAGCTTGTTCATCTATTTCCACATGAGGATATGCTCCCTTGACTTTTCGGAGGAACTGGTCGGTACTTTTGTATATTCCTGTAACGAAATTCACGAACCCTTGGATTTGTTGTTCCTCGTTTGTGCTCGTCTTTCCTTGTTCTGGTGAAAAATGATGGAACAACTGTTCGATTATTCCGCCACTCGGCTCAGATTGTGCAAGAATTGGCTTCCAAGTGTGGCATTCCGTTGGAGGAGCATTTCCGCAGTTTGTGCATTTGATTTGCGGCTCATCGGATGATGAAATCCCGTTCAGCTGTGCCGGTTTGCTCTCCTCTTGTGTGTCTTCCTCATCAGTGGACCAGTCTAGATAATGTGCCTCTAAGTTGTCCAGGAGCTTACGTGCTTCTGTAACTGTCTTATAATGAAAGATACCACCACAAGATGAGTCTAACCATAATCGAGAATCGTTAGTCAACCTGGCATAAAATATATCCATCACCTCATTATCATCAATACCATGGTTTGGAAGCTTCAAGAGTACATCCTTATATCTTTCCCATGCTTTCGCAAGATGTTCTTTTCCTTGTTTAAATTGCCGAATTTAGGCTTTTATTTTATTAACCTTGGAAATGGGAAAGTGTCTTGACAAAAAGGCAGATTTTAAATCTACCCAGGTCGTAATGGATCCTGGGGTTAATCTTTTAAACCAGTCTTTTGCCTTATTTGTCAAGGTAAAGAGAAATACTCGAAGTTTTACCTCGTCTTCCGTAGTGTTGAATAGATTACAGATGTCTTCGAATGCTTCGAGGTGTTTATATGGTTCTCCGCTAGGTCTTCCGTCAAATGATATAGTGATGATCATTTTGATTAGTCCTTTGTTGATCTCCATATCTGCAACACAAGAAAAATACCCGGAGTAGCACGAAAATATAAAAGAGAAAAATTAAAAATTAAAAGCTAAACTAGAAAGAAAATAACTTAATTGGGAATAAATTCCCAATCAAGGATCGATTAACCAACTAAAATCTAGTATCCAACTAAGCAACCATTCCCCGGCAACGGCGCCAAAAACTTGATGCGGTAATTATTGTATATAAAAAGCGAAACAAGTTTTAACCTCTAATGCCTAGCCACTGTCTTACCACATATTCAGGCAAGCGTACTTGATCGTGAGTAACATAGTGTAGGAAAGTCCAGGTATCGTATCTACCACTGGGAACGTTAAGCTAGATGTCAACTAAAGTATTAATCAGTCAATCTGGAAAATAGGGGGTTTTGCTTTTGAAAAAGTATTTTGAAAGATAAAAGACAAATAATAAATAAACCTAACCAAGAAGTGGAAAACTGATGAACAGACACACATTGGAGATAAGTGAATCCATTATGGTTTACTTTCATAAGACATAAACTAATGATTGTTGTCAGAATTTAAGCACATAACACCCAAGCATGTCTATCTAAGATTATGAACCAGGCTTTTGTTCCTCCTAGTCCCAATACATAGACTGTTTGTCAGACAATCTAGCACCGGTCACCCAATCCTATCATTATTGCACGGAATTCTACTATCTGGTCGCTCTCGGTCCAAGCTACCACCTAACACAACTCTCCGGGTTTCCGAAGGGAAGGTCAACGGAGGTTGATTAACCTATCGGAGTCTATCTATCTAAGTCAAACAAGTACACCCAACCAACGAGTTCAAATAACCGCACAATACGAATCAAACCGGAATCAAAGATAACATTCAACAAATCATTTATTTAATTAATAAACTGAAATCCAAAGTATCCAAACCATAATGAAAAGACAAACGGAATCAGTACATAAACATACTAATCGTAAATGCGTAAACAAGCCAAACTAAAGACCGACCTGTTTGTCGCGACATTCCCTTGAATCTCCTCCGTAGTCGTCACATCGAGCCTCCATCTTCTCGGGTTGGAAACCCTAAGCGGCTCCCAACATCTAACCTAACTACTGAACTATGAGAGAAAACTGAATAATAGCGAATGATCCAACTGAATGACCCAAAGGCAGTATTTAAAAGACCTCGTCAGAAGCCTTTTCGCGTTCGCGAAACCGCATTTCGCGGAGCGAAACACTTAACGAACAAACCCTAACTTTCTGGAAGCTTCCGAGTGAGAAAAACCAGGCTTCGCGGCGCGAGCCTTTCTTTCGCGGTGCGAGCAGGTGCCTCACGGCGCGAGCCATCTTCTTCGCGGCGCGAGTGAGTTAAAAACAGCTTCCGAGATCTTCTGGAATGTTCTTCTTGCCTTATCTGCTGAAGATCCGTCTTTTGGAGGAAGTTATCTGACTTAGAGAGCAAGGAAACCGCCTTAGGAGCCAAGAAAAGTCTGAATTTGCAAAGTCTGCACAAAAGTCTCCTTTTTGACGCTTTTCACCCTCTTTTAATACTTTTACGCGCGAGCACCTCCAAAATCTACAAAACTAGGATTTACATCATTTTTAAGTCAAACGGTATCGAAAATACTCTCGAAATAAAGATGAAAGTGGGGAACTGATGCGAGTAAAATATGTATCATTTTGGAGTTATCAGACCGCCTGAAGGATGTCGACCACTTGCAGATTCTTTGCGTAAAATGAGGGAGGAATCAGAAAGAATGCGAGAATCAATGAAGAAATCCGAATGGCTGACTCACTCTACCATTCAGCCACAAGTAAGTTGTCCAAGTTTTAAGGTTAACAGTGATTCTAACGAAATTTTTTTACTTGGACAGGATTCGTACTCAAAGATGAAGGTGGAAGGTACTTGGTTCGGGAAGGGTGTTGAACTTTCAATACAAAAAGATGCCCAACCAAATGACAAACAACCAATCGAGTAGCCTCCGACAATAATGATAAATTCCATGGATCAAACCGTTATCGAAAAGCTTGCGCCACCAATAGAGGATTCATGGATTCAACATGAGGTACTTCCACCATGGTCTGATTCTGACGATTCTGACGAAGAGTTTTCATGGCAGGTTAATGCAACCGAAGAATACTTTGATGATGACTGCCTAGATGGACTCGAAGCTTTAATGCAAGATGATCTACCCGAAGAAGCATCGTCGGATCAAACCCCTCCTCAACAAACGGTAAGTCCTCCATTGATTAATAAGGATGAGTCTAACAGCGTGTTATCGTTTTCACAGGGTAACCCACGCACAGTTCAAGGAGTATTGGCACAAGATCCTTTTTGGGAAGCCAGTTGTCAAAAACAATTGGTCAACCCAACATCCCTAACGACATATTTAAAGGATCTTAGGCTAAACTCGCACAAATCTGATGTTCATTCTGCAAGGAGACATGATGAGAACCGGTATGATAAGTGGTGCGCAACTCTACCTGGTGGATCACACAAAGGTAAATCGGTAAGCCCAGGTATGTACCACTATTACCACCCTTGCTTGATTGCAAGTGAAGGGTGTTTTATTTCAAACGGGAGTGCTTAAACCCGGAGTTAGGCTCGAGACTCATGACAAAAACAAGCGCTTCTCGGGAGGCAACCCGTAAGTTTTTAAGTTTTTCATGCTTTTGGTGTGTTTTTAGGGTCATAGAGTGTCTTTTAATGTCTAGGATTGATACCCAAATCATTTCGGTCAATTTCTGAAAAAAAGTGGACAGAAAGGTATTCGCTATCGCGAAAATTTTATTTGTTTTCTCAAGTCCTAACTAACCCCAAAACTCTTTTTCTCTCATCAAAAATTAATCTCAATTGTTTTTAACTTCAAATCTTTTCGACTTTAAGTGTGGGGAGGGTTTGGCTTTTTCAAACACTAGTGATAAACCATACTTTTTTTTATAACTTCTCAAGCAATAGGTTTTTATTCACTTTAATGTTTTTTTTATAACTTGCTTGAGATTTTGAAAACATATCCCTTAGTTTTTAAAAGAAAATTATTTTTGTGTAAAAAAGGGATAAATCAAGTTTTAAGTGTGGGAACCCACCGTGGAAACAATTTTCAAAATCAAATTTTTGTGGGTTCCCATTCTTTAAATCAACTTGATATGGTTCAATCACTAAGTGTGGGAAAACTTATTTTCAGTAGTTTTCCAATTGCTTTTTCGTGTAAACCCAATAGTTCTAAACCCATTGTTTCGAAAAAGAAAGTTGAGATTTTATTTTTAAAAGAGAGATTTGACTAATGGTGATGAGGATTTGGTTTTCATGTGTTGGTTAGGCTTTTCAACAAAGTTTTTAAATAAAGCTTCTGTCCACATTGTTTTGTAACGCGATTTGACTTGACTTGATTTTGGGTTATCATCCTATCTATCTTAGTTTTATTTTACATTTTTCTTTTTAGTGTATTTTGTTTGTAGGTTTTGGTGTGGTAAACTCTCGGAGTCTCTTATACTTCACGAGCCGATCGTCAGCTTCAAATCTCTTAACCCGGGAAGTTTCTGTTTTCCTTTCACCTCTCTACTTGATTTTTAATGGTTGTTGCATTGAGGACAATGCAAGTTTTAAGTGTGGGGAGGGGGTTAAGTAGACTTAACTTGTTTTGATTTCTTAACCCATGAGTTAGTTGATCATTATCTTTTTACCTTTACACATGTGCTTTAATTGTTATTGCATTGAGGACACTGCAATTTTTAAGTGTGGGAAGGGGGGTTAAGTAAACTTTTGTTTGTTTGTCCTTATTGTGCTAAATTACTTATCTAGTATGATTTGAATTATATGACATAATATTTTTTCGAAATCCATGATCTTTTCAAAAATTTTGTGGAAGTCAAAAGAATCTTGCATATAGGATGGTACTTATTGGAGTTTTTATGAGTTTGAAAAAGTCATGTGTATGCTAATTGCCATGAGTGATCCTTACCCTGTTCCTTGAGAGATTGAGTCTGAATTGTTATATCTATTCATTTCTGTGAGGATGCCGACTTTGAACCATGTAGAACTTGTCACTTTGAATGCTTGTCGAGACCACATAAGGAAAGTATGTCACCATTGCACTGATAGAGGCCTTCGTTTCAACCCATTTAGCCTTCGTCAGATAACCTCATTATAAGGTTATTTGATTTGCCTAGCCTTTGATTGAAAAGTACTCATCTTTAGTACTTCATCCCTTGTAACCCTTTTGAGCCTTAGCCTTTTCATTTCTTTACCCACTATACACTTTATCCTTTAGCCCATTCATTTTATCTACCTTTTGGCCGTAGCTCAAAGTTGGAAGCTTTTCATGTTTTTGGTCCGTTTTATGAAATCTGACAAATAGAGAAAGGGATTATGAAAAAAGAGAAAGAAAAAAAAAGAGTAAAAAGCAACATAGTTGCTACTCAAGAAAAAAAAATAGAGAGCTTGAAAAAAAAAGTCAAAAGAAAAACGACTCATCAAAAAGCAAAATCAAAAGAGTCGATGTGCTTAAAAGAAAATAAAAATATCGAGCCACAAATAAGCAATATGCTTAGGCCGATATAAAAGTAGAAGTGATAGAAATCCCGAGCTCTAAAATTCTCAAAAGTCAGATGATTAATTTGGATTCCTAAACTGATTAGTTTTCAGGTTTTTGCTACAACCCTTAGTCACTTATATATATATATATATATATCCTTTATCCTACCCTTAACCCTTAGCCTAACATTACAACCCTAAAGTCCTCTTGACGGTTGACAACTTTTCAGTGGTGGAGATGAGATTTGGTGACAAGCATATGCATTGGTAAGATGTCAAGTATCAGAGTGATCACTGTATAACATATTACCCCTTGAGAGATACACTTGATTGATATATACTTTGTGAGGGTAAAAATTTGAGCTAGACTTTGATGACTTGTGAAGCTTTGAATTGTGTCTGACTTGTGTGTGATTTCTTGCGACTACCCTTGTTCTTTCAAAGCATGATCATGGGTGGAGGATAATTTTGTCGTTATTCTTATTTTATCAGATGTTTGCTTGAGGACAAGCAAATCTTAAGTGTGGGAAATTTGATAACTCCAAAATTATACATATTTTACTCATGCTAATTCCCCACTTTTGTACTTAATTTTGAGAGTATTATGATACAGTTTGACTAAAAAAGGCTTAAATCTGAATATTGCATTTACGATTAGTATGTCTATGTACGGATTCCGTTTGTGTTTTCATTATGGTTTGGATACTTTGGATATTTGTTTTATTAATTAGATGAATGGTTTGTTGAATGTTGTCTTTGATTCCGATTTGATTCGTATTGTGTGGTTATTTGAACTCGTTGGTTGGGTGTATCTGTTTAATCGAGATAGATAGACTCCGTTAGGTTAATCAACCTTTCTTGACCTTCCCTTCGTTAACCGGAGAGTTGTGTTAGGTGGTAGCTTGGACTGAGAGCGACTAGATAGTAGAGTTCTGTGCAATAATGATAGAATTGGGTGACCGGTACTAGATTGTCTGACAAACAGTCTATGTATTGGGACTAGGAGGATCAAAAGCCTAGTTGATAATCTTAGATATACATGCTTGGGTGCTATGTGCTTAAATTCTAACAACAATCATTAATCTATGTCTTATGAAAGTAAACCATAATGGATTCACTTATCTCCAATGTGTGTCTGTTCATTAGTTTTCCACTTCTTGGTTAGGTTTATTTATTTATTGTCTTTTATCTTTCAAACATAGGAAGAAGAAGGGCTCGTCAGCCTGGCGTGCCAAGAAATGAGCCGAAAAAGGGGTTGAGCTCTAGACCCATTAAAAAATGAAGCGCTTCTCGGGAGGCAACCCGAGCAACCCATTCTAATGTTTTTGTTTGCTATTGCTTAGATAACCATACGGAGAAGATAGAAACCAAAATCGAGCAAATCCGATACGCGACGAAGATTTTCATAAAGTGGAAACAGAAGGCTCTTCGCGATCGCGAGTTTTTAACTCTCGCGACGCGAAGTCAGCCATCTTTGGTATCATGTAAAATTTTCGAATCTCGCTGCGTGAAGATGCCGTCTCGCGACGCGAAATATTCAAATTAGGGTAAAATTTTCCAAAACCGCCTGTTTCGCGATGCGAAACTTTCTGTTTGGCGACGCGAAATCGGTGCAGACGGGTTTTTAAACCCTTCTTTCTCACTTTTTCAAAGTACACAAACCCTAATTCTCTCTAGGCGCCGCGAGCTCTCTTCAAGTACCTGCGAAAATCGAACTTTTTGAGCTTCAATTTCATCATTCTTCATGTCAAAGGTATGTTTCCTAAACTTAATTTCGTTGGATTAGCTTGATTTGGTAAGATTAGATCTTGAATTGGGCATCAATGGTGTTTTTGTGTGCTTTCATAGATTTAAGTTTGTTCTTGAAGCTCCATTGTTTAGTGCTTATTGTTTGATGCATGCGTTTACACTTTGATGGAGATTTTGTTCTAGCATGCGATTTAATTGTTGAATCTAGTGAATGTGCTTTGATGATAAGTGTGGGGATTTTATACCAAAATCCCCCACTCTTGTTTAGTTATCTAGATTTGTTTTGATGGAAGTTGGACTAAAAGTTCAAGTGTGGGGATGTTTCACACCCCCTTTGATTTGGTTTTTCATGCATGCATTCGTTAGTTGAACTTGTTAGTCATCGAAGCTTTGTCTCGTTGGGTTTTGATATGCATGAACCTTGTCTTGCGTTTATTGATCAAATGTATCTAAGACAATGGTATTTTGAATTTTTGTAGAGACAAAGAACCCGCTCGTCAACTTCCACCGCTCCTACCTTCCGTGCACCGGATGGGAGCCATGCCTTCACCTATTTCATGAACGACCCAACGTTGAACGCTCCGAAGCGTGAAGAATACCGGGATACAGTTAACCGGCTTATCGCTCGTCAAGTGTTAGTACCGAGGAGAGTCGATTGGAACCTCCTTCGATCCATGGGAGTCGAGAACGACATCAAGGCGATACTCGAGAAGCACGCCTATGACGAAGATGGCACCGAGTATTACATATGCCGTGCATGGGAACGCGTTTTTGACGTGGCCGAGACCCTCTACTGCGAGCTTATCATTGAGTTCGTGGCCACTTTTCGTTTTGATGCTGGAAAGGCTCTTCAGGAGTTCTATCAATCATGCATGACATTCCGACTCGGTGGAGTGTGGCGATCACTTTCTTTGGTTGAGTTTGTCGTTGCTTTGGGGATATATACCCAAGATGAGGTCGATGCTCCCGGATTTGTGGAATACATGTGGGCGACTGCGAAAAGACAAGACGGTTTTGATCCTCGGTTGGCTTGGGCGATCTTGGGTGATGGTGACTATGGTAGTTCTCAAGGTGAAAGGTTTTCTTGCTTCTTCGGACCGACTTTTGCACCGCATGCTCATTCACGAGGTAAATGCTCGTTCCTCGAGTGAGGAAAAAGTTTCTACGTACGATCTTTGGCTTCTTGAGCAACTTTCTACAGATGACAAGTATCCGAATGCTCCGTACCTTATTGCCGTGCAACTCGTTAAGGCGAGTGGTTATCGAGAGGGGAGTCGATTGGTTGGTGGCCAATATGTTATGCTTCTAGCCAAGCACTTCGGTATCCTAACCGAGGGTGCCATTGCCTCGATGACGAACCTTGGCGAGATGGGATTGATTGACATGGACCAACTCCGTGGCATGGGGATAGCGACGGTGGAGCATTTGATCGGTAGAGACCAAAACGTGTGGATTCACAACCCTCAAGCTTATGGGACGAGGAGAGCACCTCGAAGCACGCAAGAGACCGGTAGCACGAGTGGGGCGAACGCGGGAGAACAACCGGCGGAATGGACGACGTATTCGGGTTATCAAGATTTGAGTTCCCGACTCTCGGAGATGTCATTGTCCTATGGCCAACATCATCAACACATGGAGTACAACACCACGGAGGCTCTCCACCAAGCAAATTGGCAAAGTGGAGTGATGAACCAAATGGCCTCCCACTACAGTATTCAACCGAATACCGCGTATGCTCCATCACCTTTTTGGCCGTACTCCGAGGACGCACCGCCCGGTTTCGCTGCATTCGAGGATTGGCGCAACCAACTTCGTGGCCGTTATTGATCTTTATCTCTTTCATCTCCTATTCGATATGGTTGTTTAAACAATTTTTATTCTTGCTTTGTTTTGTTTTGTTGGACATCTTTTATTTTGTTTGTTTGGTTTGTTTAGGTTTAAAACTTTTAATTGTTTGCTTTAGGTTTGGTTTATTTTCTTTTGTTCGTTTTTACTTTTTTTTTTTTTGGTAATAGATACAGCGATCTATGATCTTGAACCGAGCACGATTCTGGAATACTCTCTCACAGATCAGATTTCGTCACATAACCCGGGAAGTTTCTTTTTTTCCCAATTACTCCTTAATTGTTTTAACTGTTGCATTGAGGACACTGCAAATTTTAAGTGTGGGGAGGGGGTTATGTAGACTTATCTGTTTAAATGGGTTCACTTTTTGCTTTTTGATTTGTCGTTTTTCAAAATTTTGAAAGCTTTGAGACTTGACCCCAATTTTTTTCGAAATCTGAGATTGTTTTTGGAACTTAGTTGCTTGCGTAGGAGAACACTGAATGAGATTATTTGAGTAAAAGGATGCCTTGGAATACCAATTACCATGAGTGCCTCACCCAATTCCTTTGAGAGTTTGAGCCTGATTGTTTATTATTTCGTGAGGAATACCGACTTTGACCCAAGGTAGAACTTGTCATTTGAATGCTTGTCGAGACCACATAAGAGAATTATTTATCACCATTGCACTGATAGAGGCCTTCGTTTCTAACCATTTTTAGCATTCGTTAGATAACCTCATCTTAAGGTTATTTAATTTGCCTAGCCGAATTTTTGAAAGTACTCACTTTTAGTACTTTATCCCTTGAAACCAATTTTGAGCCTTAGCCTTTCATTTCTTTACCCATATTATATATCCCTTAGCCTATCTTTTTATCTATCTTTTGGCCGTTACTTAAATTTGAGAACTTGAGATGTTGTGATTTATATTTTTCATATCTGACAATTAAAGCGGGATTGTTTTTGAGCTAAAAAGAAAAGAAAAGAATGACTCAAAGAAAAGAAAAGAAAGAAATATCAAAAGAAAAGAGTCAAAGTTAGAAAAGAAAAATGAGCAAATGTGCAAAAGAAAAGAAAAGAATTCGAGCCACAAATAAGCAATATGCTTAGGCCGATGCTAAAAGAAAAGCTCATCCCGGAAAAGAAAAGTGCATAATTCCAAAAGTCAGATTTCTCTCAAAAGTATTTGGATCACTACCGATTAAGTTTCTTGAGTTTTTATTGCAAAACCTTAGTCACTTATATATCCTTTATACTACCCTTAACCCTTAGCCTAACATTACAACTCTAAAGTCCTCTTGACGGTTGACAACTTCTCAGTGGTGGAGATTAGATTTGGTGACAAGCTTATGCATGCGAGAATTGGTCGAGTATTGGTGTGATCAGTTATCATATATACACTTTTACCCCCGGGAGATACACTTTAAGTTGTCATTCATACTATGTGAGGGTAAAAGGTTGATCTTGGTATACAATTGCTTGATGTATCTTGTTCTTGTGTTCGATTGCATGAGTATTCTTTGTTCTCTTGAATGATCTTGGGTGGAGATAATTTTGGCGTTATTTTTCTTATCTTTCAGTCTTTTGATTGAGGACAATCAAAGCTTAAGTGTGGGGATTTTGATAACACCAAAATTATACATGTTTTGGTTATGCTTAATTGTATGATTTCGCCCCATTTCTCACCCATTTCTAGTCTAATTACTCACACTTTGGACTTATTCTTACTTTTATAGGTTTTGGAGGCCGTGGAACGGAAAAGTACGGAAAAGGCAAGAAAACGTGAAAATTGCATAAAGACAATCCAGTAGCCATTACGCGTCCGCGAAGTTTCAAGTCTGGCACCGCCAAGTTCGTCAAAGTTGAAATCTAGGGTTTGACCTAAGTGTTTCGCGCCGCGAGGTTGCCGCTTGGCGATCGCAAAACAGGCTCCGAGTCTCTCCTTTTAAATACTGGCCTCCTCCTTCAGTTGAGACAGAAAGACATATGAGTGTGTAATTCTAAATAGTAGAGTCCTCTGGTGTTAGTATAGAGAGAGAGAGCTATTGTGCCGATACGCTGCGGGGTTTGATTCTCAATCATCCGTCGTTGTACTGTCGGTATAATGTCTGTTTCTACTCTTTTGTTTTCTGACTCTATGATGTTTAGTGAGTAGTTTTCTGTAGTGGTACTTATTATGGTTGATAAACCTTGTGGATGATGATTTTATGATTTAATGTTTATTGGTTTGTTTTTGGTTCATTGAATGTATGTTATGGTTCCGATTTGATTCGTATTGTATGGTTATTTGAACTCGTTGGTTGGGTGTATCTGTTTGACCAAGATAGATAGACTCCGATAGGTTAATCAACCTTTCTTGACCTTCCCTTCGGAACCCAGAGAGTTGTGTTAGGTGGTTACTCGGACCGAGAGCGACCAGATAGTAGAATACCGTGCAATAGAGATAGAATTGGGTGACTGGTACTAGATTGCCTAACAAACAGTCTATGTATTGGGACTAGGAGGACCAAAACCTAGTTGCTAGCCATAATAATCACATGCTAGGGGTGTCCCAGACTTAAATTCCTACAATAACCAAAACAACCAAACCTTTGGCCAGTTTAAATCATTCACTTGGGGAGTCGTTATACCATGATAAGTACTAGTGTTTTCATTCATATAGTTTTAATTCATCTTTTATTGCTTTCTTAGTTTCTTAGTTAATTTAGTTGTCTTTTAATTAATTAAACCTTTTTCATAAAAAACCCCCCAAAGCTTTAGGTTAATTCAACTAGTCAAGATTAATAATCTACAAAACTTGACCGTTCCCAGTGGTAGATACGATACCTGGACTTTCCTATACTATATTACTCACGATCAGGTACGCTTGCCTGTGAATGTGGTAAGACAGTGGCTAGGCATTAGAGGTTAAAACTTGTTTCGCTTTTTATATACAATAATTACCGCATCATCATCCCAGAAGAACAAGGACGACCAACATCTCCAGTTCATACCAAAGTTGTAAACTGCATCACCGGAGGGTCAGAAGTATGCGGTCTTACGTATTCTGCTGCCAAAAGACATGCACGAGATGGTCCAGACGAGCGTCCTATCCCCGATGAAGTCAAGTCGAAGGCCGAAAAAGAGCTCGATACAATGACAATTACGTTCGACAAAGATGATACTCAGGGGGTCCACCATAAGCATCATGACGCTCTAGTCATACAGTTGACAATCGGAAACTGTTCGACTAAGAGAATATTGATCAATGAAGGCAGCTCAGCTAATGTTATTTTTGCAGATACTCTTAAAGTCATGGGAATTGAGCGATCAAAAATCGTACGACGAAACACTACCCTGATTGGATTCAATGGAGACCCGATGAACACTCTCGGAGAAATCATCCTACCTGTCTTCGCCAAAGTAATCAATAAACAAACAAAGTTCAATATTATAGATTGCCAATCGGCCTATAATATTATTCTTGGAAGACCTCGGATCCACGAGATGAAAGCAGTTCCTTCGACGTATCATCAAAATATCAAGTTTCCTTCTCCTTGGGGTATTCAACAAATTGCTAGTGAAAAGAAAATCGCGCGAGAATGCTACAAGATTACGATGAAGTCAAAGCCGCAGGACATCTAGCAATTACAGAGCCAGGATGGGAAGAAATCGAACGATGATCTTCGACTAGAAGAAGTCGTGCTCGATCCTGAACATCCTGATCGAAAAGTCTTCATAGGAGCCTCGCTCCCCCCTGACATAAAAAATACGATTATATCTTTTTTGCAGGAACATTCGGACTGTTTTGCTTGGTCGCATGAAGATATGGTCGGGATAGATCCCAGCGTCATATCACACAAATTAAACGTGTATCCTACCTTCAAGCCAATAAAGCAGAAGCTTCGCAAGTTCGCACTTGAACACAACAAAGTATTCAACGATGAAGTCGACAATCTGCTTAAGACTGGCAAGATAAGGGAGGTCAAATATCCAGACTGGTTAGCAAACGTGGTCGTCGTACAAAAAAAAACGGGAAATGGCGAGTTTGTATCGATTTTACAAACTTGAATAAAGCCTGTCCAAAAGATCCTTTTCCTTTACCTCATATCGACGCCATGGTCGACGCAACAGCAGGACATGAATCGTTAATATTCATGGACGCATATTCAGGATACAATCAAATCCCGATGCATACGGACGATCAAGAAAAAACCGCATTCATGACAGACAAAGGCATATACTGTTACAAAGTCATGCCATTTGGTCTTAAGAATGCAGGCTCGACGTATCAAAGACTGGTTAATATGATGTTCAAGGAACATCTAGGTCGAACGATGGAGGTTTATATCGACGACATGCTCGTGAAGTCAGAACGTTCGATTGTTCATGTAGCACATCTAAAGCAATCATTCGACATCCTACGACAATACAAAATGAAGCTTAATCCAACGAAATGTTCTTTCGGAGTACGAGCAGGAAAGTTCTTGGGATATCTGGTAACGCAACGAGGAATCGAAGCAAGTCCAGAACAAGTGAAAGCAATTGCTGAAATACAATCTCCGAGGAACCTCAAAGAAGTTCAAAAATTAACAGGACGAGTAGCTGCTTTAAACCTATTCATCTCACGATCATCGGATAAATGCCACTTATTCTACAATGTTCTTCGAAAGAACCAAGGATTCCAATGGATGGACGACCATGAGAAAGCTCTACAAGACTTTAAACAATATATGGTCTCCCCACCATTATTGACTAAGCCAGTCGAAGGAGAAAGTTTGCAGCTATACCTAGCGGTGAGCAATAATGCGACAAGTGCGGTACTCGTACGAGAAGAAGATCAACAGCAACAACCAATTTACTATGTAAGAAAATCTTTTCTTGACGCAGAAACCAGGTACACGTCGATGGAAAAATTGCTACTAGGTCTGACGACTGCTGCGAAAAAGTTAAGACATTATTTTGAATCGCACCATATTATTGTCGTGACTAACTATCCACTTAAGACTGTCCTACGAAAGCCAGAACTTACAGGACGTCTAGCCAAATGGAGCATCTATCTCAGTGGGTTCGACATCGAATTCAAACCTAAGATGGCGATAAAGTCACAAGCGTTAGCAGACTTTGTAGCAGAATTCAGTCCCGGATTGGAGCCAACGACGTGCGACGAAATTATGACGATTCAAGACAACAAACCTTGGTTACTCTATGTCGATGGATCCTCAAACATACGAGGAGCAGGGCTAGGTGTTGTCTTATAATCCTCCCAAGGGGGAAATATGGTGTACTCCATACGATGCGAGTTCAAAGCCACGAACAACGAAGCAGAATATGAAGCCTTGATCGCTGGACTGGATATAGCTCATAAACTGGGGGCAAAGCACCTGGACGTACGAAGCGACTCGTTATTGGTGGTAAATCAAATAAATGGAGATTTTCAAGCAAAGGACTCAAAGATGATGAGTTATCTCAAGATTGTCAAAGAACGAATCACACGATTCGATCATTTTTCAATAGAGCAAATCCCAAGAGATCAAAACACTCAAGCTGACGCATTAGCCAACTTGGGATCTGCATTCAACGATCCATTTTTGGAAAATATCCCTATACTTCATCTTACGATGCCAGCAATCGAAATGAAAGAAGAAGCACAGATGAACGAAGAAATTTACAACTGGTCGCTCGATGTATGGAATTATCTCAAACACGATAATCTCCCTGAAGACAAGATGGAAGCCCGAAAAACATGATCCAAAGCTTCAAGATATACAATCTTTGAGGATCAGCTCTATCGAAAATCCACATCTGGACTTCTCTTACGATGTGTCGTAAGTCGAGCACAAATGAATCAAATTATACAAGAAATGCATGACGGAGAATGTGGAAATCACACAGGGGGCAGAAGCCTTGCTAACAGGATCTCACGACAAGGATACTATTGGCCAACTTTACGAGAAGATGCAATAAGGTACGTCCAACGATGTGACGCCTGTCAAAAACATTCAGGTATGACTCATCGACCGTCCGAACCTTTGCACTCTGTTTTAATTCCTTGGCCATTCATGCGATGGGGAATGGACATCGTGGGAAAATTACCCTCTGCTCCTGGACAAAAAATATATCTATTTGTGCTTACTGATTATTTCTCGAAGTGGATAGAAGCTGGTGCTTTTTCGCAGGTCAGAGATAAGGAAGTTATATCCTTCATCCAAAACAACATTATTTATAGATTTGGGGTACCATCCGAGATCATGTGCGACAACGGTTCACAATTTATAAGCGACAAAACTCGTACGTTCTGCGAGAGACGTGGGATCAAGCTAGTCACTTCTACCCCAAGATATCCTCAATCCAACGGACTGGCTGAGTCGAGCAATAAAGTTGTAATCAATTCGATCCGTAAAAGATTGAAAGGAGCAAAAGGCAGATGGGTGGAAGAATTACCTTCCGTCCTATGGGCAAATCGAACGACACCAAGAACATCAATAGGACAGACTCCGTACTCTTTAGTATACGGATGTGAAGCTGTGTTGCCAATCAAGCCCAAATACCCGTCGCTAGATCGTACGATTGAGCAAAACACTATAAATCTATCATATGATCTTGATGCTTTAGAAGAACTGCGAGAGAAAGCATTACGTACGATGGCTGCACAAAAGGGAATCATTGAACGACACTTCAACAAAAAGGTAAAGGCCAAAGTTTTCCAAGTGGGAGATTATGTCTTACGACATGTGTTTCAAAACACTCAAGAGCAGAACGCTGGAAAACTTTCCATCAAATGGGAAGGACCTTACATAATTTCCAAAATCATTGGAAATGGAGCATACAGACTTACGACAATGGAAGGTATGGAAATCCCACGTAGTTGGAATGCCCATCACCTCAAAAGGTACTATATCTAAAACTTATTTACATACAGTTTATTCTTCATTATCCATTACTGACTTAAGCATCGGAGCACCGTTGGCCAAGCCAACGGCCACCCCTTAGTCATCTTTCTTCGCAGGTATCGCACGATCATTGCAAGTATCGCACGATTAAATTGCATGCTTATCGCAGGAATCACACGACAAAAATCGCATGAATCGCAAGTTAAATGCTGTAACGCACGACTACATCGCAGGAGCGCAAGACAATTCGCCAGTCGCACAAATACTCTTATGAGTACAAAAGAAACGTTTCAAAATTTTCTATGGCCTAAGTCACACGACAAAACAAACGCATGCAAAGCAAAGCTATAACGCAAGGAAAAAAGGCAAGACACAAAGATAAAGTGCATAAAGAACAAATCGTTAAACAAAAAACCTTTCCATTAATATTTTTGCCAAAACGGCAAAAGTACAAAGAAATCAAAAGATCATACGATAACAAAAGTAGATCTATTCTAAAGGAGCGTTGGAGGTAGTAGGATCCGCGACGGAGACTTCTTCAGTTGTAACCTGCGTTACAGTGTCGGATCCAGAGGCCTTGTCATTTATCACCTCCTCCTCGACATCTCCAACCTCAGGTTCTTTCTCTTCGACCTTCTCCTCGTCCAGATCTTTAAGGTCGTCGTCATCTAGAAGGTCCTCAGATCCCATCAGATCACGGAAGGCTGCCACTTTATCATATGCCATCTTTTGATTAACAGTCCCAGCAACCACACGACGCAAGACTGCAGCTCGTGCGACCACTCAAACTAAAGCAACATCATCTTCCAACTCTTGGATCCTCGATAAAAGAGACTCTTCTCTCTCGACCATCTCCCAACGAACCTCTGCCAACTCCGCCTCCAATTCCTTCGAACGATCCATGTAGATCTTCATACGTTCGCGTTACTCAGCCTGGAAACATTCCATCACGTCGACCTTCGACTCCAAGTCCCCGATAAGAACGTTCTTGGAGTCGATGTCCTGAGTCAGCTGGACCACCTTCTTTTTGGCCTTCTCAGCCTCCTTCCTAGCCTGCTTTGTGTCGGCTTGGTTAGCCGACATCTCCTCTTTAATCTTAGTCATCCTAGAATGGAGGCTAAGGCTAGTCTGGAGGGTCTGTAAACAAAAGAAGAAGAAAACATTAGAAAAACGTACGACTAAAAATAAGAGATCGTACATTCAAGGATAAGATATTTACCAAAAAGGAGAGACCAGCGACAGATGCATCCAAATCTTCGATCTATGCCTGCTCCATGCGCGCTTTTTGAGCAGGAGAATGGAACTGCTCTAAGACAGGGAAGATAGACTTCGTCTTAATGACGTCGTCCAACATGAAGCTTGAGGGCATCTTGATGGTCATGGTCGTAAGACTAGGACCTCGACACCCTTTCCCTTGTCCACCCCCGAGGTGGATTGACCTATAGTTCCCTCTGGAGGAGCGAAACTAAGAGGGATCACTTCTACCCCACCTTCCGCCTTTTGCTTGGCATCCTTAGGTGGGGTATCCAGCGAAACATATGACGATCTCGTACGTTTAGCCACTAAACCCTCGCCGGCTGCAGCCTTCCTCTTAGCAGCTCTAGCGGCAACCTCCATTTGTGCTGTCTTCTTCGATTTACCTACAGATCCTATAAAAAAAGGTAAACTAATCAAAAAGTTCGACATATTAAAGACATTAAAAACATACGATTTAGTTATTTACCTTCCATCTCTTCCTCCTCAATCACTTGTACCTCCGGCTCGATGTCGCTCTCCTCACCGCCTCTCGACGTTCGATACGTACGATCCGTCACACTGTAACTTAAAAAGTGTGAGATCAAGGTGGTCGACTCCTCAATGGTCTCGAACGTAAAATTGACAGCTGCAAAAGTACGTGCGGTTAATTACCAAAATTATGCAAAAGGTACAAGAAAGAAAAACTAATGTCTAATTACCATTCGAGATCCATTCAGGAATGACCCAAGACCCATCACCAATGACCGAGGATGTCTGAACGAAGACGTATCAAGATTTCCACCCTCGATCATTCACTTGGGTGCGATGAACAAGCATAGTATCATTCCTACCCTTAGGAAACAACCCATAGCGGTTGTAGGGAAATCTCGTCACATTATAAGCAGAAAGAAGGTCGTCAACTGAGAACGCACGATGACCCCAATCCCTGGTCACCCGTTCGATCACTTGGATGACACGCCAGAACTGGGGCATCAATTGCCCTGGATAAGTTGAATTGAGTCATGAAGGCCCGAGAGAGAAGAGAGTACGGCCATCGAAACCCGATTTTGAACGGATACTCAAACAGGGCAAAGAACCCCGTCGGAGTATCCGCCGGCCGAATTTATCCGACCACCCTGATTTGGGCACCCTCTGGCAACCCAGCAAGATCTCTCAACTCCCCTACCTCTAAACTCTCCGTGATTGAACTGCTAACCTCACTCGACATAACGAACTCTAATCGGCCTAAACTATTTCTTAGTCGTGTAAACCTAAGAATGTCTAAACCCCTATTGCTTTTCTTTGCTATTGACTTCAAACGCATGAACTAAAGAAAAGAAGGGTACCCTATATGCCTAGTCGCTCGAAATCCTTGCCGTATCTGGAAATGGAATACGATTGTGGAATGATTTCGCAAATCAGTTATGAATTAGAGAAGATTTTGTAAAATCTTTCCTTAATCTAAACCGTTGTATTTATAATAATCGAATTAGGGATGAGTCATCGAAGAAAATTAGACCACGCGTCCTTGATTAGCCGTTAGAGGGACACCTTTCACACAACGGCTCTATGACGTCATCCGCGCCAACGACTAATAAAGCCGTTATCCAACGTTCATTAACCATTCGACCAGTAATTAAAAGATTTAGTAAATATATAACATATTTTCTAAATCTTGGGGGCAAACTGTTTGGGTAAAAATCTACGAACGTACGACAACCGATTACAATCGTAAGACAAATGTTAGGACAGTAATTCTGTATTAAGATAAGGTCCTGGAATAAACTTAATAGTACCCTCGAATCAAATCGGTCGAATAGAACTAACGATTAGTCGAATGATATTACATATATCGTACGATACTTACGTCTTTGATGCAGGCAAGCTGATTATCATTGTCCACCTTTGAGAAAGTCAGAAATTGAGTACTATGCTATGCTCGTTGGAGTTCATCATTATAACAGACGTTCTTCAATAATTAATCGAAAAAGTATTACAAATCAGTCGAACGACATATATGTTCCAACGTACGATGCATTACTAACGGTAATCTCTATCGTGAGTTCTCTTATTTCTTACAGGAGATCGTCAGTTACCGGATATCTCGTCTTCAGTTAAAGACTCAATCCAAGGTCATCAAGATGAAGAGTTAATCCTATTTAATGCGACGTCCGTTATGACCGTTGGAGACATTAAATGCACGACCGTTATGAAAGAAGCTATATAAATCAATCAAGACTACATTCAAAGGACACGAGACAACTCTGGAAGCAACTATTATATTCTCTATAGCTTAGAATTCATCATAATACTTGTAATTTACGTTCGATCGCACGTTTATTCTCTTTGTAATCGCTCGACGCACACTGTAATCTTGAAGGACATCACCCCTGCTTGGTGACTATAGTGCACTGTCGACTTAACTTTAGATCGACCGCAGGTTTTTTCCTCCGTCGTGAGGTTTTTCCTGCGTCATCAAATTCTTTGTCTTATTTTACTTTTTATCTCACTTCTTATCGATTGTAATTTCTTTCTCTGGACGGTTAAGCCTCACACATTCCCATACGACCATCAACTGGTGTAATTTTTTACATAAACATATATGTGTGTATTTTTTAATTTAAATTAATTTCTCCTTTTTCCTTTTTTAGTTTTTTGTTATTCTTTATTATATTTCTATACTATATATATAAAACATCATATATATATGTATGCCTTTTAATTTAAATATTAAATATTAAAATCAATTAATAAAAAATAAAATATAAATGAGTATACGGATTAATATGAGTAAAACATATTTAATAAAAGCCACTGGTTGGTATAAAATATAACTAATTTTTATTAATAGGATCGGCGGATTAATATTAAAAACGATGCAAATCCGAGCACCCCCACAAAAACGATCGGCGGCGAAGTTGGCAAAGTTGGCCGGAAAAAAGAGATCGGCGCTTGTTTTTTTATATAATTAAAAATAAACAGCCGTAGGGTTTCCAGCCGTAGGGTACAGCCGCCGATCTCTTTTTTCCGGCCAACTTCGCCGTCCGGTCGTCGCCGTTCCTTGTGGGGGTGCTCGGTTTTGCATCGTCTACAAGGCTATGGAGGCCAATCGGCCTCCTGATCCTACAAATACCCGGAATCGGGCTTGCAAAGAGAATAAGGGTTCAGCGTCGCTGACCCTTTCTGCCCCGTTTCCGGCCACCACAGCCGGCGTGCCAGCGTGTGGTGGCACCCATGGTGATCGCCGTCCAGAGGACCACGTGGTGGTGGTCTCCGACTGCTCAACAAATACAACCACCGCTGCTGCCAGCTACTTCTCGTCGGAATGGCCTTCGTCGCCGCATTCTGCCTCGTCGCCGCCACATTCAATTGCATCACCGGTGACGTCGGCTGCTGTCGCATCACCGCCCGTGATACCGCCGTCCCCTACTGTGGTTACGGGTGGTGGTGGGGTGTCTCATCAGCCGCTCATGGCGGGGTTTGCTTCAACTGAGATGGCACAATCGCCACCAGCTACAGCTGGGTTGACACCGCCGGCTGCTGCTACCTCTATGGTGGTATCGCTGGTAATCACACCTCCGGAAGTTCCAGAATGGATGCGGGGTTGGAAGCGTGGGGAGCAAGAACGGGTGATGGCTAAGACTTTCGGTTCTCCTTTGTATGGCTCGACATTTGCAACGACTACTACCACTTCTAGTCCGACAATAGTGGGTTACACATCCACTAAATCTTCGGAGGAGGGTGGTAACTCTAAGCCACATGTAACCCCAAATCCAGATAAATCTACGGGTTTTTTTTTTGATATTACAAAACCACCAAACCCTAGTTCCACACCTAAGTTCTCATTCCCTCCAAAGGATGACAACCGAGGTAACACGACTATGGGTAGGGGTGTTGATGATGTTAAAGCGAAGGATGACGTTGTTGGTACAAATGTGGATGTTAAACCAAACATTGTTGTGCAAAACCCTATTTTGCATGATACCATGCAAGTTCCTACTAGGGATATGCATGGTGTTGATGGGAATTCTTTGCCAAATGCGGGGAATTTTGTGGATGAGAATGATAGGGTGCATGTGCATGTTGAGGCCAATGAAAAGATTGATCATAAGCCTGTCTCTTTTGCAGATCTCCTCAATAAAGGTAAACTTACGTATTACCCTCCGGTTGTTTCTGAGCTTGGCACTCGGCGAGCAATTATTCCCGATGAACTTGTGCATAGGCAAGCTAGTGAGTGGGCCTTGACTCTTGCTGGCTACTTTATTGGTAAGAGACCAGCTTTCCCATTTGTTCAATTTCATGCTAGACGAATATGGAAGCAATATGGCTTATCTGAGGTTATCCTAAATGACCAAGGCCATTTCTTTTTCAAATTTAATTCTGAACAAGGATTAAACTTTGTATTTGAAAATGGGCCTTGGCTATTTAATGGTATGCCTATTTTCATCCAGAAGTGGCATTTGGGGCTTTGTTTTGAAAAGCCTGAACCTAAAAATGTGCCCTTATGGGTTAATATTTATGGATTGCCATTGGATGTTTGGGACTTTGAGATAATTAGCTACATTGCTAGTGTTGTTGGGGAACCGATTTATGTAGACAGATATACGGAGGAGATGTGTGAAACTAAATCTGGCAGAGCCAACTTTGCTAGAATTTTAGTTAATGCATCGGCCGACTATGACTTGCCTAAGGAGATTGATGCTATTATTTTGGGTAAACTAAGGAAATTTCGCACTGAGTTCCTTTGGAAACCCAAGAGATGTAGCCATTGTAAGCTTTTTGGGCATGATTTGGTTTCTTGTTTAGCTTGCCCGCAGTCAGTTGTTGGGATGAAAACTGTTAAGCATGTGCCTTCTGTTACTTGTATCGGGGAATCTTCTAAGGCAAAGGCTGTTGATGATGGGTTTAAATTCCCTAAAAGGAACAATAAACCTAAACCAAAAATTGGCCCTTTGAAAGTTGGAGGTCAAAAACCTAAGGTTGCTTTTACCACTGGTATTAAGATTAACCAGAGGTATGTTCCTAAACCTGCTACACCTTCTATTGACCCGCTTGATAAAGGTAAGGCCAAACTGGATGATGTTGATACCTCTTCCAAACCTCACACTGAAAGGATTCCTATTAAAGTTTCTAATCAGTTTTCTGTTTTGGAAGAGGACCCTTCTTGGATTGCGGATAAAAAAGAAGTGGATGAGTTTGTTGAGAAAAAAAGGGGTGGGACTTGAGCCAACTATTATCAACTCTTGGTCTCGGTTGAAATTAGACTACTTTATTGGAAGATGGGAAAGAGTTTATGGTAAGGAGTTGGATGGTACTTTGCGTGGCTTTACGCTTCCGGAGAGGATTCACATTCCGGATGATGAGGATGACGATAGTGAGTCGGATGATGATGTTTTATCTGACCATGACACTTTTATGTCTTCTATGGCAAAGGATACCCCTTATGGCACATGGCATAAACAGAAACAGGACATTGATCGCATAATCTCTGAAAAGGATTGGCCTACCACTAAGGAGATGTCTTCTTGGACTGAGAAACAGGTGGATTATTTCTTCAAGCAATGCGTGCATTTATCTGAGGCTGACAGACTATCAATCCTCAAAATCGAGCATTAGCTTCTTTTTGTGTTTTAGATACTCTTTGTTATCCGTCTGTTGTTCTTAGCTTTAGCTTGGTTTTTCTTGTTATGTCTCTTTGAGTCCCTGTCTTGTAGGGTCCTTAGAGTGCTCTTTGTTCTTTTTACTTTTTGAATAAATTTTTTCCTGGGGTTCCGTCCCCTTTTGCCAAAAAAAAAATATATATAACTAATTTTTTTCACGAGTTATATTAAACTTTTCAAACGATTATTTTAAAATACGTAAAAATTAATAGTTTTATTTATTTATTGATTTACTTAAGATCTTGATTTCTATATAAAAATAAGTAAAACTATTAATTTTTATTATGAGTAAAACGTATTGAAAATAAGTAAGATTTTTTTTTTGTTAGTGTGAGTAAAGCGTATTTAAAATAAGTAAACTATTAATTTTTACTTATTTTAAATTATCATTTGAAAATTTAATATTAGTTGTGAAAATTTTAGTTTTATTTTATACCAGACCGCTTGTTTTTGTTAAATATGTTTCACCCACACAAATCCGTATACTCATTTATACTTTATTTTTTATTAATTAATTTTAATATTAATATTTAAATTAAAAAAAGATACATACATATAATGGTTTATATATATGGTATAGAAATATAATAAAGAATAATAAAAAAGAAAAAAAGAAAAAAAGAAAAAAATAATTTAAATTAACAAAACACACACAAACACAAATATGTGTGTGTATATATAGTCTTTTGAAAAATGTGTATAGCATATAATATAGACATATGATAAATAAATAATTAAAAACTGAAAAAGAAAAAAACCAATATATAAGTTATATATTTTTTTAAATTTAAGGAAAAATACGTATAACTCTACAAACCACAAGGACTGAATATGTAACGTTTAAAAAAATCTTTTTTTGACATTTTAAGACATTTTGTTAACAGAGTTAGAGGGAGGGACGAAAATAGAAACAAATTGAAACCACAAGGACAAAAAAAGCAATTTTGAAACCACAAGGACGAAAATAGTTATAATCATCAAACCACAGGGATGAAAATCGTAGTTTACTCCTATTTAACTTATACGACACCTAAATCAACGGTACAAATCTCTGAGATTGTATCAGATGATTGTACCAATAAGGCTAGGGAGAATGGTAGATCACCAGGCACATCTAAACCAGGAAACGTTACTCCTATCAAACCAACTCGGAAAGACAAAGGGAAAGAAAAAATGATTACCCCTGAGTCTGAAGTTGCTAGTTCATCCAGAACTAATGAGAGTGTTCCTAAGAAAAACAATCGTTTTAAAAAACCCAAGAATTCTTCCAAACCAAAGGGACACTCACACAACTTCCATCCGAAGAACAATACTTCTCACTCAAATTCTCAGAATCTCAAGAGTAAGAGTCATAGTTCTCGAAATGTAAGAGATGATCATTTGAGAAATGGTAGGCATAGAGCAAAGGAGAGTGGATCAAAAGAAGGCAATCATCCAAAGCCATTTGCACATAAGCCTAGATTTGTAAAT
Organism: Centaurea solstitialis; assembly: GCA_030169165.1. NCBI lineage: Eukaryota > Viridiplantae > Streptophyta > Magnoliopsida > Asterales > Asteraceae > Centaurea > Centaurea solstitialis. Next base: position 41,296,631 of record CM058043.1, read on the forward strand.
AACAGATTTCATAGTCATGTACCACATACTCCATTTAATGTTTGTGAACATGTTGCTTATGGGTATCGTAGTGACTTTTGTTGTCAAAATTGTTTTCACTTTGGTTATTGAGCAAATGCCTTTGTGAATGAGTACTATGCTCCTAGTTACTTTGGATTCTACAATCACTATAACCACTTTCCTCATGCCAAGAAAAGAAAATCAAAGCCCAAGAAAATGACTCCTAAAAAGAGCAAAGAAGAATCCAAACCTGTTGGTACTAAGCCGAAAGGACTCATTCCCAAATGGGTACCTAAAAATGTTTGCACTTGATTTTGTAGGCCGGTCATGTGTGGTTCATGGAACTAGGTTGTCCCAAAACACATGACCGAGCGAAGGAAACTTCTCAATAACTTCAGAGACAAACATTGTGGGACTTCCTTATATACATTGTTATGTTTTTTTAATTTTTTTGTGTGTGGATTCTTGACTTGAGGGGGAACAGGTATGTATTCTATCCCCTGCATGCACGTGTTTTCGTTCATATGTCTGTATGAGTGTGCATATGTCAAGGGGGAACGTCCCCTATGTATGCATGTTCCAAGGGGGAACGTTGTCTGCCTCCGCTTGTTTCGAGGGGGAACGATGACAGGTATGACAACCGACACTCAGTCACCAAGGTAAGTCTTCTATCTTCTATATTATATCTTAAGGAAAGACTTCACCCTTTCGGACCTCCGGAAGCACCCCAGTTAATATATATATATATATATATATCTGTGTGTGTGTGTGTTTCTTTTTATATTAAATAACAAAAAAGGAAATCAATTCAAATCATTTTTTTAGTTAAAAAAAAATCAGTTTTTTTTAAAAAGAAATGAAAAAAAAAATAGTTTTTTAAAATGAAATGAAAAAGAAAAGAAAATCAAATTTGTTTAAAACAAAAAATTAAAAAAATAATAATAATAATAATAAATAAATAAATAAATAAACAAACAAAAAATATAAAAAAAAAATAAGAAAATCTGATTTCTTTTCCTTATCCTTTTCTTTCTCCCTCCAAGTTTTCACCAAATTCTTTTTTCTTTCCTCTTCTTCTTTCTTCTTCTTCTCCCATCTCTAAGAACCATCACCACCACCCTCCCAACCAGACTCCGACCGAATCCACCACCGTGACCGTGACCGGAAATGAAAACCACCCTTTGATATGTGTCTTGTCGGACCGGAGCTGTGACCGGAAGTGACAACCAGCGACCGGATCTGCCAAGTTTTTTCTTGACCTTCACCGGATCGGCGACCTGACTGGATATGGACCGGCATTGTAGACTTCGCTCTGACCGATGCCTTCGCCGGAATCTAACACGGACCGGAACCCCTCTTCCTCTAAATCCTTTATGTTGACCGGAACTTGTGCTTGTGATCTGTTGTTTGTACGAAGACCGGACTGGAAATCGAATCCCCACAGGATCTGAAAGTGTTGACCAGACCGGACCGGACTGGAGTCCTCTCGACCGGACCGGAACCGTGACCGGAGACCGGCAACCGGACCGGAAACCGGCTGTTATACCTCTCCCGGACCAAAATTCACCCTTACACCTATTAAGTCAAATCTAGAACCGGAACCGGATCTCGCCGGACCGGAGAACCAATCCTCCTTCCGGACGGAATCAAATCCAGGACCGGACCCTTTGATCGTACTTCATCTCAACCGAAACCCACCCTTCTTGATTTTCCGGGCACGGCTGTGTGACCGGACTGATCTTACCGCTGACCTCGTTTCAGATCTACTTTTGCTTGACCAAACCGGAGTCCTCATCACCGGACCAGAATTTCTACCGTCGACCGTAGTTATAGATCGTAACCGGACCACCCACCGAATCTGAAGTCGTTTCCATCCCGATCTCTCACCGATGACCGGAACTTTCGCCGGTGACCGAAGCTTTCGCCGGTGATGAGTGACCGAAGGCTGTGTTAGTCGACCGAACCTTCCTCTTCTTCTTTTTATTTTTTTTGTTCTTGTGTGAGTTTTTTTCTTATTGGACATATGAACTTATGTATGTGAGTTCTTGAATGTTGTTCTTCTTGAATATGATTGAGATACACAAATCCCACACACCTTGGAGTTTCAATTGTGTTCGATCTTCAGTGGTTATACCGAGTAATTTACAAGCACCATAACATGTTTGATTGGTAAGATCTGTTGGATTCTACATTCTTCAGACTTGAGAAATAATTCACACTCAATGTGTTGTGCTATTCTTTACCAAATCCTTAGATTTAGTAAACAATAACACATCTCAATGTTGTGTGTTTTATCTCTCACTTATGCCGTTACCTCGATACTAACATCCTATCTTTCAGGTACAATGGCGAACCCCAGATTTCCCACATCATTTTGATGATGATCACACCACCACCTCCTCCCAATCAAAACCGGAGGACATAACGAACCTAACATCACAAAAGAAAACAAAAAAAGTTAGAATTTCAGTATTTGAGTCCAGAATAAGATTTCGAATGGTATCCAAGCCCTTTTGAAGGCATCCAGGCCCTGTCTGAAGGCATCTAACATTTTTCTTTGATACCAACACTTCCCATGGATACCATCCCATACCTCTTTTGGATACCAACACTTTATATGCCATACCCAAAACATCCATATGTCATACCCATCACTCCGTATGCCATACCCCAAACTTTATGGCATACGCCAAACACGTTATGGGAGTTTTTTTCACATTTAATATGGTTTTCAAAAAAAATTAGCAGATGTAAGGCTGTATTTTATTTGTTTTCAAAACTAGAGTGATCGGACTTCCAAAGTCCGAACACTTTGTACACATAGTCCACATGTCATTCCCTCCTAAAAAGAGCCAAAAGTGTTCGGACTTTGGAAGTCCGAACACTTTTCTTTTCTGCCATGTGTACAAAGTGTTCGGACTTTGGAAGTCCGATCACTCTAGTTTTGAAAACAAGAAAAAAACAACCATACTTTTGCTATTTTTTTGGAAAACCACATTAAATGTGAAAAAAACTCACCTTATGGCAACCCCAAAGACTCATGATACACTGATGGCGATGCCACTTGCATTACTTGATGCTGTCGATCATCATTCACCGACTGTGAGAGCATACTTAGGTGTATCACCTCTACCAGCATCTCCAGAGCCGGAGACTGGCACCCAGAGGTATCCTTTAGGAGAGTGAGTGAGGGTATCAACCGTGGTCATTCACCTGGGGGTGGTGACCAAGGGAGTGAGGATGAGGAGTCGGGGGAGATGACGGGGGTAGATTAGGCGGTGATGATGATCGCTCCGGAGCTAATACCTCACATACTTATGACGGTCACCAAAGCCCTTTACTTTACCTTTTGGTGGACTATGATTCTGATGACTCCGGTGATGACCACCCATCTGAGGGTGAGGACGACATAAGGTTTGAGGGAGACCTAACAGTCGAAGAAAGTGAGCAGAGAGAGGGAAGTAAAAGAATTGATGAGTGGGAGACAGGACCAGAGGTTTTAACCGGTCCTCCCCCACCCTTAGGTAGTAGCCGGGCAGCCACATCCGCTACCCGCACGTATTCGTTAGATGCGGGTATTGAAGAAGACACCTCCCACCCAGAGGTGCAATTGCACGCCCCACCTAGCCACTCATCCATCTCTCAAAAGGTGGGTGTTTCATTCCACGGGGACAAAGCACAACGGCTATCAAGCCCTCACTTGGAGGGTGATGATATTGAAACAGGAGGATCCCTGCCCTGATCCCCACACTTCCTTCATGTGCACCAGAGTCTAAAGCCATATACACTCATAGGTACACATACTGTCAGTCTATGTGATGCAGTCTCAGCTCCACGCATCTCGAGTCTATGTGACCTGATCGGAACCCCGAGAGTGGTGTCCACGATTGGCGTTTCACAATGACCGGCGGGAAGTCCTACCATTGTCACTATCACGCCAGCCATGAACGTAGGCCACACCGTTGCAACAGCGGTTGTGTAAACGGAACGTCTATGTGACATCGGAGTTACTTACCCGACATCCGTTGTCAGGGAAATTGTGGATAGCGCCCTAAAGGCTGTCCATGAGGAATTTGTACATCATCACCTCCATGACCGACTGCACCCGACTACTTGTTTGATGAGTTGAGGATTTTCTTATGGCGAAACCGATCTCCCGTGGGAATCTCCACGAGGAAGAAACCAATCTTCTGGGTTATCTACAGCAGTTTGCTTACACATCACTTCCCATGTACCATCCCGAGCCGGCTACTTCCTCTTCTCAAGAGGTAGTCTCATCTATCCAACAGCTCGAAGGGAAGCTTGACTCTTTGACGACAGAGGTACGAGGTGATTTGACAGTGGTCAAAGGCTCCATTTCAGACATGCTCACTCAGATCCGAGCCCTTGAGACTACTTGTCATGCTATAGCCGAGCCACCATGCACAGACACGACGACCGATATGACCCCAATCGCCGTGAGGGGGAAATCCGTAAGAAGGATCAGCTTGACTTCTCAGTTCCGACACGCACATCTTCCGGCGCCGTGCCTTCAGGTACTCATATGGGGACCGGTGCCGATGTATATCATTCTCAGCCTGGTTAGAAGCCGATGGCAGATTCAGCGAAGGGTCGAGAGATTGTCATTTTTTGTCAACCCTGAAATCTCTCACCCTGACCGTGTAGCCGCTACAGATGATGAGCTTAAGAATATCATCAACCTTGATGATTTCTTCTTCGATGACGAATACACTCAGTTTCCAGTCTCAGAGCCTCAAGTGAAAGAAGAGGATGATCCTTCAGATGATTATGAGTCATGCATGGAGAGCTATAGTTCTGACTCTCCACTTCTGGTACCACATCAGTTACTTTCGGGTATGGAGATGTACAGTTGTGAGTCTTCACCCCCTATGTCTCCACATCACTCTCCAGCACCATCTCCACCGCCTACATGTGACATGCCTCCGTCACATCGGTCTCCTCTTCCTTTTACGCCGTCTCCTACATATAAAGGTCTTCAGCCAAGGGTACCGTCTCACCCACCATCTCCAGTCCTGAATGTATCCTCTTCTCCACATCCTAGGGCTCCGAGCATGTCTTTCATAATTAGAGCTCCGATCAACTCTGTTACTCATGGCCCCCAGTGACCGATCCATGGTCAATGGGTTCAACTGCCAGTCTCACCTCCGAAGGTGATCCTTGAGAAGGACAAGGGTGTACCATCTACTCGTTGAAAGTATGTGGAGCCACGGAAGCAAGTCATGAGGGATAGAGAAATGAGGTATGGTAGATACCTTGAGAAGACCAACCGAGAAGCGTCAAGAGAGACCGCCACCACCACTATCTCGGAGAGATGAGGGATGAGGGATCATCAAAGAAACTCAAGGAGACTAAAGCATTAAAGAGAAAGTCATTGAGCCATCATCAACAAAGGCGAAGAAATTGACACAAAGGGGGAAATTGTTAGAAATCTTGTTAGTTGTGTCAATTTTGTAATTACTTAAACTTTGCTTCATTTATGTAAATTGTAGTTGAGGCCCATTGTTTAGGCCCATCTATTTTAAAAAGCCTAGTCCATTAGAGTTTAGTATAAATAGGAGTTGATTTCTCATTTGTACTTGGTCACTTCTCTTACACCTTTGAATGGAAATCTATCTTGGATCATGTAACTAGCATTTACATCATAGAGATCTAAGTGTTCTTGATTGATTGATTTGGAACCTACAACTCTAAAATAAAATTTCATTATTTATAAATAATCTATAAAATAGTTAGGTTAAAAAGATGAAAATTTTAAATTTCAAGAATATCAAGAATAGAATTGTAATAAAATCTAAACAAATTAATTTATATCTATTTTTAATATTTAATAATAGGGTTTACTTCACCAGAGTGTATCCAACTTGTCACGAAAAGTTATTGTATGTATTGGACTTTGATTTTGTCCATTGTATGTATCAAACTTATAATAACCTACCATTTGATGTATTTTGATACACTTTTGTGACAAGTTGGATACACTTTCGTGGTAGGTTTTGATAAGTTTGATACATACACTCGGTAGTTTTGATATGTTTGATACATACAATAGAAAAAATAGAAGTTCAATACATACAACAACTTTTCCTGACAAGTTGGATACACTCCAGTGAAGTAAACCCTTAATAATATAAGTAATTAAAAAAATATTCAATATTAGACTCATTTTGAAGGTATTGTCGGGACGATCATAATGATATAATTTATTGAAAAGAAAAACAAAAATTTTAATACATTTTAATTAATATATATTATTTACCTTAATATGATAAGAATGTAAAGTGAAAAATGAGAAATTAAGGGATAAAAAGTAATATAATCAAATAATTCTAAAAATACAAAATGTAAATTATAAAGATAATTATACCTATTAATATGCTATTTAAAAAAAAATAAGAATACATGGTGATATGTTGGATTTTGCAGCATGTGTTGATGATGTAGAAATCTTTGATGTTCGTTTTATGGGTATTCATCATACGTGGTGTCAGAAACCAAGAGAGGAGGCGGGGTTGCAAAGGAAGTTGGATCAGATGCTAGCTAATACGGAGTTTACCACATCTTTTCATGATGCAACGGCCACTTTTCTGCCAAGAGGCCTGTCTGACCATTCTCCGGGGCTTCTTTCTTTTAAGGGAGATCTTCGGAAGCGGATATTTGGTTTTAAATTTGACAATTTTTTGGTGCAGGATAGTTGGTTTTTGCAGGTTGTTAAGGATGGCTGGGATGTTCATATTGAGGGCACATTCATGTTTTGGGTGACGTCAAAGTTGAAGAATCTTAAAAAACCACTCCGTAGGTTACGTTCCTCTTATGGTAATCTTACGGAGAGAACCATTCGGTTGAAGCATGAGTTAGACACGGTGCAATTGGCTATTGATATTGATCCATCTAACGACTTACTTAGAGAGGATTTGGAGCATTTGCGTGACGCCTATCAACAAGCATGTTGGATGGATTTGAGTGCAGTTAGGCAACGTGCTAAAGTCAAGTGGCTTATGGAGGTTGATTCTAACAAAAAATATTTTCACCAAGTGCTCAAGGAAAAGAGGAATTCGCAGCATTTTTATTCGATTCCTAATGGAGATGGTGATTATGTGTATAGTTCGGATGTTGCTTTAGCTTTTATTGATCACTTTAAATCGATCATTGGCACTTTAGATACGTCGGTAGTCCCTGTTATGCTTGATGATCTGTTCACCAAGAGGATCTCGGTCACGGAGGAAAATTTTATGATCAGGCCGGTTCTGGATGATGAAATTAAGTCTGCATTGTTTCGAATTGGAAATGATAAAGCGCCGGGGTCGGATGGATTTTCGTCAAAGTTTTTCAAGGCGGCTTGGGAGGTTGTTGGCTCGGATGTTATGTTGGCGATACACAACTTCTTTTATAGAGGTCGGTTGGCTAAGGAACTCAATCATACTTTATTGTGCTTGCTCCCGAAATCAGTGAACGCAACTTCGGTTGCTCATTTTCGGCCTATTGCGTGTTGCTCGGTCCTTTATAAGTGTATCTCCAAAGTAATTGTTGAACGAATGAAGCCTGTATTGGATACTTTGGTTAGTGATTCACAGTCTGCTTTTATTCTTGGTAGAAAGATTGGTGATAATATCCTTATGGCTCATGAGCTAGTAGTAGGGTACCATTTGCATAAAGGCCCTCCAAGGTGTGCTTTCAAAATAGATCTGCGTAATGCATATGACATGGTTTCGTGGGATTACTTGTTTTGTATGTTGCGGGGGTTGGGTTTCCATGAGGTTCTCATCAAATGGATCACGGAGATGGTTTCAACGGCTTCATTTTCTATTTCTCTTAATGGTGAGACTTTTGGCCACTTTATGGGTAAGAGGGGTATTCGGCAAGGTGATCTGCTTTCGCCGTATCTTTTCACGATTGTAATGGAGGGTTTCTCTATGCTCTTTCTGCAATGTTTTCGGGAAGCTGAGCATTTCGGCTACCATCTGGGTTGTTCTGATCTAGAGTTAACCCACTTGTGCTTTGTAGATGATATGTTTGTATTCACTTGTGGGGATGTTACTTCAGTTGGTGTGCTTAAGAAGGCATTGGACTTGTTTGCTAGTCGATCGGGTCTTTCACCGAATCTGCAAAAGAGTGATGTTTTCTTCGGTAATGTTCCTGATTCGGAGAAAGTGGCTATTTTACATTGTTTGCCGTTTAGGGAAGGTTCTTTCCCGATTCGGTATCTTGGAGTACCTCTTTCTCCGGTTGCTCTCAGGGTATCTGATTATGGAGGCCTTCTTGCAAAGGTTCGGGCCAGAGTTCATAACTGGAAGTCCAAGTTCTTGTCTTTTGGTGGTAGACGTCAGTTAGTCATCTCAGTATTACAATCTTTGCAACTTTATTGGATGGCGGTTTTTCTATTTCCTTCGGGGGTAGTGCATGATTTGGAGTCTTGTTTTCGTGACTTTCTTTGGGTGCAGGGAGATTCATCAAGAGGTAAGTGTAAAGTGGCGTGGGATTTGGTTTGTAGGCCGTTTGAGTCTGGCGGTCTTGGGATAAAGCGGTTGTCTATTTGGAATCGGGCGATTTTAGCTAAAAACTTATGGGCGGTGGTAACTCGTCGCCAAAGCTTATGGGTTCGTTGGGTTCACAATCATATTTTGCGTGGTGTTAGTATTTGGGTAGCAAAGAGAAATAATCGTTGGTCATGGTTGTTCACGAAATTAATGTCCATTTGTGAAGAGGTTAGGAGGTTTGTTTCGGTTCGTATTGGAGATGGTCTTACTTCGAATGCGTAGGAGGATTCATGGTTACCGTGCGGTCTGCTTTCTAAGGTGTTACCTTATAGAGTGTTTCATGCATCTTCTTTCACCACTTCTACTTCAGTGCGACAGATCTTAGAAGTTTGGGAGCATGAATGCCCTACTTCGTGGACATTGCGTATTCCGAACTTGGCTACTTTCACATGGCCTACGCTTGATGTTGATAGGTCGGACTCGGTGTGTTGGGATATCAATGTTTTGGGACATGAGGATTTTACAATCAGACGTGCCTATAAGTCCCTTGCGGGTGACGCTCCGGTGGTGCTTTGGTCAAAGAAGGTTTGGTTTAAAGGTCACATCCCGAAACATTCTTTTTGTCTTTGGCTTGCTTGTTTGGGTAGGCTACCCACGCAGGATCGTATTTCTAATTGGAAGCATAAGCCTCCTGATATGCGGTGTAGCCTTTGCAATTTGTGCATGGATTCTCATGCGCATCTGTTTTTTCAATGTACGTTTTCTAGCAATGTTTGGCAGATTGTGAGGCATAGAGTTGGCTGGTTAGTGGCCCCTGTCACGTGGGATGTGATGGTGGATGTTTTGGCTGACCCTTCTCAAATTCCAAAAACGATGTTGCATAAGTTGGTGTTGGCGGCGTTAGTGCATATGATCTGGAAAGAGAGGAATAGTCGTCTCTTCACTTCGGATAGGTTGCCGGAAATTAAAGTTGCCCAAAACATCTTGGAAGTGGTTCACAATCGTCTAGCTTGGAAGAGAAGGAAGCGAAAGTGGATTACTCATGGAGTGGATGCGACTTGATTGGAGTTTTGTTAGATTTGTTTGGTTATCTTGCCTTTTGTTTGGAGGCGTTGGTCTTGTATTTATTTTTATTCTTGGTATAAGTCGATAGGGCTTCGTCTCTTTTGGTTGTTGGTTGTGTGGTATGGTTTGGTGTCGGAATTCTTTTGTAACCGATACCTTTGGATGCTGTTTTTCTCTGTTTTCTTTCTTTACTTTATTAAATTGCCTGGTTTTCCCTTCAAAAAAAAAATCATTTGATATATTTTCTTTAATTGACCAATGAAATGACTCAATTTCATAATAATGATGTAAGCATATAGATTATGTATTTTTATATTTTTGTTGTTATCATTAATTTTTGAGTGAATTATAATTTTGAGTATCTGTAGTTTCATGTTTTAAACGTACCCTATTTCTATTATAAAATTTAACATGTTGGTTCCTGATGGAATCACTCTAGGATAGGGATGGCAACGGGGCGGGTTTGGGGCGGGGATTGGTCCCCCCGTCCCCGTCCCCGTTTAAAATATTTTTCCCCGTCCCCGCTTAAAAACCCGCGGGGATTTAAACGGGGATCCCCGTCGGGGAAACGGGGAAACCCGCGGGGAAACGGGGATACCCGTTTACTGTAAATGGGGGATTATATGGGTATTTTTCCCCGCGGGGATACCCATCACCGTTAAAATATAAACAATCCAAATATACCAAAAATTATATGATCCAAATATAAACAAAAACGAGTATTAATACGACGAGTCCAAATAAAATAAGTCCCAACAAAACAACAAGTCCGAATAAAACTACAAGTCCAAATAAAACTACAACTATATAATGGTTTACTGATTTAGGGTTAGAGACTTAGATAATTGATGGAGGCTATTTATATTTTCCATTTATAATTATATAATATATATATATATAAAATAATAGTATCGGGTATCGGGTATCGGGGACGGGTATCGGGTAATCGGGGCGGGGATCACCATACCCGTCCCCGTCCCCATCCCCATCCCCGTCAAAATTTATTCGGATTTCCCCGTCCCCGTCCCCGTCCCCGTTTATCATCCCCAAACCCGCCCCGTTTAAGTCGGGTTTCGGATTTCCCCGTCGGGTTCGGATTTTTTTGCCATCCCTACTCTAGGACCCAGCTAGTTAATTTATTTGAGGGTCCAAATCGTTAAAATACTATAGGGACATAGCTTGTAGAAAAAATGTACCCACACACAAATCAAAAAATGTACTCCCATTTTTTGGGAGTGGTTGCATATGTAACAATAAAACTTGAAACCATAACTTTCTTGGGATGAAATGGAAAGCATAATTTATTTTAGGATAAAACCAAATTTTTACAACTTTTAGGGATTATATGTAAAAATTAATGGTTGATGATATGATTTTCATCTTTAGAGAATTTAATATGTTCAACTTACATCCTTTTTTTTCTCAAATTTCATTTTATACCATATCATATTAGATAATAGATTAATTGTTAGCTAAAAATATACTAAAATATACGTATTTTTTTTAATAAACTACACCACCATTAGAAAGGTCTTGTTGAAACGAGTCCAATGTTAAATATAATGTGTGAATAAGAAATACAATATTTAAGCAATGATAAATAAACATTATCATAACAATTATCTTTGATTTATTTAATTTTTTGAATAAAGTTTAACGTGAATAATAAGAACAACTTTTTTTCCACACAGTTTAACTTGAATACATAGTTTTACTAGCATTTTTGGGTTAAAGCTAATAAATTTCACTATAATAAAATCGAATTATCGGACGACTAAAATAAAAAAAAAATATTCTAATAGAGTGTTTTATCTCACGTTAATTTATAGCATCAAACACAAAAGTGTCCTATGTAACAAAAATCCTAATAAAAAAACAAGGATTTTTAAACTTTTTTTTTGCTTTCCGAAAAATTTCCGACAAAAATTTAAAAAAACATATAGTTTTTAATGTCTGTCGGAAATTAAAAGATTTTCAAATAATCCATTTTTAAAGAAAACATTTTATAAAGATATTTTAAATTTCCTACGGAAATTGAAATATAATTTATCATTTAATTGCCTTCGAAAATTTGTCGGAAACTTTTAAGACTTTTATCATTTAAATGTTAAAACAACATTAATTGAGTTCTTAAAGATAAATTAACAGATATTTTAATTTTCATCAAAATCGATCAAAAATCCGTCACAAACTTTTTAAAGAATATATAACTTTTTTTTATTTAAATATCGGTGACGGATTTCCGACGGATGGTTGTCTATGTTGACTTTTATTGACTATTTTTAATCCCGTCGAAAATTCATTGTAAATCCGACGGAAAGTTTCCGATGAAAAAATCCGTTGCAAAGAATCGTCGGAAAAACTTATTTTTTTAGTAATGAATATATATAGTTAAAAATTTCATTATCTTATTTTAAAATTTTATTAAAATTAATATGTAAATACAAATGACACAATAACCTAATAAATTTATAAAGGCTATATATAGGTGAATTATATCCGCACCTCCTTAGAGGAGGGGGTGAGAGAGTTAGTAGTATGAGTGCATGTATGGGACCCAAAGACAAGGCCCAATATTTTTATGTGAGTGAAAAAGGTTAAAATAACAATCTCCTGTATATATAACAGATATAGTTATACGGACATCTACCCATATCTAAACTATTTTAAAAATTTTAAAAATGAATTGTATTCATTAAATGGATTTCCTATTTATTGTTAATCATTAATTTATATTTTAACCATAATAATAGTTAAATTCCATTCTCGAGTTCGATGTACTACAACTAACTCCGTTTTTCATGTTGTTATATATGTAAACTCAGTTTTTGCATGTTGTTATACATGTAAACTCAGTTTTTCATGTTATATATGTTCGTTGTGTTTTCTTTGATTTTTTTTCATCTTGCCGCATTATGCGGGTATGTAACTAGTGTAATTACAATGTACGAGATATCATTGTAAACTTTTACATCCGTGTATCGTGCGGGTACATGTTACCGATGGGCAATCTGTCGGTAATTAAAAAATTTTTAATTCTTTTTGGCCGTCTGTAATCCACTGGGTAACATAATTAATTATTAAATTGTTTTAAATAAATAAATTCCGCCAGAAATCCATCGGAAACGTAATTAATAATTAATTAATTAAACTATATTAATTAAAAAAATTAATTCCGTCGGAAAATTAATAAATAATTAAATATTTATTAAATTTAATTTTCGTCAGAAATCCATCGAAAACTGAAGCCGTCAGTAATTTAATTTTCGACCATCGATTGTCCGACCGAGCATTTCCGACGGTTTTTTGACGGATTTTCATTTTCCTGATGGATTTCCGACGGATTTTGGCCGTCGGAAATGGTGTTTTTTTGGTAGTGAATAGAACAAATTTATGTTAATTAATATCTTAAGTCCTAGAATTAAATGAAAAAATGCGAAAGTATATCTTAAAGTAGAAATTCTTACGGTTATCACAATATTTGAGGTTCTTGCTTGATACACACACGAACACACACACAGATATATATATATATATATATCAAGTGATTGATCTATATAAATTTTTTTCAATATTTCATTTGCGTACCAGAAATTAGAAATATATATATATATATATAAAACCGTTTTCTTGTATTTTTTCGTGAACAGGCAAATATGGTTAAAACATACCCTTGCCCTTACTCAGTCACCCCTCTCACATCGATCATGGATGCAGCTCAAGCCACCATGTTTGGGTTGTGCACTAATCGAAATGGGAGCGATTGGAAGTTGGGTTGGAATGTCACACTTCTAACAGTGACTTATTCGGTATGTACTTTAGCATGGTCAGTGCACTAAATATGTGTTTGTTGACACAATGTTTTTATTATACAACGTAATTTTGTATATACCCAGTTTCTATCATTGAAATACTAAGACATCATCATAACAAATTTTGTTAGGGTATGTTGGCATCTGGATTGATTTTTATGTTTATCACATTGTGTGTGCAAATGAGAGATCCATTATTTGTATCAGCTTTCAATCCTCTTATGCTTGTTATTGTGGCGATCGTTGGATCTTTACTTTTGAACGAAAGATTACACTTGAGAAGGTACGTTAATCATCTTGTTTTATTTCAATGGAATTTAAAGATTTTAACTTGTTTTATATACATTTGAAAATGAGTTACTTTTATAGTGTATTGGGTGCAATATTGATAATAGTGGGACTCTACATTGTATTGTGGGGCAAAAGCAAAGAGCTGAAGAAGGTGGTTCAATTGTGTCCAGTAAAAGACTCTAGCATAGAAACCAAAAATGGTTTAATCATTGGTGAACCAGAATGCTCTAGTTTTGGAATCGGTGGGGATGGTGAATTTAAACACTCAAGTGTGCAAGATGACAATGATGAACCAAGACGTATCGTTATCACCTCATAAGCATGAACAATTGCTTGTTTATGACACTTATGGAGCAGCAAAAAACGAAGAAACTGGTTAGATTCTTGTATTAATGATATGGTAGATAAATATTGATGATCCTAGAAAAATACAAGGGAAAAAATAGAACATGTTTTGGTTTTAAGTACTTTCTAGGATATGATTTCCTGTAAAGGTGACACACTATGTTGTGCATCTATTATATCGTCACCATGAAGGATTTTCTATGGAAATTAATTTACATAATAGCATTTTTGGGTTAAAGCTAATAAATTTCACTATAATAAAATCGAATTATAGGACAACTAAAATAAAAAAGTATTCTAATAGAGTGTTTTATCTCACGCTAATTTATAGGATCAAACACAAAAGTGTCCTACGTAAAAAAACATCCTAATAAAAAAATAAGGATTTTTAAATTTTTTTTTCTTTCCGAAAAATTTCCATCAAATACTTAAAAAAACATATAGTTTTTAATGTCTGTCGGAAATTAAAAGATTTTCAAAATAATCCATTTTTAAAGAAAAACATTTTATAAAGATATTTTAAATTTTTTACGAAATTTAAAATATAATTATCATTTAATTGCCTTCGAAAATTTGTCAGAAACTTTTAAGACTTTTTATCATTTAAATGTTAAAACAACTTTAATTAAGTTCTTAATGATAAATTAATAGATATTTTAATTTTCATCACAAATCGATCAAAAATCCGTCACAAACTTTTTAAAGAATATATAACTTTATTTTATTTAAATATCGGTGACGGATTTCCGACGGATGGTTATCTATGTTGACTTTTATTGACTATTTTTAATCTCGTCGAAAATTCATTGTAAATCCGACGGAAAGTTTCCGATGAAAAAATCCGTTGCAAAGAATTGTCGGAAAAACTTATTTTTTTAGTAGTGAATATATATAGTTAAAAATTTCATTATCTTATTTTAAAATTTTATTAAAGTTAATATGTAAATACAAATGACACTATAACCTAATAAATTTATAAAGGCTATATATAGGTGAATTATATCCCCACCTCCTTAAAGGAGGGGGTGAGAGAGTTAGTAGTATGAGTGCATGTATGGTACCCAAAGACAAGGCCCAATATTTTTATGTGAGTGAAAAAGGTTAAAATAACAATCTCCTGTATATATAACATATATAGTTATACGGACATCTACCCATATCTAAACTATTTTAAAAAATTTTAAAATGAATTGTATTCATTAAATTTATATTTTAACCATAATAATAGTTAATATTCCATTATCGAGTTCGATGTACTACAACTAACTCCGTTTTTCATGTTGTTATATATGTAAACTCAGTATTTCATGTTATATATGTTCGTTGTGTTTTCTTTGATTTTTTTTCATCTCGCCGCATTATGCGGGTATGTAACTAGTGTAATTACAATGTACGAGATATCATAGTAAACTTTTACATCCGTGTATCGTGCGGGTACATGTTACCGATGGGCAATCTGTCGGTAATTAAATATTTTTTTAATTCTTTTTGGCCGTCTGTAATCCGTTGGGTAACATAATTAATTATTAAATTATTTTAAATAAATAAATTCCGCCAGAAATCCATCGGAAACGTAATTAATAATTAATTAATTAAACTATATTAATTAAAAAAATTAATTCCGTCGGAAAATTAATAAATAATTAAATATTTATTAAATTTAATTTTCGTCAGAAATCCATCGAAAACTGAAGCCGTCAGTAATTTAATTTTCGACCATCGATTGTCCGACCGAGCATTTCCGACGGTTTTTCGACGGATTTTCATTTTCCTGATGGATTTCCGACGGATTTTGGCCGTCGGAAATGGTGTTTTTTTGGTAGTGAATAGAACAAATTTATGTTAATTAATATCTTAAGTCCCAGAATTAAATGAAAAAATACGAAAGTATATCTTAAAGTAGAAATTCTTACGGTTATCACAATATTTGAGGTTCTTGCTTGATACACACACGAACACACACAAACACACACAGATATATATATATATATATATATATCAAGTGATTGATCTATATAATATTTTTTCAATATTTCTTTTGCGTACCAGAAATTAGAAATATATATATAACCGTTTTCTTGTATTTTTTCGTGAACAGGCAAATATGGTTAAAACATACCCTTGCCCTTACTCAGTCACCGCTCTCACATCGATCATGGGTGCAGCTCAAGCCACCATGTTTGGGTTATGCACTAATCGAAATTGGAGCGATTGGAAGTTGGGTTGGAATGTCACACTTCTAACAGTGACTTATTCGGTATGTACTTTAGCATGGTCAGTGCACTAAATATGTGTTTGTTGACACAATGTTTTTATTATACAACGTAATTTTGTATATACCCAGTTTCTATCACTGAAATACTAAGACATCATCATAACAAATTTTGTTAGGGTATGTTGGCATCCGGATTGATTTTTATGTTTATCACATTGTGTGTGCAAATGAGAGGTCCATTATTTGTATCAGCTTTCAATCCTCTTATGCTTGTTATTGTGGCGATCGCTGGATCTTTACTTTTGAACGAAAGATTACACTTGAGAAGGTACGTTAATCTTCTTGTTTTATTTCAATGGAATTTAAAGATTTTAACTTGTTTTATATACATTTTAAAATGAGTTACTTTTATAGTGTATTGGGTGCAATATTCATAATAGTGGGACTCTACATTGTATTGTGGGGCAAAAGCAATGAGCTGAAGAAGGTGGCTCAATTGTGTCCAGTAAAAGGCTCTAGCATAGAAACCAAAAATGGTTTAATCATTGGTGAACCAGAATGCTCTAGTTTTGGAATCGGTGGGGATGGTGAATTTAAACACTCAAGTGTGCAAGATGACAATGATGAACCAAGACGTATCGTTATCACCTCATAAGCATGAACAATTGCTCGTTTATGACACTTATGGAGCAGCAAAAAACGAAGAAACTGGTTAGATTCTTGTATTAATGATATGGTAGATAAATATTGATGATCCTAGAAAAATACAAGGGAAAAAATAGAACATGTTTTGGTTTTAAGTACTTTCTAGGATATGATTTCCTGTAAAGGTGACACACTATGTTGTGCATCTATTATATCGTCACCATGAAGGATTTTCTATGGAAAATAATTTACATAATAGCATTTTTGGGTTAAAGCTAATAAATTTCACTATAATAAAATCGAATTATAGGACAACTAAAATAAAAAAGTATTCTAATAGAGTGTTTTATCTCACGCTAATTTATAGGATCAAACACAAAAGTGTCCCACGTAAAAAAACATCCTAATAAAAAAATAAGGATTTTTAAATTTTTTTTTGCTTTCCGAAAAATTTCCAACAAATATTTAAAAAAACATATAATTTTTAACGTCTGTCGGAAATTAAAAGATTTTCAAAATAATCCATTTTTAAAGAAAAACATTAAGATATTTTAAATTTTTTGCGAAATTTAAAATGTAATTATCATTTAATTGCCTTCGAAAATTTGTCAGAAACTTTTAAGACTTTTATCATTTAAATGTTAAAACAACATTAATTAAGTTCTTAATGATAAATTAACAGATATTTTAATTTTCATCACAAATCGGTCAAAAATCCGTCACAAACTTTTTAAAGAATATATAACTTTATTTTATTTAAATATCGGTGACGGATTTCCGACGGATGGTTGTCTGTGTTGACTTTTATTGACTATTTTTAATCTCGTCGAAAATTCATTGTAAATCCGACGGAAAGTTTCCGATGAAAAACTTATTTTTTTTAGTAGTGAATATATATAGTTAAAAATTTTATTATGTTATTTTAAAATTTTAATAAAATTAATATATAAATACAAATGACACTATAACCTAATAAATTTATAAAGGCTATATATAGAATTATATCCTCACCTCTTTAGAGGGAGTGAGATAGTTAGTAGTATGAGTGTATGTGTGGGACCCAGAGACAAGATCCAATATTTTTAAGTGAGTGAATAAGGTGAAAATAACAATATAACAGATATAGTTATACAGACATCTATCCATATCTAAACTATTTTAAATTTTTTTTAAATAAATTGTATTCATTAAATGCATTTTGCTATTTATTGTTAATCATTAATTAAGCTTTAACCATAATAATAGTTAATATTTTCAACCTTTTAATTTTATTATATAATTTCAATATATATTCAATATATTAATAATACTTTACTTTTTTATTCTAATAAATTATTAAATTAACTTATTCGATTTTTATAAGTCTACGTATAATATCTAGTTTTTATCTTATTTTTATCAAGGTTCTAGAAAACGCGCTTTAGCGCCTCCATGGCGTGCCATGGCGTCAAGGCGTGGCCTTGCTGCCACGTTAACCCCCTTGGTTTCGAGGTAACGTGTCGAGCTCGCTATGGCTTGCCATGAACCTCCATGGCGCGTTATGCCGGTATAATTTTGTTCTTAGTGTACTTCAAAATTCAATTATAATTTTTCATTAGTATCAATTAAAAATTTTCCACTAATATTGATTAGAATTTAGAAATTATTTTGTTTATCATGTTATATGAATTTAAGTTCTTATTGTTTAAGACACTGACATAATACATATACACATATATACATATACATTGTATATAGATTTGCCACCTTAAGCCACGCCTTGGAAAACGCCATGGCCTCGCCATAACTCGTAAGGCTTGAGGCTTGACCTCGCCGCCATGCCACGCCTTACGCCATTTAAAACCATGATTTTTATTATAATAACAAACATCATATATCACAAAAAATATATTAGAAATTAAAAAAATAAAAGTGCATAAGAATAACGTAATAAGAAATTCAAAAACTACTAAATTTAAAAGCATAACTCAAGTTTGTTGCAAAAGAAAAACCAAATCTAGAATTTCATTTGTCTCTTGTATATTTAATCATATACAATATATATATATATATATATATGCACATACACACACTGCTAGAAAAATAAAAAAATAAGGATTTTTAAATTTTTTTGCTTTCCGAAAAATTTCCAACAAATATTTAAAAAGACATATAGTTTTTAATGTCTGTCGGAAATTAAAAGATTTTCAAAATAATCCATTTTTAAAGAAAAACATTTTATAAAGATATTTTAAATTTTTTACGAAATTTAAAATATAATTATCATTTAATTGCCTTCGAAAATTTGTCAGAAACTTTTAAGACTTTTATCATTTAAATGTTAAAACAACATTAATTAAGTTCTTAATGATAAATTAACAGATATTTTAATTTGCATCACAAATTGGTCAAAAATCCATCACAAACTTTTTAAAGAATATATAACTTTATTTTATTTAAATATCGGTGACGGATTTCCGACAGATGGTTGTCTATGTTGACTTTTATTGACTATTTTTAATCTCGTCGAAAATTCATTGTAAATCCGACGGAAAGTTTCCGATGAAAAAATCCGTTGCAAAGAATCGTCGGAAAAACTTATTTTTTTAGTAGTGAATATATATAGTTAAAAATTTTATTATTTTATTTTAAAATTTTATTAAAATTAATATATAAATACAAATGACACTATAACCTAATAAATTTATAAAGGCTATATATAGGTGAATTATATCCTCACCTTCTTAGAGGGAGTGAGAGAGTTAGTAGTATGAGTGTATCTATGGGACCCAGACACAAGACCCAATATTTTTATGTGAGTGAATAAGGTGAAAATAACAATATCCTGTATATATAACAGATATAGTTATACAGACATCTATCCATATCTAAACTATTTTAAATTTTTTAAAATGAATTGTATTCATTAAATGCATTTCCTATTTATTGTTAATCATTAATTGAATTTTAACCATAATAATAGTTAATATTTTTAACCTTTTTATTTTATTATATAATTTCAATATATTAATAATATTTTACTTTTTTATTCTAATAAAGTATTAAATTAACTTATTCAATTTTTATAAGTCTAAGTATAATATCTAGTTTTTATCTTATTTTTATCAAGGTTCTAGAAATGCGCTTTAGCGCCTCCATGGCGTGCCATGGCGTCAAGACGTGGCTTTGCTGCCACGTTAACCCCTTGGTTTCGAGGTAACGTGTCGAGCTCGCTATGGCTTGCCATGACCCTCCATGGCGCGTTATGCCGGTATAATTTTGTTCTTAGTGTACTTCAAAATTCAATTATAATTTTTTATTAGTATCAATTAAAAATTTTCCACTAATATTGATTAGAATTTAGAAATTATTTTGTTTATCATGTTATATGAATTTAAGTTCTTATTGTTTAAGACACTGACATATACATACACATATATACATATACATTGTATATAGATTTGCCGCCTTAAGCCACGCCTTGGAAAACGCCATGGCCTCGCCATAACTCGTAAGGCTTGAGGCTTGACCTCGCCGCCACACCACGCCTTACGCCATTTAAAACCTTGATTTTTATTATAATAATAAACATCATATATCACAAAAAATATATTAGAAATTAAAAAATAAAAGTGCATAAGAATAACGTAATAAGAAATTCAAAAACTACTAAATTTAAAAGCATAACTCAAGTTTGTTGCAAAAGAAAAACCAAATCTAGAATTTCATTTGTCTCTTGTATATTTAACTTTACCCAAATTCCTATTGTATGTATCGAACTTAAAAAAGTGCTATTGTGTGTACTAAACTTTCAATTTGGATTATTGTATGTACAAGTTACCTACTAAACCGGTTTATACTGATGTGTATCAGGTAATTTTTCCGGCGACTCCCTTCTCCGGCAACACCCTTATCCGACGACTCCATTCTCCAGCCACCACCACCACCACAGCCACCACCACCATCACCAAAACCCACCACCAACACCGCCACCACCCTTCTCCGGCGACACCGACGACGACCGCCGCCACAGACCGCTGCAACTACCACCGTCAACCACCACCCCTACACCACCTTCATTGTCGGTTGGTATATTGAAATTAGGGTTCTTGGTATATTTGGGGTTCTTGAAATTAGGGTTCTTGGTATATTGAAATTAGGGTTCTTGGTATATTGAAATTAGGGTTCATATATTGTGGGTGGGTTTGGTGATGGTGGTGGTGGCCGGTGGGTTTGGTGATGGTGGTGGTGGTTGTGGTGGTGGTGGTGGTGGCCGGAGGGTTTGGTGGTGGAGAATGTGGCTGCGGTGGTAGTGGTGGTGGTGGAAGGAGGGTTTGGTGGTGGTGGTCGCCGGAGGGTTTGGTGTTGGTGGTGGCCGGAGAAGGGAGTCGCCGGAGAAGAAGGGGTGACCGGTAACCTGTTTAGTAGGTAAACTTATACATACAATAAACCGAAATTGAAAGTTTATTACACACAATAGCACTTTTTTAAGTTTGATACATACAATAGGAATTTGGATAAAGTTGGATACATTATGGTGAAGATAGTCCTATATATATATGCACATACATTACGGTGAACCTTGTCAATTTGTTATTTTCCTTAACTTGTATTCTTTTGTTGTAAATGTGTGGTTTGGGCTCATTGTTTAAAGCCCATCCATTTACCTCAAAAAGGCCATAGTCCTTGGTATATAAACTTCCATTGGGGTATCAATCGCTAAAAAGATTTCACAGCAATTCAATCATTGGCTAATTTTTGGCAATATTCTCTCTTTGTACTTATTTGTACTTGCTTATTATGATTTCATCTTCTTCATCTAGATCATGTACTTTCATGGTGTAAGTCTTATAGATCTAGCTTACTTTGGTTGATCTTGGAACCTACAATTGGTATCAGAGCCTACCACTTGCTCTTGATCCTTTGTTTGGTTGAATTTTGGTGAAAATTGGGTTTAAAACCTTCAAACCTTCATCAATGGAGGTTGAATGTTCTTCAAGTTTTTCACAAATTTCATCATTTTTTGGTCTTAACTTGAGTGTTTGAGGATATTTTATGGACTAAATTGTAGAGTTTTATCATCTAAATACAATTCCAAAGCCCGATTTTCAATATTAATCATCAAAATGATCTAGATCTGAGTTTTTACTTAAGAAAATATTTTGGGTGTTCTTCAAGTGTTCTTGACAAACTCATCACTTATTCCCATTTTGATATTTAGTTCTACCAAAAATGAGACAAGTGAGTGTTTGTTGGATCCGAGTGTGCAAAACCGAATCATAGCTAGGTATACCATCATTGAGTTTCTTTGGTATCAACTTCAACATCACATTTCAAGTTCAGCATCAAGGCATTGAAATTCGGATTTCATCACTATGGCATGCCAATACCTAAATCCATCACCAATACCTAAGTACCCAATACCAAAATCCTTAATCAGGCATAACCAATACCTAACCTCATCTCAACATACCCAATACCAATACCCAACTCAATACCTAACTCAATTCCGAATCCCATTCCTAACTCAATTCCGAATCCAATACCTAACCCAATCCGAATCCAATCCTGAACACAACCATTCATACCCAATAACTAACTCAACCTTTAATTTCTTAAATTATGAGAACCTTCACCAAATAAACCACCGATCAAATCTATGTGGTTTAAGATCCACTATCAACCATGAATACCGAACTCAACCGTCAAATGCACCGAACCGAGAAGGGAATTCAAATGAAGAAAATGAATCTCTTAACCAAGTTTGCCACATTCAAGGGTCGTGAGGGAGAATTAGAATACCTATCACATGTTTTGTAACATGATCAATGAACTGAGAAAGAATGAGTTGAAGAAATCAAAGCTTGAAATCAACATTCAGTTCATCAATTCACTACGATATGAATGGAGGAGGTTTGCTTCAAATATCCAACAAAATTGTAATTTGGATGACATTGACATCCATGAACTGTTCGTGCTGCTAAATCACAATCAGGATGAGGTGTTAGAGATACTGGGTACCGAGAAGCAAGCTGAGAAGTATGATGATACACTGGCTCTAGTTGCTGATAAGAGATACTACCATTCGAGAAGATCTCCTAGGTAAGAAAATGACTATGATATCCCTTCTGATACCAGTGAAAAGGGAAGTGAATCTGATGAAGAAATGAATGATATGAAGAAAGCCTTAGCATTGATCACTAGGACTATGACCAAAAGAAATGCTAGAAGGACAATGACTGTTAACAATCACCACTAATCGAGTGGGAAAAGATATGATGCCCGTGATCGCTCTGAGCCTAGGAATGATGCAAGACGGTATGAGAAGCCTATTGAATATGATACAAGAAGGTATAACGAGCCAATGAGGTATGACGAGCCGAGAAAGTACCATGAGCCAAGAAGGTATGATGACCAAAGAAGGTATGAGAAACCAGTTGAACCTAGAAGGTTTGAACAACAGAGTAGAGATGACTACCAGAGACCTGAAAAGAAAGCCAAGCCTGAAGACAAGGGAAAAGAAGTAAAAAAAAATATGATGTCAGACCAACATGCTTCAAGTGTGGGAAGCTTGGTCATTTTGCCAGAAATTGCACCAATCATGTGTCCAAATATAACTATTATAAAAACAAAATGAAGCTGGCAAGATGCAAGACGATGGACAAGCCTTGTTAGCTGAAGATGAGGCTTGGTTGAGAATTTCCAGTGATGACGAGGAAGGTGGTCCGGTATGTATGCTAGCAGAAGATGAGGCATGGCTGAACTTGTCAAGTGACGAGGAGATCAAGGAACAGATCTGTTTGATGGTGAATCACAATGGAGAGGACTATTACTCGAAAGATGGAGATCGTGACTACAATGATATTGACTCAGAGCGTTCAGAGTCATCTTATTCTGAGGTACTCCCTGATCCCTACTTAGAGTTAGAACATCAATTAAAAGATCTTGCTTCTAAAGTTTCTGAGTATGAGCATAAAATCAAAAAGGCAAATAGTTTAACTGCATCTGTTCAATCCAAACTAGCTAGTGAACACGCTTTAGTAGTAAAATTCTCTACAGAATGCGCCCACTCAGAAGATAAGATAAACATGCTCACTCTTGCAAACAAAGCCTTAGAAGATAAAGTTGCAGTCTAAATGGAAACATCACTGACTTGCAAAAGAAACTACATGAGGCTGAGATTCTAAGTAGAGAAAGTATTCAAAAGTATGAAGCTATTTTGCTCAACGAAAAACCTTTTTGCTAAAATCAAAGACTTAGAGGACTAATTCCTTAAGCGAGGGTAGACTGATCAAACTATCCACATGAATCAACCTAAAAGGAGTTCAATTATTACAATCCAAAGGAAGGCATTGGATATAAAAGTCCATGCTACCTTCAATGTGCCATATCCAAGACTCCTACCATGTATGACCTAAGTTACATGAGGCTTAGATACAAAATTGTTTTTATGAAAGAATCAGATGATCCTAAGCAAAAGAAGGAAATAGAGAAAAAGGAAAAGGCTTGAAAGAACAAACAATCTATTCCTTTTGATTACCCATCTCTAAATTCCAGTTATGCAATGCGTAAGATTCTGTTTTCCAATGATTATATGCATAGCTATACTAAGGCAGATATGGCTCAGGAAGTCCCAATCATTTCCAAGATAAATATTAAAAACAAAATGTTTTATGAGAAACGGACTGACAAACTTGAGGAAGAACTTGAGGATAAGAGACGCACGAGCCTTAGGGAAAATGACCTCTTCTTGAGTAAAATCAATGAATTGTAAAAAGCTCTCAAATCCAAAAGTTCACCAAAAGAAAATCAATCCAGAGTTGGGACTTGTGATAATTCACATCATCACCGTCATACATGGAATGTTGATGCTCCAGATTTTAGACCTTCAAGTATTTCATCTCAAAACTCACAATCTTTGATACTACGTTATCCAATCTGCACAACTATCTCACATATGGATGCTTTATCAATCATGGCACCTAAATCAATGGTACAAATCTATGAGATTGTATCGGATGATTGTTCCAATAGGGTTGAGAACAATGTTAGATCACTTGAGTCCTCAAAACATGGAAATGTTACTCCTGTCAAAGCTTCATAGAAAGATAAAGGGAAAGCAAAAATTGTTACCCCTGAGTCGGAAGTTGCTAGTTCATCAAGAACCAATGTGAATGTTCCCAAGAAAAACAATCGTTTTCTAAAATCTAGGAATTCTTCCAAACCAAAAGGACACTCATATAACTTCCATCTGAAGAACAACACTTCTCATACACATTCTCTTGATTTCAAGAGTACTAATCATGCTTCTCCAAACATGACATATAACCATGAGAAAGGGTAGGCGTAGAGCTAATGAGAGTGGAACGAAAGAAGGCGGTCGTCCGAAGCCATTGCACATAAGACTAGATTTATGAAAAACAAGTTTTCGAATGATGTATTTGTTAGGATTATGTGCGAGACAGTAACGGGGATTACCGTGTCCAATGTTATAAGACACTAGTAGGTCACACCGCTGCACACCTAATTTGAGAACATATATGTGTGAGAAATAATTAATTGTTTTTTAATTATTAAAGGAGAGAAAAGAATAAATAATTAGTTAATTATTTATTAAATATAATTAATCAGTTTGATTAATTAATTAAGGAGATAATTATAAGAGGAATTATAATTGGATACAGTCACTGCCTTATTTATCTTTATAAATAAAGGCTTAATGTGATAAATCAGATAACTAAGAATCCTAAAAATTACTCTCTCTCCTCATCTCTCTCCTTGCCGCCGGCTTCTTACACACATGAACGACCGGAGTCGTTTTTCCGATCAGTCACGGTGGTCTAGCAGCCTGTCTCACGTGGTGTCAGTAGCGGTGTACCCCCTGCTTGCGTTTCGGAGATTATTCGCAAAAAAAAGGTAAACACCGTTTAAACCCCTCTTATTTGTATCTGTTAGGTTTAAGGTTGGATCCGGTTGGGAATCGTTTTGTTATCCGTTGTGCGTGTTTATCGCCTTAGATTCCCAAGAGTGGTATCAGAGCCACTTCCTAAACCTGCATATCAGGTTATTGAACTGATTAGGTGTAAAGAGATTTGATTTTTATTTGTTTTAAAAAATGAATTTTTGGAAAACCTAATGAATTCGAGACGATCGGCGGTGGAATGGCGGCAGTTAGCCGGCCGGACCACCAGGCCGATCGCTGGCCTTCGACCACAGCGACGGCTCACCATAGTTGGTGGTGGCCACTGGCTGCCCTCGCGAAACAACCGCCAGCCGCACCACCGTATGTGGTTGCGGCATCGGTTTCGACCAAAAACCACCACCAAGGCCGATTGCGGCGAAGGTGGTGGTGGCGATCGACGACCGCACCACAGTGGGTGGTTGCGGTGTCGGCTCGATCGAAAAACAATCACCACACCACCGTTTGTGGTGTTGGCTTCGATGGCAGTTTGTTGATCACCGAAATGGCGACGGTGGCCGATGGTTGCTGTTGTCGTGGAGGCGGTGGTGTTTTTGGTTGTTGTTCGCCGGAAATGGCGGCGGTGGTAGCAATTTGCTGCTACCGTCGTCGAATCCCACCAGTGGCGACGGTGGTGGCTGATTTGTTGCTGCCGTCGTGGTGGTGATGGTGTTTTTTGTCATTCGCCGAGAGTGGCGGCAGAGGTGGCGTTGGTTGCCGTTGTCGTCGCCGGTGACGACGATTGGTGGTGGCGGTGGTCAATAATCGCCGCAAAGGGGTATCGGCCACTGCCGGATTTAGTTTCCATTCAGGAGAGACGACGGCGGTGGCCTTTGGGCTGCTGTCATCGATGAGCATCAGTCACCAGCTCGCGCCGCGAGGAGCTTCGGCTCGCGCCGCGAGGAACCCTAGCTCGCGCCGCGAGCAGGCACCAGTTAGTGGTAGCTGTTGTTTTTCCTGACACCGACCAGTTCGGCGGCGATGGCAGGTGGCTGTTGCTGTTCGTGGTAGGTAACAATGGATAAGGGTTTATCTTAAACCAGATAGGTTTAAAGCCCTAGAATTAAAATTGATTTTAATAAATTAATTTTTGTTTAATTAAGCTTATTTTGATGAAAATAGAATCTAGTTAAGATTTTAAATTCGTTATTTGATGTCACAGTCAAACCCTTTTGACCCGTGGTCGTGCTTTAGCTTTGCATGTTTATTTTATTTATTTATCTGTTTAGTTTTTGGTCACGGGAGGCCTGCGTGCCATTTACAACCCATTATTATGTAATATTTGTTTAAATAAAATATCGAAGAATCAAGAACAGAAGACGGAGCATGGAGACAACCATGTATCTTGGAGCCAGTGGGAGCGCCGAGAAGATCTTTCCTTGTGTGTTGTAGTCACTTAGGATTGAGACCGTCGTTTTGTGTTGGCTCACAAAACGACAATAGTTTAAGGGTTAAGACTGTGACATATTGTTAATTGCGTGGTTGTTTATATTTAAATTGCATGGTTGAAATTACATATAAACTGTAAAATAAAATGGATACAAATACAGTTTGTGTTTGGATCCAAGTTTTTGAAAACTCGCAATTTTTGGAACCCTTGTTAAAATCATAGATCAGTATGTGCAACCCACTTTAGGGACACCTCCGGTGTAAGGTACGTAGGGCGTTGTGAGTGAGTACACCTCGAGCGCCCGCGTTCAAACCGAAATTGGAGAGGATAAAAACTTTGCGAATTATCTCCGGGTGGTACCGGCCAGAGTATGTCCAGGCCCCGGGTGGTGCGATCTGTTTTGGTAATTGTTTATTCACCGGGTGGTACCTGGCCAAAATGCACTAGAGGGACTAAATATGCACAGATTAAATATCTGATGTCCCGACGATCTAGAAGTCGTGTTTTCGTATTAAAATGCGATTGGTATAGGTTTTACCTACCATAAATCGCATGAGTCGGCTTGACGTGAACACATGCTTGCCGACACATGTGAAATATGGATTCTAGTCTAATAAATTAATTTAAGGGTTATAATTTATTAGAAGTTTTATAATTATAAACTAAATCGGAATTTTATTCTTGTAGATGTCTAAATCTGTAGTCCCGTTTTATACCCCTGAGGAACCGCTCCGCCTCATCAATGGCAAATGGAAGCTTACAGGACAAAATTTTCCAGTTTGGAAAATGCACCTTGACAATGTCTTGAGTGCACTGGGTAAGTTGTATATTTTGGAAAAACCTGTTTCATGACCTAAGAGCAATTCTCCTGAAAAGGAATTTGCTCAGTACTTTAAATATTTGGCAGATGAATCTGATGTCATGTCGATTCTGATTTTCTCTATATCACCCGAGCTTATGGGAGGTCTAAGAGATAAATCCTGCCATGAGGTCGTGAAAGATATAGAAAACCAGCTAGGTTTCTATAAGCATACAGGTAAGCTTCTGATCATGAAAGAGATACTTTCACTGAAGCTAAGAAAGAACCAATCAGTTAAAGATCATCTTATCGAAATGAGAAGAGTCTTTAAATGTTTGACACGTCTGGGATACAAAATGGCTCAAGAAGAGTTGATGCATCTTGATGCGGTAATTATCGTATATAAAAAGCGACACAAGTTTTAACCTCTAAAGCCTAACCACTGTTACCACATTTACAGGCAAGCGTACCTGATCGTGAGTAATATAGTGTAGGAAAGTCCAGGTATCGTATCTACCACTAGGAACGGTCAAGTTATGCAGACTATTAATCTTAGCTAGTTTAATTAATCTAAAGCTATGGGGGGTTTTAGGAAAATGGTTTAATTAATTAAAAGACAACTAATTAAATAACTAATTAACTAAGAAGCAAAAGACAACTTATTTAAACTTTATAAGAATAAAACAGTAGTACTTATCATGGTATAACAACTCCCCAAGTGGATGATTCAAACTTTGCCAAAGGTATGGTTGTATTGGTTATTGTAAGAATTTAAGTCTGGGACACCCTAACATGCGATCATTACGGTTGTCAACTAGGTTGGTCTTCCTAGTCCTAATACATAGACTGTTTGTCAGGCAATCTAGTACCAGTCACCCAATTCTATCTTTATTGCACGAGATTCTACTATCTGGCTGCTCTCGGTACGAGCTAACCACCTAACACAACTCTCCGGGTTTCCGAAGGGAAGGTCAAGAAAGGTTAATTAACCTATCGGAGTCTATCTATCTTGGTCAAACAGATACACCCAACCAACGAATTCAAATAACCATACATTACGAATCAAATCGGAACCATAAAATCACACTCAACAAACCAATAACAAACCAATAAACATTTAAATCATAAAAACGTCATCCACAAGGTTCATCTACCACAATAAGTACCACTAAGAAAACTACTCACTAATCATTACAAAAATAGTAAAAACAATAGTAGAGACAGACATTATGCCTACCATACAGCGATAGATGATCGAGAACCAAACTGATTGCGTATCGGTACAACAACTCTCTCTATCACTAATCAACCTAAGAATATGAAAACGGTGTAACTACTGGATGACTAGTGATAAAATATGCTTCATGATTTCTGGACTGAAGGAGGAGATCAGTATTTAAAAGGCCATCCGGAGCTCATTTCGCGATCGCGAGGCGGCAGTCTCGCGGCGCGAGACACTTAAACCAACCCTAATTTTCCTTTTTTTGGCAAGTTCTGGAATCTTCCGGCGAGGGTCAATGCCTACTTCGCAGCGCGAGAATCTTCAAAGCCAACACGAAGTCAGTGAAAAGCATGAACATTCTAAAAAACACACACTTTGCGGTGCCAAACTTAAAAGCTCGCAGACGCTAAAAGTCTTCTGAGTTGAGTTTGTCCAATTTTCACGCTTTTTCGCCTTTTTTCGTACTTTTCCGTTCTACGGCCTCCAAAACCAGAAAAAGTGAGAATCAGCCCAAAACATGAGTAATTAGATCAGAAATGGGTGAGAAATGGGGTAAAATCAGACAATTAAGTACGACCAAAACATGTATAATTTTGGTGTTATCAAAATCTCCACACTTAAGCTTTGATTGTCCTCAATCAAAAGACTGAAAGATAAGAAAAATAACGCCAAAATTATCTCCACCCAAGATAATCTAAGAGAACAAAGAATACTCACACTTGATTATCCTCAATCATGTTCTTCTTGTATGCTTGAGAAGGGTCCTCATAAGGTTCATCGAGATGGGTGATCGGCTCTCTGTCGGGATTGAAGTAGATCCTCTTATCTCCATACCCCAAGCTTGACACTTGATTACGCATATCGACGTTCACTTGGGCGGTATGTAGAAAGGATCTCCCAAGAGTAACCGAGATCTCCGTATCCTTCGGAGTTTGGCTATAACAAAGTCTGTAAAGTAGACGAAATTTCCGATGCGTATCGGAACTCCTTCCGCTATCCCCAACGGTGTAGTCATGTATCCGTTTATTCCTCGGTATTGGTAATCCGTTGGTGGAAGCTTCTTAATCCCAAACTTCCTACAGTAAGAAACAAGCATCATGTTAAGTGAAGCACCCGTATCTATCAAAGCAAAACCATTAAAATCAGAAGATGAAATAGGTAAACTGTAACTTCCCGGGTCATGCCTGATAGGGGCAATGTAGGTGAGCTCGTCTTCCTCCACTTTCTCTTTCTCCTTCTCTTTACATTTGTCCTTCTTTGGTATCATGAACTCCGCATATCCACCTTGTTTGCCATCATCCTCCTCGTCATCCCTCAAGGAAATGGGTCCTTTGAGTCCTAGATGCTCGAATGATATTGTGAACCCCTCCGAATCGTAGTGCGTGGCATAATCAGGTTCACTTCCGCTATCGCTCTCCACGTACTTTTTCGTGTAGATATCAGTCCACTTCTTTTCGGATGTTTCTCCGACCACCATGAGCATTGGCTTTGCGTTCTTCACCTTTGGGTTGACGTGAGTTTGCGTTGGTAGCTGATAACACCAAAATTATACATGTTTTGGTTATACTTAATTGAATGATTTAACCCCATTTCTCACCCATTTCTGGTCTAATTACTCACACTTGGGACTTATTATTGCTTTTGTAGGTTTTGGAGGCCGTGGAACGAAAAAGTACGGAAAAAGGCGAGAAAATGTGAAAAATGCACAATCTCAATCCAGTAGCCTTTTAGCGATCGCGAAGATTCAAGTCTGGCCCCGCCAAGTTCGCCAAGTTCGAAATCCAGGGTTTGACCTAAGTGCTTCGCGCCGCGAGAGTGCCGTCTGGCGATCGCGAAACGGGCTCTGACCTCTCCTTTTAAATACTAGCCTCCTCCTTCAGTTTTCAAAGAGACACATAGATAGGCAGAGAGATAGAGAGTGAAATTTGAGTGGTGCCGATACGCTGCGGGGTTCGATTCTCGATCATTCGTCGTTGTACTGTCGGTATAATGTCTGTGTCTACTCTCGTATTATCTGTTTTTATTATGTCTAGTGAGTAGTCTTTAGTAGTGGTACTTATTGTGGTTGATGAACCATTGTGGATGATGATTTTATGATTTAATGTTTATTGGTTTGTTTTTGGTTAATTGAATGTGTGTTATGGTTCCGATCTGATTCATATTGTTTGGTTATTTGAACTCGTTGGTTGGGTGTATCTGTTTGACCAAGATAGATAGACTCCGATAGGATAATCAACCTTTCTTGACCTACCCTTCGTTCCGGAGAGTTGTGTTAGGTGGTTACTCGGACCGAGAGCGACCAGGTAGTAGAAAACCATGCAATAGAGATAGGATTGGGTGACCGGTACTAGATTTTCTGACAAACGACCTATGTATTGGGACTAGGAGGACCAAGACCTAGTTGATAGCCATAATAGTCACATGTTAGGGTGTCTCAGACTTAAGTTCCTACAATAACCGAAACAACCAAACCTTTGGCCTGTTTAAATCATCCACTTGGGAAATCACTATACCATGATAAGTACTACTGTTTTCCTTCATATAGTTTTAATCAATCTTTTAATTGCTTTCGTAGTTCTTAATTAATTTAATTGTCTTTTTAGTTATTAAACCTTTTTCATAACCCCCCCCCAAAAAAAAAAAGTTTTAGGTTAATTAAACTAGTCATGATTAACAGTCTACGATAACTTGACCGTTCCCAGTGGTAGATACGATACCTGGACTTTCCTACACTATATTACTCACGATCAGGTACGCTTGCCTGTATATGTGGTAAGACAGTGGCTAGGCTTTTAGAGGTTAAAACTTGTTTCGCTTTTTATGTATGATAATTACCACATCAAGTTTTTGGCGCCGTTGCCGGGGAACGGTAGTTGTTAGATTTTAGTCTTTATTAGTTTTGTTAATCGACCCTTGTGAGGGATTCTTTCCCTTGCAAGTTTTTCACTTTCTAGTTTAGTTAGTTGTTTTTATTTTATTTTATCTCTTTGTTTCCCACAAGTTGCCCGTAACAGTTTGTTGTGGTTTCAGTCACGACGGAATTGTTAGAGCCATTTGAGGAGCCGGAGAGAGAATTCAGAAAAAGAAACAAAAAGAAAACAAAAGCCAACAAAGTTCGCCCGAGAGCTTTGAATTTTGATATGGGGGACGAAGCACCGATGTGGACCGCCAGGAGAGCTGCTACAACCATACCCACCAATCCGATCACGAAGCCGGACCTAAACAAGGAGATCCCGGGGAAGCTCCTTCACATGATCAAGGACCTCACCTTCGACGGAAAAAACGATAGCAATCCTATCGTACATATGGAGAACTTCGTAGATATATGTGATCTGTTCAAAACGGAGGAAGACCGAGATGATGCGATTCGCCTTCGAGTCTTTCCTCTTACACTTACCGGAGAAGCTAGAGCTTGGTTGCGATCGTTGGAGCCAAGTTCGATCACCACTTGGGAAGGACTTCGCTCAAAGTTCCTTTCCCGATTTTTTCCACCATCCAAAATCGACAAGTGATAGGTGTTATTCTTAACCCCTATTTTGTGTCTTTCTATTATTATTTTTCACCATTTTAGTGTCCCGTCGTGTCAGTTTAGCGTCTTTTCTTACGTTCTTGGTAAATATTAATTTTATGTCTAGTTTACTTTAAATACGCTTATATTAATATTATTTTGGTACTAATTAGATATTTCTTACATGTTCAGGTTTTAAAGAAATGGCCCGAGAACGTCAGAAGATGATAGAGGAGGTCAGTAGCTGTGCTGCGAAAATAAAGACTGCTGATTTTTGATCCCTCCTCGCTGTTGGGCCGAATTTTGTGGGCTTGGAAGCCCAAGCCCAGTTGATGCTAGCTTCCTTCAGAAGCTTCATCCTTTTCCTATAAATAGAAGCTTAAGTCTTTTGTAAAAATCATCGACTAGTTAACATCTTTAGTTTTCATCTTAGTTCTGATATCTAGTTACTAGTTCGATCAATTCCGATAGTCTTTTGGTAAACAGTTTACGAGTTAGATTGTGCTTAGAATCCTTTCGGGTTCTTAGCACCTTTTCACTTGTTGTTACGTTTTGGTTATAATATTACGATCGAATTGTTATAGTTACTTATCGGTTTCAAGTTCTTAGTTATTATTGATCATCAGGTTCTCGTTATTTCATACGTTATTCTCACCTTCGCAGTTCAAGTAAGTGTTTTACAGGTTCGAATTTTTATCACTAGTGGTCATCTTTCACTAGTGGTCATCTTTCACGTTTTACAGAACGTATCGTGTAATATTTACCATTTTATTCACGTTTCTTATTATTGAAATTCCCTTTATTATTCAGTATTTTTACTGGTCATCTTTCCAGTGTTTAATTATTCGCACTTTAAATTCCTGCAATTCTACTGGTCTCTTTCCAGTATTTACATTATTGCTCTCTTACTGGTCATCTCATCCAGTGTTTACTTTTCAGTTATTTACATTACAGCAATTTACCTGCTTTTATTTGATTGTAGTTATATACACTCTGTTTCTCTCATCGAAGAGAACGTATTGTGTATTAACTACCAATTTGCTTTAATTTCAGCAATTTACTTTCTTATCCTTACTGGTCATTATCCAGTGTTTACATTCCAGTCATTTAAATATTTTGCAAGAAAATCCAAGCCATGATGGGCTAATTTCCTTGGCTTGGGGTGTGAGGAAATGTTGAGATCACTCTCGGTGTAAAAGAATTATCTTGTGCTTTAATTGTTGTACTCTAACTGTTTGTTGCAGGTGTTTAGCGTTTCATTGAAGATTGTACCGAATTGACTGACGACCAATTTAGTACATGAAAATGCACTAGCTTTCAGAGTTAGGATTTATGTTAAATATTTTGTGATAAACGTGAGAAGGCTAAAAATAGCTTTAGTGCCTCGGTACTATACTCATCTGGTAAGATAGGTAACACTGTGTTGTGTTAGGATTCATGAGACTTTAAGTAGACTCATATCGATAACACGTTGACCTTTGTGTACTTTTGGGAGGCCGATCAAACCAGTAGTTGGACCATCATTAAGCATAAGATTAGTTCTAAATCACCTGTTGTCTCATCAGACCCTTGCACCCCATGCTCTTTCTCTTACAGATTTTACAAAACACCATTTCAACTCAATTCACTTTAAAATCCTCGAATTCGCCATCTGAAATCATCTTTTACAAACTTAACTTTTTACAAAGAGACTTTTGCACAAAACCTTCCCTGAGGATCGATATCTGGTATTCACTTACCATTATTACTTGTTACGAGACGATAGTAGTTCAAGGTGTATACTTGCGCCTGGTTTTATTTTCCAGCTGAATCTCACAGTTCACAGATTATTGCACACACTCCTTATTCGCAAAAAAAGGGGGTAGCATAATTCTCTCAGCAAGTTTTTGGCGCCGCTG
The DNA here is from genome assembly GCA_030169165.1 of Centaurea solstitialis. Lineage (NCBI taxonomy): Eukaryota > Viridiplantae > Streptophyta > Magnoliopsida > Asterales > Asteraceae > Centaurea > Centaurea solstitialis. The sequence continues at coordinate 41,331,254 of CM058043.1, forward strand.
CCGGGGATGGTAACTAAAAGTTCCTTTTTGTTTAAGTAAGGTTTTTAAAATTTGATTTTTCTACCACCTTTTTGAAAAAAAAAAAGTTTTGAGGCTTATGCCAAGAAAATTGCACGGGGAATTTTTTAATATCGATCCAGAAATTGAAAGAACTTTCCGTTGGCAAAGAAAAATACAAAAAGAAATTTTAAAAATACTCATGGCTGATCAAGAACAAAGACAACAAGAGCATGATGAGGAAGATTATAGTGATGAGGAGGAACTCCATCAGGAGCAGGATATCATTCAACTTGCTAACTCAAAAGATGGCGGGATTATGGATTATGCTGTTCCTGTTTTAAGCCAGCTTCATTCAGGAATACTTAAGCCCAAAATCAAAGCCACCCATTTTGCTCTAAAACCTGTAATGTTTTCCATGCTCCAAACAAATGGCCAGTTTGGTGGCACTGCAATTGAAGATCCTCATTTTCACTTAAAATCTTTCATGCAAATATTAGACTCTTTTATTATACCCGGAGTGTCGCCAAGTTCCTTAAGGTTATTTCTTTTTCCATTTTCACTCAAGGAAAGAGCAAGAGCCTGGTACGATTCACTCGAACCAGATTCTATAACCTCATGGAGCCAAATGGCGGAAAAGTTTTTGAAAAAGTACTTCCCACCTACCAGGAATGCCAAGTCCCGACTTGACATTTCCACTTTTAAACAATGGGATGACGAGGCAGTTCCTGATGCATGGGAAAGATACAAAGAGCTTTTGAGAAGATGCCCTCATCATGGCATCCCGTACTGCATACAACTAGAAACCTTTTACAATGGTTTAACCCCCACTGCTAAAGGAATGCTAGATGCTACGGCAGGCGGAGCTTTCACTGGAGTTACATATAATGAAGGATTCAAAATCTTAGAGAAGATATCCAACAATAACGGACATTGGGCTGACCCACGGGCAGTCCCGCCAAAAAGAAATACCACTAATGTCCTGGATACTGATGCTTACGCAGCTTTGGCTGAGCAAGTTTCCAATATGGTTGAGATGATGAAGAATCTGTCCAACCCGAGTGGAAGTGAGAGGGCACCTAGAAAACAAGTCCGTTTTGTCACTTGTTCTTACTGTCAAGAGAACCATTCGTTTGATGACTGTCCTGGGAATCCTGAGAGTGTCAACTATGTCAATCACAACAACCACACACAGACTGGGGCCTTCTCTCCTACTTACAATTCCAAGTGGAGAGATCACCCTAACTTTTCATGGCGTAGTCCAGCACTCAATCCACCAATGCAGAAACCCCATGGTCAGACCAGTCATCCTATTCAGAATAACAACCACCCTCAACAACAAAGGCATGTTCATTTTCAAAACCAAAACCATCAGTCATCTTCATATCAGCCTAGGCAACACAACCAACACAACCAACACAACCAAAATGATGCCCCTCCTACCTTGGAGGCAATGCTAAAAGGCTTTATGGCCCAAACCCAGGCATCAATAAAGAATCTAGAAAACCAGGTTGGCCAGATAGCCCAGGAGATTAAGAAAAGACCTGATGGGACTCTGCCGAGTGATACTGAAACCCCTCAAAGACCAGGAAAAGAACAAGTCCAAGTTATAACTTTGAGAAATGGTAAAACTTTAATAGAAAACAATCAGGTAAAGTCACACACACACACCTGAGAAAAAAGATAAAGAATTAGAAAATACAAAAACAGAGCCTGAGAAGAAAAAGGTAGAACCTAAAAAGACCTTTCCATCATCAACTTCTACTGATATTTCACAGCTAGCTAGAGGTAAGACACCTCTAAACCATGCCCCACTTCATGAGAAGTCAGACCTTCCACTATTATTCCCAGATGAACCCAAGAAGATACAAAAGAGAGATAGATCCCCTGTAAGAGATGAATCACAATCAGGTAGCAGACCAAAAATTCATCATGCACCAAACAGATTAGAGACCATCCTTGAAGAGGAACCTGTTTTGCAACAGGTAGTAGATTATGAAAGCCTACCCCATCCACCACCAATCCCAGTGCCTGCACCTGAAAAGACTACTGCTTCTTCTCCAGTCGGTCGTTATATTCCCTATCCCGAAAGGTTAAGGAATCAAAACGAAGAACTTCAGTTTAAAAAAATTTTAGATGTTTTCAAACAACTTCACATAAACATACCTTTGGTTGAGGCTATTGAGCAAATGCCAAGGTATGCAAAGTTTCTTAAAGACATTTTAAAAAAAAGAAGAACTGACTGAATATGAAACAGTAGCTCTGACTAAGGAATGTAGTGCCTTGCTAACCAACAAAATCCCACCAAAGATGAAAGATCCGGGATGTTTCACCATACCTTGCTGTATAGGTGGAAAGAATGTAGGGAAAGCCTTGTGTGACCTAGGTGCTAGTATTAACCTGATGCCTTTATCTATTTTCAAATCCTTAGGCATAGGTGAAGCCAGACCCACCACGGTAACTCTATCTTTGGCTGATAAGACCATAGCGTACCCTGAAGGAAAAATTGAGGATGTCTTGGTCCAAGTTGATAAGTTCATCTTTCCAGCTGACTTTATCATCTTAGACTTTGAGGCTGACAATGAAGTTCCCCTCCTTCTAGGTAGACCCTTTTTAGCAACTGGTAGAACCTTGATTGATGTCCAGAAAGGAGAGTTGACCATGAGAGTCCACGACCAAGAGGTGACCTTTAATGTATTCAATTCTCTCAAGTACCCTGATGACAGAGAGGATTGTTCTACTTTAAGTGTGATTGAAACCTGGTGTGAGAATGGATGTAGGAGGGGAATGTTGGGAATAGAAGAATCTGATAATGAGAGTGATGAGGAGGACTATGAGGAGATAGTGATGCCTAAGGAAGTTCTTGCCTTTGAGACCTTAGGAGCTGAAGATAGGAAGACCCTTGTTCCATCCTTAGATGTTGCCCCAGACCTGGAACTGAAACAACTTCCCTCACATCTGAAGTATGCTTTTTTAGGAGACTCAGGGAAGTTACCAGTCATAATTTCATCATCATTAGAATCTGATCAGGAGGAAAAGTTGGTCCAAATGCTAAAACAACACAAAAAAGCCATTGCTTGGACCATTGCTGACATCAAGGGCATAAGCCCTACCATTTGTCAACACAAAATTATTCTTGAAAACAAAAATTTCACCTCAGTTGAGCCTCAAAGGAGACTCAACCCTGTGATGAAAGAAGTAGTTAAAAAGGAGATTTTAAAATGGCTTGATGCTGGAATAATCTATCCGATTGCTAGTAGCACTTGTGTCAGTCCAGTACAATGTGTACCCAAGAAGGGTGGAGTCACTGTGGTCCCAAATGAGAAAAATGAACTTATACCTACCAGAGTAGTGTCAGGGTGGAGGATATGCATGGATTATAGGAGACTTAACAAAGTCACTCAAAAAGACCATTTTCCGTTACCTTTTATAGATCAAATGTTAGACAGACTGGCAGGAAAAGAGTTTTATTGTTTCTTAGATGGCTACTCCGGTTACAATCAGATAGCCATTGCACCGGATGATCAGGAAAAGACCACTTTCACATGTCCCTATGGAACCTTTGCATTTAGAAGGATGCCCTTTGGATTATGTAATGCCCCGGCCACTTTCCAGAGATGTATGATGTCCATTTTTTCTGATATGCTAGAAAATTCCATGGAAATCTTCATGGATGACTTTTCTGTGTATGGGACGTCATATGACGAATGTTTGAAAAATCTTGAAAAATGTCTGGAAAGATGTGAAAAGACTGATTTAGTCTTAAACTGGGAAAAATGCCACTTCATGGTTGAAGAGGGCATAGTTTTGGGACATCTCATATCCCGAAGAGGCATTGAGGTTGATAAGGCCAAATTGGAAGTAATTGCTAAATTGCCTGAACCAACCACTGTAAAAGGAATCAGAAGTTTTCTAGGACATGCAGGGTTCTATCGGAGATTCATAAAAGACTTTTCAAAAATCTCAAAACCCTTGTGTATATTACTCCAGCATGACCAAGCTTTTGATTTTAACGAAGAATGTAAAAAGTCTTTCAAAACTCTGAAGGAAGCTTTGGTCACTGCTCCGATAGTGATTGCACCTGATTGGACAAGCCCTTTTGAAATTATGTGTGATGCCAGTGATTGGGCAGTTGGTGCTGTTTTAGGCCAAAAGAAGGGAAAGATTTTTCACTCAATACATTATGCTAGTAAAACACTCAATGATGCCCAAATCAATTACACCACTACTGAAAAGAAATTATTAGCTGTGGTTTTTGCTTTTGAAAAATTTAGAGCATATTTAATGGGTGCCAAGGTAATTGTTCATACCGATCATGCAGCCATCAAGTATCTCATTTCTAAAAAAGATGCAAAACCTAGACTAATAAGGTGGGTCTTGTTACTTCAAGAGTTTGATTTGGAGATCATTGATAGGAAAGGTGTGAACAACCAAGTGGCTGATCACTTGTCCAGGTTAGAAAAACCAGATGAAGCTGAACAAGGGAGTGAGATCTGTGAAGTATTCCCAGATGAGAGGATATTAGCTGTGAACCATTTTTCTGTACCCTGGTTTGCAGACATTGTAAATTACTTAGCTTGTGAGATTATTCCTAAAGAATTTAACAAATATCAGAGGAAGAAACTCATTGTTGATTGCAAAAAGTATTTGTGGGATGATCCTTATTTGTTTAAAATTTGTGCAGATCAAATAATCAGAAGGTGCATTCCAAAGGAAGAAGTGACATCAATCATACATCACTGCCACTCAGGACCTTGTGGAGGTCATTTTGGAGGACAGAGGACAGCATCCAAGATTTTACAATCTGGATTTTACTGGCCCACATTGCATAAGGATTGTCATGATTTCGTAAAAAGATGCGATGAATGTCAGAGGAGTGGAAACATTTCTCGGAGGAATGAAATGCCCCTCAATGGGATTCTAGAAATAGAACTCTTTGATGTGTGGGGCATTGACTTCATGGGACCATTTCCCAACTCTAACAACTGCACTTACATATTAGTGGCTGTTGATTATGTGTCAAAATGGGTGGAAGCCATGGCTTGCCACTCTAACGATGCTAAGACTGTTGTCAAATTCCTACACAAGCACATATTCACCAGATTTGGTACACCACGTGCCTTGATCAGTGATGAAGGCACACATTTCATTAACAACCTGCTCGAGGAATTGTTGAGTAAATACAACATTCAGCACAGGGTGGCCACTGCTTACCACCCTCAAACCAATGGTTTGGCTGAACTGTCAAATAGGGAAATAAAAGGCATCTTGGCCAAAGTAGTCAAACCACACCGAAAGGATTGGGCCTCCAAACTGGATGATTCCCTGTGGGCCTACCGGACTGCTTACAAAACCCCTATAGGAATGTCCCCGTTTAGGTTGGTTTTTGGAAAAGCCTGTCATCTGCCTGTTGAGTTAGAGCACAAGGCCTATTGGGCCATCAAGGAACTCAACATGAGTCTGGATGAAGCTGGTAAAAAGCGGATTTTTCAGTTGAGTGAGATGGAAGAACATAGGAATGCCTCATATGAGAATGCCAAGTTATATAAAGAAAACACCAAAAAATGGCATGATAAGAAAATTCTTCCAAAAGAGTTTACTGAGGGCCAGAAAGTTTTACTGTTTAATTCTAGGTTAAAATTATTCCCTGGAAAACTAAACTCTAGATGGACTGGGCCTTTCACGATTGCAAAAGTGTACCCTTACGGTGTAGTGGACCTGATTGACCCGGACAGGGGTACCACTTTCAAAGTAAACGGGCAACGGGTGAAACCCTTTCTCGAACCAACTGAAAACCCACAACAACCTGACATGGTTGTGGAGACCGACGAAAACTAAAGCTGATTCTCGGGTCTAATAACCCACAAATTTGTGTAAATATTTTCGTTTTTAATTTTTTTAGTACTCTTATTTTTTTTTTAGTAATCACTAAATAGGATCGTTTCTTAAAATAAAAACACAAAAATATTAAAATCTTTTGTACATTTATTGTAACACCCCGCTAAAGCGGAACCGCAAGGTGTGACAGTTAAGATTTCATCGCGATAGGAGATAAACCACACCAATCATTCATAACATAAATTTAAATAGTTAATAAGTATTACAACCCAACCATAGTTTTAAGTTTACAAACTTAACAAAAGAAATATTGTCTTGATTGGTGTACACAAAATTTCCACTAATGACTTTAACAGACCTTCGGATTTCCTGAAAAGCATGTTAAACAAGTGTCAACTACGAGAGTTGGTGAGTTCACAGGTTTTTATATGCACAAAATATTTTAAAAGCAACGACAATTCCGGTAAATAGTTTTTATTCTCTCAGTATTCGTAATCCATTTATAGTGAATCCTTTCATCCACTAAATTTTGTAAACACATATAGTGAACCCGTTCATTCACTAAATTTTTATAAAAACAGTTAGAGTGAACCCGTTCATTCACTACCAACTTGTGAGTAAATTTTCTCGGGTGAATTGTTAATCGCATGATACTTATTCTTTGAGTCACTACTAATCCTGCCAATTATGACATATTGCCCCTACGCGTCTTCAACGGTGGGACTTTTGTCCACGCGTGAAGAATTAATCAATACAGTGCACCTATATTCTCGTCAGTCAAGGTGGGTATGTCAAACCAAATAGCGCTATCCACGTGTATTATAGGCCCATTGCTATGAGTTAATAGTAGTTACCTGGGGACTTTTTCATTTCAGACTCACTATATCATGTTTCAACATATCGAAAATTTATCTCATAAAACATTTCATTTCATTTTATTTCGATACTCGAATTCATTTCATTTCAATTCATTTCGATACACAAAGCATATTCCCATTTCATTTCATTTCAATATACACAAAACATTTCATTTCAATAATACATTTCATTATCATACTCACATTTCAATTTATTTCATTTTATAAAAATATTTCATAACATTTCAAATAAACGATTCATTTCATTTGTCACAATAAATCATTTCATTTTGATAATTCATTTCATTTCGCAACAAGTTCACAATTAAACACATTTATTCATAAACATGCTTTTCACCCCAAAACGCATAAAAACGGTAAAAGTGGGGCTGTGAATACTCACCTCAAGCGTTTAGTGCGATTTTGTAAGTGATGGTGCGTGGTCTAATCCCGGCTCCGAACTATGTTTTCCCTATCATACACGTAATTTTTAACGTAAGTTCTAAGTTCAACGGTCCCTAACTCTAAAATCGTACCGATATCCGTATAATGCCGTTATGTTATTTATATAGTCCAATATAGTAAAAATTCGTTTTATCACATTTCGAAGACCTCCAAATATTTTGGAAAGTTTAAAGTTCATAAAAATTGGGTTTTTGCAAATTTCCAGAATCTGTCCAAAGTTTTAAGTTGTAAAAACGTCACTTTTGAACTTAAGTCCACCAAATGATGAATCCTCAAATTTTTACCCTCTGATTTAGGGGATGTTAGGAACAATTCCACCAAATTTCACAATTTTTAGAGGTCTTTTACTATTTTTAAACATTTTTGAAAAATCAGTGCACACTTTTATTTTTCAAAGATACATGTCAGTGAAGTTTTGTTCATAGAGAGTTCATTATCCCACCAACTCACGAATTTCAAAAGGGATTTTCTAAATAAAACATATACCAAGCTAATGAGATAAGATTCACATCATTTAGGTGATTTTTGAGAGAGATATGCCTCTTTAAAGTTGTGCATGTGGATCTGCCACCTTGGGACAGCTTGCACCATCAACTTGTTTTCATTGGTTAAGCCCTCAAAACTTCTCTAAATGACATGATTTTGGACTCATTGGAAAGCTAACTCAGAGTACTTGAGTTTAGAATCAAAAAGTTTGTATTTTAGATAAGTTATCAAAGAGTTATACAAGTTTGAAGATGACCCAATTTCCTGACCAAGTGCTGTTGCACACGAAAATGTTTCATGATGGTTTGGGTTCAAATCTTGGTGTTTTTGTACAAATCCAGTGGGGTTTGAACCCTAACACTTTAAATATCAATCCATATAAATTTCATGAAGAAATGAGTTCGAGAAAACCCTTTTTGGGTCGTGTAAACCACATGCAAAAACATTGACAGAATCTGTCAAGAATCCAACACCATTTTTACCACCAAAACACATAAAATCATAAACTTTTGGGGTTTTTCTTGCTATTTTACCCCCAAATCAGATTATACAAGTGAAAAATAAACTAAACATGTTTTGGTACCATCAAGACTCATGCATAAACTATCCTTTAAGTTCAGCCCCAAAAAGAGTAACAAAAACATCAAACATGTGATTTTTACTTCAAATCTTGTGTTCATATGGAGAATCATAGAATTTCACCTTCTTTGAATGTTCTTACACATTTTTAAGGTTCATTCTCATCCTCAAACATCAAGAACAACATTCATCCAATAAAAGAGGGTTTAAACCTCAAGAAATACAAGAAAAAGCTTCAAAAATGCTAGAAATCGGAGTTATAATGCACCTACAACACTTACCTTGATGATGCAAACTACTAAGGCTTTTGAAATTTTTGATCACACTTCTAAAAACTCAGATTTTGAGAGATTGAATGGCTGATTTCTTGAAGGTTTAGAGAGAGAAGAGAAAAATAGAGAGAGAAAAGAGAGAATTTTGAATTTTTGGAAAGATGAAAATAGATTGGGAAATGGTGTGGATGATGATTTGTATTGAAAAGAGAGAGAAAGGTGTGTAGGGGGGGGTGGCCGGCCAAATGGGCCAATCCCCTTCCTTCCTTCTTTTTTATTTTTTAAATGTATTTCTAATACTGTTAATTCGAACGCAGTATCGGGTTTTTCGCGTTTTCGGTAGGAACCGACTTTTTCGAAAGCACTTTTGGACTATATGGAACAGTTTATTCATGTTTTTAACAAAATTCTTTATTTTGTACATTTCGTTTTCAAATTTTGGCATTATAGGATTTTCGGACGTTTCCGGGCCGGTACGGGCTGTTTCGGGCATTTTCCGGGACTTTTAGGATTTTTGCCTAACTTTTTCACGCCACTAACCTAAATTATTCAGGCAACTTAATTTCTACTTTTTCCACTTACGGGAATGCTACTGAGCAAAATAAACAGGTAGCTAACCTGAACGTCAAAAATTGACGGATGTCACAGTTACCCCCGGTTGAAAGAAATTTCGTCCCGAAATTTAATTCTTGCTGCTACTGCCGGGGTTTTCTGTGAAGAGATGCGGGTACTTGCTTTTCATAAAGGCCTCCCGCTCCCAAGTAAACTCTGGTCCGTGCCTAGAGTTCCATTTCACTTTGACTATCGGTATCCTGCTGCGTCGGAGTTGTTTGATTTCTCGATCAAGAATTTCGATTGGTTCCTCGGAGACGCGCAGTTGCTCATCAATTTGAATCTCATCCAAAGGCAGAACTACTGTCTCCTCCGACAGACATTTCTTTAGGTTGGACACGTGAAACGTGTCATGAATTGAGCTCAGCTCTATAGGTAAGTCCAACCTATAGGCAACAGGTCCGATCCTTTCTATGACCCTGAATGGTCCAACAAAACGAGGGTTCAGTTTCCCTTTCTTTCCGAACCTTAATAGCCCTTTCCATGGTGATACTTTTAGCAGCACCTTTTCACCCACTTGGAATTCCAACGGCTTTCGCCGATTATCGGCATAGCTTTTCTGGCGATCCCTGGCCACTTTCAGCTTTTCTTGAACCATTTTGATTTTGTCGGTGGTCTCCTGCACGACATCAGGCCTAAACAATCGGTTCTCTCCCACTTCCAACCAATTAAGTGGGGACCTACACTTGCGTCCATACAGTGCTTCGTATGGCGCACACTGAATGCTGGCATGATAGCTGTTGTTGTAGGAGAACTCGACTAAGGGTAGATGATCGTCCCAACTACCTCCAAATTCTAACACACAAGCACGTAGCATATCCTCTAATGTTTGGATGGTTCTCTCAGTCTGTCCATCGGTCTGAGGATGGTAAGCCGTGCTTAGATCCACACGAGTGCCCAATGTTGCTTGAAGCGATTGCCAAAATCGCGAGGTAAATCTACTATCCCTATCAGAGATGATCGATATCGGGACTCCATGTCGCATGACAATCTCATCGACATACAGCTGCGCAAGCTTATCGATGCTATAAGTCTCCTTTATTGGCAAGAAATGCGCTGATTTCGTGAGTCTGTCAACGATTACCCAAATCGTATCATGACCCTTTTTAGTCTTGGGTAGCTTAGTCACGAAATCCATCGATATCTGCTCCCATTTCCATTCCGGGATTTCCGGTTGCTGAAGAAGTCCGGACGGTTTCTGGTGCTCTGCTTTAACTTTCGCGCAAGTCAAGCATTTACTCACGTAAGTGGCGATATCTCTTTTCATACCGGGCCACCAGTAATGCTCCTTCAGTCCTTTGTACATTTTATCGGATCCTGGATGTATCGAATACTTCGACTGATGAGCTTCATCCATGATCAGTGCCCTTAACTGATCCACCTTTGGAACCCAAATCCTGTCTTTGAAATATCGAACTCCATCCGATTTCTCCTCAAACTCCTTTTCCAACTTGTGGAGAGTTTCTTTCTTTCGGTTGTCAGCCTTCAGAGCTTCCTTTTGAGCTTCCACTACTTGACTTTTTAAGCTGGTCTGCACTACCATTCCCATTGCTCGCGACCTTGTAGGCTTCACCCGCTCCTTTCTGCTTATCGCACCAGCTACGACATTCGCTTTCCCTGGATGATACTTAGTCTCGCAGTCGTAGTCGCTGAGCAATTCAACCCATCTCCTTTGTCTCATAATTAGCATTTTTCTGATCTAGAATATGCTGGAGACTCTTATGGTCCGTATAGATAGTGCATTTGGTGCCGTAGAGATAATGTCTCCATATCTTGAGGGCAAACACCACAGCTCCAAGCTCCAGGTCGTGCGTGGTGTAGTTCTTCTCATGAACCTTCAGTTGTCTGGATGCATAGGCAATGACTTTCTCGTTTTGCATCAGCACACATCCCACGCCTTGATGCGAAGCATCGTAATACACCACAAAGTTATCCGTTCCTTCGGGTAACGCCAGAATGGGTGCATTACACAGTTTTTTTTTTTTTTTTTGCTTTAGCGTTTGAAGCGCTTCTTCTTGACGAATAACACAGGGGCTCCCCAGGGTGAAGAACTGGGTCGGATAAATCCTTTGTCTAACAATTCTTGAAGTAGGTTAGACAGCTCCTGCATCTCGGACGGCGCTAGACGATATGGCGACTTTGCTATAGGTCCTGCTCCTGGAACTAAGTCGATGTGGAATTCTACTTGACGTTGCGGAGGCAATCCGGGTAGCTCTTCGGGGAAAACTTCAGGAAATTCACGCACAACAGGGATATCCTGGATTGACTTCTCCTCTGCTTTCTTGTCTACCACGTGCGCCATGAATGCTACACATTCCTTTCTCAGATGGCTACGCATTTTTATGAACGATACTAACTTAAAGTCCTTCTTCGGCTTCTCTCCGTACACTTCAAGTACACCTCCATCGGGTAATGTTAGCCTAGCTATCTTCTCAGCACAGTATATTGTCGCTCGGTGGTTGGACATCCAATCCATACCCACTATTATGTCGAAACTCCCTATCTTGATCGGAATTAAATCTATACTCAAATCCTTTCCTGATAAGCCTAGAGTGCATTTTCTAACTACCTTGTTAGCCTTACTAACTCTCCGTTAGAGTATTCAATTAAATGCTCCTCTTTCAAATTCTGTGATTTCTTGGGTCTTTGCTCCAAAATTTCTGACTACTTTTTCAACTTCTGAATGATTTATCACGAGTCGTTTCCTCTGACTGGTGCTCAAATTTTCTTGCATCACCATCCTTCCGCTCGATGGGTATTATGACTTCCTCATTTCTTCTATTGTGACAAGGTCGGTAGTGACTTTAGTGACTATGGTAGGTACGACTTCCTGGACTTGTTGGGCCATCAGTTGAGCAATGTTGATCGATTAATTCTCACGGTTCACTTTCTAGCTACGTGTGTTTCTTCTGGAAGATACAGTTCTAATTCATTTGTAAAATGTATGTTTAAAAAGTTGTCTCTAATAAATGTTCGAAAATGTTTGTATTTTTATTTATGACAATTTCTTTAAAATAAAATTGGTAAGAACGTCTTGGTGATTTAATAAAAATTAATTTCGTAAAAGCTTATACATATCTGAAGAGTTCAAAGTTTGGTGCTAATGCATCCTTAAAATATTTCTCTTGCTCATACTGGGGTTTTAAATGGAACAACCCAAAAGTGCATTTTTGGAATTCTTTCAAAATTACGAGAGTTACAATCGATAGGATCAACTTTGCCAACAGTATCACCACAACTTGCCAGCTCAAGTCAACTCTCCTAGTCGTCCTTCTTGCCGTCATAACCTTCTCTACAGCATTGGTGGTACCTTCCTCCAAGAGATGCACCAATTTCGTCAACTTAATTATATTCCGGTTCTAACTTGATACTCTGCTTCGATTATTTTGCAGTCCGTCGACGAGTGTTCGCATTGTTCGAGCCTCTCCTTGTGTCATAATAATAATATAACTGATCGATATCCCCGAAAGGATATGAAATGACCTTGCATTAACTAGATGAGTTATCGCCAGTCCACTCCGAATGGTTGCCGCCGCTCTCTTCTGAGTTGTCTCATATGAGGTGTTGGGAGGTTCGGAGGTGGATCGATTGAAATGTCTTCGCTTGTTACTCCAATGCCGGGATCGTAATGCCTAGACGGGTCTTTCTCCGAAGTCTAAGTAATAGTGTTCGGCATAGTGATTGCAGTGCCCGCATAACTAACTAATGCGCATTCAAATAATAGTGACATCCTAAGTGCTAACGCAGGAGTGTTCAACAGTGGCGTTACTTTACTTAAACGCGTAAGTGCTATAGTAAATATCAGCATCATAATATGCTTATGTGAACTCACACGGTTTATGTTTTTTTTTTTTTTTTTTTCAGGAAATTTTTCGAAGGTTCCAACTTTTAAACTCTAACAGTATGACTAGTTCATAAGTCTTATCCTACTTATATCATGGCTAGGCGTAGGTGATCAGGCTCCGCATATCTATGATATATCAGAATAACACCTATCCTAATCATCTTAGCAGTAAAATTCTCCTAAATTTTGAAATCTTTGATTTTGAAAAGTTTTGGTTGCAGTACTTGGTATTTAAGAAAAACCGACGTGTATCAAAACAACACCTATTCTAACCACACTAGTATTTAAATTCTCCTATACTTTGAAATCCTTTAATTAAAAGTTTAACTTCTTTTTGAAAAAGGTTGGTTATAGTACTTGGTTTTTATGAAAAACCGGTGTTCTCTATAACCTATGGCTCTGATACCAAATCTGTAACACCCCGCTAAAGCGGAACCGCAAGGTGTGACAGTTAAGATTTCATCGCGATAGGAGATAAACTACACCAATCATTCATAACATAAATTTAAATAGTTAATAAGTATTACAACCCAACCATAGTTTTAAGTTTACAAACTTAACAAAATAAATATTGTCTTGATTGGTGTACACAAAATTTCCACTAATGACTTTAACAGACCTTCGGATTTCCTGAAAAGCATGTTAAACAAGTGTCAACTACGAGAGTTGGTGAGTTCACAGGTTTTTATATGCACAAAATATTTTAAAAGCAACGACAATTCCGGTAAATAGTTTTTATTCTCTCAGTATTCGTAATCCATTTATAGTGAATCCTTTCATCCACTAAATTTTGTAAACACATATAGTGAACCCGTTCATTCACTAAATTTTTATAAAAACAGTTAGAGTGAACCCGTTCATTCACTACCAACTTGTGAGTAAATTTTCTCGGGTGAATTGTTAATCGCATGATACTTATTCTTTGAGTCACTACTAATCCTGCCAATTATGACATATTGCCCCTACGCGTCTTCAACGGTGGGACTTTTGTCCACGCGTGAAGAATTAATCAATACAGTGCACCTATATTCTCGTCAGTCAAGGTGGGTATGTCAAACCAAATAGCGCTATCCACGTGTATTATAGGCCCATTGCTATGAGTTAATAGTAGTTACCTGGGGACTTTTTCATTTCAGACTCACTATATCATGTTTCAACATATCGAAAATTTATCTCATAAAACATTTCATTTTATTTTATTTCGATACTCGAATTCATTTCATTTCAATTCATTTCGATACACAAAGCATATTCCCATTTCATTTCATTTCAATATACACAAAACATTTCATTTCAATAATACATTTCATTATCATACTCACATTTCAATTTATTTCATTTTATAAAAATATTTCATAACATTTCAAATAAACGATTCATTTCATTTGTCACAATAAATCATTTCATTTTGATAATTCATTTCACTTCGCAACAAGTTCACAATTAAACACATTTATTCATAAACATGCTTTTCACCCCAAAACGCATAAAAACGGTAAAAGTGGGGCTGTGAATACTCACCTCAAGCGTTTAGTGCGATTTTGTAAGTGATGGTGCGTGGTCTAATCCCGGCTCCGAACTATGTTTTCCCTATCATACACGTAATTTTTAACGTAAGTTCTAAGTTCAACGGTCCCTAACTCTAAAATCGTACCGATATCCGTATAATGCCGTTATGTTATTTATATAGTCCAATATAGTAAAAATTCGTTTTATCACATTTCGAAGACCTCCAAATATTTTGGAAAGTTTAAAGTTCATAAAAATTGGGTTTTTGCAAATTTCCAGAATCTGTCCAAAGTTTTAAGTTGTAAAAACGTCACTTTTGAACTTAAGTCCACCAAATGATGAATCCTCAAATTTTTACCCTCTGATTTAGGGGATGTTAGGAACAATTCCACCAAATTTCACAATTTTTAGAGGTCTTTTACTATTTTTAAACATTTTTGAAAAATCAGTGCACACTTTTATTTTTCAAAGATACATGTCAGTGAAGTTTTGTTCATAGAGAGTTCATTATCCCACCAACTCACGAATTTCAAAAGGGATTTTCTAAATAAAACATATACCAAGCTAATGAGATAAGATTCACATCATTTAGGTGATTTTTGAGAGAGATATGCCTCTTTAAAGTTGTGCATGTGGATCTGCCACCTTGGGACAGCTTATACCATCAACTTGTTTTCATTGGTTAAGCCCTCAAAACTTCTCTAAATGACATGATTTTGGACTCACTGGAAAGCTAACTCAGAGTACTTGAGTTTAGAATCAAAAAGTTTGTATTTTAGATAAGTTATCAAAGAGTTATACAAGTTTGAAGATGACCCAATTTCCTGACCAAGTGCTGTTGCACACGAAAATGTTTCATGATGGTTTGGGTTCAAATCTTGGTGTTTTTGTACAAATCCAGTGGGGTTTGAACCCTAACACTTTAAATATCAATCCATATAAATTTCATAGAAGAATGAGTTAGAGAAAACCCTTTTTGGGTCGTGTAAACCACATGCAAAAACATTGACAGAATCTGTCAAGAATCCAACACCATTTTTACCACCAAAACACATAAAATCATAAATTTTTGGGGTTTTTCTTGCTATTTTACCCCCAAATCAGATTATACAAGTGAAAAATAAACTAAACATGTTTTGGTACCATCAAGACTCATGCATGAACTATCCTTTAAGTTCAGCCCCAAAAAGAGTAACAAAAACATCAAACATGTGATTTTTACTTCAAATCTTGTGTTCATAAGGAGAATCATAGAATTTCACCTTCTTTGAATGTTCTTACACATTTTTAAGGTTCATTCTCATCCTCAAACATCAAGAACAACATTCATCCAATAAAAGAGGGTTTAAACCTCAAGAAATACAAGAAAAAGCTTCAAAAATGCTAGAAATCGGAGTTATAATGCACCTACAACACTTACCTTGATGATGCAAACTACTAAGGCTTTTGAAATTTTTGATCACACTTCTAAAAACTCAGATTTTGAGAGATTGAATGGCTGATTTCTTGAAGGTTTAGAGAGAGAAGAGAAAAATAGAGAGAGAAAAGAGAGAATTTTGAATTTTTGGAAAGATGAAAATAGATTGGGAAATGGTGTGGATGATGATTTGTATTGAAAAGAGAGAGAAAGGTGTGTAGGGGGGGGGGGGGGGTGGCCGGCCAAATGGGCCAATCCCCTTCCTTCCTTCTTTTTTATTTTTTAAATGTATTTCTAATACTGTTAATTCGAACGCAGTATCGGGTTTTTCGCGTTTTCGGTAGGAACCGACTTTTTCGAAAGCACTTTTGGACTATATGGAACAGTTTATTCATGTTTTTAACAAAATTCTTTATTTTGTACATTTCGTTTTCAAATTTTGGCATTATAGGATTTTCGGACGTTTCCGGGCCGGTACGGGCTGTTTCGGGCATTTTCCGGGACTTTTAGGATTTCTGCCTAACTTTTTCACGCCACTAACCTAAATTATTCAGGCAACTTAATTTCTACTTTTTCCACTTACGGGAATGCTACTGAGCAAAATAAACAGGTAGCTAACCTGAACGTCAAAAATTGACGGATGTCACATTTATAGTTCGTTTTAAGAGAATTGGTTGTTTTTATTTTGTAAATTCTAGTGTTCTTATAAGCTAGGTTTTGATAAAACAAGTTATTTCATAATGTTAAGTATTTATTTTTAGTTAGTATAATGTTAATATTTATTTTATAAGCTAGGTTTTGTTAAAACAAGTTATTCTAGTTGTTCTTCTAAGTTAGATTTTGTTAAAAACAAAGTTTTTCCATAATGTTAATATATCTTTTGTTTTGTTAGTTTAAAAAAAAGAAAAAAAAAAAAGAAAACGAGAAAGAGAGATCAGATAGTCAAGGATGGTTCTATTTTATAGTTTTATTTTGTGTGTTATAAAGATAAATTAAAAAAAATATATAAATAAATAAAATAAAAAAAAAGAAAACGTGAGTGAGAGAAATCAGATAAGGAATAAACAACTTCTGACAAAATTACCTTCAATCTCCTCCTTCCCAAGACTGCTGCGATGCAGACTTCTTCACCCTCTCCTTTTCTGTCGCCGGAATTCAGACAACAACCCCCCCCCCCCCCCCCCCCCGCCGGAAAATCGACCACCACCCACATCACCATCCTTGCTCTCCAAGATTGCTAACCCTTAAAAACCCACCCTTTGCCCCTAATTTGGTTTCACTTCCTCACAACTACAAAAATTTTTTTAGGGAGAACGAGAAGGAGAAAACGAATCAGTCGATGGAGAACTCTGATGAACAACCACCACCACCGCCGGAATCACAGCCGGCGACGCACCGGCGCACAACCACCTCGCTACCGCCGGCGACGCACCACCACTCCACCACCACTGAACCGCCGGCGCCGCATAACACCACCACCACCGTTGGACAGCCGGCGCGATTGATTTCGAGCCCTACGCGAAGAAGAGGACCGGCTATGCACAACCCGATACCTCCACAGCAACGTCGATTAACTCGAAACACCCAACGATTGCAAACGAGGACGATGGCAGAATCTGAAGGGTCTGCGATATCAGTCTCGGATACATCCGACTCCGGACACTTCACGGCCACCATCGAAGCCATTACAACCAACACATCGCTCGATACACTCGCACGGGCAGCAGCGGGGGCCGAACGATCACGTCTTCCGGTGTTTCGCATTTCAGGTATCTCCACTTCCACTATCACGGTAACCCGAAAAACATCACCACCGATACCCAAAGCGGGTCCGGCTTCATCAAGCCGACCCCTTACCGATGAGAATTTGCCGACAACCGAATCCCTTGCTTCCAAAGAGATTCAATTGGGACGTGTACCATCTCGGTTTGCCGAGATTTTTGGGTCGGAACGAATGATAACACGTGGTTATAAACAGCCGCTAACCTCTCACGGGTTCAATTTGAATGATATACCCGAATCGCCCCGAATACCCGAACCCGATAACAACCCATATGTTATATTTCCAAACCGAGACTTTAACTTAAACCCACTACCCAACTGGCCCAAACCCGTTTTTACCAAAGCCCAAACACCACCCACGGTTAGCCCGCAAATTCAGCCCGCTAAAACACCCTCTCAACCCAAAAATACCACCTCTGCCACAACACAACAGGGAAACGAATTGAGGCCACCACAATCTGAATTTATTAATGCACTTGATGAGTTTTTGAGTACAGATACACTACCTCCGAAAAAGAGAACTCAAGAGATGCCAAGAAAAAGCAAACAGGTAAACGTTGTGGCGGTCGAACCACCGGTGCAACAAAGCCGATTCCGGAGGTTCACACGGGCCGAGAAAGCAAAGGAGATAGTCGAGCCATCAGTGGAGAAAGAGCCGGTTGTGCGCAAACCGGGAGCGGTACGGATACGAGACTTGGACGACATTCAAGAGGAGCCGCGAACACGCCCGGAACCACCACGGACGCGCTCCCAACAGCCGCGGGCAGCCCCTAAAGCTACGGACAGCAACAAAAGTCAAACAAAAATCAACCCGCGTCGAAGGGTAACGGTTATCCGGTTTCCGTCCTTACCGATTTTGACTTATTGAGTTGTGATGAGGCCCGGGAGGTATATTTCCAATACGCCTCCAAAGACATAATAACCCCCAAGGGTTTTCAAAAACCCATCATCGACAATAATCCCATTCTACGGGATGTCGTTGACGCTTTTAATTGGGACAAAGTATGTGCCATACCCCCGAAAATCAATATCGGTTGGATCCGCGCCTTTTATAACGAGGCCGCGGTGGGTATGGACTACAAAGCTTGTGTGAGAGGTGTCCTTATCGATTGGTCACCGGAGGCTTTTAATGCTTTACTTGGGTTAACCCCTCCTTCGGAATCCGAATTCGATGCTTTATGGCACGATTGCTCGGATGACCAATTTTCTACCATTCTTGACACCATTGGCATTGAGGGGGCAAAATGGAGTTTTCAAGGCCAAAGACGTCTTTTTGAGGGCCGATACATAAAACCCGAAGTCAATATGTGGTTTTACTTTTTACGACACACACTACACCCCACTAGTCACGACTCGAACTTATGTATGGAACGGGTATTTTTACTTTATTGTATAGTCGCGAAAAAACCGTTCGATGTGGGAAAGCTTATAAGTTCATCCATTAAAATGTGTTTAAAAAGAGGATGGTGTAAGATGGTATTTCCGGGTTTTATTCACGATCTTTTGTTGGCCGCTAACGTACCGATCCTTGACTACGACCCTTACCTAGCGAAAAAGGTGGTAATAGACCAAAAGGCTTTTGATAGGGTAACCAAATATTGCGCCCGAAATATTGCAGATTCGTTAACACCAACTTTGGAGGCCGTAAGGGCTGCTTTTGAGGAAGTCTTGGCGAATCACACGGCCAAAATTCTCAACAAGCTTAAGGAGAAGGACCGAAAAAGAAAGAAAGAGATCGACGTTTTAAAAAAGGATGTGAAACGCCTCAAGAAGGAAAAGAAGAAAAAGGAGCGCGCAAGGATGTTAAAGGACGAGGTTGAGAAAGCGTACGCGTTGGGAAAAGCAAACAAACCGTTGTCGGCACCGGAAGCTTCGAAAGTGGTGGTGAATAGCTCGTCGTCTTCACCTACTCAATCCGAGTAGGCCAGGTTCCATTCTCGAACACCCTTTTACATTTCCGTTTGTATATACGCATGTCTTATCTCGGTAATTTACATTTCATAGTTTATTTTACACCCCGTGTACATGTTCTTTGGGGAAATTTGCTGATTTGAACCACTTTTTGCACACCTTATTTGGTAGAAAATAGGGCAGCCCCGCTGTCCTCTTCCCGACAGATTTTGGCCTCGAAAAAGCGAGCCAAACGGCTTGTTTTTAGGCCATTTTGGTGCTGATCCAAACAGGGACAGCCCCTTTTGTTGTCTTATGCGCGTCAAACATGTGGTGCACCACACATAGAGGCAATCCCTCTATTGGTTGTTGATTGATATACGGCACGCGTAATTGTTTGGGTCATTTTTCATGCATTTGGTACTATTACAAGCTTTCGTATGGTAACGATGTGCACAAAAGTGGGTTATTTTTGGTTGTTCCTCCACGCTTTTGAGCTACTTGGGAACTTTGCTGAGTTTTGTTTCTAATTTCTGTTTTCATGGATTGTTGGAAACGGTCCGTGTGTCACTTGACACACGGCTGTTTTGTGTGTTTCTGATAGGCCAAGGCACAAGGTAGCAAGACCGAATGGTCTTTGCTTCTCACTCATTGATTAATCCATGCTTCCAAACGGTCCACTTTGTGTCTTAGTAACAAACACGCACTTTGCACGCCTTCTTGCTGTTTTTGGGGCTGTTTTGGACGGATCCGTGTGTCATTTGACACACGGCTGATTTGTGTGTTTTTATTAGGCTACGGCAGCAGCAAGTGAGACCGTAAGGTCATTGTTTCACACTCGATTGCTAGCCTCGTTGTCTTTCTTGGTGGTCTAGTGGTCCGGTTTACAAGTTGATCAAGTGTGCGCGTTTTTTCGCCCCTAATTTCTGTTTTTTGGGGCTGATTTAGACCGATCCGTGTGTCACTTGACACACGGCTGATTTGTATGTTTATGTGGGCTACGGCAGCAGCAAAAACAAGACCGAAATGGTCTTTGGTTCACCATGTTTCATTCCTTGCTTCTTGATAAGTCCTTACAAGCCCGAGTCGAGTCTTTATCCGCGATTTGCATCCCCATGGCTGCAAATTCTGTTTTGGGATCACTTTATAAGCGTTGGTTTCATGTCTTTTGCATCATGTTCAAATAAGTCACGTCTTGGTCCGTTTCGGTAACAAAGTTGCCAATTTTTTTTGGACCGTTTGCTGAATTTTAGGTAATTTTTAGGCCGTTTTGGTTGAGTCACTTTGGGAATTGATTTTTATTGAGTTGTGAACTATCGAACTACCTTGTGTGCACCAAAAATAACATAATACCGATAGTTGGGAACTTGTTTATGCATAGTTTTAAATTCATAGCCACAATAAACTCATGCTTTCTACTTTAGATCAAATGTCCATCTTTAGAAATTGTAAACCATTTTCTTATCCAAACTTGATTTTCTTGCATTGAGGACATTGCCACCATCAAGTTTGAGGATGGGAGGATGTCCATTTGAGACTCATTACATCGTGAAAAAATACACGCACTTAGACCCCATTCCAAATACAAAGAACAAAGTTCTAAAAGTCTAAGTGCATCAAAAGAGTGTCAATGCACACCAAATATACCTCTATAAGAGATGCATAGTAGAAAAATTGTACTATGGAGAGATGAAAAGAAAGACGAGGTAAAATGAAAAGCTTTGAAAGAATACACTCCACAAAAGACCAACAAAAGATACAAATTTGGTTGTCGGATTATAGAAAGTTCGGTTTTATATTTCTTAAGATGGCAACTTTGTGATAATTTTGGTTAAACGTAAGTTTAGGAAAGGCTATGGAAATCAAAACGTGCATGATCTTGGAAACATCTTTCGGTTCACAAAAACAAGAAAAATGCACACTTTGGTAGTATGGTGAACGAGCTCATAATTTTAGATTCTCGATAGCAAATTGCGTCTTTATTTCGTCTTTTTCTCGTTGTTTGGGGACAAACAACAGTTTAAGTTTCAGGATGTGATAGGTGTTATTCTTAACCCCTATTTTGTGTCTTTCTATTATTATTTTTCACCATTTTAGTGTCCCGTCGTGTCAGTTTAGCGTCTTTTCTTACGTTCTTGGTAAATATTAATTTTATGTCTAGTTTACTTTAAATACGCTTATATTAATATTATTTTGGTACTAATTAGATATTTCTTACATGTTCAGGTTTTAAAGAAATGGCCCGAGAACGTCAGAAGATGATAGAGGAGGTCAGTAGCTGTGCTGCGAAAATAAAGACTGCTGATTTTTGATCCCTCCTCGCTGTTGGGCCGAATTTTGTGGGCTTGGAAGCCCAAGCCCAGTTGATGTTAGCTTCCTTCAGAAGCTTCATCCTTTTCCTATAAATAGAAGCTTAAGTCTTTTGTAAAAATCATCGACTAGTTAACATCTTTAGTTTTCATCTTAGTTCTGATATCTAGTTACTAGTTCGATCAATTCCGATAGTCTTTTGGTAAACAGTTTACGAGTTAGATTGTGCTTAGAATCCTTTCGGGTTCTTAGCACCTTTTCACTTGTTGTTACGTTTTGGTTATAATATTACGATCGAATTGTTATAGTTACTTATCGGTTTCAAGTTCTTAGTTATTATTGATCATCAGGTTCTCGTTATTTCATACGTTATTCTCACCTTCGCAGTTCAAGTAAGTGTTTTACAGGTTCGAATTTTTATCACTAGTGATATTTTACCGTTACCCAATTTCTCGAAGTTACAAACAAGACTCTGTCAGTTTTTCATAAATTTGAAAGTCTTTAATCGTTATAAAATAATCTTACTCTAATTTCAAAGTCATCGTTGATCAAAAGTTCGTTGTTTTAACTTGTTTGTTTGAAACTTACACGAGAAGTAACTAGTTATATCTCGAAGCTTGTTCGGTAAGCTACTCATCTTGAAGCTTGTTTGACAAGCTGCTATTTATAAAAGATATTTTGTTCAAAGCTTCTTTCACAAGTTTCTTTAATTTAATATTTCAATTGTTGCTTTCGTTGGAAGTTTCATATATATATATATATATATATATATATATATATATACATATATCAGTTGTTAGTTATTAACTGTTTCTATTTACTTGGAATCTATTACACCCTGTTTCTCTCGTTGAATTTATTTTCAACGTTGCAGAACGTATCGTGTAATATTTACCATTTTATTCACGTTTCTTATTATTGAAATTCCCTTTATTATTCAGTATTTTTACTGGTCATCTTTCCAGTGTTTAATTATTCGCACTTTAAATTCCTGCAATTCTACTGGTCTCTTTCCAGTATTTACATTATTGCTCTCTTACTGGTCATCTCATCCAGTGTTTACTTTTCAGTTATTTACATTACAGCAATTTACCTGCTTTTATTTGATTGTAGTTATATACACTCTGTTTCTCTCATCGAAGAGAACGTATTGTGTATTAACTACCAATTTGCTTTAATTTCAGCAATTTACTTTCTTATCCTTACTGGTCATTATCCAGTGTTTATATTCCAGTCATTTAAATATTTTGCAAGAAAAATCCAAGCCATGATGGGCTAATTTCCTTGGCTTGGGGTGTGAGGAAATGTTGAGATCACTCTCGGTGTAAAAGAATTATCTTGTGCTTTAATTGTTGTACTCTAACTGTTTGTTGCAGGTGTTTAGCGTTTCATTGAAGATTGTACCGAATTGACTGACGACCAATTTAGTACATGAAAATGCACTAGCTTTCAGAGTTAGGATTTATGTTAAATATTTTGTGATAAACGTGAGAAGGCTAAAAATAGCTTTAGTGCCTCGGTACTATACTCATCTGGTAAGATAGGTAACACTGTGTTGTGTTAGGATTCATGAGACTTTAAGTAGACTCATATCGATAACACGTTGACCTTTGTGTACTTTTGGGAGGCCGATCAAACCAGTAGTTGGACCATCATTAAGCATAAGATTAGTTCTAAATCACCTGTTGTCTCATCAGACCCTTGCACCCCATGCTCTTTCTCTTACAGATTTTACAAAACACCATTTCAACTCAATTCACTTTAAAATCCTCGAATTCGCCATCTGAAATCATCTTTTACAAACTTAACTTTTTACAAAGAGACTTTTGCACAAAACCTTCCCTGAGGATCGATATCTGGTATTCACTTACCATTATTACTTGTTACGAGACGATAGTAGTTCAAGGTGTATACTTGCGCCTGGTTCTATTTTCCAGCTGAATCTCACAGTTCACAGATTATTGCACACACTCCTTATTCGCAAAAAAAGGGGGTAGCATAATTCTCTCAGCAACAAGTTACGAGCCTAGATTCGATCCTTTCAACAAGACGATGGGGATACAATATCCGAAGCATGGGAACGTTTCAAACACCTTCTAAATTCGTGCCCGAGTCAAGAATTGAGTAAGAGTGAACAAGTCCAAACCTTCTATAGTGGGCTTGCTTATTCTTCATGAGCTACATTGGATTCATCTGCCGGAGGTGTCTTTATGTACAAAACGCCCACGGAAGGATATAAGCTTCTCGAGGACATGCTCATACACAACATAGATTGGAGGACAGACAAGCGCTTACAAATCCCGAGAATGGCCGGAAAGATCTCAACCGACTTCGACCCATCCGATGAACTAGCCTCGATGAAAAACCTGTTGGGAATCACAGGTACAAAACATACACGCAGCGGATAATAAAACCTAGATTCCCAAGAACGGATCCAATCCTAAATCTTTACAGATACAAAGAGGGTTGTTCAAATTAGTTTACCTTATGCGATAAAATTCCGGAAAGCAAGCAGGGAATACACCACTACTGGCACCACGTGAGAGGGTTGCTAGACCACCGTGACTGGTCAGAAAAACGCTCCGGTCGATGTGTATGGGAGAGAGGCCGGCGGTGGCACTAGGAGGAGAGAGAGAGAGAGAGAGAGTAATTTTTCGGAGAGAAAATTAAAATCAACTGATAAATCACCCAAAGCCTTTATTTATAGATATAAATAAGGCAGTGATTGTATCTGATTATAATTCCTTTATAATTATCTCATGAATTAATTCCTTAATTAACTAATTACTTAATTAATTAATTTAATTGATTAAATAACCTAATAAATAATTAACTTATTATTTATTTCTTTTCTCTTCTTAATTATTTCTCACACACAAACATTCTCAATTAGGTGTGCAGTGGTGTGACCTACTAGTGTCTTATAACATTGGACACGGTAATCTTTCGTTATTGTCTTGCACATAATCCTAACAGACTCCCACTTGTGCCAGACATGTAACTGTACTGTTACCATTAGCCTAAGGAGGTCCCTAGCCAGACACTTAGGTTAACCAGGTTATAAGATCTCTTACATCCAGAGATACAATTCACGCTTGAATTTGTACACAGGTTCATTCCTTTTGCACGCAATATTTCTAAAATGAGTTTGAGACATGGAGTGGAGGATTCATTTCTCAAATTCAAGTATTTCTTGACTCTGATTCAGATTGCCTGCAGTAACGGATATTACTAAATAACAACTGTTATTCTATCCGAGCGTGGACACGTGTTTTCTGCAAATCTTAATTGTCAAGGGGCCCGGAAATATCTCTCTATAGCAGAGGTGCAAATCCCTTCTTGACTATCAGCATTTGGATCCACGGCTTCCGCTGTATCTAGTCACGTCCCGTATGGCCGCCCTGTTACGGTGCAGCGTTAGAACACGCTAAGAGTACAATAGTCCTCATGTTCCCAAACCAAATATCTCAGGTCTAAGGACAACCTATCATCAAGTCAATGCTTATGACTGGGGCTCCATGAAGCAGACTTGAAACTGGTCACTTCCAATACTCAAACACTCTGATGAGTATCTATAAATACTTAGCCACATCACTTGTTCTTTTACTTTTTACTTCGAATAAATCATCAAGTATTTATAATAGCGTTAAACTCCCTATTGAAATTCCCAATTCAATAAGTGGCTACGGAAATTTAGATTTTATTGCAAGACTTTGCATAAATCATGGATACATTTAAATATGCAAAAACAGTTTAACTTTTGAAACAGTCATGAATTAAAAAAAAACCTCCAATATTTCAATCACACTGTGAAATAACACTTTACATGATCTAGTGTTTCAAAATTAAACTAATGTAATAATAATAAACTAAAACTAGCTACTGGTGTCCAGGTACTGCATCCCAATGGAATTTGCATGAGCCTCATGCTTCACCCTTGCTAGCGGCTTTGTCAGCGGATCTGCGACATTGTCTTCCGTCGGAATCTTGCATATCCTTACATCTCCTCTTCCAATGATCTCTTGGATGAGGTGATATTTTCTGAGCACGTGTCTTGACTTGTGATGTTCTCTGGGCTCCTTTGCTTGCGCGACGGCTCCCGAGTTGTCACAGAATATATCGATCGGTCTAGAGACACTGCCAACGACTCTTAGATCCGATAGAAAATTCCTTAGCCAGACAACTTCCTTTGCCGCATCAGATGCTGCAATGTACTCTGCTTCTGTAGTTGAATCTGCAATCGTATCCTGCTTTGAGCTCTTCCACGAGATCGTGCCTCCGTTTAGAGTAAAGACGTACCCTGACTGTGATCTGAAATCATCTCTGTCGGTTTGGAAACTAGCGTCAAAATATTCGATGACACTAATTTGATCCTCAGAACCTCCAAAGACCAAGAACATATCTTTCGTTCTTCTCAAGTACTTGAGAATGTTCTTGATAGCCACCTAATGAGGTTCTCCTGAATTCTGTTGATATCTGCTCATAACACTTACTGAGTTAGCAACATCGAGCCTAGTACATAACATGGCATACATAATCGACCCAATTGCTGATGCATATGGAACCGATTTCATCTTGTCCTGATTTTGACTAGAAACAGGACACTATGTTTTACTTAACACTATGCCATGTTGCATCGGGATAAATCCTTTCTTGGATTCATCCATCCTGAATTTCTTCAGGATTTTGTCAATGTACGTACTTTGGCTAAGTCTGATAAGCCGTTTAGATCTATTTCTGTAGATCTTTATGCCAAGTATATAAGCGGCTTCTCCAAGGTCTTTCATCTGGAAACATTTGCTTAACCAACTCTTTACACTCTGTAAAGTTGGTACATCGTTTCCTATGAGTAGAATATCGTCTACGTACAAGACCAAGAAGGTTACTATGCTCCCACTGAACTTAGTGTAAAGACATGGCTCTAACTCACTTTTCGCGAAACCAAACTTTTTGATTCGCTCATCAAAATGTAAGTTCCAGCTTCGTGATGCTTGCTTTAATCCATAAATGGATTTTAGCAGTTTACACACTTTATTAGGATTCTCAGGATCTTCAAATCCTTCTGGTTGTTCCATATAGACGTCTTCTGTTAACTTTCCGTTCAGAAAGGCTGTCTTGATGTCCATTTGCCAGATCTCGTAATTAAAGTACGCTGAAATGGCCATCAGAATCCTAATTTATTTTAACATGGCTACTGGTGAAAAGGTTTCATCATAGTCAATACCATGAGTTTGCGACCAGTCTAGCCTTAAAGGTCTGCACGTTTCCGTCCATGTCAGTTTTCTTCTTGAAAACCCATTTACGTCCAACAGCTCTACAATGCTGGGGTAAATCATTCTACTCCCATACTTGGTTGTCGTACATGGACTGCATCTCGGCCTTCATGGCTTCTTGCCATTGTTCAGACTGACTACCTGACACAGTTTCTCCATAGGATGTTGGTTCATTCAAGTCTCCACCATCCTGAGAGAC
The DNA here is from genome assembly GCA_030169165.1 of Centaurea solstitialis. Classification (NCBI taxonomy): domain Eukaryota; kingdom Viridiplantae; phylum Streptophyta; class Magnoliopsida; order Asterales; family Asteraceae; genus Centaurea; species Centaurea solstitialis. Next base: position 41,358,584 of record CM058043.1, read on the forward strand.
CAGAAACCCAAGATATTATCTGGTTCTTGTCTTACCCTATTGGATCAGCGAAGGTCCTGTGTTTGCACTTCCTCAATCTGTTCTGATTGAGGTTCAACATTCTCATGTTGAATTTTTTGCTCAACAATCGGTGTAGTGTTTTCTTCGTCTACTACCTGTAGATCTACATCCTCTCTGGGTTCCCAGAACTGAGAAACTTTTATTCCAGAAATTTTCCATTTCGAGCAACAAAAACTTTGTTCTCTTCTGAGTTGTAGAAGTAATATCCCACGGTGGTTTTGGGATATCCTACGAAGAAATACTTGTCGGATTTGGGCTTGAGTTTTTCTGAGGTAGGTCGCTTGACGTAAACCTCACAACCCCAAATTTTCAGAAAAGACATTTTGGGTTTCTTACCCTTCCACAATTCGTATGGCGTCTTTTCTACCGACTTTGTCGGCGCTCTGTTCAGTATATGTGCTGTTGTTTCGAGCGCATGTCCCTAGAATGACACTGGTAATGTGGAGTGACACATCATCGATCGTACCATGTCAAGCAATGTACGATTCCTCCTTTCTGACACACCATTCATCTGTGGTGTATACGGAGGTGTGAGTTGTGATACAATTCCACATTCTATCAGATGATCGCCAAACTCTTGACTAAGATATTCGCCTCCTCGATCGGACCGTAAAAACTTGATCTTCCTGTCAAGTTGATTTTGTACTTCATTCTGATATTCTCTGAATTTCTCAAAGCTTTCAGATTTATGTCTCATCAAGTAGACATAACCATATCTACTGAAATCGTCAGTAAATGTGATGAAGTACCGGTATCCTCCTCTTGCCTCATGACTAAATGGTCCACACATCTGTGTGAACTATTTCTAACAAGTCAGAAGACCTTTCATTATCTTTGTTGAAAGGTTCTTTTGTCATTTTGCCAGATAAACATGATTCGCAGTTGTCAAAAGGTTTAAAATCAAAAGTGCCAAGAAAACCTCCATGTAGGAGTAGTTCAACGCGTTTCTTGTTTATGTGGCCTAAACGACAATGCCAGAGGTAAGTTTGATCCTCAATGTCTTTGGATCGTTTACTTATATGATAGATTTCTTTATTATCGTCTTGCAGATTTACTGTATATAGACCATTCACAGGTGTAGCTTTAAAATAGAAAATATTATTTTTAAAGACTGAAAGCATTTTATAATCATATTTATAATAAAGTCCTTGGTCTACCAATAAATCAAAAGACATAACATTCTTAATCATTTTTGGAACATAATAACAATTTTCCAGTTCCAAAACTAGACCCGAGGGTAAACTAAGACTATAAGATCCTACTGCTTCAGCGATCAACGGGGTGCCTTCGCCAACTCATGGGTTCGAACTGTCCTTCCTCAAAGTCTCTCTTCTAGTGAATCCCTGTAAATGATTACAAATGTGGTTACCACTGCCTGTATCAATTACCCATGATTCATAAGAAGTGATTAAGCAATCTATCATAAAGATACCTGGAGCATCGGGTAAACCGATCTCTATCTAGTCGATATTCATCGAGTGCTCGCAAATATCCTGGCTACCGCATTCTGGGCAACTCAAATCTCCCAGCTCATCAATCCAATCAGTGTCCATGAGTTCAGCAGGTGCTGGTTTCGGCTCTAGACTGGCCAAAATGTCCACATGTAACATTGCTACGTCTTTCCTTGGTTCCTTCATGTAGGCACTAGCTGTGTCACATATCTCCTTCGGGAGCGAGTACCACATGAGATACATTAACTCCTCTTGAGCCATTTTGTATCCCAGACGTGTCAAGCATTTAAAGAGCCTCCTTATATTTATGAGATGGTGTTTAATTGATTGGTTCTTCTTCAGCCTTAATGAAAGTATCTCTTTCATAATCAGAAGCTTACCTGTGTGCTTATAGAAACCTAGCTGATTTTCTATGTCTTTCACGACCTCATGACAAGATTTATCTCTTAAACCTCCCGAAAACTCAGGTGATATAGAGAAAATCAGAATCGACATGACATCAGATTCATCTGCCAAATATTTAAAGTACTGAGCAAATTCCTCTTCAGGAGAATTGCTCTTGGGTCGTGAAACAGGTTTTTCCAAAATGTACAGCTTACCCTGTGCACTCAAGACATTGTCAAGGTGCATTTTCCAAACTGGAAAATTTTGTCCCGTAAGCTTCCATTTACCGTTGATGAGGCGGAGCGATTCCTCAGGGGTGTAAAACGGGACTACAGATTTAGACATCTACAAATATAAGAATAAGTTCCGATTTAGTTTAAAATTATAAGACTTCTAATAAATCATAACCCTTAAATTAATTTATTAGACTAGAATCCATATTTCACATGTGTCGGCAATCATGTGATCATGTCAAGCCGACTCATGTGATTTATGGTAGGTAAAACTATACCAATCGCATTTTAATACGAAAACACGACTTCTTGATCGTCGGGACATCGGATATTTAATCCGTGCATATTTGGTCCCTCTAGTGCATTTTGGCCCGGTACCACCCGGTGAATAAATAATTACCAAAACAGATCGCACCACCCGGGGCCTGGACATACTCTGGCCGATACCACCCGGAGATAATTCGCAGAGTTTTTATCCCCTCTAATTTCGGTTTGAACGTGGGCGATTGAAGTGTGATCACTCACAACGCCCTACGTACCTTACACCGGAGGTGTCCCTAAAGTGGATTGCACTTACTGATCTATGATTTTAACAAGGGTTCAAAAATTGCCAGTTTTCAAAAACTTGGATCCAAAAGCCAAACTGGTTTTTGTATCCATTTTTATTTTAACAATTTATATCTAATTTTTTAAACATGCATGCTATTAAATAAAAACAACCACGCAGTTAACAACATGTCGTAGTAAAAAACCCTTAAACTACTGTCGTTTCGTGAGCCAACACAAAACGACGGTCTCAGTCCTAAGTGACAACAACACACATGGCATGAACTTCTCGGCGCTCCCACTGGCTCCAAGATCCATGTTTGACTTCGTGCTCCGTCTTCAGTTCTTGATTCTTCAGTTATTTTATTTTAAAATTATTACAATAAAATTGAAGAACTAATTAAATCTGTTCATGCTTTGCAGGTTGGATGCGAGGAGTGCAAGAGACCACACTTAATGAAGGATTGCCCGAATCGACCGATGATGACACCCGAGGAGGTAAACTACCTTAACCGAGGCGATTATCAAGGGAGGTGGAATAACAATCGTAATTTCATCACGAGACTTCCCGGATTCTTTGCACCAAACCAACAAAACCAAAAACCGGATGGAGAGCCGCACATTTCTATCGAGGACCGGATTATCCAATTCATGGATGCACAAAAGAAGCTAAACGATGAGGTAGGTTCGTACTTACGTAACCACCAAAGTACTATCCAGAATTTGAAATTGCAGATCGGTCGTGTCTCGCAATTGTTAAATGAAAGGACTCAAGGGGAGCTGCCAACTCAAACCCAAGTCAACCCGAAGGTATAGAACGCGAAGCCGATGCTCATGATGACCGGAGAACCATCAAAGAAGAAGTGGACTAATATTTACACAAAGAAGTATGTGGAGAGCGATAGTGGTAGTGAACCCGATTATGCCACGGACTATGACTCGGAGGGGTTCACCATTTCGTACGAGCATCTAGGACTCAAAGGACCCGTTTCTTCAAACGATGATGAGGAGGAAGACGGAAAGCAAGGCGGATATGCGGAGTTCATGATACCGAAAAAAGAGGATAAAGGCAAAGAGAAAGAGAAAGAGAAGGCGGCGGAAGATGAGCTCACCTACATTGCACCTATCAAGCATAATCTGCGAAGTTACAACTTACCTATTTCATGTTCTAAATTTAATGGTCTTGCTTTGGTAGATTCATGTGCCGCACTTAACATGATGCCTGTTAGTTATTGCAGGAAAATGGGAGTCAAGAAGATCGTTCCAATAGACTATCAATACCGAGGGGTGAATGGATACATGACCAAGCCGTTAGGGATAGCGGAAGGAGTCCCGATTCGAATTGGCAATTTTGTCTACTTTACGGATTTCATCATAGCTAATCTTCCAAAGGATACGGAGATCCCAATAATCCTTGGGAGAGCTTTTTTACGTACTGCCCAAGTGAATGCCGATATGCGGAATCAAGTGACAAGCTTGGGGTATGGAGAAAAGTGGAATTACTTTGATCCCAACGGAGAGCCGGTCACCCATCTCGATGAACCTTATGAGGATCCTTCTCTAGCTTACAAGAAGAACACGAACCGCCCGTTACTCCCTCATGAACATGGAAAGAAGACGGAGGATTATCCGAACCCGATACATCAAAAAGATCTAACACTCAATGGGTCGGGACCCTAAAAGAAAGAGTATAGGAAGAAGAAGGGTTCATTAGCCCGACGTGCCAAGAAATGAGCCGAAAAAGGGGTCGAGCTCTAGACCCATTAAAAAATGAAGCACTTCTCGGGAGGCAACCCGAGCATTTTCTTTCGTTTTTCGTTTTTATGTTTTTCGTGTGTGTTTTTGCTAATCTTTTTGTTTGGTATTGCTTAGGTAACCATATGGAGGACATAGAAGCCAAAAACGAGCAAATCCGATGTGTAACGAAGTTTTTGACAAGTTGGAAACATAAGGCAACTTGCGGTCGCGACTTTTTAAGTTTGGCGACGCGAGGTTGGTCAGCCTTGGTATCAGGTAAAATATTCGAATCTCGCGACGCGAGGAAGCCGTTTCGCGACGCAAAATTTTTAAAATTAGGGTAAAATTTTCAGAAACCGCCCGTTTCGCGACGCGAAACATCCTGTTTGGCGACGCGAAATCGGTGCAAACGGGTTTTTAACCCTCTTTTCTCACTTTTTCAAAAGAACACAACCCTAATTCTCTCTAGGCGCCGCGAACCTTCATCACGTCCTTGCGAAATTCGAGCTTCTTGTGTTTCAATTTCTTCATTCTCCGTGGCCAAGGTATGTTTCCCAACTTTAATTTCATGAGATTAGCTTGATTTGGTAAAATTAGATCTTGTTTTGGGCATCAATGGTGTTTATATGCTTTTATGGATTTGAGATTGTTCTTGAAGCTCCATTGATTGTTTAGTGGTATTCTTTGATGCATGTTATGCACTTTGATTGAGATGTATGTTCTAGCATGTTATCAATTGATTGAATCTAGTGAATGTGCTTTAATGATAAGTGTGGGGATTTTGCACCAAAATCCCCCATTTTTGTTTAGTTAGCTAGATTGGTTTATAATTGAGGTTGGACTAAAAGTTCAAGTGTGGGGATGTTACACACACCCTTTGAGTTGATTTTCAAGTATGTTGAACTTGTTAGTCGTTGAAGCTTTGTCTCGTTGAGTTTTGATATGAATGAACCTTGTCTTGCGTTTATTGATCAAATGTGGCTAAGACAATGGTATTTGGATTTTGTAGAGACAAAGAAACCGCTCGTCAACTTCCACCGCTCCTACTTTCCGTGCACCGGATGGGAGCCACACTTTCACCTTTTTCATGAATGACCCAACGTTGAACGCTCCGAAGCGGGAGGAATACCGGGATTCAGTTAACCGGCTTCTCACCCGTCAAGTTCTAGTACCGAGGAGAGTTGATTGGAACCTCCTTAGATCCATGGGAGTCAAGAACGACATCAAGGCGATACTCGAGAAGCATGCCTACGACGAAGATGGCACCGAGTATTATATTTGTCGTGCATGGGAACGAGTCTTCGACATTGCCGAGACCCTCTACCGCAAGCTTATCATTGAGTTCGTGGCCACTTTCCGTTTCGACGCCATAAAGGCCCTCGAAGAGTTCTATCAGTCATGCATGACATTCCGACTCGGTGGAGTGTGGCAATTGCTTTCGTTGGTCGAGTTTGCCGTTGCTTTGGGGATATATACCCAAGATGAGGTCGATGCTCCCGGATTTGTGGAGTACATGTGGGCGACTGCGAAAAGACAGGATGGTTTTGATCCTCGGTTGGCTTGGGCGATCTTGGGTGATGGTGACTATGGTGGTAATCTCAAAGTGAAGGGTTTTTTTGCTTCTACAGACCGACTTTTGCACTGCATGCTTATTCACGCGGTGACTGCTCGTTCCTCGAGTGAGGAAAAAGTTTCTTCGTACGATCTATGGCTTCTTGAGCAGCTTTCTACGGATGACAAGTATCCGAATGCTCCGTACCTTATTGCCGTGCAACTCGCTAAGGCGGGTGGTTATCGAGAGGGGAGTCGATTGGTTGGTGGCCAATACGTTACGCTTCTAGCCAAGCACTTCGGTATCCTAACCGAGGGTGCCATTGCCTCGATGACGGACCTTGGTGAGATGGGGTTGATTGATACGGACCAACTCCATGGCATGGGTGTGGCATTGGTTGATCACTTGATTAGCGGGGATCGGAACACGTGGATTCACAACCCTCAAGCTTATGGGACGAGGAGAGCACCTCGGAGCACGCAAGAGACCGGAGGCACGAGTGGAGTACAACACCACGGAGGCTCTTCACCAAGCTAATTGGCAAAGTGGAGTGATGAACCAAATGGCCTCCCACTTCGGTATTCAACCGAATACCGCGTACGCTCCATCACCTTTTTGGCCATACTCCGAGGACGCACCACCCGGTTACCCGACTTTTGAGGATTGGCAAAACCAACCTCGAGGCCCCTATTGATCTCTATCTCTTTTAATCTCATTCGATATGGTTGTCGTAAACAATTTTATTTTGTTTGTGTGTTTGGTTTGCTTGGACAACTTTTATTTTTTCGTTTGGTTTGTTTAGGTTAAGACTTTTTAATTGTTTGCTTGTTTTAGTTTGGTTTATTTACTTTTGTTCGTTTTTACTTTTTTCATTTTCTTTTTGGTAATAGATACAGCGATCTATGATCTTGAATCGAGCACGATTTTGGAATACACTCTCTCTCTCTCTTGATCAGAATAGATTTCGTCACATAACCCGGGAAGTTTCTCTTTTTCCCAATTACTCCTTAATTGTTTTGATTGTTGCATTGAGGACACTGCAAATTTTAAGTGTGGGGAGGGGGTTATGTAGACTTATCTGTTTAAATGGGTTCACTTTTTGCTTTTTGGATTGTCGTTTTTCAAAATTTTGAAAGCTTTGAAATTTGACCCCAATTTTTTTCGAAATCTGAGATTGTTTTTGGAGCTGAGTTGTTTGCATAAGAGAACACTAAATAGGATTAGTTGAGTAAAAGGATGCCTTGGAATACCAATTACCATGAGTGCCTCACCCAATTCCTTTGAGAGTTTGAGCCTAATTGTTTATTTATTTTGTGAGGAATACCGACTTTGACCCAAGGTAGAACTTGTCATTTGAATGCTTGTCGAGACCACATAAGAGAAGTATTTATCACCATTGCACTGATAGAGGCCTTCATTTCTTACCCTTTTAGCCTTCGTCAGATAACCTCATTATAAGGTTATTTGATTTGCCTAGCCTTTGATTAAAAAGTACCCATCTTTAGTACTTCATCCCTTGTAACCCCTTTGAAGCCTTAGCCTTTCATTTCTTTACCCATATTATATATCCTTAGCCCATTCATTTTATCTATCTTTTGGCTGTAGCTCAAAGTTGAATGTTTTTCATGTTTTTGGTCCTTTATGAATCTGACAAATAGAGAAAGGGATTATGAAAAAGTGAAAGAGAGAAAAAAGAGTAAAAAGCAACATAGTTGCTACTCAAGAAAAAATAGAGAGCTTGAAAAAAAAAAGATAGAAAACGACTCATTCAAAAAGAAAAATCAAAAGAGTCGATGTGCTAAAAAGAAAAGAAAAAAATATTGAAGCCACAAATAAGCAATATGCTTAGGCCGATATAAAAGTGATAGTAATAGAAATCCCGAGCTCTAAAAATCTCAAAAGTCAGATGATTAATTTGGATCTTGAACTGATTGGTTTTCAGGTTTTTGCTACAACCCTTAGTCACTTATATATCCTTTATCCTACCCTTAACCCTTAGCCTAACGTTACAACCCTAAAGTCCTCTTGACGGTTGACAACTTCTCAGTGGTAGAGATTAGATTTGGTGACAAGCTTATGCATGCGGGAATTAGTCGAGTATTGGTGTGATCACTTATATATACACTTTTACCCCCGAGAGATACAATTTAAATTGTCGATTCATACCATGTGAGGGTAAAAGGTTGATTTTGGTATCCAATTACTTGATATATCTTGTTTGTGTGTTCGATTGTGTGAGTATTCTTTGTTCTCTTGAATGATCTTGGGTGGAGATAATTTTGGCGTTATCTTTCTTATCTTTCAGTCTTTTGATTAACGACAATCAAAGCTTAAGTGTGGGGATTTTGATAACACCAAAATTATACATGTTTTGGTTATACTTAATTGAATGATTTAACCCCATTTCTCACCCATTTCTGGTCAAATTACTCACACTTGGAACTTATTATTGCTTTTGTATGTTTTGGAGGCCGTGGAACGGAAAAGAACGGAAAAGTACGGAAAAGGCAAGAAAACGTGAAAAATGCACAATCTCAATCCAGTAGCCTTTTAGCGATCGCGAAGATTCAAGTTTGGCGCCGCCAAGTTCGCCAAGTTCGAAATCCAGGGTTTGACCTAAGTGCTTCGTGCCGCGAAAGTGCCGTCTGGCGATCGCGAAACGGGCTCTGACCTCTCCTTTTAAATACTAGCCTCCTCCTTCAGTTTTCAAAGAGACACATAGATAGGCAGAGAGATAGAGAGTGAAATTTGAGTGGTGCCGATATGCTGCGGGGTTCGATTCTCGATCATTCGTCGTTGTACTGTCGGTATAATGTCTGTGTCTACTCTCGTATTATCTGTTTTTATTATGTCTAGTGAGTAGTCTTTAGTAGTGGTACTTATTGTTAGGATTATGTGCAAGATAGTAATAGGGTTTACCGTGTCCAATGTTATAAGACACTAGTAGGTCACACCGCTGCACACCAATTAGAGATCAAGTGGATTTACCAGTTTGATGGAATAATTAATTAAGTATAAATTAATTATTGAGTGAGAAATAAATAATAAATAGTTATTTATTATTTAGTTAAATAAAATATCAGTTGGTATATTTTATCGGATTAATTAATAGATAATTAATTAATTAATAGGGTTAAGTTATTTAATTAATAGTTATTAATTAAATAAAAGGTTTAAATCAATTAAATAACCTTATCGGACTTTTAATTGATCGGGCTTTTTCTTTAATGGGTATTACCATATTTATAGTTATAAATATGGTAAAACCCTTATCACTTTTATTATGATTCAATCAATTTAGCCTAAAAGAAAAAACCCTAGAGAAAACCTGAAACCCTCCTTCTCTCTCACTCTCCATCGATTTCAAGGTAGTCCCGAAGGTGGTCTAGCAGCTATTCTCGTGAAGGTGTCAGTAGCGGTGTATCCCCTACTTGCGTTCCGGTGTTATTCACGATTAGAGGTAAATTTTCGGAACACCCATATTTGTATCTGTCTGTGTTTAGGAATGGATCCTCGATTGGGAATCGGGGTATTTTATTCCGCTGTGCATGTTCTGTAGCCTGCGATTCCCAACAGTGGTATCAGAGCCACTTCCTAAACCTAACAGATCAGGTTTAAACTGTTTGTTAGTTAATTAGGTTTTATAAAAATCGTTGCTTTTTGATTCGTTTTCTGTTTTAAAGATTCGATTTTTCGAAAACCTAACGTAACGACGATCGGCGGCAGTTAGCCGGCCGGACCTCCAGGCCGATCGCCGGAGAACCGAACCACCAGCCGGCTACACCACCGTATGTGGTGATCGTCGGCTGACACCACATCGAACCACCAGCCGCACCACCGTATGTGGTGGCGGCGTCGGCCGTGGAAGGAAACAACCACCGCACCACCGATTGTGGTGGCGGTGGTGTCGATTGATAATCACAGCCGCTGGTAAGCGGCGCCGGGCCGATCGGGTGACGACCACCACACCACCGTATGTGGTGGTGGTGGCGTCGATGGATTTTGTTGATCGCGATCACGGCGGCGGTGGTAGCCCGGAGCTACTGCAGTCGCCGGTCGATTGAGATGGTGGCGACGGTGTTGATCACGGGCGGCGGTGGTGGCTTTCCAGCTGCTGCTGTCGCCGACGATTGACAATGGTGCGAGCGGCGGTGGTGGCTCCTCAGCCGCTGCTGTCGCCGGTGGATTATGGTGGAAGCGGTGGTTGTTTGCTGCGGCGGTGGTGGCTCTCGAAGTCGCTGCTGCCAGCGGCGTTTGTGGGTGGTACGGGCGGCGGTAGTGGCAATTGTGTCATCATCGTCGCCGGCGATGGAGAAACCACCGATCGACGGCCACGTTTTGGCGGATCGGTGGTAATCGAAATTGTCGTTCTTTTTCGATCGTTTATCGTTAACGGGTCTCGATTAGGATTCGTTTCCGGATAGACTTCGAGATGAGAATCGTTTTTAATCAGATAAGGTTTAAAACGATTCAGGATTAAGTTAATTTGTTTTTAAATTATTTTTCAGTTTTATAATTATCCTATTAAAATCCAGTTGTGTTTTAATCTGGTTTAATTATATCAAGTCATAGCTAAACCCTTTAGACCCGTGGTTGTGTTTAATTTTATCCGTTTTATAAGGAAGGCCTGCGTGCCATTTACAACCCTTCTTGTATTTTTAATTATGTTGATTAGAATAGTTGGGAGGCCTGCGTGCCATTAAAAGCCCATTTGTAATAGTTAGTTTTAATTATCAAGATGGAGACAAGACGACGACCATGGATCTCGGAGCCAGTGGGAGTGCCAGAAGACGAAGACTTTTGCTCACTTAGGGTTGAGACCGTTGTTTTGTGTTGGCTCACAAAACAACATTAGTTTAAGGGTTTAGGCTATGACTGTGCTTTTTATATTTAAATTGCGTGGTTGTTTAATTTACGTAATTGCTATTAAATATAAATTGCCCTTTTTTGAATGATTGTTTTAAAAGATAAAAGGATACAAATACAGTTAGTGTTTGGATCCAGTTTTTTTTTTTCAAAGTTTTTGAAAAAGAAAACTGGCAATTTTGACCCTTGGTGAAATCATAGATTAGTAAGTGCAACCCACTTTAGGGGCACCTCCGGTGTAAGGTACATAGGACGTTGTAAGTGCACACACTATGAACGCCCGTGTTCAAACCGAAACTGGAGGGTGATAAAACTCTGCGATTTATCTCCGGGTGGTACCGGCCAGGGTTTGTCCAGGTCCCGGGTGGTGCAGTCTATTTTGGTAATTATTTATTCACTGGGTGGTACCAGGCCAAAATGCACTAGAGGGACTAAATATGCACGGATTATATCCGATGTCCCGACGATCTAGAAGTCGCATTAAAAGGCGATTGGTATAGTTTTACTTACCATAGATCGCATGAGTCGGTATGACATGATCACATGCTTACCGACACATGCGAAATATGGATTCTAGTCTAATAAATTTATTTTAAGGGTAATAATTTATTAGAGTTTTATAATTATAAACTAAGATTGAAATTTATTCTTAATTTGTAGATGTCAAAATCTGTAATTCCGTTTTATACCCCTGAGGAATCCCTGAAACTCATCAACACGAAATGGAAGCTTATAGGCCAAAATTTTCCAGTTTGGAAAATGCACCTCGACAATGTCTTGAGTGCACAGGGTAAGCTATACGTTCCAGAAAAGCCCGTCCCACGACCAAAGAGTAATTCTCCCAAAAGGGATTTTTCTCAGTACTTTAAATATCTGGCGGACGAATCGGATGTAATGTCCATATCACCCGAGCTTACGGGAAGGTTAAGAGATAAATCAAGCCATGAGGTCGTGAAAGACATAGAAAGCCAGCTAGGTTTCTACTGTCATACGGGTAAGCTTCTGATAATGAGAGAGTTACTTTCATTAAAGCTGAAGAAAAACCAATCAGTTAAAGACCATCTCGATGAAATGAGGAGGCTCTTTAAATGTTTGACACGTCTGGGATATAAGATGGCTCAGGAAGAGCTATTGCATCTCATGTGGAGTTCACTCTCCAAAGAGGTATGTGACACAGCTAGTGCGTACATGAAGGAACCAAGGAAGGACGTGGCAGAGTTATACGAGCACATTCTGGCCAGTCTAGAGCCGAAACCAGCACCAGCTGAACTCGTAAACAATGATTGGATTGATGAGCTAGGAGACCTGAGTTGCCCAGAATGTGGTAGCCAGGATATTTGCGAGCACTCGATGAACATCGACCAAGTTGAGATCGGTTTGCCCGATGCTCCAGGTATCTTTATGATAGATTGCTTAATCACTTCTTATGAATCATGGGTAATTGATACAGGCAGTGGTAACCACATTTGTAATCATTTACAGGGATTCACTAGAAGAAAGACTTTGAGGAAGGACCGTTCGAACCTACGAGTTGGCGAAGGCACTCCGTTGATAGCTGAAGCCGTAGGATCTTATAGTCTTAGTTTACCCTCGGGTCTAGTTTTGGAATTAGAAAACTGTTATTACATTCCAAAAATGATTAAGAATGTTATGTCTTTTAATTTATTGGTAGACCAAGGTTTTCATTTTAAATACAATTATAAAATGCTTTATGCTTTTAAAGAAAACATGTTTTATTTTAAAGCTACTCCGATGAATGGTCTATATACAATTAATCTTAAAGACAATAACAATGAAATCTATCATATAAGTAAACGATCCAAAGATATTGAGGATCAAACTTACCTCTGGCATTGTCGTCTTGGCCACGTAAACAAGAAGCGCATTGAAAAACTTCTTAAGGAAGGACTTTTAGACCCTTTTGATTACAAACCTTTTGATAATTGCGAGTCTTGTTTATCTGGCAAAAAGACAAAGCAACCTTTCAACAGTGTGAATGAAAGGGCCACTGACTTGTTAGAGATAGTTCACACAGATGTGTGTGGACCATTTAGTCATGAGGCAAGAGGAGGATACCGGTACTTCATTACCTTCACTGACGACTTCAGTAGGTATGGCTATGTCTACTTGATGAGACATAAATCTGAGACCTTTGAGAAATTCAAGGAATATCATAATGAAGTACAGAATCAACTTGACAAGAAGATCAAGTTTTTACGGTCAGATCGAGGAGGCGAATATCTTAGCATAGAATTTGAGAACCATCTGATCGAATGTAGGATTGTATCTCAACTCACACCTCCGTATACACCTCAACTGAACGGTGTGTCAGAAAGGAGGAATCGTACACTGCTAGACATGGTACGATCGATGATGTGTAACTCAACGCTACCAGTATCATTCTGGGGACATGCGCTCGAAACAGCAGCACACATACTGAACAGAGCGCCAACCAAGTCGGTAGAAAAGACTCCATATGAACTATGGAAGGGTAAGAAACCTAATTTGTCTTTTCTGAAAATTTGGGGTTGTGAGGTTTATGTCAGACGACCAACCTCAGAAAAACTCAAACCCAAATCCGACAAGTGCTTTTTCGTAGGGTATCCCAAGACCACCGTGGGATACTATTTCTACAACCCTGACAAGAACAAAGTTTTTGTGGCTCGAAATGGAAAATTTCTGGAAGAAAAGTTTCTCAAGAACGAGAGCACCAGAAAGGATGTAGATCTACAGATAGTAGACGAAAATGACACTAGTCCAATGGTTGAGCCAGAGCCTCAACCAGAACCGGTTGAGACAGTGCAAACACAGGAACTTCGCAGATCCAGTAGGACAAGACAAGAACCAGATAGGTATCTTGGATTTCTTGTTTCCCAAGAAAGCGGAGACTTGAATGAACCGGTGTCATACAGAGAAGCCGTTTCAGGCCATGAGTCTGAACAATGGCAGGAAGCCATGAAGGCCGAGATGCAGTCCATGTACGACAACCAAGTATGGGAGTTGACAGATTTACCCCAGCACAGTAAAGTTGTTGGACGTAAATGGGTTTTCAAGAAGAAAACCGACATGGACGGAAATGTACCCACTTTCAAGGCAAGACTGGTTGCAAAAGGTTTCACGCAAACTCATGGTATCGACTATGATGAAACTTTTTCACCAGTAGCCATGTTGAAATCAATTAGGATTCTAATGGCGATTTCAGCGTACTTTAATTACGAGATTTGGCAAATGGACGTCAAGACAGCCTTTCTAAACGGAAAGTTGATAGAAGACGTCTATATGGAACAACCAGAGTGATAGAACAAGAAATCAAGAACAATTAGAGGTGAGAGAGATTGAGAATCAAAAGCTTCACTTTATTCATCCATGGTGGAACTAAGTACAAAGAACACCTTGGAAAACACACACAAAGCTCTCTAAACGACTCTCATAACTCTCTCAATTGCCACTCCATCTCTATATATACCTCTACACTATAGCCCCTCTATCTATACAACATTTTACACTTTAAGCCCTCCCTTTCTATTATTTACACTAAAATGATTCTTTATAAAACTTTCACATATAAGGACATTTTATGTCCTAACACAGAGGGGTTTGTAGATCCTAAGAATCCTAATAAGGTGTATAAATTGCTAAAATCCATTTATGGATTGAAGCAAGCATCTAGAAGTTGGAACTTACACTTTGACGAGAGAATCAAAGAATTTGGTTTCGCGAAAAGTGAGTTCGAACCGTGTGTTTACACTAAGTTCAGTGGGAGCATAGTAACCTTCTTGGTCTTATATGTAGATGACATTCTACTCATAGGAAACGATGTACCAACTTTACAGAGTGTTAAGAGTTGGTTAAGCAAATGTTTCCAGATGAAAGACCTTGGGGAAGCCGCTTACATACTAGGCATAAAGATCTACAGAAATAGATCTAAGCGGCTTATCGGGCTTAGCCAAAGTACATACATTGACAAAATCCTGAAGAGGTTCAGGATGGATGAATCCAAGAAAGGATACATCCCGATGCAACATGGCATAGTGTTAAGTAAAACACAGTGTCCTGTTTCTAGTCAAGATCAGGACAAGATGAAATCGGTCCCATATGCTTCTGCAATTGGATCGATTATGTATGCCATGCTATGTACTAGGCCCGATGTTGCTTACTCAGTAAGTGTTACGAGCAGATACCAACAGATTCCGGGTGAACCTCATTGGGTGGCTGTCAAGAACATTCTTAAGTATCTGAGAAGAACGAAAGAAATGTTCTTGGTCTTTGGAGGATCTGAGGATGAAATTAGTGTCATCGGATACTCTGACGCTAGTTTCCAGACCGACAGAGATGACTTCAGGTCACAGTCAGGGTACGTCTTTACCCTAAACGGAGGCGCGATCTCATGGAAGAGCTCGAAGCAGGACACAATTGCAGATTCAACTACAGAAGCAGAGTACATTGCAACATCTGATGCGGCAAAGGAAGTTGTCTGGCTTAGGAATTTTCTATCGGATCTTAGAGTAGTTGCCAGTGTCTCTAGACCGATTGATATATTCTGTGATAACTCGGGAGCCGTAGTGCAAGCAAAGGAACCTAGAGAACATCACAAGTCAAGACACGTGCTCAGGAAATATCACCTCATCCGAGAGATCATTGGAAGAGGAGATGTAAGAATATGCAAGATTCCAACAGAAGAAAATGTCGCAGATCCGCTGACAAAGCCACTAGCAAGGGTGAAGCATGAGGCGCATGCAAATTCCATTGGGATGCAGTACCTGGACACCAGTAGCTAGTTCTTTAGTGTATTAATTACTATAGTTTAATTTTGAACAGTTCAATCATGTAAAATTTTTCAGGGTTATAAAATGAATGGAGGATTTAATTCATGATTGTTCTAAATTAACTATTTTTCGCATATTTAACGTATCCATGATTTTTACAAAGCTTTGTAAGAAATCTAAATTTTCGTAGCCACTTATTGAAATGGGAATTTCAATAGGAAGTTTAACGCTATTATAAATACTTGATGATTTATTCGAAGTAGTGAATAAAAGCACAAGTGATGTGACCAAGTATTTATAGATACTCATCATAGTGTTTGGGTATTGGAAGTGACCAGTAATCAAGTCTGCTTCATGGAGCCTTAGTCATAAGCACTGACTTGATAGGTTGTCCTTAGACCTGAGATACTTGGTTTGGGAACGCGAGGACTACTGTACTCTTAGCACGTACTAACGCTGCACCGTAACAGGGCGGCCATACGGGACGTGACTAGATGCAGCGGAAGCCGTGGATCCAAATGCAAGTAGTCAAGAAGGGATTTGCACCTCTTTCAAAAGAGAGATATTTCCGGGCCCCTTGATGATTAAGATTGGCAGAAAACGCGTGGCCACGCTCGGATAGAATAACAGGTGTTATTTAGTAATATCCGTTACTGCAGGAAATCGGAATCAGAGTCAAGAAATACTTGATTTTAAGAAATGAATCCTCCACTCCATGTCTTAAATCACTTTAGAAATATCGCGTGCAAAAGGAATGAACCTGTGTACAAATTCAAGCGTGAATTGTATATCTGGATATAAGAGATCTTATAACCTGGTTAACCTAAATGTCTGGCTAGGGACCTCCTTAGGCTAATGGTAACAGTACAGTTACTAGTCTGGCACAAGTGGGGGTCTGTTAGGATTATGTGCAAGATAATAACAGGGTTTACCGTGTCCAATGTTATAAGACACTAGTAGGTCACACCGCTGCACACCAATTAGAGATCAAGTGGATTTACCAGTTTGATGGAATAATTAATTAAGTATAAATTAATTATTGAGTGAGAAATAAATAATAAATAGTTATTTATTATTTAGTTAAATAAAATATCATTTGGCATATTTTATCGGATTAATTAATAGATAATTAATTAATTAAAAGGGTTAAGTTATTTAATTAATAGTTATTAATTAAATAAAAGGTTTAAATCAATTAAATAACCTTATCGGGCTTTTAATTGATCGGGCTTTTTCTTTAATGGGTATTACCATATTTATAGTTATAAATATGGTAAAACCCTTATCACTTTTATTATGATTCAATCAATTTAGCCTAAAAGAAAAAACCCTAGAGAAAACCTGAAACCCTCCTTCTCTCTCACTCTCCATCGATTTCAAGGTAGTCCCGAAGGTGGTCTAGCAGCTAATCTCGTGAAGGTGTCAGTAGCGGTGTATCCCCTACTTGCGTTCCGGTGTTATTCACGATTAGAGGTAAATTTTCGGAACACCCTTATTTGTATCTGTCTGTGTTTAGGATTGGATCCTCGATTGGGAATCGGGGTATTTTATTTCGCTGTGCATGTTCTGTAGCCTGCGATTCCCAACACTTATTGTGGTTGATGAACCATTGTGGATGATGATTTTATGATTTAATGTTTATTGGTTTGTTTTTGGTTAATTGAATGTGTGTTATGGTTCCGATCTGATTCATATTGTTTGGTTATTTGACTCCGATAGGATAATCAACCTTTCTTGACCTACCCTTCGTTCCAGAGAGTTGTGTTAGGTGGTTACTCGGACCGAGAGCGACCAGGTAGTAGAAAACCATGCAATAGAGATAGGATTGGTTGACCGTGTAACACCCCGTTCCCATTCAGTTAAGTTTTAACTTTTCTTTCGTTAAGTTAGTAAGGTTTGGTGTCATTTATGTAATTTCAGGTAAGGGGACTTGCTTGTAAATGTAGAAAGTGGAGGGTGTTATGTGTAAATGTATATATAGGGGATTGGATGATCAAACCCTTCTCTTTCATTTGTCAATCTTGAGAGAAAAGAAAGGGGTTTGGAAGGTTTCAAAGGGGTTTTGGTGTTTGGGAAGAAATCGTGTCTACGTGGTGCAATCGATTGTTGCTTTATCGTTAGAACTAAGTTCTTAACTTCAGGTAATCATCAATTTCCCTTTGTTGTTGTTAAATATCAAGTTTGGATCAAAGTTAGGGTTTTGGTCGTATGTTATGGAAATTGGTGATATTTGGATCACCAATTGAGTATTTTGTGTTAGGTTGGTCCTATTTTCATTGTAGTAGTATTGTAGAGCCTGGAATAACAAAACCGGGGCTTTTTGAATCGGACGAATTGGGGTTCGGATGTGGAAGTTATGCCAAAAACAAGAAAATACGATTTTGGGTTCGTGCTGAAAACTCAGCACCTAGCGATTCCTAGGTGATGAGGCTAGCGATCGCTAGCCATGGACAAAAGGAGGCTCGCGATCGTGAAGGTGATCGTGAGCTAGAGCAGAAAGTTGGGAAGGACAGCTAGCGATCGCTAGCTATCAGCCTCGCGATCGCTAGCCCCTATTTTGTGTGAGAAATTGTTTTGGCCATAACTTTTGCATCTTAACTCCGATTTTGATTCCGAAAAGACCGTTGGGTTCGTAATTGAATTACCTACCCTTTTAGAAGGTCTAAATCAGTTTTAGACTAGAATATACGGTTATGAGTCTTGAGATGTTATTTATGTGTACCACGATGATGTGATGTATAGGTTTTTGATACTCCTTCGTGTGTGGTGATTGACTGTGTTATTGTGAAGCGAACTAAGGTGAGTACATTAACCTGCGTTCAAGATTATTATGCTTGTGATCATGTATTATATATATATGTGTGGTTAATGTATGAACTGACATGTAATTTTCACGATAGTACCTAAGGTGGTATTACTACCCTAGGGAAGTTGGGTTCAGAGGCCTGGTACCAGTGTCAGTAAGATGCTCGTGGTGGATACACCTTGAGTAAGGTTCATGATACATGTCCAGTTATTCAGCTATATGATTATGATTGTATACATGCATGCATCGAACCTAGGTTTGTGCTCACTAAGCTTTATGCTTAACCCGTTGTGGTTTATGTGGTTCAGTGGCAGGTACCTCATCCAAAGATAAAAGGAAGGCACCTGCTTGATGCTCGGAAGGACTCAGTTCAGGACATGTTTAAGAGATTCGAAAATATTGGATGTTGAACTACTATTAAAAATGTTTTGGTTGCAAACTGGATTTATTGTGATTTATTATCACTTTTAAATGTTGTTAACTTTGGACCCGTTTTGGGAAAAACATATTACTTTTTAATGGTTTAAAGTGCTTCCGCTATGTTGGTTACTATTTCCGTTAAATATTGTTAAAAAATGAAACTGGTCGTTACAATTGGTATCAGAGCCTAGGTTTGAGGGATTCAGGTGTTCACAAGTAGTGAATACTTCAACTCAAACCCGGAGTTCGTATTTTCGAAACAAAGTAACTAACAAAAGAGAAAAAAAAATTTGCTTTAAGAACAGGAGGTGGAACTGAACTGAGATCCGGAGCATCAAGACGGGAGTGAGCACCCTAAACTCTATTGAGTTGTTAGTAAGCATGCCATGTCAATTTACGTATGAATAACATGATATTGTTATGTTTAGTTGTTAAAATGTAACAAACTTATAGTTGAATTAATGATGCTTATGATGGGTGATGAAACTCTTATATCACTTTTGTGTATGCTTGAGTAATATCTGATTGGGTATGCGAATGTATGTATGCTATGACATGATTGTGTAGACGTCAGGGTAAGTATAAACGTAAAATGACTTAGAGATGCTCATGGCACGGTAATTATAGGTGGTACTACTAAGAGTGCTAGTGGTACCATATGATTATGTGTTTTGTGTATGACCAAGTCTATAAAGTAACCTTTCTTATGATGAGGAAAAGCTGAACGGGTAGGGTGTAATTATAATGATATAAGGGCCCATATCATTGCAATTACATTGTACTGTTAAGGCTTGACTAAAATATAGGGGTCGTTACGGACTGACTGAAGTCATGGGATTGGGAAATAAAAGCATGAAAGCGATTGTGGCTTACCAGGAAGGGTAGTGAGAGTTACTCTCTAGTAAGGTCACTTATTTGTATTGTTAGCTAAACAATTATGTACTTGCATCAGTATGGTGACCACAAGAAGAACTGGAACTGGAGAGCGTCCGAATGACGGCGATGAGCATGAAATCCCTGATCTAAGGGGGATTATTGCTGTTGAGGTCGGGGAGGTCTTGCATGACCTGCTTCCGGGCCTTTTTGAGCAGATGAAAAGAGAGTTGACCCAGGTGGTCACTCAACAAGTCAACTTCGCCATGGCCGGTCGGGGAAGTGTAGCGGGAAGCTCGAGTACTGGCCAGAATCGGGCGGTTGGGTTCAAAGATTTTGCTGCTTGCCAGCCGCCACATTTTGGTGGAGAAAAGGATCCGATTGTTGCCTCGAGGTGGATCTCTGAGGTAGAGGGAGCCTTTCTCACTAGTTTCTGCCCGGCTGAGGTAAAGGTGAGATATGCTGCTAATCTTCTAAGAGGGTCGGCGAAAGACTGGTGGGGCGTTGTGAATAGTTCCAGGACTCAGGAACAGATTGGAGCCCTTACTTGGGAGGCGTTCCTTGAAATGTTCCGAGCAGAGTTTGTGCCCCAGATTGAAGTGGAGAGACTTACCACCGAGTTTCTAGAGATGGAGCAGACTACGGAGTCGGTGACTGAAATCACTAACAAGTTCTTGGAACGGGCGTTGTTTTGCCGCGAAATGTTCAGAATGAAAGGATGAAGATGTACCGATACCGAAACATCTTAAGGTCGGACATTCGAGAGTTTGTAGTGATGGCTCAATGCGAAAGTTTTCAGCAGATGTATGAAAGAGCTCGAACAAGAGAGTTGGAACTCGAGCGTCAGGGTAAGAAGAAAAGGGCAGAGCGGGTTCAGCCACAGCAGCAAGTGGTCAAGAAATTCAAAACCGGAAACAGAAAGGAGATGCTAGGAAAGATCACCCTCGTTGCTCAAGGTGCGGGAAGAATCACCCGGGAGAGTGCAGAATGGGCTCGGGAACTTGCTACAAGTGCGGGAAACCTGGGCATATCAGCCGTGACTGTAAAGTGGAGCCCAAGATGTGCTTCAAATGCTTTAGACCGGGCCACTTTGCCAACGAGTGCCCCACGGCAGCTGTATCGACTGAGATCTCTGGTTCTGCACCCGTCAAGGCTATAGAGGGTGGACCAAGTAAGAAGGTGGAAGCCCCAAGGACTCGAGCTAGAGTCTTTCAATTGACTGCCAATGAGGCGAAGGCCAAGCCGGACGTGGTGACAGGTTTCTTTCTAGTTAATTCGATGCCTGCTCTAGTTTTGTTCGATACGGGTGCTAGCAAGTCTTTTGTTTCCTGGTCTTTTTGTAAAGATTTTATGAATGTAAAAAGTAAGCTAGGAAGCCCGTTAGAAGTAGAAATAGCAGATGAGGAGTTTCGTTTATGTAAGTATGTTTTTAAAAGCAATGTTTTAGAGCTAGAAGGTGTCAAGTTTGGTATAGACCTCATCCCTATTCCTATGAGGGAGATTTAGGTAGTGGTGGGAATGGATTGGCTAAGAAGGAATGGGGCTAATGTAGATTGTGAGAACTGTCGGGTAGTGGTTCGAAACCCAAGTGGGGGAGAACTAACTATCTTGGGGGATGTAAGTAAACGTCTCCCGAAGGTGTGTTCAATGGCCAAAGCTCGGAGCTATGTGTTGTGTGGAGCTACCAGTTATCTTGTGTACTTGATCAGTGACCAAGGAGAAGGTAAGAAAAAGACCGTGAAAGATGTACCCGTAGTTTGTGAGTTCCCGGATGTCTTTCCGGAAGACTTGCCGGGGATTCCCCCAGAAAGACAAGTGGAGTTCAGGATAGACTTGGTTCCGGGGGCGGCGCCCGTAGCGAAAACCCCTTATCGCTTGGCACCTCCGGAAATGCAAGAGTTATCAAACCAGTTAGAGGAGCTGTTAGAGAAAGGATTTATTCG
This sequence comes from Centaurea solstitialis, assembly GCA_030169165.1. Classification (NCBI taxonomy): domain Eukaryota; kingdom Viridiplantae; phylum Streptophyta; class Magnoliopsida; order Asterales; family Asteraceae; genus Centaurea; species Centaurea solstitialis. The sequence goes on from CM058043.1 coordinate 41,380,221, forward strand.
GCCAAGCAGTTCACCGTGGGGAGCTCCGATCTTGTTCCATCAAGAAGAAGGATGGGACGTTGAGAATGTGCATTGATTATCGTGAGCTCAACAAGCTTACGGTGAAGAACCGATACCCACTGCCGAGAATCGATGATATTTTCGATCAACTTCAGGGAGCCGCTTGGTTCTCGAAGATAGATCTTCGATCGGGGTACCATCAGTTAAAGGTAAGGGAGGAAGACGTGCACAAAACGGCGTTCAGGACCAGATACGGACACTACGATTTCGTGGTCATGCCTTGTGGGTTGACGAACGCACCTGCGGCATTTATGGATCTCATGAACCGGGTGTGTAGGCCTTTGTTGGATAGTTCAGTTATCGTGTTCATCGACGATATTCTGATCTACTCCAAGACGAAGGAGGATCATGTTGAGCATTTGCGGGAAGTGTTGGAAATTCTACGAAAAGAGAAATTGTATGCAAAGTTTTCGAAGTACGACTTCTGGTTGCAAGAGGTCCAGTTTTTGGGACACCTTGTAAACCGAGAAGGGATCAAAGTTGACCCAGCGAAAGTCGAGGCGGTTATGAAGTGGGAAACTCCTAAGTCGCCAACAGAGATACAGAGCTTTCTTGGGTTAGCCGGGTACTACCGCCGGTTCATCCAAGATTTCTCCAAAGTGGCGGTTCCATTGACTAAACTCACCAGGAAGAACGTAAATTTCGTTTAGGGAGAAGAACAACAATCAGCATTTGAAACTTTGCGGCAAAAGTTGTGTGAGGCGCCGGTATTGACGCTACCTGAAGGGGTGGAGGACATGACGGTCTACTGTGATGCTTCATATCACGGGTTAGGTTGTGTTCTCATGCAGCGTGGTAAGGTAATTTCCTATGCGTCACGTCAGTTAAAGACACATGAGGTAAATTACCCGACTCATGATTTGGAGTTAGCTGCAGTTGTATTTGCGCTTAAGTTGTGGAGACACTACTCTTACGGTGTGAAGTGCACGATTTACACCGATCATAAGAGTCTCCATTACTTTTTAGACCAGCCGAATTTGAATATGCGACAGAGGAGATGGTTGGATGTGGTGAAGGATTATGATTGTGAAATCCTTTATCATCCGGGGAAGGCAAACGTGGTAGCAGATGCGTTGAGTAGAAAGACTCGTCACGTGCTATTGCGAGTACCGTTGATGAGGCTAACTGTGACGACTTCTCTCTTTGAGTTGATTCGGCAATCTCAAGCCGATGCAGTCAAGGAAGAGAATCAAAAGAAGGAACGGATCAAGGGTCAGCTACCGCAGTTGGTAACGGATAGTCGAGGGTTGTTGACCCGTTTTGGGCGGGTCTGGGTACCAGTATCAGGCGAGGCGAGGCAGACCTTGTTAGATGAAGCACACAAGTCTAAGTTCTCGATACATCCAGGTGCCACAAAGATGTATAGAGACATGAAGATTGATTATTGGTGGCCAGGGATGAAGCGGGACGTAGCTCGTTATGTGGAGAGGTGCTTAACCTGTTTAAGGGTTAAAGTTGAGCATCAACGACCGCATGAGAAGTTGCAGCCGTTAGATATTCCGGTATGGAAGTGGGAGCACATCACGATGGACCTGATTACCAAATTACCTTGGACGTCTCGAAGTTACGACGCAATTTGCGTTGTCGTGGACCGTTTGACAAAGAGTGCTCACTTTATAGCCATCCGGGAGAGTTCATCTGCTGAAGCATTGGCGGACATCTATGTCAAGGAGATCGTGGCTAGACACGGTGTTCCGGTTACCATCATTTCTGACCGGGATGTTCGATTTACGTCACGATTTTGGGGAAAGTTTCATGAGGATTTGGGCACGAGGTTGCAGTTCAGTACAGCTTTTCATCCGCAGACAGATGGCCAAAGTGAGAGAACTATTCAGACTCTCGAAGACATGTTACGTGCTTGTGTTTTGGATTTTGGAGGCAGTTGGGACACCTATTTGCCGTTGGCGGAATTCTCTTATAACAATAGTTTTCACGCTAGTATCGGCATGCCCCCGTATGAAATGTTGTACGGGAGAAGGTGTCGAACCCCTATCTGTTGGGAGAAGTGGGACAGCGAGAGCTAGGTAGCACCGAGATATTACAAAAGACGACCGAGAGCATTGAGATGATACGCGAGCGGCTACGAACCGCTCAAAGTCGTCAGAAAAGCTATGCTGATCGGAGAAGATCAGATTTAGAGTTTCAAGTGGGTGATAAGGTGTTGTTGAAAGTGTCACCTTGGAAGGGGTGATCCGGTTCCGAAAGAGGGGCAAGTTAGGCCCCAGATTCATTGGACCCTTCAAGGTGATAGCTAGAGTTGGAAAGGTGGCTTATAGACTTGAACTGCCACCAGAACTGAATCAGATTCATGATACGTTCCATGTTTCCCAGCTGAGGAAATGTTTGGCTGACGAGACAGCTCATGTGCCGATTGATGACATTCAAGTTGACGAACGACTGAACTACATCGAGAGGCCAATAGCTATCTTGGAGCGGAAGACGAAATCTTTACGTAAAAAGGAAACTGGTCTGGTAAAAGTTCAGTGGGAGCATCGAAAGGGATCAGAGTGGACGTGGGAGCCGAAAGCGGAGATGAGATCCAATTATCCGGAGCTGTTCCACGACTAAGCGATTTCGGGGACGAAATCTTGGTAAGTGGGGGAGAGTTGTAACACCCCGTTCCCATTCAGTTAAGTTTTAACTTTTCTTTCGTTAAGTTAGTAAGGTTTGGTGTCATTTATGTAATTTCAGGTAAGGGGACTTGCTTGTAAATGTAGAAAGTGGAGGGTGTTATGTGTAAATGTATATATAGGGGATTGGATGATCAAACCCTTCTCTTTTGATCATTTGTCAATCTTGAGAGAAAAGAAAGGGGTTTGGAAGGTTTCAAAGGGGTTTTGGTGTTTGGGAAGAAATCGTGTCTACGTGGTGCAATCGATTGTTGCTTTATCGTTAGAACTAAGTTCTTAACTTCAGGTAATCATCAATTTCCCTTTGTTGTTGTTAAATATCAAGTTTGGATCAAAGTTAGGGTTTTGGTCGTATGTTATGGAAATTGGTGATCTTTGGATCACCAATTGAGTATTTTGTGTTAGGTTGGTCCTATTTTCATTGTAGTAGTATTGTAGAGCCTGGAATAACAAAACCGGGGCTTTTTGAATCGGACGAATTGGGGTTCGGATGTGGAAGTTATGCCAAAAACAAGAAAATACGATTTTGGGTTCGTGCTGAAAATTCAGCACCTAGCGATCGCTAGGTGATGAGGCTAGCGATCGCTAGCCATGGACAAAAGGAGGCTCGCGATCGTGAAGGTGATCGTGAGCTAGAGCAGAAAGTTGGGAAGGACAGCTAGCGATCGCTAGCTATCAGCCTCGCGATCGCTAGCCCCTGTTTTGTGTGAGAAATTGTTTTGGCCATAACTTTTGCATCTTAACTCCGATTTTGATTCCGAAAGGACCGTTGGGTTCGTAATTGAATTACCTACCCTTTTAGAAGGTCTAAATCAGTTTAAGACTAGAATATACGGTTATGAGTCTTGAGATGTTATTTATGTGTACCACGATGATGTGATGTATAGGTTTTTGATACTCCGTCGTGTGTGGTGATTGACTGTGTTATTGTGAAGCGAACTAAGGTGAGTACATTAACCTGCGTTCAAGATTGTTATGCTTGTGAACATGTATTATATATATATGTGTGGTTAATGTATGAACTGACATGTAATTTTCACGATAGTACCTAAGGTGGTATTACTACCCTAGGGAAGTTGGGTTCAGAGGCCTGGTACCAGTGTCAGTAAGATGCTCGTGGTGGATACACCTTGAGTAAGGTTCATGATACATGTCCAGTTATTCAGCTATATGATTATGATTGTATACATGCATGCATAGAACCTAGGTTTGTGCTCACTAAGCTTTATGCTTAACCCGTTGTGATTTATGTGGTTCAGTGGCAGGTACCTCATCCAAAGATAAAGGGAAGGCACATGCTTGATGCTCGGAAGGACTCGGTTCAGGACATGTTTAAGAGATTCGAAAATAATGGATGTTGAACTACTATTTAAAATGTTTTGGTTGCAAACTGGATTTATTGTGATTTATTATCACTTTTAAATGTTGTTAACTTTGGACCCGTTTTGGGAAAAACATATTACTTTTTAATGGTTTAAAGTGCTTCCGCTATGTTGGTTACTATTTCCGTTAAATATTGTTAAAAAATGAAACTGGTCGTTACAGACCGGTACTAGATTGTCTAACAAACGACCTATGTATTGGGACTAGGAGGACCAAGACCTAGTTGATAGCCATAATAGTCACATGTTAGGGTGTCTCAGACTTATGTTCCTACAATAACCGAAACAACCAAACCTTTGGCCTGTTTAAATCATCCACTTGGGAAATCACTATACCATGATAAGTACTACTGTTTTCCTTCATATAGTTTTAATCAATCTTTTAATTGCTTTCGTAGTTCTTAATTAATTTAATTGTCTTTTTAGTTATTAAACCTTTTTCATAAAACCCCCCCAAAAGTTTTAGGTTAATGAAACTAGTCAAGATTAACAGTCTACGATAACTTGACCGTTCCCAGTGGTAGATACGATACCTGGACTTTCCTACACTATATTACTCACGATCAGGTACGCTTGCCTGTATATGTGGTAAGACAGTGGCTAGGCTTTTAGAGGTTAAAACTTGTTTCGCTTTTTATGTATGATAATTACCGCATCAAGTTTTTGGCGCCATTGCCGGGGAACGGTAGTTGTTAGATTTTAGTCTTTATTAGTTTTGTTAATCGACCCTTGTGAGGGATTCTTTCCCTTGCAAGTTTTTCGCTTTCTAGTTTAGTTAGTTGTTTTTATTTTATTTTATCTCTTTGTTTCCCGCAAGTTGCCCGTAATAGTTTGTTGTGGTTTCAGTCACGACGGAATTGTTAGAGCCATTTGAGGAGCCGGAGAGAATTCAGAAAAAGAAACAAAAAGAAAACAAAAGCCAACAAAGTTCGCCCGAGAGCTTTGAATTTTGATATGGGGGACGAAGCACCGATGTGGACCACCAGGAGAGCTGCTCCAACCATACTCACCAATCCGATCACGAAGCCGGACCTAAACAAGGAGATCCCGGGGAAGCTCCTTCACATGATCAAGGACCTCACCTTCGACGGAAAAAATGATAGCAATCCTATCGTACATATGGAGAACTTCGTAGATATAGATACGATACCTGGACTTTCCTACACTATAATACTCATGATCAGGTACGCTTGCCTGTATATGTGGTAAGACAGTGGCTAGGCTTTTAGAGGTTAAAACTTGTTTCGCTTTTTATGTATGATAATTACCGCATTAGTAGCTCTCCTTGAGTCCTCTCACTTAGCAATTGCGAGATACGACCAACCTGCATTTCCAAATTCTGGATAGTACTTTGATGGTTACGCAAGTATGAACTTACCTCATCATTGATCTTCTTTTGAGCGTCCATGAACTGGATAAGTCGGTCCTCGATAGAAACACGCGGCTCTCCCTCCGTTCATCGATTTTGTTGGTTCGGTGCAAAGAATCCGGGAGGTCTTGGGATAAAGTTACGGTTGTTGTTCCACCTCCCTTGGTAATCGCCTCGGTTGAGGTAGTGTACCTCCTCGGGTGTCATCATCGGACGGTTCGAGCAATCTTTTGTCAAGTGAGGTCCTTTGCACTCCTCGCATCCAACCTGCAAAGCATGAAGAGATTTAATCAGTTCCTCAATTTTACGTTCAAACTTTACCTGTTGGTTTTTCATTGTGGCTAGTTCATCGGATGGGTCGAAGTCGGTTGAGCTTTTCCCGGCCATTCTCGGAATTTGCAAGCGTTTATCCGTCCTCCAATCTATGTTGTGAATGAGCATGTCCTCGAGAAGCTTATACCCTTCCGTGGGAGTTTTGTACATTAACACACCTCCGGCGGATGAATCTAATGTAGCTCGAGAAGAATAACCAAGCCCACTATAGAAAGTTTGGACTTGCTCACTCTTGCTTAATTCGTGACTCGGGCACGAATTTAGAAGGTGTTTGAATCGCTCCCATGATTCGGATATTGTCTCCCAGTCATCTTGTCGAAAGCATCGGATCTCGGCTCGTAGCTTATCAATTTTGGATGGCGGGAAAAATCGGGAAAGGAACTTTGAGCGAAGTCCTCCCTAGTAGTGATCGAACTTGGTTCCAAGGATCGTAACCAAGCTTTTGCTTCTTCGGTGAGCGTAAGAGGAAAAACTCGAAGACGAATCGCATCATCTCGGCCTTCCTCGGTTTTGAACAAATCACAAATATCCACGAAGCTCTCCATGTGTACGATAGGATTGCTATCGTTTTTCCCGTCGAAGGTAAGATCCTTAATCAAGTGAAGAAGCTTCCCCGGGATCTCCTTTTCTAAGTTTGGCTTCGTGATCGGATTGGTGGGTACGGTCGGAGCAGTCCTCCGGGCGGTCCACATCGGTGCCTCGTCTCCCATTTCAAAATTCAAAGCTCGTGGTCGAACTTTGTTGGCTTTTGATTTCTTTTTGTTTCTTTTTCTGAATTCCCTCTCCGGTTCCTCAAATGCCTCTAACAGTTCCGTCGTGACGGAAACCACAACAAACGATTACGGGCAACTTGCGGCAAACAAAGAGATAAAATAATTAACTAAAAACTAGAAAGCGAAAAACTTGCAAGGGACGGGATCCCTCACAAGGATCGATTAACAAAACTAATAAAGATTAAAAATCTAACAACTACCGTTCCCCGGCAACGGCGCCAAAAACTTGATGCGGTAATTATCGTATATTAAAAGCGACACAAGTTTTAACCTCTAAAGCCTAACCACTGTTACCACATTTACAGGCAAGCGTACCTGATCGTGAGTAATATAGTGTAGGAAAGTCCAGGTATCGTATCTACCACCGGGAACGGTCAAGTTATGTAGACTATTAATCTTAGCTAGTTTAATTAATCTAAAGCTATGGGGGGTTTTTAGGAAAATGGTTTAATTAATTAAAAGACAACTAATTAAATAACTGATTAACTAAGAAGCAAAAGACAACTTATTTAAACTTTATAAGAAGAAAACAGTAGTACTTATCATGGTATAACGACTCCCCAAGTGGATGATTCAAACTTTGCCAAAGGTATGGTTGTATTGGTTATTGTAGGAATTTAAATCTGGGACACCCTAACATGCGATCATTACGGTTGTCAACTAGGTTGGTCTTCCTAGTCCTAATACATAGACTGTTTGTCAGGCAATCTAGTACCAGTCACCCAATTCTATCTTTATTGCACGAGATTCTACTATCTGGCTGCTCTCTGTCCGAGCTAACCACCTAACACAACTCTCCGGGTTTCCGAAGGGAAGGTCAAGAAAGGTTGATTAACCTATCGGAGTCTATCTATCTTGGTCAAACAGATACACCCAACCAACGAATTCAAATAACCATACAATACGAATCAAATCTGAACCATAAAATCACACTCAACAAACCAATAACAAACCAATAAACATTTAAATCAGAAAAACGTCATCCACAAAGTTCATCTACCACAATAAGTACCACTAAGAAAACTACTCACTAATCATTACGAAAACAGTAAAAACAATAGTAGAGACAGACATTATACCGACCGTACAGCGATAGATGATCGAGAACCAAACTGGTAGCGTATCGGTACAACAACTCTCTCTCTCACTAATCAACCTAAGAATATGAAAACGGTGTAACTACTGGATGACTAGTGATAAAAGATGCTTCATGATTTCTGGACTGAAGGAGGAGATCAGTATTTAAAAGGCCATCCGGAGCTGCGATCGTGAGGCAGCAGTCTTGCGGCGCGAGACACTTGAACCAACCCTAATTTTACTTTTTTGGCAAGGGTCAATGCCTACTTCGCGGCGCAAGAATCTTCAAAGCCAACACGAAGTCAGTGAAAAGCATGAACATTCTAGAAAACACACACTTCGCAGCGCCAAACTTAAAAGCTCGTGGACGCTAAAAGTCTTCTGAGTTGAGTTTGTCCAATTTTCACGCTTTTTCGCCTTTTTCGTACTTTTCCGTTCTACGGCCTCCAAAACCTAAAAAAGTGAGAATCAGCCCAAAACATGAGTAATTAGATCATAAATGGGTGAGAAATGGGGTAAAATCAGACAATTAAGTACGACCAAAACATGTATAATTTTGGTGTTATCAAAATCCCCACACTTAAGCTTTGATTGTCCTCAATCAAAAGACTGAAAGATAAGAAAAATAACGCCAAAATTATCTCCACCCAAGATCATCTAAGAGAACAAAGAATACTCACACAGTCGAACACAAGAACAAGATATATCAAGCAATCGGACACCAAGATCAACCTTTTACCCTCACAAAGTATGAATGATAATTTAAAGTGTATCTCTCGGGGTTTAAAGTGTATGTATAATAAGTGATCACACCAATACTCGACTAATTCCCGCATGCATAAGCTTGTCACCAAATCTAATCTCCACCACTGAGAAGTTGTCAACCGTCAAGAGGACTTTAGGGTTGTAATGTTAGGCTAAGGGTAAAGGGTAGGATAAAGGATATATAAGTGACTAAGAATGCAACAAAAACTCAAGAAACTCAATCAGTAATGATCCAACACTTTTAAGAGAAATCTGAGTTTTGGAATTATGCACTTTTTCGGGATGAGCTTTTTCTCTTTTAGCATCGGCCTAAGCATATTGCTTATTTGTGGCTCGAAATTTTTTTTTCTTTCTTTCTTTCTTTTCTTTTGCTCATTTTCTTTTCTTTAGCTTTGACTCTTTTCTTTCTTTTGATATTTCTTTTCTTTTCTTTGAGTCATTCTTTTCTTTTCTCTTTCGCTCAATATCAATCCCTCTTTATTTGTCAGATATGAAAAATATGGATCACAACATCTCAAGTTCTCAAATTTAAGTCACGGCCAAAAGATAGATAAAAAGATAGGCTAAGGGATATATAGTAATGTGGGTAAAGAAATGAAAGGCTAAGGCTCAAAATGGTTTCAAGGGTTAAAGTGTTAAAGTTGAACACTTTCAAAGATTCGGCTAGGCAAATTAAATAACCTTAAGATGAGGTTATCTAACGAAGGCCTAAAGGGTAAGAAACGAAGGCCTCTATGTTAGTGTTAGATTTATAATAGAAGTTGAGGGACCATTTGTGAACATTTTATATTTTCTAGGAATGAGGTATAAATACCTCATTGCCTTGTATTGTACCTTAAGTTCTTTACAATCAATGACATATGAGTTTCACATTTTCTCTCTCTACTTTCTCTCTCTACTAGATCTATCATTTCTCATGCTAGATTGATTCATCTTGCACTTACAAGTGGTATCAGAGCTGGATTTGCTGATTGTATGAAGATTTATCATGAAGATTGATTGAAGATTTGAAGAAAAATGAAGAAAACTTGAAGAACTCCATTTTTGATGCAAATTTGAAGATATTCGAAGATATATTACTTGATTGATCATGAAATTGTGTGTAATTTCATGATTCTATCAAGTTTTATGCATTAGAAGTGATTTAGAATCATTTAGAAGTATTCAGATTTGAATTTTGAGTTGAAAAAAGCTGAAAATCGAGTTTTGTTCGTTAATCTTCATATGTCTCGAGTCAATCTTCATATGTCTCGAGTGGTAGTTGGGTGGTAGTTAGAATTCGAGCAGAAGTTGATTTTAGGCTCGAGTTGATTTTAGGCTCGAGTTAATTTTGGCTCGAGTTGAGCATCTCAAGTGAAAAGGGTGGCTCGAGTTGGATATCTCGAGCAAAGGAATTTTTGGCTCGAAACAAGTAACTCGAGTGGTCTTAGAATTGGCTCGAGTTGAATACCTCGAGCGAGTGAGTGTGTGTTTCGAGCAGAGTTGTATCTTGAGCTATATCTCGAGCAGATTTGTGTTTGTGTCTCGAGCCAAGACCAAGCCAAGTGTCTCGAGCCAAGATTGTATCTCGAGCCATCTCGAGCAGAGTATCTTGAGCCGTATCTCGAGCATAGTTGAGTTTGTACCTCGAGTCAAGACTAATTTGTGTCTCGAGTCCCATATAGTAACAAGTGACTCGAGATAGTTTGTTGTATAACTCGAGCCAAGTCATTTTGTGCATCTCGAGTGGAGTTATAAAGTTGAAATTCTTCAAACATTCTCAAAACTGATATTTCTCATAAAATCAGTAACAAAGATCCGTTTTAAAGATGAGTCTTGCAAATCGGAGAGATGATATGTCAATGGGATCAGAGACCAAAGCACCGGTGCTATTCAAAGATGAGTATGAATTGTGGGTCTCGCGATTCAAGCTATACATAAGGAGAAAGAAAGATGGAGATAAAATTCTTCATTCGATTTTACATGGACCTCATCCTATCCCAGTTACCACACTTGATGGAAGACAAGTGCCGAAAGAATATTCAGAGATGGATGTGGCTGAAAGAGAAAGGTTTATGATTGATGTTGAAGCTCAAAACTGTCTAATTCAAGCAATTCCGAATGAAATCTTTCGCAAGTTAGATAGTTATGATGAGTCAGCAAAATCTATTTGGGATCAGCTACAAAAGATAATGATGGGTTCTAAGGTCGGAAATCAAATGAGGGTAACAAATTTGATGGATAGGTATGAAAATTTCAGAATGAAGGAGGATGAAACACTAGAAGAGACTTATGACAGGTTTGTAGAACTGATGAATGATATGAAGAAAAATAATATCATTCGATCAGAAATGGATTACATTGTGAAGTTCATCAACAACTTGTCTTCAGACTGGAAGCAATTTTCAAGATTTGTGAAGCAACACAAAGTTTTAAATGAGTTGAAAGTTTATGAAGTGTATGAGAATTTGTTATTGTTCGAGGAAGAGGTGAACGAAATTGCTGCTGAAAGAAAGAAGAAAGAAAAGTCTGAAGCTGATTCTATGGCATTGCTTGCTGAAAAGGAGAAAGCAAAGAAGAAAGTAAAGAAAGGGAAAGCTAAAGTGTTGGAAGTATTTGAAGATGAGGAAGAAGAGGATGAGGATGAATATGATGAAGATGAAAGAGATCAAATGCTGCAAAGCTTATTGAGGCTAACTGAGGCTTATAAGAAGAAGTATTATAATAGGTCTGGGTCAAACAACAGAAGATTTTCTACAAGAGGTGGAAGAGGTTTTAACAGAAACTTCATGCAAAGTTCACAAGGATATCCTCCTCGAGTTGAAAATCAGTATGTTGACAGATATGCAACAAAGAAAGAGGAGGTTGTCAAAGATACTCCAGAGAAAACAGAGGAAAGGAAAGGCCAAGCTGGTATTACATGCTATAAGTGTGGAAAGACATGTCATATCGCTAAAGGGTGTACTACTAAGATGTCGAAAGTGGAACTGCTGAGGAAGAAGTTGGAACTAGCAGAGAAGCAAGAACAAGGATTAGTGTTGATGGCTGATGATGAAGAATGGCTGGATTATTCTGACAATGATGATCAAGCGCAGATGTGCTTTATGGGCTTAATGGAGGAAGAATCAGAATCTGATGAAGAAATAGAGAGTGAAGGAGAAACTTCAACGGTACATTCTGTCTCTCTTGATGATCATAATAGAAAAATGCTTGAAGTGACAACATTAATTCATAACAAAAATAAAGAACTCGAACTTGTCATTTTAAAACAAACTAACGAAATTACTGATTTGTTGCAACAAAAAGAACAATTAAGTTCTCAATGTGAACAATTGCAAAAATCAGTGAATGAGTTTGAAACAATTCGAGCTGAACATAAGTCACAAAAGCTGGAAATTGATTTTTTAACCATCAGCTTGAGTGTGGAAAAAGAAAATGTTTCTAAGCTAAATAAGATGATTTCAGATCTTGATTTTAAACTTCATAAGATAGGTCAAACTGAGCATACAATTTTCTTGAATAAACAAGTTGAGTTTAGAGATTATTACTCCAAAGAAGGTCTTGGGTACACAAATCCAAATTATTTGAAAAAGACCCTTGGAGTTAAAAATCCAAATCATTTGCAAAAAGCTCTTAAAGAAAATGCAGCATTTTATGACCTTACGAGCATGTTAATGAGTAAGAGGTTTCCTTCGTTAAAAGGTTTTCAAATGAAGGAAGAATTTTCAGAAATGCAACATATGAAACTACATGATCCTCTGTATCATGATTCTAAATATCATAGGGTCAAGTTTGTGTATAATGATGATACTCTGAAGATTAAATCCAATTCAATTAAGGATGATCCAGTATATTTTGTATACCCAGAATCATCAAACAGTATTGTGAAACCATACATATCAACCAAGGAGTTGGAATGTAAAGTTTCAGAGCTTGAGAAGCAAATTGAAGATTTGAAACTTCAGAACTCAAAATTTTTAACTAAGTCAAAGAATTTTCTTCATTGGAATACTACTGATGTTGATTCTGAACCAATTTCACTGGTGTCAGAAATTCTAAATGATTTAATTTGTAATGTGTCAACATCAGTAGAAACCAGAAACTCTTCTCAAGATAATTCTGGGTTAAACCAAAATCTGAAAGAGGGTGTTGATGATGAGCAGGAAAAAGTTGTTCGTGTTGTTAATAATAAATGTTATTTTGAATACAAAGAACCCTCAGCAATGTCAACTGATGATGTTGAGGTTCCTTATGATTTCAACTCTGTTAATTCAAAACAACCCATAATTGATGAAATATCTAATGCTCCGTCATCTTCAACAACACCGACTAATGGATTATCTTCCACTGATTTGTCAAAAAGTGATAGTGAATTGGGTGAATCTTCAAAGGAATCAAAGAAGCAATCTCTTGGAAATTCTGAACCTGTGTACTCAGCAACAAGATCAAAAGTTTGTCATTTTCATGATGAAATCTCTTATTTAGAAAAGAAACATGACAAGGAAAAGCACAGTTTTCAAAACACAATTAAACAGTTAAAGACAGAACTTTCTCGTCAAAAGTGTGATACAATATTTTGGAACAGCAAATGTGTAACCTTAACCAAAAACTATGACCGACTAGTTGAAAGACTGTCTATATATGAAGAAGGTCATCACTATGCTGGGAAAAACCAAAAGATTGTTCATACTCCAGTCACTCATGCATACATCAACAATGTTCAGTTCTCTCAGGGAGTAAAATCTATGTTACGGAAATTCCAGCATCACATTGATTTGAAAAAGCAAAATCCGAACATGGTGATTCCTGAGGAAACTGAACAAGTCATTCCAACTGTTCAACCTAAGTTGAAACCTTTTGATATCTGTACTAATCCTTCTACAGGAAGTTCCAACAGTGTGAGCCTTGAGAATTCAAGAAAGAAGAGGTCAACGAAGAGAAATGTTAAGAAATTAGATTTTAGTATGAAATATGCAAATAGCAAGTTTAGTGTGGGAAACAAACTGAATTCTAAAAATAATGTACCTTCCAAATTCAATTCTATGAATAAAAGGTCTACATCTGTTTCTTCAGTTTCTCATGCTTCACGTTCTTCACAGAATATACATCATACTAAATCTAATTTCTCTACGACTCTTCGTTCTTCTGTTCCTACATATGTTCCATTTCATGTTTTTAATATGCTTAGAGGAACAAAGTATTACTGGGATTCAATTGCCTGTACTTTTAAGAGTAATGCACGGAGTGGACCCATTTTAAAATGGGTTCCTAAATCCAACTGATTTCCTCATTGCAGGCCAGTCATAAATGGTACCTCGATTCTGGGTGTTCCAAACATATGACTGGGAGGAAAGAGCTTCTGTCTAATTACAGAGAAGAATATGGAGGCTCAGTCAAATTTGGTAATAATGAACTGTCACCAGTTGTGGGTCATGGAGATATTGTGTGTAAGGATATTACAATAAATAATGTAGCACATGTCGAAGGTTTGAATCATAACCTGTTCAGTATTGGCAAATTTTGTGATAAAGATTTAGAGGTAAATTTTAATAAACGTCGATGTGCTGTCAGAACTGAATGGGGTAGAGAATTATTAGTTGGCACTCGGAAAACTAATCTCTATACGATCAAACTTCAACATATGCTTGCAAAGAAATCTCAGTGTCTCATCACTCAGAAGTCATCTCATCAATCTTTACTTTGGCATCGTCGATTGTCTCATTTGAATTACAGATATCTTGACAGATTGGTCAAAGAAAGGTTAGTATCTGGCATTCCAATGATCAAGTTTGAACCCGATCAACTGTGCTCAGGTTGTGCTCAAGGAAAAATGAAAAGAGCATCTCATCCCCAAAACCTGAACAAGGGTCCAAATCTCCGTTGAGTTTAATCCATATGGATCTGTGTGGCCCGATGAAAACTGTCAGTCTAGCGGGTAGAAAATATGTTTTAGTCATCGTTGATGATTATTCACGATATACTTGGACACGGTTTTTGAAAACAAAAGATGAAACTTCGAATTTAATAATAAATTTCATCAAAGCTGTTCAAGTACAACTTAAACTACCTGTTCAGACTGTCAGATCAGATAATGGGACGGAGTTCAAAAATCAAGTATTAAAAGGTTTTTATAATTCATTAGGCATTACTCAAACTTTTTCTGCCGCACGAACTCCTGAACAAAATGGTGTCGTTGAGCGTCGTAATCGTACGTTAGTTGAAGCAGCTCGGTCTATGTTGGCTCAAAGTCAATTACCTCAGTACCTATGGGCTGAAGCTGTGAATATTGCGTGCTACACACAAAATCGATCTATTATTCATCGGAGATTTGGAAAAACACCCTATCATGTTTTGTTTGGAAGAATTCCAAATATTGATTATTTCAAAGTGTTTGGGTGTCCTTGTTTTGTTCTTAATGAAACTGAGAATCGGGGAAAGTTTGGCCCTAAGTCTGATGAGATGATTTTTGTGGGATATTCAGATTGTTCAATTGCTTATCGAGTTTTTAACAAAAAGTCGAGAGTTGTGTATGAAAGTGTAAATGTTAAATTTGACCCGTTTGTTGAGTTGTCTTCTATTGCAGATGCATCTACATCCACATCTAGCTCTAGTGATCCTCCAGCTACATCACCTGAGTTGGACAGTTTGTTTGAATACTTTTATGATGACTTGTATGGCTCTAATCAAACATCTTTGTCTAATGCAGATATCTTATCTACTCCTTCGAGTTCGACTATTCCCTCATCTGAAGTTTCTCCCACATCATCTACACAATGTTCAGATCTTTCTAGTATTGTTTCCTCACCTTCATCATCTCCCATAGTTATGGATACTCTTCATCCAGATATTATCATAGACTCTCATGATCAGTCGTCTCCTCATGAAGTTGTTCATAATGATTCTATTCCTGAAGGGCATGAACCACTTACTATGCATCCTACATCAACTGACAATATTTTGGAACCATCTTCTGTAAATAATCAAACACCTTTACCACATACTGTCAAATGGACAAAGGATCATCCTATTGATCTCATCATTGGTGATCCTACTTCTGGTGTTCAAACACGAGCTGCTTCTGCAAATGAGTGCAACTTTTCTGTATTTTTGAGTAACATTGAACCAACACGTGTATCTGATGCTTTACAAGATTCTGATTGGGTTACTGCTATGCAAGAGGAACTCAATCAGTTTGAGGCTTTAAAAGTATGGCGGTTGGTCAAGTTACCTGAGTCTAAATCAGTTATTGATACGAAGTGGATATTCAAAAATAAGAAAGATGCGAATAACATAATTGTTCGTAACAAAGCTCGACTTGTGGCCAAAGGTTATCGTCAACAAGAGGGCATTGATTACGATGAAACTTTTGCACCTGTTGCTCGACTTGAAGCTATACGTATGTTTCTGGCATATGCTGCTGACAAAGATTTCACTGTTTTTCAAATGGATGTCAAAACAGCATTTCTATATGGTCATTTGAAAGAAGAAGTCTATGTAGCTCAACCAGAAGGATTTGTACATAAAGAACATCCAGATTATGTCTATGTTCTAGACAAGGCTTTATATGGCTTAAAGCAGGCACCACGTGCTTGGTATGAGGAGTTGTCTAAACATCTACTTTCCAAGGGTTTCAAGAAAGGTTCGGTGGATTCAACATTGTTCTTGATGAAGGAAGGCGAACATATTGTGGTCATTCAGATCTATGTTGATGACATTATTTTTGGATCAACTAGTCGGGAGTTGTGTAAAAAGTTTGAGAATGTCATGGCTGAAGAATTTAAAATGAGTATGATGGGAGAGATTAATTTCTTTCTTGGTCTTCAAGTTCGACAGTTTTCAGATGGCATCTTCATAAATCAATCCAAGTATATCTTTGATTTACTGAAGAAGTATGATATGTCTGGATGTCATTCGATAGGAACTCCAATGGCTACGGGTAATTCCATTGGCCCAGATCATGAAGGAAAGGATGTAGATTTGAGGAATTATCGAAGTATGGTTGGTTCTTTAATGTATCTCACTGCCAGCAGACCTGATATCATGTTTGCAACATGTGTGTGTGCTAGATATCAAGCCAAACCAAAGGAGTCTCACTTAGCTGCAGTTAAGCGTATTTTTCGATACTTAAAGGGGACTCCCTACTATGGCATTTGATATCCAAAAGGTCTTGGATTTGAGCTACAAGCGTATACTGATGCTGATTATGGAGGCTACAATATGGACCGGAAGAGTACATCAGGTCATTTGCAATTTCTGGGAAATAAGTTGGTTTCATAGGCTTCTAAAAAGCAACAGTGTGTCTCTACTTCTACTACGGAATCTGAATATGTTGCTGCAGCGAGTTGCTGTTCGCAAGTACTTTGGATGCAGTCGCAACTTCGTGATTATGGTCTTGAATACAAAAAGATTCCCATCTATTGTGATTCTAAAAGTGCAATTGCAATCTCTGCTAATCCGGTTCAACACTCGAAAACCAAACACATTGATATCAGGTATCATTTCTTAAAGGACAACGTGGAAAAAGAAAATATAGAGCTGTATTTTGTCAATACTGAATATCAACTTGTTGATCTGTTTACTAAGGCTTTAGATGAGAAACGTTTTAAATTTCTCATCTCTAGACTTGGTATGATTGACAAAAAGATCGTATAATCTGTATTTCTTCTTATACATAGCAGTATAATGGAATACTGAATTCAGTATGGTCATTGAACTTCTATGTATCTTTTGAAATATAGTTTATTTGTTTCTTTTGTTGTTTTTGTTTCAAGTTGATTGTTTTTGGTATTTTTCTTATTCTTTTTCCTTATGATTCCTAATGTGTTTGTTTCTTCTGAGTATATGGTTTTGTCAAGGGGGAGCTTATCTGATACAGGTGAGTACAGTTGCTGTGATTTTTGCTTCGAACAGGTAAATTCAGGTATACACAGTTTTAGGGGGAGTATTATGAATGCATTATGGTAGGGGGAGTCATTGACTCGAGCTGTGAACAATTGATTCATCTAACTCGAGTTGTACATCTCGAAGTGTTCAACTCGAGCCAAACAACTCGAACCATTCAGCTCGAGTCATTCAACTCGAGACATTAACTCGAGCCACACCATCAACCTCGAGTAGCACCATCAAACTCGAGTCACATAACTCGAGTCATCTAACTCGAGCCACACCATCAACCTCGAGTATCACCATCAAACTCGAGTCACACAACTCGAGTCATCTAACTCGAGCCACACCATCCATCTCGAGTCAAGCAACTCAAATAAACTAATTCGAGCCATTTAACTCGAGTCATGCTACTCGAGAGCACATTCAACTCGAGACATGCTACTCGAGCCATTTGACTCAAGTCAAGTACATACATCTCGAGTCATTAATCATGAGCACACAACTCGACTCATGTAACTCGAGTCATTTGTCTCGAGCCATATACCTCGAGTCACACTACTCGAGCCATATAACTTGAGTCACACTACTCGAGCCATATAACTCGAGTCACACTACTCGAGCCATATAACTCGAGTCACACTACTCGAGCCATATAACTCGAGTCACACTACTCGAGCCATACAACTCGAGTCACACTACTCGAGTAACACTACTCGAACCATTCTTGTTGAGCAACTCGAGTTACACAAGTTAGTTAATTCTGTTATCCACTATGAACTTGAGTCATGTATCTCGAGTCACCTAACTCGAGTCCTTCATCTCGAGTCTTTATTTTTTAATTGCTTGTATTCTGTTGAAAGTAACTCGAGTGGGACTCGAGACATACACTCGAGATATCTATCTCGAGTCGGTTCACCTGTCTCGAGCGGATTTTTGAAAACCTGATATCCCGCTCGAGACATGGTAGGTCCAATTGTGGACTGCCACGTGTCATTGTCATCATGACCAAGATATCAGTTTCCATTCTATCCTATATAAATCTTGTTTCGATTCACAATTCCAATCTTTCTGGAATTTCCAACTCGTGCGGATCTATTCAAGTTGCTGCTGCCAAGTTCAAGAACCTGCCTTGTATTTTTGTGTCGTGTGTGTTTTGTATACGTATCCAGGGTTCTACGAAGCCTATAGGTATTCACTCGGTCATATACCGATTAGGCTAGTAGGTTAAAAATGTTTCTATCAACTTATCTTAAAACATGGGTTAATATCTCGGGATTGTATTCTTGAAATCTTAAACCTAAACGTGTGAATGACCCATTGTTCCGGATCATAAGGACTTGAGACATTGGACTTCATATTTTTGACCTTAAGATTGACCTTCAACTCGACAATGTATTGAACTTAGTAAATATAATATGTATAAGTCCTTCATTATTAAGAACATGCAACATATTGGTTAAAAACATGGTTAATTGAAGTTTAAAATTTTTAAACAACTGGAAGGCTTATATATATTTAAAACAATACAAGTTCATTATTTTGATCAATGGGTCTTTCGATTGGTACATTTTTTCTCAAGTCCCACACTATGTGAATTTCTTTTTTCACACGTAAATTTGTTTTTCGTAAAATCTAAGCATAAAAGATATATCTAATGATTTTTATGAATTACAGAAATGGAAGATTACAACTTCCCAGACTCCGATGATATGGCGATCTCAGATATTATCTCAGTACAATCATCTCCACCTAATCCGAATGCTGATGCGGATAGACAACTGATTCGTCCGTCGTTATATCAACCATCGATATCGAACAATGTTCCTTTCAATCCAAATGCATCTCTGAAGGCTCCGGTGATTACTGCCAATTTACGAAATCATCCACTGTACACTGTACTTACACAGACTGTTGAAGTTCCGTTGATATATGTGCAACAAGTATGGCACACGCTGCAATTTCATGCTGATCCGGGGAATCATCATTTTACGGCTAAGCTAGATCACTACAACATCAGTTTTGGAGTCGACAAGTTTCGTCGTGTACTAGGCTTTCCGGAAGCGAATAGTCGTCCAAATGCAAATCAGTTTGAACCATTTGCATCATTGGACGTTGCAATGGCTGGTGTTGAATCCGTTGGTCACCTGCAGGCAATCAATGCCCCATCTCAGTTCAACAAATCCCACTTACCTCCGACATACAACACTTTGTTCACAATTCTCAGTAGATGTTTGACTGGCAAGCGGACGGCTCAAGACACGGCGACGCAATCATTTTTGGTTCTATTTTATGGAGTCTTATTCAACAAGCATTATGATTATGCTTCGTTGATTTTTTACGATCTGAAGGAGCTTCTAGCGAAAAAGCAAAAGCACCTGCCATACCCGAGGTTTCTCAGTACTATTATTGCAAGTGCGATGCGTCAGAATCAAGATATTCCACGCCGGTCAGATGCGGAAAAGGTCAAGATTCATGACATGCAGTCTATTCGATATCCGAAGAAGGCGTTTCCCCCGGAGGTTCCGTTATTTTCTGAACTTTTAGCTTATGCTGATCAGAATGTGGCATGTGTGAGAGGGTATAGGGCTAGGTTTCCACCTATGGTCCAACCAGAGCCGGAGGGACCTACCCAAGGTGTAATAGTTCCTAGTAGTGAGGGTATAGTTCCTAGGGACCAACGATCACGGGATCTTGGTCAGGGTGTGTTGAGGGAAAATACCGAGAGGGGTACCGGTGGGGTCCATTCTGATCAGCTAGCTCACTCATCCACTCTAAATGTAGCAGTTCAACTAGGTCAAATAAGTTCGGCGGTTCAGATGGATGATGTGTTTGCTACTCTTGAAGATGAGCACGGAGCTACGTCTCCGATTTTGCACACGAATGTGGAGGCTCAGATGGATGATTTTGCTCTATCTCCGGTCAATGAGCAATTTGTGGGTGACTTTCCTGACATAGAGGAGGTTGCAGAGTCGTTACTTGAGTTGTCTCAACCCATGGTGGATATCTCCGATGCACAATGCTACTCTCCGAATGAGTTGGCACAACGTCTTCATCGTCTTATGGGATATGACTCCTCTTCTGAAGATAGTATCGAAGCAAATGCTGATGATGACCATGATGATGATGATCATGATAATGATGACCATGATGATGATATGCCTGATCGAGGCTCGATTCCTTTGTTGACTCAGGGTGACATAAGGATGGCTGAGGGAGATTTAGTTGAAAAATCGGATGTGAGGTTGAGTGTTGGGGGAGATAAAAGGATTGATGAGAGTGAGATAGGGGCTAGAAAAGAAGTACAAACCCCTTTCCAAGCCGAGTCTAGCTGGGTAGCCACATCGTCTAGGGGTGAGCATATGTTGCCACCGCCTATTGAAAAAGACATGAGATCCCCACTCATGCAATGCACAACCCAACTCACCCACTCTACCGTTTCTCAACAAACGGTAGTTTCAACTTCTCACGGGGTTTTACCACAACTTGTACCCATTCCTCACTTGGAGGTTGGTGGTACCGACACAGTGAGGCAGCTGCCCCCGCCCACGACTTCACTTGTTCACTCATCGAGTCTAGAACCACTTGCTTCAAATGTAAATCTTTCTTTGGCTAGGACACAGGTGCAAACCACCTTTGCAGGAGGCTTTAGTAGCCCTGCCGGAACCACCGTAGTGAGTTCTGCATTTGTTGCGGGCTTGCCAGGATCGGAGGGAAATCCCATCAGCGCTAACATCATGCCAACACTGAACATGGGTTCCTTGAGTTCTACTCTTGGATCAACGAGAAGTCTGAGTGACCTCGGAGTTAGTTTACCCACATCCTCGATTATCACGGAGTTAAGGCAACAATCTACTATCTTGGGTTCTTCCTCAACACCCATTGGTAGTATATCGTCAGATTCAGTCTCAGTTCCCACATCTTCCACAATTTCGGCTTCTTCTGCATCGTCTGCACCATCTATCTCAGTACCTCCTCCGACGGGCATGGCATCCTCACCGGATGTTGATCTCTCGCGTCTTCCGGTTGTTGTTACAGCTAATCAACTTATTACCCGTTCTTTATTTCGAGCTAACAACGAACAGATGGCAACGGTTATTCAGCAGCAGACTGCTCGAATTTCTGCTTTGGAGAAGCAAGTAGCCCTGTTAGCAAAGGGTAAAGCTCCAATGTCTAATCCTCCTTCACAGTTTTCTCAGTCAGCGGCTGATTCACTTACTATTCCAGAGTTGAAGGGGTTGTTGTTCTCTAAACTCTTGGAGTCGGGTTCAGCTGAAGATAGTGACCTTGTGGGCATTCTACAACAACAGACTGCTTTACAACAACGGGCTATTCAAGAACAACGGTCTCAGGCTCACTTGGTTACTCATACGGAATTTCAGCAGTTTCAGGCCACTCTTGATGCATCTCTTACCAAGACATTCACCGAGATCAACCAGATGTTCACTGATGGTTTATCACAGCTATCTGATCGGATTCGGGGGATTGAGGAAACTTGTCATGTCGCTGCTAGACGGCCCACTAGACGGCATGATGATCATGATGATCATGATCGTCATGAGGGGGAGAGGAAACGAAGGAGATTAGAAAGTGAGCCGTCTAGGGTACCAACCACGTCGAATGTACGGATTGTTGATAGGTTTGAGGAAAGGCCTCCGAGAGAGAAACAACCTACAAGACACAGAGATGCGATTGTTCTAACGGGAGGTGAAGAGATGGAATCAGAACCAGTTTTACAGTCTACTCTAGACTTTTTGCGGTCAGTGCAAGAAGATATGCCAGAAGAAAGAGCTGAAGAAAGAGGAGTGAGGTTTTCAGGGGCGTCTAGTTCTACATCTGAAATAGATAGAGTTCTAGCGCTGCTTGAAAATGTAGCTTCTGAAATCAGAGATTATCAAGTGCCGAATGAGGAGGTTCAAGAGGCAAGGTGTGTAGAAGACATTCGATTGAAAGACATGTTCGATGATGTAGAATTTGATTTTGAGAAAGAAAAGCCTGTGGATGATGTGGAAGGTCCGTTATTAGAAGATGTGTTGCCTCAAGATGATTTGATGCCAGTTGATCCAAAGAAGGTGGAGTTATGGGAAAGAATGAAGGCCAGCTCAGGGAAATTCTTAAAGAGAACTGAATGGACCGGTTTACTAGAGCTATAGGGAAGTACTTGGAGGAAAGGTACAAAAGCCGGTTTTGTTATCATGAGCGAAAGCTGAGCTATGTGAAGTTGTATGGGATTGAGAATTTGAAAGAAGAACTAAGAAGAGAATACATCTACATGAGGAAGGTGAACAAGCAAAGAAGAGAAGCTTTAGTGTCAGACTACAGGTTTGTTGCAGTAAAGAGTTACAAGACCAACAGATTGAGTGCGTACTGGTACCCAGTAATTACTTTCACCAGAGATGATGGGAAGGAATATACGATTACTGAAGCTGATTTTCAAGATGTGAGCTTTGATGTGATCTTTGGGATTTTATATGATCTCAAAGGAAAAGCTTTTAGATCAGAAGAGGAGATAATTGCTCTAACTGCTATAGTTAGACATGTCAAGGCTTCAATATCATTGGCTCATCTGTATGACTTTCAACTGGGACTGGAGAATTGGTCATCAAAGTTATTTTGTCACAAACCTCAAAGAAGTCTGATTGGTGAAGAAAAGGACTTTGTCTTGTACACGGTGTTCTATGATGCAGATGAATCCAAGATCTCATGTGTATATCCAGATTCTCTAGGCAATAAGAAGAGGATGTATTCTCATGAAGTGATGTTATTTTGTGATGACACTTTAAAGATGGTGATGGATGGGTTGAATACAAGATTGCAAATGGATAGGCATAAAGTACATGATATCTCAGCTGCAAACAAGGTGTTGATCAAACATTTTGTAAAGGAGATAGATAGAAGATTGAAGCTGAGAAATGATATCAGATTTGCAGAAATCAAGTTTAAGTTGAGAAAGCCTTCCATGAAGCAAACTTAGTCAAGTAGTCATTTTGTTTCTTTTGTATGTCCCTCCTTCTTTTATAAAAGGGGGAGATTGTTAGTGTTAGATTTATAATAGAAGTTGAGGGACCATTTGTGAACATTTTATATTTTTTAGGAATGAGGTATAAATACCTCATTGCCTTGTATTGTACCTTAAGTTCTTTACAATCAATGACATATGAGTTTCACATTTTCTCTCTCTACTTTCTCTCTCTACTAGATCTATCATTTCTCATGCTAGAT
Organism: Centaurea solstitialis; assembly: GCA_030169165.1. Taxonomy (NCBI): domain Eukaryota; kingdom Viridiplantae; phylum Streptophyta; class Magnoliopsida; order Asterales; family Asteraceae; genus Centaurea; species Centaurea solstitialis. The sequence goes on from CM058043.1 coordinate 41,403,694, forward strand.
TGATTCATCTTGCACTTACACTCTATCAGTGCAATGGTGATAAATACTTCTCTTATGTGGTCTCGACAAGCATTCAAAGTGACAAGTTCTACCTTGGGTCAAAGTCGGTATTCCTCACGAAATGATAAACAATTAGGCTCAATCTCTCAAAGGAATAGGGTGAGGCACTCATGGTAATTGGTATTCCAAGGCATCCTTTTACTCAAATAATCTCATTAGTGTTCTCATATGCAAGCAACTAAGTTCCAAAAACAATCTCAGATTTCGAAAAAAATTGGGGTCAAGTCTCAAAGCTTTCAAAATTTTGAAAAACGACAATTCAAAAAGCAAAAAGTGAACCCATTTAAACAGATAAGTCTACATAACCCCCTCCCCACACTTAAAATTTGCAGTGTCCTCAATGCAACAATCAAAACAATTAAGGAGTAATTGGGAAAAAGAGAAACTTCCTGGGTTATGTGACATGCTCTGATCTGAGAGAGAGAGTACTCCAGAATCGTGCTTGGTGCAAGATCATAAACTGTTGTATCTATTACCAAAAAGAAAAAGAAAAAGTAAAAAGAACAAAATAAAAATAAACCAAGCAAACAATTTAAAGCTTAACCTAAACAATCCAAACAAACAAAAATAAAAAGGAAGTTCAACCAAAAAAACCACACAGAACAGAAATAAAAATTGTTTAGACAACCATATCGAATGAGAGATAAAAGAGATAATGATCAATAAGGGCCACGAGGTTGGTTGCGCCAATCCTCGAAAGTAGGAAAACCGGGCGGTGTGTCCTCGGAGAATGGCCAAACCGGCGATGGAGCATACGCGGTGTTTGGTTGAATACCGAAGTGGGAGGCCATTTGGTTCATCAATCCACTTTGCCAATTTGCTTGGTGGAGAGCCTCCGTGGTGTTGTACTCCATGTGTTGATGATGACGGCCGTAGGACAAAGACATCTCCGAGAGTCGGGTACTCAAATCTTGATACCCCGAGTACGCCGTCCAATCCGCCGGTTGTTCTCCCTCATTCACCCCACTTGTGCCACCGGTCTCTTGCGTGCTTTGAGTCGCTCTCCTCGTCCCATAAGATTGGGGATTTGAAATCCACAAATTCCGATCTCCACTAATCAAATGATCCACCATCGCTATCCCCATTCCACGAAGTTGGTCCATATCGATCAAACCCATTTCACCGAGACTCGTCATCGAAGAGATAGCACCATCGGTTAAGATACCAAAGTGCTTGGCGAGGAGGGTGACGTATTGTCCTCCAACCATTCGACTTCCCTCTCGATAACCACCCGCCTTAGCGAGTTGCACGGCAATGATGTAAGGAGCGTTCGGATACTAGTCTTGCGTGGAGAGTTGCTCAAGAAGCCAAAGGTCATAAGTCGAGACCTTTTCCTCACTCGAGGAACAGGCGTTCACCGCATGAACAAGCATTCGGTGTAGAAGTCGGTCCGAAGAAGAGAGAAAACCCTTAACCTTGAGGTTGTTGCCATAATAACCATCTCCAAGAATCGCCCAAGCCAAACAAGGATCAAAACCGTCTTGCCTCTTCGCGCTAGCCCACATGTACTCCACAAAACCGGGAGCGTTGACCTCATTTTCGGTATATATCCCCAAAGCAACGGCAAACTCGGTCAATGAAAGCGATCGCCAAACTCCACCGAGACTAAATGACATGCACGGTTGGTAGAACTCCTCAAGGGCCTTTTCGGCATCGAAACGGAAAGTGGCCACGAACTCGATAATGAGCTCGTGATAGAGGGTCTCGGCAATCTCAAAGACTCGCTCCCAAGCATGGCATATGTAGTACTCGGTGCCATCTTCATCGTAGGCGTGCTTCTCAAGTATCGCCTTTATTTCGTTCTCAACTCCCATGGATCGAAGGAGGTTCCAATCGACTCTCCTAGGCACGAAAATTTGACGGGGGACAAGTCGATTAACTATGTCCCGGTACTCCTTACGCTTCGGGGCGTTCAACGTCGGATCATTCATAAAGTGGGTGAATGCATGGCTCCCATCCGGTGCACGGAAGGTTGGAGCAGTGGAGATCGACACACGGGTCTTTTGTCTCTACAAAATTCCAAACGAAATTGTCTTGGCTAGATGTTATCGATAAGTGCAAGACAAAATTCAAAACCATCATATTTCCAACGAGACAAAACCTCCATGACTAACAAGTTCAATCTAACGAATGCATGCGTGAAAATCCAAAACAAAAGGGGGTGTGTAACATCCCCACACTTGAACTTTTAGTCAAGCTCCCAATAAACACAAATCTAGCTAGTTCAAACAAAGGTGGGGATTTTGGTGCAAAATCCCCACACTTATCATCAAAGCATAACCAAACTAGATTCAATCATAAATATCTCATGCTAGAATGAAATTGTAATCAAAGCTCATAGCATGCATAGCAAAAATCAAACAATAGTTTCAAGAATAAGCTAAATCCATCAAGAACATGAAAACACCATTGATGCCCAATTAGAAACTCAAATCTTACCAAAACAAGCTAATCCAACGAAATTAAGTTAGGAATCATACCTTTGAATCCATGAATGAAGGAATTGAAGCTCAAGAAATTCGATTTTCGCAGGGTCGTGAAAGGATGTCGCGGCGCCTAGAGAGAATTTAGGGTTTTGTACTTTGAAAAAGTGAGAAAGAAAGGTTTAAAACCCGTCTAGACCGACTTCGCGTCGCTATGTAAAGCACTTCGCGTCGCGAAGTGAGCGGTTTTCGAAATTTTTTACCCTAATTTGAAATTTTGGCGTCGCAAGACTGCACCTTCACGCCGCGAGAATCGAAATTCTTACCTGACACAAAGGAAGGCTGATTTCGCGTCGCCAAGTTTAAAAACTGGCAACCGCGAAAATCTTACTGAATCCGATTTTGAAAATTCTCGTCGCGCGTCGGATTTTCTCGTTTTTGGTTTCTATCCCCTTTGTATGGTTACCTAAGCAATAACAAACAAAAAGATTAGCAAAAACACACACGAAAACACTAGAAATGAAAAGGGAAAGAAAATGCTCGGGTTACCTCCCGAGAAGCGCTTCATTTTTGAATGGGTCTAGAGCTCGACCCCACTTTCAGCTCATTTCTTGGCACGTCGGGCTGACGAGCCCTTCTTCTTTCTATGCTCCTTCTTGGAGGGTCCCGATCCGTTGGGTGATTCATTCTGTCGGTGTATCGGGTTTGGATAGTCCTCCATTTTCTTCATTTGCTCATGAGGTAGTAGTGGGCGGCCCATGTTCATCTTGTATGCTTGAGAAGGGTCCTCATAAGGTTCATCGAGATGGGTGACCGGCTCTCTGTCGGGATTTAGTAGATCCTCTTATCTCCATAACCCAAGCTTGACACTTGATTACGCATATCGACGTTCACTTGGGCGGTATGTAGAAAGGATCTCCCAAGAGTAACTGGGATCTCCGTATCCTTCGGGAGTTTGGCTATAACGAAGTCTGTAAAGTAGAAGAAATTTCCGATGCGTATCGGAACTCCTTCCGCTATCCCCAACGGTGTAGTCATGTATCCGTTTATTCCTCGGTATTGGTAATCCGTTGGTGCAAGCTTCTTAATCCCGAACTTCCTACAGTAAGAAACAGGCATCATGTTAAGTGAAGCACCCGTATCTATCAAAGCAAAACCATTAAAATCAGAAGATGAAATAGGTAAACTGTAACTTCCCGGGTCATGCTTGATAGGGGCAATGTAGGTGAGCTCGTCTTCCTCCACTTTCTCTTTCTCCTTCTCTTTACCTTTGTCCTTCTTTGGTATCATGAACTCCGCATATCCACCTTGTTTGCCATCATCCTCCTCGTCATCCCTCAAGGAAATTCTAGACCAAGGTTTTTATTATAAATATGATTATAAAATGATTTCAGTCTTTAAAAATAATATTTTCTATTTTAAAGCTACACATGTGAATGGTCTATATACAGTAAATATGCAAGATGATAATAAACAAATCTATCATATAAGTAAACGATCCACAGACATTGAGGATCAAACTTACCTCTGGCATTGTCGTCTAGGCCACATAAACAAGAAACGCGTTGAACTACTCCTAAAAGGAGGTTTTCTTGGTACTTTTGATTTTAAACCTTTTGACAATTGCGAATCATGTTTATCTGGCAAGATGACAAAGGAACCTTTCAACAAGGATAATGAAAGGGCCACTGACTTGTTAGAAATAGTTCACACAGATGTGTGTGGACCATTTAGTCATGAGGCAAGAGGAGGATACCGGTACTTCATTACATTTACTGACGATTTCGGTAGATATGGTTATGTCTACTTGATGAGACATAAATCTGAAAGCTTTGAGAAATTCAGAGAATATCATAATGAAGTACAGAATCAACTTGATAGAAAGATCAAGTTTTTACGGTCAGATCGAGGAGGCGAATATCTTAGTCAAGAGTTTGGCAATCATCTGATGGAATGTGGGATTGTATCACAACTCACACCTCCGTATACACCTCAGATGAATGGTGTGTCAGAAAGGAGGAATCGTACATTGCTAGACATGGTACGATCGATGATGTGTCACTCTACACTACCAATATCATTCTGGGGACATGCGCTCGAAACAGCAGCACATATACTGAACAGAGCACCAACAAAGTCGGTGGAAAAGACGCCATACGAGTTGTGGAAGGCTAAGAAACCCAAATGTCTTTTCTGAAAATTTGGGGTTGTGAGGTTTACGTCAAGCGACCTACCTCAGAAAAACTTAAACTCAAATCTGACAAGTGTTTCTTCGAAGGATATCCCAAGACCACCGTGGGATATTACTTCTACAACCCTGAAGAGAACAAAGTTTTTGTGGCTCGAAATGGAAAATTTCTGGAAGAAAAGTTTCTCAGTTCTGGGAACACCAGAGAGGATGTAGATCTAAAGGTAGTAGACGAAGATAACACTGCACCGATTGTTGAGCCAGAATTTCAACATGAAAATGTTGAACCTCAATCAGAACTGATTGAGGAAGTGCAAACACAGGACCTTCGCAGATCCACTAGGGTAAGACAGGAACCAGATAGGTATCTTGGGTTTCTAGTCTCTCAGGTTGGTGGAGACTTGAATGAACCAACATCCTATGGAGAAGCTATATCAGGCAGTGAGTCTGAACAATGGCAAGAAGCCATGAAGGCCGAGATGTAGTCCATGTTCGACAACCAAGTATGGGAGTTGACTAATTTACCCCAGCACTGTAGAGCTGTTGGACGTAAATGGGTTTTCAAGAAGAAAACTAACATGGACGGGAATGTGCACACTTTTAAGGCTAGACTGGTCGCAAAAGGATTCACGCAAACTCATGGTATTGACTATGATGAAACCTTTTCGCCAGTAGCCATGTTGAAATCAATTAGGATTCTGATGGCCATTTCAGCGTATTTTAATTACGAGATCTGGCAAATGGACGTCAAGACAGCCTTTTTGAACGAAAAGTTAACAGAAGACGTCTATATGGAACAACCAGAAGGATTTGAAGATCCTGAGAATCCTAATAAATTGTGTAAACTGCTAAAATCCATTTATGGATTAAAGCAAGCATCTCGAAGCTGGAACTTACATTTTGATGAGCGAATCAAAAAGTTTGGTTTCGCGAAAAGTGAGTTCGAGCCATGTGTTTACACTTAGTTCAGTGGGAGCATAGTAACCTTCTTGGTCTTGTACGTAGACGATATTCTACTCATAGGAAACGATGTACCAACTTTACAGAGTGTAAAGAGTTGGTTGAGCAAAATGTTTCCAGATGAAAGACCTTGGAGAAGCCGCTTATATACTTGGCATAAAGATCTACAGAAATAGATCTAAGCGGCTTATCGGACTTAGTCAGAGTACATACATTGACAAAATCCTGAAGAAATTCAGGATGGATGAATCCAAGAAAGGGTTTATCCCGATGCAACATGGCATAGTGTTAAGTAAAACACAGTATCCTGTTTCTAGTCAAGATCAGGACAAAATGAAATTAGTTCCATATGCTTCGGCAATTGGATCTATCATGTATGCCATGTTATGTACTAGGCCCGATGTTGCTTACTCAGTAAGTGTTATGAGCAGATATCAACAGAATCCAGGAGAACCTCATTGGGTGGCTGTCAAGAACATTCTCAAGTACCTGAGAAGAACAAAGGAAATGTTCTTGGTCTTTGGAGGTTCTGAGGATGAAATTAGTGTTACCGGATATTCTGACGCTAGTTTCCAGACCGATAGAGATGATTTTAGATCACAGTCAGGGTACGTCTTTACCTTAAACGGAGGCGCGATCTCATGGAAGAGCTCGAAGCAAAATACAATTGCAGATTCAACTACAGAAGCAGAGTACATTGCAGCATCTGATGCGGCAAAGGAAGCTGTCTGGCTGAGGAATTTTCTATCAGATCTAAGAGTCGTTGCCAGTGTCTCTAGACCGATCGATATATTTTGTGACAACTCGGGAGCCATGGCGCAAGCAAAGGAACCCAGAGAGCATCACAAGTCAAGACATGTGCTCAGAAAGTATCACCTCATCCGAGAGATTATTGGAAGAGGAGATGTAAGAATATGCAAGATTCCGAGGGAAGACAATGTCGCAGATCCGTTGACAAAGCCGCTAGCAAGGGTGAAGCATGAGGCTCATGCAAGTTCCATTGGAATGCAGTACCTGGACGCCAGTAGCTAGTTTTAGTTTATTATTATTACAGTAGTTTAATTTGAGACATTAGATCATGTAAAGTTTTATTTCACAGTGTGATTAAAATATTGGAGGTTTTAAATTCATGATTGTTTCAAAAGTTAAACTGTTTTTGCATATTTAATGTATCCATGATTTATGCAAAGTCTTGCGATAAAATCTAAATTTCCGTAGCCACTTATTAAAATGGGAATTTTAATAGGGAGTTTAACACTATTATAAATGCTTGATGGTTTATTCAAAGTAAAAAGAGTAAAAGCACAAGTGATGTGACCAAGCATTTATAGATACTCATCAGAGTGTTTGAGTATTGGAAGTGACCAGTTTCAAGTCTACTTCATGGAGCCTCAGTCGTAAGCATTGACTTGATGATAGGTTGTCCTTAGACCTGAGATATTTGGTTTGGGAACACGAGGACTACTGTACTCTTAGCGCGTTCTAACGCTGCACCGTAACAGGGCGGCCATACGGGACGTGACTAGATGCAGCGGAAGCCGTGGATCCAAATGCAGATAGTCAAGAAGGGATTTGCACCTCTTTCAAAAGAGAGATATTTCCGGGCCCCTTGACGATTAAGATTTGCAGAAAACACGTGGCCACGCTCGGATAGAATAACAGTTGTTATTTAGTAATATCCGTTACTGCAGGCAATCGAAATCAGAGTCAAGAAATACTTGAATTCGAGAAATGAATCCTCCACTCCATGTCTCAAATTCATTTTAGAAATATCGCGTGCAAAAGGAATGAACCTGTGTACAAATTCAAGCGTGAATTGTATCTCTGGATATAAGAGATCTTATAACCTAGTTAACCTAAGTGTCTGGCTAGGGACCTCCTTAGGCTAATGGTAACAGTACAGTTACATGTCTGGCACAAGTGGGAGTCTGTTAGGATTATGTGTGAGACAGTAACAGGGATTACCGTGTCCAATGTTATAAGACACTAGTAGGTCACACCGCTGCACACCTAATTTGAGAACGTATGTGTGTGAGAAATAATTAATTGTTTTTAATTATTAAAGGAGATAAAAGAATAAATAATTAGTTAATTATTTATTAATATAACTAATCAGTTTGATTCATTAATTAAGGAGATAATTATAAGAGGAATTATAATTGGATACAATCACTGCCTTATTTATCTTTATAAATAAATGCTTAATGTGATAAATCAGATAACTAAGAATCCTAAAAATTACTCTCTCTCCTCCTCTCTCTCCTTGCCGCCGGCTTCTTACACACACGAACGACCAGAGTCGTTTTTCCAATCAGTCATGGTGGTCTAGCAGCCTGTCTCACTTGGTGTCAGTAGCGGTGTACCCCCTGCTTGCGTTTCGGAGATTATTCGCAAAAGAAGGTAAACACTGTTTAAACCCCTCTTATTTGTATCTGTTAGGTTTAAGGTTGGATCCGATTGGGAATCGTTTTGTTATCCGCTGCGCGTGTTTATCGCCTTAGATTCCCAACAGTATTTTGTAGAACTAATAGTCATGTACCACATACTCCATTTCATTTCTATGATTGTGAACATGTTGTCTATGGTTTCGTAGTGATTTTCGTTGTCAAAATTGCTTTAGATTTGGTTATTGTGCAAATGCCTTTGTGAATGATTTTTATGTTCCTAATTATTCTGGACTCTATAACCATGCTAATCATTTTCATCATACTAAGAAACATAACTCCAAGCCAAATAAAAGGACTCCTAAAAAGAGCAAAGAGGAACCTAAACATGCCATTCCTAATCCTAAAGAACCCATTTTCAAATAAAAACCTAATCGTTTGCGTCAATCCTCCGTGATCGCGTCTACCGTAACCGGTCAAAGCCACCTTTATTGACCGGATGAGTGGGGGAGATCACTTCTCTACTTCGTACTTTTTAGCACTTTTCTTTTGAACCTTTCTCTCTCTCTCTCTCTCTCTCTCTTTCTCTCTCTCTCTCTCTCTCTCTATATATATATATATATATATATATATATATATATATATATAGATGGAGGTTCATACAAAAAATATAACTTTTTTAAGAAAATGCGAGAAGCAATCTCAACCACTCATCTCGGTCAACAAATGCGGCTTTGACCGGTCCCCCTTTAATAATCTCTACCCTCCCATGAATCGCGTCCATCATCCGTGATCACGTCCATCGTAACCGCAAGATGAGTGGCCGAGATTGTTTCTCACTTTTTCTTAAATTGACATGCTTTTTATTTGAACCTTCCCCTATATATATAGAAAAGGTTCAAACAAGAAGCATGTCAATTTAAGAAAACATGAGGAGCAATCTCAGCCACTCATTTCGCGGTTATGGTGGACGTGATCATGGAGGATTGACACGATTCATGGGGACTGGTCAAACCCGCTTTTGTTGACCGAAAAAGTGACAAGAACACGTCATTATGTTCACAATAAAAAAGTGGTTCACATTTAAATTTTCCTATACACGTATATAAATATATATTCGTAGCAACTCCTTTTGTGGTTTCCCAATTATGAGTTTTTTTTTTAACTTGATGCTAGAGATAAATTAGACAATAAATAAAAAAAGAAACCTTAATGTACATCCATTTTGTGATGGTACGTAAAACAAAACCATATCTAAACAAATTAGATACGATATATAATTTTTTTTAATAATTTTGTTTTAGATATTGCTTTCTGACTATTCTTGCCAATTGGTAAATATATAGGGGTATTTTCTGCCATTCATCCAAAGTCACAAATACACCATGCTCACTATTAATACAACACATTATGATGTTAGTTCTTGATGAAATTAATTGAAAATTAGTTTATTTATCAAGCATTAAGAGAAGAGAACAAAAAGCTAATTATAAATCTTCTCTCCATTTTCATGCTTGTATTTGATTTAGGGTTTATAGAATGGTGGTGACACTAGGGAAGATCTGCAATGTCATCCATGGGTCGAAGCCAGTGTTGTTGATGGTGGCGGTTCAGACTACGTTCGCCGGAGTTAATGTGTTCTACAAATTGGCCGCTAATGACGGCATGAGTCTTCCGGTTCTTGTTGCTTATCGGTTTACCTTCGCGACTGCATTCATTGTTCCGCTTGCACTTTTTGTTGAAAGGTTTGCACTCCTTCAATTTTTTTGGTATGAAAATGCTTGTATTGTATTGTATCATAGCAGTAGTTAACCACATGCTTTTAATTCTGTTAATTTCATGTTCTTGTGACTATAGAAATTAATTAATGCTTTTATGGCATGAAAATTTTAAATTAGTTTTTCCTTACCTATAAAAATAGTTAGATTAATTTTTATTCTAATATCTTTTACTGTATTAATGAAAAGTATAAGTATAAATTGATTACTTACATACTATATACGTGTATATATATATATATATATATGTGTATAATAACAAAGTTTTTAAACAAGAAGTAAATGTCACCAATATCTACTATTGATAAACAAAATTAGGGTAATCTACTAAATGCAGTTATTTAATTTTCAGAAAAGATTTTGTTGGATTAATTTAAAGATAACCTCGATTTAGGAAAATTGTAAGTGTGAAAGATTTTTTGTTTTATCAATTGCGTGCGTGAAAAGAGTTATCAATGTTTAGTTTTTAATTTATTAAGAAAACAAGAGAACCATAAATGTCATATATTGATTATTTTGATCAAATAAATCCCCAAAAAATGGAATAAGTATTTAAGAAATGCGGGTTTTTTACAGGAAGAAAAGGCCGAAATTGACCTGGATGGTACTGTTGCAAGGTTTCTGCTGTGGCCTATTTGGGTATGGTTTTTTTTAATCAAATATTAATAAATTAAGTTTATGCAATTTAAAAACTATAGTTTAAACATTGTTATATGCAATTTTGACCGAATTTGATCCTTGTTTCTCTAACAATTGTTAGAAGAATCCATTATGTAGAATTGATTATTGTCTTTTCTCTTTTTGAATTTTGACCGGATCTCATTTTTTAGACAACTTTTTCTTTTTTCTTTTCTCTTCTTATCTTCATCTTTACTTTGAATCTTTATCTTTTTCATCCTACTTTGAATCTTCATCTTTTAAATTATAAGGACCACATGCGTTATAATCATCAAACCACAAAAACCAATAATGTAATTTACTCTAATAAATAAGAACAAAGGATTTAATATAAGTATATAAGGTCATCCTTAGCCGTACCCCTCATACCTCTCATTTTTGCTGCCACATCACCGCCACATTAGCTTTACCAACACCTTACCAACACTATACCAATCCATCCTTAACCATACCAATACCATACCCCTCTAATTAATTGAATAAAAAAAACAAAAAGAAAAAGAAGAGAGAGAGAGAGAGAGAGGGAGAGAGAGAGAGAAAGAAGAGAGAGATAGAGAGAGAGGGGGTAGGGGGTGGGGTGGGGTGGGGTGAGGAGAAAGACCGGCACCACCATGCCGACTGGGTTCCTTGCCGGTAGAGTACCGGTGACACACAATGGTGTTCACAACCGATACCGCTTGGTACCGGTCCTCTACCGATGCCGGCTAATGATGGCCTAACTAGGAGGAGGTAGATACGAGCTTAGCTGTAGTATTGAAAAATGTGAATGTGATCTTCATTAATCTCTTAATAATACCAATACCCATTTATGGTTTTTGGTTGAAAAAGGGAAAACGACTCTTCAATGTCATGTTTTTCATATGTTTCGCAATTCGTGTTGAATAATAACAACATTGTAAATATCTGAAATTTTTGAATTTTAGGGGTGGGAGTAATGTGAACCTCAGCTTTTTCAAAAATAGCAAAAGGTTGTTTCGTGGGTTATCTGAAATTAGATGTTATATTACTTCTCTATCTCAAAATCGGGTGTTATTTTTAGAAAGTTTGTCACCGACTATGCTTTTTGTTCTCGAAATCATGTCTTATGATGCATACGTACATTGATTTTGCAGCGGTGCGTTGTCACAAAATTTCTACATAAAAGCCATATCTTTGACGTCAGCCACATTCGTTGCGTCGATTACTAATCTGATCCCTGCGATTACGTTTGTTCTAGCGGTTTGCTTTAGGTAATCACTTTTCTTTAAATAATTTGTTGGTAAAGTTCTGAAAAGAACAATGGACTTCGTTGATTGAAATGATCAAGCTTTGGACAATATTGTTGAATAGTTTATTTTGAACGGAACCTTTCAAAATAAGTAAATCCTTAGACTTAGAAAAAATATTAACAAAATATCTTTTTATAAGTTCATTAGAATTTATAATAAAAATTTATTGATCATAAAGAATTTTTAAAGCCTAAGTACTTATTTGAAAAGTTTTAAAATGTCTACGTTAAGACTTATTTTTCGCATATTATGCAAATACTTAATCATTCAAACACTAAAGGCTTCTGATTTTTTTTGACTTTTCTTACTTATAACTTATAAGTGCTAACATTTATTAGGAAAGAAAAACACTATTCATCCATTAGTACACATCTTCAAAAAGTTACATTTTATCCTCCTAAACTTATAATATTTATTCACTTTATAGTTGTTAGTTTTCAATGTTTCATTTTACGTTTAGTCATATCTCTTTTATTGGCTGAAATGTATTTAAAAAATACGTTTTAATTAATTTCAACAAACTATGCCATTATAATCCTATCGTCGATACCTTCAAAATGAGTTTAATATTGAATATTTTTCAATATAATCATTTTATTATATACCAATACCATATGTACTATAATTATATATGTATTTTAAACATATTTCATTTTTATTTTGTACTTTATATTTTTTATTTTACACATTCATTGTATTATATATACTAACATTTGACAGGAAGATAAATAGAAAAGTATAATAAGAAAGTACGACTTTCGTCCCTGTGGTTTGATATTATGACGTTTTTCGTGTCGCCCCCTCTACACACACATGTTATCTACATGCTAACAGCCACGTAAAATAAACATTAGTTGCAATAGATAACACTTTTTTATTGTAAGCATATAGTTAAATACCCAACACAATGCGATCTTTAATCTTCGTCCTGGGGACACCTCGAATTTCAACCTATGAACCACCTCTAAACATGAGAGCACTGGTCATTCTTTGGTCTTCGAGAACTTTGACTATATAAAGCTCTCGACTTTGCAAGCTTTGATTGTTGAGCTTTAGACTTAGTGAACTATGTTCTTCGAGGTGTTGGTCATGAAGATTAAGAGCCAAAAGTATATTGTATTATTGAATAGAGAAGCATAAATTACAAAGAAGCGAGAGCGGCTATATAAAGCCAAGAAAACCCTAAAACAAGTAAACCCTAAAAGCAAACGGGTCGGGCCCAAATATAAAGCTAAGCTAACATCCCCCCTCAAACTCACAATGCAACAGCAATAAGCATTGAGAGTTTGTCACATAAAAAACGAAAACGCGATGCAGGTAGAGCCTTGGTGAAAATATCAGCAATCTGCAGAGCTGAAGGTACAAAAGGCAACGAAATAGTCCCGAGCTGCAGATGTTGACGAGTGAAGTGGCAGTCAATCTCAATGTGCTTCGTCCTTTCATGAAAGACCGAATTTTTCGCAATTTGCATCGCACTTTTGTTGTCACAATGCAATGGAGTGGGTTGCGAAACATCAACACCCATATCTGCAAGAAGCCAACGTAACCAAACAATCTCGCAAGTAGTTACTGCCATAGCACGATATTCGGCCTCCGTAGACGAACGAGAAACAACATCCTGTTTTTTGCTTTTCCATGAGATAAGAGAATCTCCAAGAAAAATACAGAACCCAGTAGTAGACGTGCGATCACTAGGATCACTATCCCAACTGGCATCACTATAGGCACTCAACTTTAGAGAGGATGTCGAAGGGAACAAGAGGCTCTGAAATTGAGTGCCACGAAGATACCTCAAAATGCGAAGAACAGCTCCCCAATGAACAGTAGTAGGAGCTGTAACAAATTGACTGACCACATGAACTGCATGAGCAATGTCTGGACGTGTAACCGTAAGATAAACCAAACTTCCAACAATAGTACGGTACAAGCTCGGATCTGATAAAGGAACACCATCTGTTGGAGTATAGTGAACATTGGTCTCAAGAGGCGTGTCAACAGTTTTCTTGTCAGAAACTCGAGCACGCTCAAAAAAATCCGATATATACTTTGTCTGGGAAAGAAGATAGCCTTTCTTGGATTGAGCAACCTCAATACCCAAGAAGTAACGCAACGTCCCCAAGTCCTTCATAGCAAAACGATGGGCCAGTTCTTGCTTCAGAGACTCAATACCGTCATGGTCATCTCCAGTGATAATCATGTCATCCACATATAAGGATAGAAGAATCCGACCTGCCCCCGTGCATCTAACAAACAACGCAGAATCATGATTACTAGGGTGAAACCAAGAGAAGTAATCACCGTAGAGAATTTCTCAAACCAAGCGCGAGGAGCTTGCTTGAGACCATACAGTGCTTTGCGAAGCCGACACACTTCTCCTGGTTTATGAGCCACACCTGGGGGAGGAGTCATGTACACCTCCTCATGAAGATCACCATTCAAGAAAGCATTCTTTACGTCCATTTGACAAATTTTCCACTGACGAATAGAAGCAACAGCAATAAGAGTTCGAACAGTCGTCATCTTTGCAACTGGTGCAAAGGTCTCATCATAATCCATGCCATACTGTTGGGAGTATCCTTTAGCAACAAGTCTGGCCTTGTACTGCTCAACAGACCCATCCGACCTTGTTTTAATCTTGAATACCCATCGAGAACCAATTGCATGCTTTCCAAAAGGAAGTAGGACTAGATACCACGTGTGGGTCTGATAAAGAGCTGTCAGTTCCTCAGCCATTGCATTCTGCCAAAGAGGATCAGAAATAGCCTCTCGATAGGATTCAGGTTCAGTCAAACGATGTATATTAGTAATAAAGGAAGCAAATGAGGCTGAGTAGGATGAATAAGCAAAATCAGGGAGCTTGGTAGACTTACGAGTATGAGTGGACTTACGAGGAGGGACGTCCGTGGTCTCATCAGGTGCGGGAGCGGTCATAGGCGTAGCAGAATCAGAAGACGTGGATGTCTCAGGGGGGTCTGATGTTGTAGATGTCTCATGAGCAGGAACATCAAGGAAGGTATCATCAGTGTCAACATCAAAAGGATCAATAGATCGGAGATCTGATTGCGTCACATCATGAGACTGGGCCGGAATAGAAAAGAAAGGAATATGTTCCAAAAAAGTGACATGTCGAGAAACATATAGTTTTTGACTTACCGGATCAAAGCAACGATATCCTTTCTGACCAATACCATACCCCAGAAAGACACACAAAGCAGAACGAGGAGATAACTTATTTCTCTCAACATGAGGACGCAAGACAAAACAAGTACAACCAAAAACACGCAAAGAGGAGTAATCGGGTGACTCACCATATAGTTTCTCAAAAGGAGACAAACCAGAGTTATGAGCTATGGGAATTCGATTTATCAAATAGGTAGCGGTTAGAAGCGCTTCCCCCCAGAAAATACTTGGAACTCCGGAAGAAACAAGCAATAAACGAGCAGTTTCAACAAGATGTCGGTGTTTCCTTTCAGCAACTCCATTTTGTTGAGGAGTATCAGTACAAGATGATTGATGGATGGTACCATCAGATGCAAGTAACTGAGTGAAGTCATTAGAGGTATATTCCCCTCCTAAATCACACCTGAAACATTTTATGACAGCAGAATGTTGCGTTTTTATTAAAGCTCTAAAGTTACTATACACCAAGAGAAAATCAGATCTGCGTTTCATGAGGAAAACCCAAGTATAACGAGTATAATCATCAATAAACGACACATAGTACTTGGAGCCTCCCTTTGAAGACACAGGAGATGGTCCCCACACATCAGAATGTACAAGATCAAAAGGAGCAGAGGAACAAGACATACTTTTATTAAACGGTAAAGCAGAAAATTTTGCCAGTTTACAACCACTACAGTCAGAAATATCACAACTTTTCAACTGTCCCAAAGCGCCTGTAGAGGTCAAAAACTGTAACCGTGACGCAGACACGTGCCCTAAACGAACATGCCAAAGATAAAAAACTGAAGAAGAATGACTCAAACGAAATGAAGACAAATCAACACCGGAAGCCGCAACACCAGAAATTCTGAGTTCATCCACGACATAGAGATCCCCTAGCTTATGGCCTATCCCAATCACCTTCCGAGTCCGCGGGTCCTGTACACAACACAAATAATCAGAGAAGAAAACCCAATAACCGGTTTTACATAGTTGGCTAACCGAAACAAGATTCAAAGCAAGTGTGGGTATATAATAGACATCGGAAAGAGACAACTGGGGAGTGACAATAGAACCAACACCTTCTACTTGCATGGGGGTAGAACTAGCAGACATAACAGAGACTGGTGATCTCGGGGACAAGGATGTAAAAGATATCAAATGAGGTGACATATGATGAGATGCACCTGAATCTAGAATCCATAAGGAAGAGGGAATACCTGAAGTGTTGGTCGAAAACAAACCTGAACCTGAATGAGACATAGAGGCAGACATGGCAATTGGATTAGAGGCAAGGAACTGTTTAAATTGCTCAAAGACCTGAGGATCCAAAGCAGATGGTGGTGGTGTGCCAGTAGGCTGAAAATCATGCTCTACTGGAGAAGGAGCAGCAGCAGCAAACTGCGGTGGACGAGGTGCCCAAGGAGTCGGACCAAGAGGACGAAACTGAGGGGGTGACTGAAACGATCCAGGGGCTTTGTTCTGTTGCTGCTGTGGTCGTTGTTGTTTTCCCTAATTCAATAGCAGTGGACACTGGGACTTCCAATGATTCTTCTGTTTGCAGTAACTACATTCATCAGGGGCTACCCTTGCTTTATTCTGAGGTCTTTGAGGAACAGCAAAGACAGCAGGAGTAGATGGCAACTTAGGATCCTTGTCACTAGAAGACTTCAAACGAGTTTCCTCTGCAATTAGTTCATGAACAACCGAGTCAACTGTGGGAAGAGTGTTACGATGAAGAATTGTGCCACGTAATCCTTCAAAATCAGATCGTAATGCCATCAAGAACTGAACCAAGCGCTGCTCTTCCCTTCTAGAAATATAAGGCTTAAAAGCCTTCAAATCTGCAGATTCAGTAAGAGCCAACTGATCCCACAAGTCGGACATAGCAGCGTAGAATTCCTGAACACTCAACTCATTCTGTCGAAGGGCACGAATATCAGTTTCTAACTGATATTGTTTTGCAAAGTTCGATTGAGTGTACAATCTTTCCAAATGATCCCAGACTTCTTTAGCCGTATCGTACTTGGCTAATTGAGTCCGAATGGATTGTGCTACAGAGTTATTAATCCAAGTGATAACTTTCGAGTTATCAGTTTCCCATGAATCCACCAACAACGAATAATTTGCAGCCTTCTCATCCGTCGGTTTACTGCTTTTACCAGTGACATAACCCCACATATTTTTACCCCTCAAAAAAATTTTCATGACATAACTCCAATACGAATAGTTTTTTCCATCTAATTGAGTGCTAATAGACTGAAGAGAATCATCTTTGGGAGACATGGTTTCGACAAAAAAAAAATCAATCAAACACAAGATGAACGAAAGCAGTAAATAGCCCCAATAACAACGAATAGCCCCAAATTAGACGAAAACAAAATCAAACAGAACGAGACGAAACTCAACAAATCAGACGAAACGAGAAATTATGAACGAAATTACCAGAAATCATGAACCATAAATCATTCACGAAAAATTTTGATCCGCAAAACCGGTGCTTGCTACAACGTCGTCTATGAGCATCAAATATTGGATCGATACTTGAGCTCTGATACCATGAAGATTAAGAGCCAAAAGTATATTGTATTATTGAATAGAGAAGCATAAGTTACAAAGAAGCGAGAGCGGCTATATAAAGCCAAGAAAACCCTAAAACAAGTAAACCCTAAAAGCAAACGGGTCGGACCCAAATATAAAGCTAAGCTAACAGGTCACACACAAAATATTTAGAGCACTATTCAGAGCTCTTGGCCATACAACCAGAGCTCTAGATCAGGTACATCTTGACCTTGGTTTCCCTGGTCTACCTTTGTTCATCTTCTGATACACGAATCTGCATACACAATGTTTATGTCCAATTTTGGCCGACATACACTTTGGATTTGCAGAATATCAAAACTACAACGCCATAGTCCCGTTTGTTGGCTTTTCAAGACATCTGAAATCTTTTAAATTGGAGCTCAGACGAGTGAGGTATGCATGATTTAGTACAATCATACAAATCTGTCCAATTGTTTCTGCATCAGCACATTGCATTCAACTTTAGAGATATTTCAAGCCTTATATATATCGAATGACTCAAACTTAAAACTTGAAACGTGTAGATCTGTTTGTTTTCTAACCAGGTCCTTTTGAATCGATTCGATTGATGCTTGAGTGAATAAGATATGATCGATTTATTGCAACATCGCAAATCTGACAACATGCTGATTTTTGTAAATCATCATCCAAGAAAGATACGCCGATCTCATTAAACTTTTAGACCAAATATTACAAATAATCAAGTTTCTAATTGATCAATTTCGAAAGTTGCTTTTAAGTAATCAAAGAACCAAAATCATTTTCAGATCTTACTTCTGAACAGTCAAAACAGAATCGAATCTTTATAGAGGTGTCTCATCAAACAGGTGAAGTTTAAAACCAAATTATTTGATAAATCAAGAGATCTAACCTTGAATCTTATTTATAAATTCTCCAAAACTTCAAATGTTGTCGTCGATGGCCTAATTAAAGAAAAGTTCCTTCACGTGGCTTTGATACGAATTGTAGATCCCATTTTAACTAGCAACAATTGAAGTTCCTCCATAGAAATGTAGAAAAGACGTGGAAATAACTATCAGTAACTATCAAAAACTCATCTCATGTTGCATTGAATGATAAACATGGCATGGAAATTATAGAGAACACCACACATTTTACATTGATTAACTCTAATGACTACTTAAAAGCCTAAAACACATCATCACTACTTAAAACCCTAAAACACAATTTCTTTATAAAACCATCATCAAATTAGGGCTAATTTGATGTAACACAATGAAACACATCATTATTCATAAGAAAATTTGATGAATTGTCAATCATCAGTACAAGAGTAACTACGAAAACACAAATTGCCAACAAATGCAAAAGTAAAATTTAAAATATAATTAGGTAAACAAAATAAACAAATAGCCAAGAAAAACATATAACAATGGCAAACATATGAACATAAAATTTTTGAAATTGTGAAAGGACAAAAAAGCAAGTGGATAGATAGATATGGCAAAAACAATAGCATTGGGTAATGGATACCAAATACAAACTTTACAAAAACAATAACTAATGAAATATAATGAATCAACATTTAACTTTTTTTCTCTCATCTTTTTAGCTCTTATTATATACTAAAAGAATTTGGATATCCTTTTTGGACTTAACTTTCTAACTACTACTATATACATAGTAAATACTAATTTCATTGTGCCTCTTATAATTTTAGGCCATGTGCCCATCCCGATCTCCCTACGTGTTTAACTATTTTTATATAACTTTCCGTTCGCCTACTGGTCTTTCTTTACCGCTCCCTTTACTCTTCTTTTGTATAGATCACCCACGTTCGGATCCATAAGCAGTAACACTTTTTAAATAATATTTTAATATATGTTATTAGTTTTCTTTAGTATTTTCATAATATTGAACATAAGTTAATAACACTTTTAGAAAACATATATATTTAAAAATCATAACCAAACTGAAAGCCATATCATATTCAACCGTTTATTATATATTCTTATAATTAATAGTGAGTGTTATTTGTAGGATGGAAAGGTTGGGATTGAAAACAAGTCATGGTGCAGCAAAGATTATGGGAACTTTGTTAGGCATTGGTGGTGCCATGTTGTTGACTTTTTACAAGGGAGTTGATCTTCATTTGTGGAAGACCAATGTTAACCTCTTGCATGATCAACATGATTCAGAGGGTCATCAAAATTCAAGCAATAATACGGTCTTGGGTTCCATATTGGCTATTGGCAGTTGCATAAGTTACTCCATCTGGTTAATTATTCAGGTGATCAAATTTTGTATCTAGTGTGTTGAGTCTTATTCCTGTCAGACCATTGGAATACATGAGCTATACACTGAGCATAAATTAACCATATTCCTCTAAGGCCATATGCTGTGGGACATCGGGTAGGTACTCGGGTACCTCTTACCCATTGGGTAGTTTATGTGAACACCACCGTGGGGGTAGCGGGTAGCTCCCCTTCGGTTTGGTGAACCCGGAGACATCCACCCCCCACCCCATCCTCTCTCTCTCTCTCTCTCTCTCTCTCTCTCTCTCTCTCTCTCTCTACTTTCTCTCTATCTCTCTCTTCTTTGTCTCTCTTATTTTTTTATTTTTTTATTTTTTTATTTTTTTATTTTACTTTGAATTAAATGATAGTGGGTCGACAGTGGATGAATTGGGTAGTTTTGGGTAAAATAGTGGAAAGCTGATGTGGCAGTTGAAACCATTGGGTAGTAGTGGGTCGACAGTGGATGGCCTAAGAATCCATACAGAACGTACGGGTAGGATGGGTGTCTCAAAAATTAATAGAACAAGTAACAACCTTTCATGTTGTTTCTAAATCTTAGCAACGAACTTAGTTGGTTGTGTCTTTTAGTGTTGTGGCGGATTGGTTATCGCTCGGGGGGTTCATAGCGCCTTAACCGAGTTCGAGCCTTCCTGTGCTCATGCCTGAGTACATTTAAGGGGGGCCATGTTTAGCCCCCAAAATTGTCGGGGATTAGTCGGGTTTTGGCCCGGACACCCTTCCAAAAAAAAAAAAACTTAGCTGGTTGCCTCCACGATATCCACATAAATGCTCTAAGGGCCTGTTTGTTAGTGGCTTAATAAGCTTAATGGAGCTTTGAGCTTATTCGCTCAGCTCAATACATGTGTTTGGTACTGGCTTAATTGGAAAAAACATGACTTAATCGCTCAGCTCAATACATGTGTTTGGTACTGGCTTAATTGGAAAAAACATGACTTAATCGCTCAGCTAGAGGGAGGAGCCTTTATCTGGACAGACACTTTATTTCCAGATATACCCTTCCAAAATAAACACTCGCTCAGCAGCTCTCTCGTTAAACCCAAATCCTCCCCCACGCCTCTTCCTCTCCATCAACTCTCCTCCCCATGCCGCCGGAGCTGCTACTGCTGCTCACCTGTGCCGGATCTGCCACTGATGTTCACTGGTGTGTTGTTGTTGCTCTTTTGTGTGGGTTTTGCTCATCGATTTCTGCTCTCAATTTCTTCCTCTGTTTCATTTCTGCTACTGATGTTTTGGGTGCATTGTTATTGCTCTCGTACGTGGGTTTTCCTTTTGATTTCTGCGTGATTTCTTCTCTTGTATGTGGGTTTTTCTCATCCATTTCTCCTCTTGTATATAGGTTTTATAGTGATAAGTTTTGTCAAAAGATGAATTGTTGGTGGTGGAGGCTGTATAGTCGGTGATGATATATTTTTAGTTCATTGAAATTGTGCTTTGTGTAGAAAGGGGATGAAATGGAATTGGAAAGCAGGTTGAAAAAGAAAAAGAAACAGAGATGAGAGAAATTGAAGAGATGGTTGGATAAGTTTTGAGGATTAATAAAAGGAAAGAATCTTGAAAAAGAAAGAAGGTTGATGATTATAAAAACAAAAAAATAATTAGAAAAGAGTAAAATGGTCATTTTCATCATTCAGACAGTTTATTCAGTATCCCAGACAAACAACAAGCTTTATAAATCCAGACAGACAGACAAATTTATCCATTCAGGCCTTAATGAAAAACCAACCAAACAGGCCCTAAGTCCTCTTAACGTTGTATGTTATTCCTTCAAGAATGCTAGATATATGGTCTCTAACTCCTTGGAGGTAAGGGACAAAATTTTAATTTACGGGATATAGTAAGAGAAGAAGAACAATTCTTTAATCCTTCAAAAAAGCATCTAACTCGTTGTCTCACAATGGCCCGTTTATATACGAGTGTGATAATAGTACCGATCTACTACTAGGAGAACGGCTGAAGGATTTAGGAGATCTCATATCTCTTAAAGCTTTCTTGTCCCTTACACTATGTAGAGTAATGATATGACAAGTCACCACTTGTCATACCTATCTCACCTTTTTCAAACAAGGAAGATTTCGATTTTACCTCAATAAATCGGATAAAATTATTATAAACCTTATTTAATTATTTCTTCTCCTAATTCAAATATACATTTAATGTGTGTGACCCATTGGGACTTTATTACGTTAGTAATAATTATAAATCCTATTTACAATTATAAACGAAGAGCAACATCTAATAATACATCATCAATACCCAAATGATAAAGTTTAGTGATTCAACTAATCAACAAATTCTGTGGTGATTATCAACGTACATCTTGTGTCCCTTTGTTCATAAACCTAGATGGAACACGATGCATAGATGGATGTGTCATCCTCGTTATGTTCGATCCTTAGTTTCTCAGTTCTAGAATATGTTGTTAAGACATATATTGTATCATATACTGATCATGAGCATGCATGCACTTCCACAATACTATTCAATCATAGGGTCGAAGGATATCGCCCTTGATATACAAGAGGAACAAGTCCTATCTTGATCCATATCGGAACTACTAAGTGATGCGTGATATACCCATCTGCCCTTCTGTCACACAATTGTAGGATGATTTGAATGAGTTATCAAAGTACACTACTCACATAAAGCAAACTCTAGGATCTCAAGTCAAAGGACTAATTATACAATGACCACATGAGAACCATCTATGATACTTGTATGACATCTAATGAAACGTTCTCATAAAAGGCTACATCCGGTACAAGATCCGATCTCGTTCCCATATGTAGGTTTTGTATGTTTATATGAGTCCATGCATATACTAGTCGTACTGGATTAGTTTAACCTAAACCAACATAATACTTGACTAGGGACATATTTAGATTACATTTATTCTAAAGTGATTATTATGTTTAGATATAACATAGAATATGCAATAAATATAATAATTGGAAAATTTCTTTTTATTTATTAATATAATGACACAATTTCTAAACAAAATCATCTAATGATTGGCTTTTGTGGCATACACATTAAGAGTTTCTCACTT
This sequence comes from Centaurea solstitialis, assembly GCA_030169165.1. Classification (NCBI taxonomy): domain Eukaryota; kingdom Viridiplantae; phylum Streptophyta; class Magnoliopsida; order Asterales; family Asteraceae; genus Centaurea; species Centaurea solstitialis. The sequence continues at coordinate 41,426,503 of CM058043.1, forward strand.
GCACTAAAGCCAATCTATCATGTATTGAATAACCTTTGGTCTATGATGGCTTTCATGCTTCTGTTGTGTTAAGGGCTTTGTATGTAGATCAACAACGTTGCTTCCGTGGGTACCATGCCAAACAATGTACGATTCCTCCTCTCGGATACACCATTCCGTTTTGGTGTTCTAGGAAGAGTGAGTTAACAAAATCAATCCTATGAAAACAACAACAATCTTTGCCCCATTTCTAACCTATAGATCAACTTCAACTCAGTACAACCTTTCTAGGCTTTCTTAGTTCCCGCATATTTCTACAAATATAAGAACCACATATAGTATCCAATACCCAAAGTGTAAAAGAAGTAGAAAGGTTAGCTTTAGTAACATAGTTACCTGAGGTAGAAGCTATATTTCCCTTCTTCCTTTTTTGAAGATAAATAGGACATTTCCTCCTCCAATGCCCGAGTTTGTTGCAATGAAAGCACTCGCCCTCCTTTGGTACACCTACGGTAGGGTTCTTTTCAGTGCCTCTTTTAGGCTTCGAATATTTAGAAGTGGGACGTACGATTGACAACAAACTTTTATTTTCTTTCTTTTACTTTTCTATACATACCGTCAATATGGTAGACTTATACTTTAAGAGCTCCTGCTTACCTGTTTGTAACATATTGAGCAATAATGGGAGAGTTCTATCAAAGTCATGCAAGTTGTAGTTCATTATGAATTGATTGTAGTTTTTTAACAACAATTGCAAATCAAACTACATCAACGGCTAATTCATTTTGTCAGAGAAAATCTAGTCCTTTAAGACATTCGATATGACTAACTATCTTAAGCATATAAGATCCGACAGGGCTACATTCGGCCATTCTACAACTGAATAGTTTCATAGATGTTCCATATTCTCATTCTAGCTTGCTCTTAGAATATCAATGTTAGGTGTTCGGTCATATTTAGCACTCCCCATGTTCTCATGTTGCTTATGAAACTCATGTTCCATGGCTATTAGCATAAAAAATAGGCTCTTCCGACAGCTGTTGTTTTAGGACATAAAGTTTATTTTATCCATTGAGGACAATCCTCAAGTTTTGATATTAGTTGATGAAATTTGTCCGATTTAGTTCTTCCTTCTCAATGATTGACCGTAAAGGGTTTTTAGTAGAACTTTAAAAGGAGATCTGTATATCCTCGTATGGCAGAAGTTAAAAGAGAGGTTAACAAGAGTTCCATTCATCTTTACACCATTAAATACATGTTAACAATAATATTATTCTCATAAAATTTGGTGAGTAAACGACTATTTGATTTATTAGAAATAATGGTTTATGAATACTAGAACTAGAGAAAGATATAATTTTTTCTTGTATTTTCATTCATGTACAGACAAATATGGTTGAAAAATACCCTTGCCCTTATTCGGTCACGGCTCTAACATTGACAATGGGTGCGGTTCAAGCAATCATCTTTGGCCTATGTATTGAAAGACATTGGAGCGAATGGAAGCTGGGATGGAACATTAGACTTCTAACAGCGGCTTTCTCAGTATGTACTTAAAAATTATTTATCGCACTAAACACACATATATAACATGTAAATTTGGTTCTTTAACGACACTGAATTCAATCTCCCTAATCACTTATTTAATTTGTTACCCTATTAATTCTCCTCGGTTCTATGAGTATCTGGTTTTTGTTGTTCGTATAGTAATACATCACTACAAATTTCGTCAGGGCGTGTTGGCATCTGGATTAATGTTTACATTTATTGCATGGTGTGTGCAAATGAGAGGTCCATTATTTGTATCGGCTTTCAATCCTCTAATGCTTGTTCTCGTGGCGATTGCTGGATCTTTAGTCTTGAATGAAAGCCTACACTTGGGAAGGTATGTTAATTCTTCTCTTTTAGTGCACGGAATTTATAGATTCCAAGTTATTTTTTATAGATTGGAAAACATGTTTGTTTTGCAGTGTGGTGGGTGCGATATTGATAATCTTGGGCCTATACATTGTATTATGGGGCAAAGGCAAAGAGGGGAGGAAAGTGGCGCAGTTGTGTCCAGTAAAAGAATCTAGCACAAGAATCGACAATCGAGCCATCGTTGGTGAATCAGAACACTCAAGTACCTTTGGAGTTGTTGGTGATAGTGAATCAAAAGACTCAAGTATGCAAAGCAACAACAGTGAATCAAGACTTACGGAGGTTGTTGTGAATTTATCATAGAGATCAATAGGTTATTACAGTATTTATCGAACACAAATTGCAATAGACTGAGACACTTGGATGGATTGTTGTATCAAGATTTTGGGAGGTAAACAATTTTAATAGCCATGTCATGCATTTTGAGTACACTAAGGTAGAGGGTTTCTAATGACGGAGGTGATATATTTGTGTTGTTTATCCATTGTTGCTTTTAGGATTTTCTATGGAAAATACGTACTTACAAGAAGTGTAGATTCACTATATAATTAGTAGGGGATGACCCACATTTAAAATTTAAAAGTTGATTTTTCTTAGGTTAAAAACAAATTTTTTTAAATTTCTACACTACAATAAAATTTGAGTTCATGGAATGTCTTAAAATAAAAAAGCATTGTAATAAGACACGAGTTTATAGGAACAAGCAACAAATTGTCCTATCTAAAAGTGTTAAGTAAGCTTATAGTAAAATTTCAAATGTCGTTACAAGTTTTTTAGGAAGAGCCGTTTTTAACTTTTCGTCATCGTAACAAGTTTTTCATAACAATTTTCAATTAAAGAATCATATTAACTATTACAGAATTGTATTTGAAAAAGTGTCTTCTAAAACGATGAGTTTATAAGCCATTTCTCAAAAGTATTATATAAAATTAGCTAATAAGGCACGTTATTTTGAAAATATTCTAAAAACCTCGAAATCAACCTAAAACTCCAAATTCAACAACAAAACAGGAAAAGCCCCTCCAATTATCCAAATCAACAAAAAGGGGAAAAAAAACTTAGGAGCCCTTTAAAATCAACCAAGAAAACTCAGAAATCCCTTCAAAGTTGAAATGGTGGAATTCGGCTAATGTACGACTTGGTGGGCTTTTAATCTACCGTCAAGATTCCTCCACTAGAAAAATATCCTGGATCTGCTACTAATCTACTTAATGTATTCTTTTCACTTTGTTTATATATTTTGTTGACTAAACTACATTTTGAATTTCTAGAATTCAAGTCTTGGAACCGTGAAGTCATTATTGGGTTCTATCCCTGAATCGATTGAGCATTAAAGCTTGATTAGTTCGAGAATTGTTGATGATGAAAATCAAATCTGTAGTTGAAATACTGATTTGGATTCGGAAAGTGAATATTTGAAATTGCATAATGGATTTATGCAGGTAAGGAATGATATTTATGGCCTTTATGGGTTGTTTGTGACTTTTTAATGGAAAACGTGGGTCAATGTGTTTAATTTGTGTTGACGAGAGCTATTTTTACGTTGTTATTGTCAATCCCTCCCAAATTATTGTATATTTTCCTTCCTTGGTTATAGGCTCTATTGTTGGTAGTCATTAAATTAGTTTCCTTTTCCTTGCTGTATTTCGTGTGTATATATCTCTCTATATTCTTTGGAGAAAAAAGCATTCAATCAAAGAAAGAATTCCTTTCCTTTAACCTCTCTGTTTCTCATGGTATCAGAGCAATACCGATCGTAAACACCGTATACCCACGAATCAAACCTTCTCTCATGGGTGATAAAGAAAACCCACCTCATGAACCTCGAGTCATCGTACAAACCGTACAGGATGCTCCTTTTCCCACCGGAATCATCTTAGATGATGCGAACTACCCGCTATGGTCACAACTGATGGAGATGCGTATCGGAGCACGTAACAAGTCTGGATTCATAACTGGTGCTACACCAAAACCCTCTGCAGATGATAAACAGCTTGAGAGTTGGCTGATTGATAATAATCGAGTCAAGAGCTGGCTGATTGATTCAATGAGCCCGTCGTTAATCCGGCGATTCATCCGACTCCAAACAGCGAAGGAGATATGGGAGGCTGTCGCTAAAACCTTCTACGATGGATCTGACGAAACACAACTGTTCGAACTAAATCGTAGATCATTTACCACTCGCCAAAACGGTAGATCCTTGCCCACATACTACAATGAACTGGTAAGTATTTTCCAAGAGATTGATACTCGTCTCATGGCTCAAGAAAAGAATGTTAACCAAGTGATATCTCTTCACAAAACCATCGCCCGTCTTCGAGTTCACATCTTTCTTGCTGGTCTAGATGTAGAGTTTAATCAGACTAGAAGCGAAATATTGAGAAAAGACCCACCCCTCGATTTGGAATCATGCTATGCCTATGTTAGAAAGGATCAAAATCAGAGAAACACTATGGAGGAACCAAAGGCAGCGGCTGACAGCATCGTTCATCTAGCCACTCGAAACCGACTCCAGAAAGGAAAAAGTTCCAACAATAAGGGAGGCGGAGGTTCATTCATATGTGCTCACTGTGGAGAAGAAGGACATTCAAAACAACGATGTTACGAAATCATTGGGTACCCAGAATGGTGGGACTTCTCGAAAAAACCACGAAGAAAGCCAAGCCAAGCCACGGTAGCTGTCTCAACAAATGAAGAACCAACGACCTCTATTGCTGCACACACAAAAACACTCGACAACTCTGGTATGTCAAGTACTAACCACGCTGAGAATAACACTTGGATTAATGACACAGGAGCAACCGATCATATGACAAATGATCCATCAAAACTCGTATCCAAATGCCCTCCAAAACAATCAAAAATCCTTACGGCTAATGGGGGAGGGGCACATGTAACTTGTGAAGGACCAGCACAAGTGTCCAGTTCCATGAACCTGGATACTGTTCTTGTTGTCCCCTCGTTGTCTTCAAATCTTTTATCTGTTAGTCAAATTACGAAAGCCTTGAAGTGTTCTGTAACTTTTTGGCCTGACGAATGTATGTTTCAGGATATGAGGACGCATCGGATTCTTGGCTATGGTACTAGACGGGGGAAGTTATACTATCTTGAAGAAGAAGATCTTGGCAAAGCTTATCACACCGGAATAAATCAAGGGAATAAAGTATTAGCATGGTTATGGCATCGTCGATTAGGACACTTGTCATTTAGTTATCTTAAAAGACTAAAGCCGAGTTTGTTTTTAAATTTAAATGATAGTGAGTTCAAATGTGGTACTTGTGAAATGGCGAAAAGTCATAAAACTTCGTATACCTCGAGCAATAATAAAAGTTTGATTCCATTTATGACTATTCATTCTGATGTATGGGGTCCGGCTCGCATCCTGACACCCAATGGAGCTCGTTATTTTGTGACATTCATTGATGAATGTACTCGTATGATATGGATCTCACTTCTTAAACACAAAGGAGAAGTATGTTACGTGTTTCAGGAGCTATACCGAATGGTGAAATCGCAATACAAGTGTGATATTCAGGTCTTACAATCGGACAACGGAACGGAGTATATAAATCGGGAGATGGAAAACTTTTGTAAAGAAAATTCCATTCGACATCAGACATCGTGTGTGGGGACACCTCAGCAAAATGGGTTAGCCGAGAGAAGAAACCGACAACTATTAGAAATTGTCCGAGCTTCCTTGTTCGACATGAATGTCCCACGCCAATATTGGGGTGAAGCAGTTCGATCAGCAGCTTATCTCATGAATAGAACCCCATCTAGCGTTATCGAATTCAAGACGCCGATTGCGAGACTTCATGGATTGATAAATGCCCCAACAAGTGTGAATTTGGAACCGAGAGTGTTTGGTTGTACATCATATGTACACCAAAACATAGGGAAGCTAGAACCTCGTGCCATTCGGTATGTATTTCTTGGGTATGCAGACCTTAAAAAAGGTTATCGATGTTATGACCCAAAAGAGAAGAAAATGTATGTTACTCGAGATGTTGTGTTCCATGAAAATATTCCTTTTTGCGGGCATGAGTGTTCTCTTCAGGGGAGAAATTAACAAACTCTGAAGAAGAGAACATGCATAGAAAGGACCAATCAAGTGAAACCCGAAATGATTTCGTTAGTGAGACCGAGATACATGGAACTACTGACGAACAGGAAGATAATGCCGAGGAACCAGAATTTGAGGTTGGAGGTGATGATAATATGGAACAGGAAGGTAGAGAGGATAGTAAAAATACGACAGGACCTCATGAAGCCCAAGATAGTACGACTTCCCCAACCTTCACCACCATCGAGAATCCGCAAGAGCCAGCTCCGGTAACCGCTCCGGTAACCACTCCGGTAAACACTACCTTTACTGCTTCTAATTCTGTTTTGCAGGAATCTGTAGATACATCTACTGAGACGAGGTATCCTACAAGGCAAAATAGAGGAATCCCGAAGAAGCAATATCAACCTGATCTTGATGCAAGAGCGAAATATCCCATGAGCAACTACTTATCTTCCCATCGGCTGGCTAAATCTCATCTCACATGGTAGAAAGTTTATCTTCTGTTGCTATCCCAAGTAGCGTACAAGAGGCATTAAAAGATCAAAGGTGGAAGAAGGCGATGAACGATGAAATGGAAGCCCTTCAAAAAAACCGTACATGGGAATTGGTAACTCTTCCTCCCAAGAAAAAGATAGTAGGGTGCAGATGGATATATACTGTTAAACTGGACTCTGCAGGTAACATTGTTAGGTATAAGGCAAGACTTGTCGCCAAGGGGTATACTCAGAAACATGGGATCGATTATGGAGATACATTTGCTCCCGTAGCTAAAATAAACACTATCCATATCCTTGTATCGATTGCAGCACACCAAGACTGGCCATTGCGACAGTTCGATGTTAAAAATGCATTCTTGAATGGGTATTTGGAAGAAGAAGTTTATATGGATCTTCCACCAGGCTTAAATTGTAGCAATAAGGTGTGTAAGTTGAAAAAGGCATTATACGGGTTGAAGCAGTCCCCTCGAGCATGGTTTGGAAGGTTTTCAAACTTTATGAAGGAAATTGGGTATAAACAAAGTGATGCAGATCACACCCTCTTTGTCAAGAACCAAGGAAAGAAAGTAACAGCTCTAATTGTGTACGTGGATGATATGGTTGTCACAGGTAATGATCCAGCAGAGATGGTCAGCCTCTAGAAGGTTCTCGCAACAGAATTCGAATTGAAAGATCTTGGAAACTTAAAGTACTTCTTGGGTATCGAAGTTGCTCGATCGAAACAAGGCATATCCATGTGTCAACGGAAGTATGTGTTGGATCTTTTGACGGAAACAGGTATGCTTGACTGTCGTCCTGTCGATACCCCGATAGAAATGAATCATGGACTCGAAATTCATCCTGATCAAGTCCCAACGAATAAAGAAAGGTATCAACGACTAGTTGGAAAGCTAATTTATTTGTCTCACACACGACCAGATATAGCATATTCTGTGAGTGTGGTGAGTCGATTTATGCATGCTCCTAGCGAAGATCACATGAAGGCCGTGTATAGAATATTAAAGTACCTGAAGTCTTCACCCGGGAAAGGATTATTTTTTGCAAAGAATCAGAGTGAAGAGGTTAGTGGGTATACGGATGCAGACTGGGCTGGGAATCGAACGGATGGGAAGTCTACTTCAGGATACTGCACATTTATTGGCAGCAATTTAGTCACATGGAGAAGCAAGAAACAAAAAGTTGTTGCTAGGTCAAGTGCAGAAGCCGAGTATCGGGGAATGGTTCATGGTGTCTGTGAGTTGTTATGGATAAAACGAATTTTACGAGACCTTGGAATCAATCACACTGGTACGATGAAACTACATTGTGATAATGAAGCAGCTGTGAAGATATCAAACAATCCCGTTCAGCATGATAGAACAAAACATGTGGAGGTTGATCGGCACTTTATCAAAGACCATCTTGAGAAAGGGACAATTGAACTTCCATTGGTAGCATCAAAAGATCAACTCGCAGATATTCTGACTAAAGCAGTATGTGGAAGAGTATTTCATAGCTCTCTTAGCAAGTTGGGAATGGTTGACATCCATTCTCCACCTTGAGGGGGAGTGTTGACGAGAGCTATTTTTACGTTGTTATTGTCAATCCCTCCCAAATTATTGTATATTTTCCTTCCTTGGTTATAGGCTCTATTGTTGGTAGTCATTAAATTAGTTTCCTTTTCCTTGCTGTATTTCGTGTGTATATATCTCTCTATATTCTTTGGAGAAAAAAGCATTCAATCAAAGAAAGAATTCCTTTCCTTTAACCTCTCTGTTTCTCAATTTGTTAATATTGGACCAAAAAGGAATGTTAGCTGAGGTGTGATTTGTGGATAACGTCCCCTGCCCCCCCCCCCCTTTTTTTCTTTTTTTAATGGCACCTAACTAACTTACGTCTAAAATCTACTCCTAAATCGATACTACAGCCGTTATAGCCCACAACGGGACTTGAACCCACAACCACAAGGAAAAGGGACACCTTAACACCACTCTAAATTTCGATGGGCTACAAGCCCATTGGCGTCCACTGCCCTCTTCACCAAAGGAAGTGAGATCATGAGGACTCTCTCTTTAGATGCGCGTAAAAACATTTCTATGATGCAAATCAAGTAAGATGTCTGAAAAAATGTGACATTTTATTAGATCATTATCTAAAATCATATTTGAGAAATATATAGAAATCATCCAAATACAAATGTTTTTGAACTTCCTTAATTAACGCATGCATCAGGGAGCATAGTAGATAAAAGAAAGTCTACTATATATTTGATATTGGTATGTTGTCATCTTTACTTTGTCCAAAGTTTTATTTTTTTTCATTGGGTTTTGTTCATTGGTGTAAGGTTTTAGTGAGACAACAATGTATATATACCATTTTGTTTTCCATGTCTCATGATTTAATGCACAAATCAAAGAAAATGCTAGGCTAAATGAATATTCAATATTACAAAGAAACCTGGTGCATTGTAATCTTATTTTTATTTTTTTTCATTGGGGTTTTTATTTTGGCATAAAGTTATATCAAGACAACAATTTTGCATAACCACTCTTTTAACTCGGAAGAAGGGATGGTGTTATAGGATAATTGTGTCAGCGTCTAAAGAATGTGTTTGAGATAGATTAGAATTGATATATCTCGTAGCTTATGATTAATAAGAACAACAATTTCATTCTCTGTATTATATGAATATTATACGTTCATACATGAACATGGGTAATTCATATATGCGTTCATATATTATCAACCTGGGTAGTTTGCATATTAAATATTTTTTATTTATTTATTCATATATGAACTATATGTTCATAACATGTATATTTCACATATTAAATATTTTTAACTGATTGTTCGTATACGAACTATACATTCATACACAGGGGCGCAGCCAGAATATTTTTTTAGGGGGGGCTGGTAATTCTCAAATTTAGCTTGTCGATCTAAGTTATTTAAACAAAAGATTAATATGACGTATGCAATTGATGCTCGTTCTCTAAGTCTCATGAATTTTGACAGGAATCAAATTTATCATGTGTGTAGATGAAAAAACTACCATGAATACAATGACTTTTGTTTATAAAAGATTAGAAGAGAAATATTTTCTATTATACAAAAATGTATTTTTTTTATCTTTAAACATAGTTACACTATATATAGACATCTAGGAACACATGGCATGCTCTTATTTGTCGTTCGGTTTATGGCCGAAATGCAATTGAAGTTTCCCCCAATAATATAGGTGAGAACTAGAATATGTTAATTTAAAACTTAATTTATTTATTTCTAAAATGTGTATAGTGATATCAATATTGGTTATAGTTTATTTTAGTTTCTAATGCAATAATATATTTTTGTGAAACTTAAATAAACAAAAAACCATAAAAAACATAAGTATTATAAAGTACATGGATATATTTATTTAAAATTAAAAAATTAACTAATGAGAAATAGAAATTTCTCAATTTCTTCTAAATATCTAAATATTGAATATATTATAAGAAACGTCTAAATATTCTAAAAATCTTAACAACACGTGTAACTTGTGCATTCGAATTTAGGAAAAAAGAAGGATATAAAATAATATTTGCAATACAAGTGTAGAAAACACATGTATTATCTAATCATAGAAATTATATTAATTTTCACGTATCATAAATAAAAACAAAATAATTACTACTTTTTATGTATGCCATGCCACAATCCCTTTCATGTACGTGTAAGTTAGTTTCATGAATGTGAATTCCAACATATTTATATAACGTATAATATTTAACAAGTGAGACTTAGCATTCTAATATGCATACACTAGCTAGTTGGTATTTCATTGATGTGGATGAAAACGTTTTGTTCTTCTTCCTTGTTAATTTCTTAATATTAAGGGTAAATTGTATAAGAATGACTTCTCATTTTGAAAAACCTACTATCAAAAGCTACATTTTAATATCCAAAGTAAACTACAATCTTTGGTCCCAGGGGTTTATATTAATTTTGGGAAATAGTTCTTGGAAATCAATAACTATAATTATCATCTTTATTATTTATATTTTGTTTTGTAAATGTTTCATGTTTACTAACTTTGTTAAATATCTTCGTTTAGTAAAAGAACTTATATTTTTATCATTTTTTCCTTGTTTATCTTGGTTCTTTAAGTAAAGAAATAAAGTAAATTAGAATTTTGGTCCTTTTAGTCAAGGCAAAAATGTTTCTTACTTAATGGAGATACATAACAGAATTATTTAGGCTATGAAGATGTTCTTTGGTAACCACAAGGTTTGTAGTGTAGCAGTAAGGCTTGTGGAGGATGTGGATAGTATCTCATACACCTCAGGTTCAAATCCATTCGTACGCATCTTGTGGCCAGACTTAATCTTAGACGGCCGAATTTTCAGTTCTAAATTGCCAAGGATGTAATCTAGGCAAACCCTAAATGAACCTTATCCAAAAAGAAGATATTCCATTGGTTTTCCATCATTTTTTTGAGATTTTCCCTTGAACCTAAATGTCCAATAAGTAGGGGTGTGCAGAAATCATCCGATCCAATTACAACTGACCGATCCAATTACCAACCGACTGACAATGATTGGATATCCAATTGTAATTGGATTGGATTGGATGAAAAAAATTGACATCCAGTTGGATCGGTTCGGTTCTTGGATGGTGGACCAGAACCGACCAAAACCGACCGATCCAATCCAATTGATCATCCAATGTAAACTGACCAGACCCATCCAATTATCATCCAATGACCCATCTAATTACATTCAATAATAATATAACATATTAAAATTTATGATGCCATTGTTTAGAATTTTTTTATTATTATATGAAATTATAGTTATTGTGATATGGATTAAGAACATTTGAAGTTGTATAGAATTTTTTTTGGAGCTACCTAATTTTTATTAGAAGTTGTATAGAATTTTTTCATTTTTATTAGAAGTTGTATAGAATTTTTTCATTTTTATTAGAAGTTGTATAGAATTTTTTTTGGAGCTACCTTAAAAAGTTTAGAGGAACTATCTTACAAATTTATTTGACAGTATAAAAGAAACAAAGGCTTTGGTGGTGTGTTGGAAATTACCCCATCTTGTGTAGAAGAGTTCACAAGTTCAATTTTTCTTAGTTACATTATTATTATTTTTTTTTATTTTGTTTAAGACCCAACAGTTTTAAATCTGGCCCAAATACCAAAAAAAACCCAACAATTTTAAATGTATCCCAAATATCAAACAAAATATACCATGACTTAAATATTTAATATTTAATTTTAATGACTCAATAAAGGTATAGTTGACACTTTTATTTTTTTCGGCTAAAATTAATTAGAGGGAACCACATGGTTTTGTATTCTAGATTTGCCACGGTTCCTACCGTTTATATTTTGTTTAGAAAACAGTCCATGTTCACTAATTTCGTTAAATATCCATATAGTAAAAAAAATTATGCGTTTTTATCCTTTTTCCTTCTTATTTATCTTGATTTTTTAATTAAAGAAATCAAGTAAACTACATTTTTAGTCCTTTAAGTAAGGACAAAAAATAATAAAAAGACAAAAATGCCCATTAATACTTAACGGATATACATAACAAAATTAGTGTCCAATGATCATTTTCAAAATAGAATGTACATTAGAAAGGATGACTGTAGTTATTGTAGTTTTTTCTAATATTTATAAGAAAACACAGTTGATACTTGATAGAAAAGAAAGTATTAATCCAATAAAAATTTAAATTTTGTTTATAAATTATAATAGTCTATTTTTTTTATTAAGTTAACTTTGATTGTCACATTGTGTCATTGCATGCCATTGCATGCGATGTAGCAAATGTACTAAAATGTTAGCTTTTGTATTATCAAATTAAATACATACAAAGATTTAAATTCTTTAATGTCTCATCGTTCCACTTAACCTTCTAAAAGAAAATGATGACATTCTTTTCTCTTTATTTTCCCCATCTCTTTCCTAAGCTTAGGTGATGTCGTATCTTGTTACTGGTCACTAGTGATGGCCATATTTCGGGTTCAGGCTGGGCCGGGCCGGGCCGGTCTTCAAACCGGGTTGCTACAGTGTTTGGCTAAACCAGGTTGGAGCTAAACCGGTTCGGGTTCGGGTTCGGACCGGGCTGGAAGGTTGGTTCAAAACCGAGTTAGCCAAATCGGTTCGGGCTGGACCCAAAACCGGGTTGGGTTCGGTTCGGACCATTTTCGTAACATTTTTTTTATAATATGTGTTTCATTCTTTTGTGTATAATACAATCATTCTAATAAGAGAACTCAAGAGTAGAGAATACGAGAACTAGGGAATACGAGAACTAGAGAAACAAATATTGCGAGAAACTAATATACGAGAGCCGAGAAATGAGAAAGTTAAGCGTTTTTTGCGATTTTAGGAAGTGGTGGTTTGATTCATAACACCCCACTAGTATTTATATACATTGGAAGATGAAAGAAACAAAAAAATGGTTATAAATGGCTCTATCCAACAGCTATATTTTTTGAAAATTTGAAATTGCGATCGGGTTGGGCTCAACCCGGGTTGGGACCGGTTCTTGAACCGGTTCGGGTTTAAACCGGTTCAGGCCGGAGAATTCCTAGAAAACTCAAACCGGGCCCAGCTTTCGGGCTGTAAACCGGGCTGGACCGGGCCGGGCTGAAAACCGGTTTGGCACCAGGTCGGGTTCGGGTTGACCTCTTATAAATCCCAAATGGATTGAATGCATTGGTTTAAATAATCGGTTTCATTTTTCTTATTAGTCACAGGTTTGACCAAATGACAAACCAAGCCCTTTTACCTATGGCTAGATACTAGACGATCCCTTGACTTCCCGCTTCCAATAGTTGGCAATAATTTCCCTTATACATTCATATTTCACTTTTGGCCCAAAGAAAATCCACCATTTTTTTTCCTTTAATGATCTTTTTCTTTTCTTTTCATATTATTTATTTATCCCATTTTGGGTTGTCCCAACTAAATTAGCTTTCTTGAGCTCCTATATAACATGTGTATTACCAAGACTTGGCTTGGATTCACACACTCAATCATTAATCGCTTAATTAATTGAAACCTACTTTGGAGCTAAAGAAGGTTAAGAAGATGAGCAAATCGACATGGGGATCAAGTTGCCTATGGAGTCGAGTACGAAGATTAAAGTCGATCATGATGATGATAACAACCCAAGTGATAGCCGCCGGAATCAATATCTTGTACACAATTGTTGGAAATGATGGAATGAATACGAGCATATTGATGACCTATCGCTTCTTATGTGCTTCTATTGTGGTGGTTCCTCTTGCTTTCTTAGTGGAAAGGTACCTATCTTTAGATTTCAAAGTTATACACTTTACACATATAAATTACGATTAATTAAAGGTTGCATCAATGAATAGATGCCAATGTTTCGTCTCACTAAATGTTGACGTGGTTCTAAGCGTAGAGGACCGAACTTTAATGTTCCTTGAAGCCCATGATCATGTCAACAAGGTGTGTTGCGGTTAAACGCGTATAACTTTTTGTATTGATCTTCGTTTCAGGCCATCATATGCCTATTTGAAACTTAGAACGAGGACCACATAATTAATCTTTGGGTTGATTATCATACATCACATCAAATTAATATGGTCTCATGTGACATCTATAAACTATTTATCGAAGTGGTGATGGATATCCATACTGTCGTGTAGTCATCCTTAACTTCTTAACAACGATAATGATAAAACTAATTTCACTTAGAATTTAAACAAGTTAATTTCGGTTTTTTCCTCATAATTGGTGCAGAAACAAAAGGCCGAAGCTAACATGGGCGATACTCCTCCAAGCTTCTCTTTGTGCACTCTTTGGGTATATAAGCAACTTACATTTACATATCTAAAGTAATTAACATGCTACTTAGTTCATTTTGTGTAAACGATCGATACTCTTTTGAATAATCTTTTAAAACACGCATTTTTTTTATTAATGATCATTTTTTAATTTACTTGTCTACAAACACGTTTTTGCTATCAAAAATTAACTTGTTGCGGTGAAATAATTATCAAAGGGGTTCTATGGCACTAAACATGTATGCGGAGAGCGTAATCCTAACATCGGCAACATTCGTTGCTGCTTTTTCCAATCTTATCCCTGCTTTCACCTTCGTCTTAGCCGTCTTCTTCAGGTAAGTACCATTAACGACTATAAGTTATTTCTATTTTATAACTACATTTGTACTTGAGAGCTAGACATGTTACTTTGTATGACCTTTATTTCAAGAATTTATTTTTGATCGTATGTATTAGTTAGTATATTTCTTTGATCTACAAAAATTACATAAACCATATATATAATTATAGTAAAAGATCTTTACTGGTTATATATATGTATATAGGGGCAGGTTCAAATGTGAACCACTTTTCTGGTTGTGAACGTGAGGACAGTCGAGAGTGCAACACGTGGCGGATGACTAGGCACCACGTCAGGTCCACGGCGGATGACTAGGCGCGATTCATGGAGGGCATTGAATTAAAGGGGGGGGGACCACACTCATAGCCGCCTTTATTGACTAGTCTCCGCCACATATCGCGCTCTCGGCTGTCCTCACGTTCACAACCAAAAAGTGGTTCACATTTGAAGTTTCCTCTATGTATATATATATATATATATATATATGTACTCGATGAGTTACTAACATTTGATAGGTTGCTATCTCAGAGGGATGTTCATACAAGAACAACCCAATTTGCAAGAACAGAGGAACAAAGAAAATCACATGAGATTTTGTGCTGCGATGGAAAAAGCGTGTGTAGGCCCGCGAGTGGGCGTCCATGCACAAAATCACGTGTGATTTTGTTGGTTCCTTCATTCTTGCAATTTTGATTTTGTTCTTATTGAACCTAATTCTGCTATCTCATCCCCTTATAAGTGATTTTCACGTTTTAAACTTTTAGAATAAAAACAAACTCAACCCATTATTTTCTTAACCAAAAGTCTACTTTGCGTGACGATTGTAATTTTAAATCTTATTCTTGTATTTTTATAGATAAGTATTTAAAAAAAGGTAATAGTTAAATACAAAATTAAGAGTAGTTTTGAAATATAGTTGGTATAAGGTAGCATGTATCTATTACCAAAAAAAGTAGTTACACAATCAATATTTAAACAAATAATTATAACTAATAAAAGTAGAAGAAATCGCCCATAAGAGACATAAGCAAATAGACATACCAATAAGGCAATAACCAATGAAAGAAGTATATAGCAACAATAGGTAATAGCCAATAGAAGCTGTTACGACGCTAATACGACATTTTTCAAAAACGTCCTATAAAATTAGCTAATACGACGTTTTTTTTAAATGTCCTAAAAAATTTGTTACGGCACCCAAAAGCGTTCTATAAATTATTGCAATGCCTTTAGATATGACGTTTTTGTGTTTGGTCCTATAAATTAGCGTCCTATAAAACACTTTATTAGGATGTTTTTTTTTATTTTGGCCGTCCTATTAGCTCTACTTTGTTGTAGTTCTCCCTACACTCATAATAATTTATTTGCACACCCCCCCCCCCCTCCATCTCTCTCACATGCACCTACTCACATCCCTATAAGGGGGTGTGGATAGAAACCGCCAAATGCATTTAGTCTCTCCATTAAACATGATTTCTGTGTTGTAATCAAGAGAATGAGTTAAGAGTATTTTATTGATGGTTAGGTTGGAAAGTGTAAAGTTAGGGGAAATGGCAGGGAAAGCAAAGGTGATTGGAACACTTATGGGAGTTGCAGGAGCCATGCTTCTCACTCTATACAAAGGTCATCAGATAAACATCTTTCCAAAGAATTTCCACCTTTTGTGTAGCGTTCAACACAAAGATGGAGAAGTGGTATCATCAACCCACCAAAGATCCTTCCATGATCACATCATTGGTTCTGTGCTGGCATTTGGTTCGGTCCTTTCTATGTCACTTGGTTTAATTTTACAGGTAACCTTCTGTTCTTTTTTTAAACGGCAAGTTAACGCACACACACGTCCAGCGGTATCGGGTCTCCTTACGGGCAATCCCACTAATCCACTGTGACCCGTCCCAACCTATTGAACCCAACCAGCGGTATCGGGCCTCCTTACGCACACAAGTTAACCAAGAATTAATGAAACTGCATCGAGTACTATAATAGCGCGAATAAATCTTGATATTATGTGAGGGTTTGATTTCTTTAAGACCTATACTTCGATATAAATTTATTCGTGTATTATGAAATTAACTCAAGCATGATTTTAAAGGTACGGTATTGATTTTCGTAGAAATAATCCTTACCTTTTAAACCTAGAAAATCAAAGATAATCATTTGGGTTATGGCATAGTGGTAAAGCCTTAGGGGACGTAGTAGAAAATTTCATCCACCCAGGTTTGAATCCAGGCGCTGCCAAAGCCCTTGCAGCTGACTCCATGCCATTTGTGGTCGCTCAGTGGATTAGTCGGTGTGCGTAAGCTAGTCCGGAACCCACGATTACCCAAAAAAATATGGTAGCTATTAGGCATGAGATATAACTCTTCGTTGAATGAAAATATTTGCTGGAAATAAATACCGGCTATTAGGAAAATAAAGCAGTTACAAAATCGGTGAAATTCCTATCGGCTGAATTCGAGAAGCTCTTGTCTTGGGAGGTGTAGGTTTGTAACCCGTTAAATGCTATTGATTGTTGTATTTCTTTAGCTCCTCGCTAGTTTTGTAATAAAATTCTCTCTTCTTGCCGTCCAAGAAAATATATGCATTAGTGTCTACTCCCTTTACCCCTTGCCATTTGGCATCATCCAACAATTGCATGTGAGCTCTAACTAAGTTATATGAGTGTGCACTCTATATCTACTCACTTGTGTTATGGATTAACTAACAATCTAATCATTCTCTTATGAATCAAATTACATAATATATAGAGCAATGGTCTCATTAACCATTAGTTTGAATGCTCATAATAATCATGAGACTTTTGTAATTTTAGGCCGGAAAAGCTTAATAAATAACTCATAAATATTTTGATAAGTCTAGTCGTAATTATTGTATGTTTGAGATACTAATTTGGGTTTATGAATTTTCTTTTACCATGTAATAAAGACGAAGATGAGTGAGATGTATCCATGCCCTTACTCGAGCACGGCTCTAATAAGCGTGATTGGATTCATACAATCTTTTGTTTTTGCTATATGTAACGAGAGAAGATGGAGTGAATGGAAGTTGGGTTGGAACATTAGATTGTTTACGGTTCTTTATCTGGTAATTACTATCACCCCTGTGTAGCTTAATACCATACTTTTCATTTATGACTAGACTTGTTCGGGAATGTATTATCGTTTTGAGGTGACAGTTATAAAACAGTATGAGTCCCAATCTTTAGTGAGAAAGATGGATAACTCAAGATTCAAGCACAAATCATGAGAAATAAAGATGAATATGGTGAAAAACATAAAATCTGATAAATAACAAAGAGAATATACTGATAATGATTTGACGGTTGTATTGATTATCAAATGATTCTTCACACAACCCTAGGAAGAATGTATCATTCTTTTATATATAGTGTCCAAAAAAAGAAATTACAAAACACCCCGTGGGGTTTAAATAAAGTTGCACAAAAGGAACTAAACCATTACAACGAAACAAAAGAAAGCAAAAGTAACATAGTTAGCCCTCTGTCTTCTTGACAACATCCAGTCAGGGTCTAACAAAGAATTTGAGTAATTTTTTCGAAACATGTTGCCAAAGAATAGCTCTCTGTTGCTAAATACATTTTCCTTTATACTCTGTGTAAGGATCTAAAATACCTACTAGATTACTCTTCAAAAGACCCCGTGAGTAGCGAAAAAAATTCTAATATATATATAAAGAGAAAGACTTAGGTCCACATTCGACCAAACTGTTTTCGTGGAACCCATGAGACCAAAACTTTACACATGAAACTTCATAGCAAAACACTGTGAAGGTAAAAAAATCGAACATTCATAGTGAAAAACATTGTGGAGGTAAAAAAAAATCCAAACCTTCAGAGAAAACACTGTGAATGTTAAAATAATATCCGAACTTTCATAGTGAAAATGTTTTAAGGTATAAAATTTTTTGAACCTTCACAGTGAACAACACCGTGAATGTAACATTGATAGTGTTTTCACTACGAAGGTTCAACTTTTTTTAACTTCACAATGTTTTGCTGTGAAGTTTCATTCGTAAAATTTTGGTCTCACGAAAACAACTTGGTCGGTCTCACGTGAACCTGACCCTAGAGAGAAATGTCCATTCTAGCTGACATGAGAGTCTAACCGATTTACTTGTATTTCTGCAGGGAATTTTAGCCACAGCACTTACGTTTACATTCCTAATGTCATGTGTACAAGATGAAGGCCCGTTGTTTGTTTCGGTTTTCACCCCATTGGGGGTTGTACTTGTAGCAATAGTGGGATCTCTAGTATTGGGAGAACAATTGCATGTGGGAAGGTAAGCTTAACATGATCCAATGTATAGTCAAAGTATTCCATGATTTAAGATGTAAAAAGCTAATATATTGGTGTCAACAGTGTGTTAGGATCACTGATGATTATAGCAGGATTATACTTGGTACTTTGGGGTACAAGTAAAGACATCGAAAGACCGTCTAAGTTTATGCCTTCAACAAACACAGAACCTCTTGAGGTTGCAAGAGATGATACATCAACCATACTCACCACCAATATTCTTGCTAATTCATACATGGCACCCACCATTAGTTCAGAAGAAGATGGGATCATGAAGTTACAAGTAAAGTTTGAAATGGGAAGGCATAAAGATCAAGAAATTGATAAAGCTAAGAATTGAGAACAACAAGATGTGTCAAGCCCGCGCGTTGCATCGGATGATATTCAAATAATCACATTCTTAGTAATCCGATTTACATATAATATTATAGATAAGGTGACTCTTCAAAGTAGACAATGTTAGTTTACCAAACATCTAACGGATTTGAATATTACGTTACGTACATAATACTACATGATTTATATTGTCATTTCTCTAAAAATAACCAAAAATACATCTTTCCTTTAGCCAACCATAGTTTCAAAAGTAGTTAATCAAACTAATATTGTGCACACTTTGATGAAATGACGTTTTTAGCCTTTCAACTATTTTTTAATACATACATAATCGTACTATATATGATATATAATAAAATAATTAGATCAAAAACTATTCAATATTAGACTCATTTCGAAGATATCAACTACACGATTATAATGACGTAATTTGTTAAATTTAAAACGTATTTTTTTACATATGTTGGCGAATATATGATATATAGCTAAAACGTCAAATGAAATATAAAAAACTAAAATGTATAAAAATAAGTAAATATTATAACTCTAGGAGATGAAAGTGCAACTTTACTATTCATTTACTTGGTAAATTGATATAAAGGATAATATAAAATAAGTAAATATTATAAGTCTAGGGGATGAAAGTGTAACTTTACTATTCATTTACTTGGTAAATTGATATAAGGGCTAATGTGTTAGCTTTGTGACCATCGTTTCTACACTATTTTGAATGTTCTTGTTATAATAACACTATAAGTTTTCGATTCAAAAAATACGGCCATGTTGTATTTTGCAAACAAATGCAATTAGAAAACGGTTTAACCCAAAACTGACTTTAAATAAACAATTGTTTACAAAAAGATCATTTTATTAAAATGATGACTTTGTAAGTATATGATTTATCACAAACGAGATTACAAAAAACCAAATCTACCAATAAGTTAGATAAAGCTATAAACTTTATTTATTAAACTGAGTAATTAAAGAAAAATCTTTATAAAGATGAATCTAATATAAGCTAACTAGAAGAACCAAGTCCTAAGAACAATAATCCTTCGCGATATAATCGTTATAAGACGAGGCAGAAATCAGAGTGTCCACTCTAATGGACGAAGTTAAAATAACTGTATTCAAATTAAAAACCGACCAGTTTACCAACGAGTGAATCTGGGTAATGAAGTGAACTTCATGGAAAAAGACTTAAAGGTTTTCCGACACCCTCTGATTGTTGTGAGTCTACTAGTCGAATTACCCCAGGATTTGATGCAGCAAACGATCAACGTTGACAGCAGAAACTGTTAAAAACATTTGTCAGTTGTGTCAATTTGTAATTAATTCATTGTTACTTTCCTTTTATGTAATTGTGGATTAGGCCCAATGTTTAGGGCCCATCCATTTCTAGCCTTTTAGGCCTTTTTAGAACTTGTATAAATAGAAGCTTGAAACTTCATTTGTAGTTTCCTCTCCTCTTCCAAGTCTTCAATATATTTTGAGAGCTATCTTTACACGTGATACTTGATCATATCACTTGCATATACATTGTCATGTACTCAAGAATGTCTCTACATACTTAGGTAGCGTTTGGTTCATTGAATGGAATTCGTCAAGGAATTTGACTTTGAAAGAATTGGAATTGGAATTTGATGGAATTTGACCACACATTTTGGTCGTGTTTGGTTGGATGGAATTGGAATTGGAATAAAAATGTAAAAAATAAGGTGAGCAAAAACCAAAATTGAACCGAAACGAAAAAAAAAGAAACAAAAACCGAAACCAAAACAAAAAAACAAATCCAACACCGAAAATGGTTCGGTTTCGGTTTTGCTTTCCATCTCGATTGAAAAAATTGAACTGAGTCGAAAACCGAAATCAGTTCGATATTGGTTATGGTTTCCATCTCGATCGGAAAAAACCGAACCGGGACGAAAACCAAAATTGGTTCTATTTCGGTTTTTGTTTCCACCTCGGCGGAGAAAAACCGAGCCGAGCCGAAAACCGAAATCGGTTCAATTTCTTTTTTGGTTTGCATCTCAACCGGGAAAAGCCGAGTCGAGCCGAAAACCGTAATCGGTTCAATTTTGGTTTTGGTTTCCATCTCAACCGGTAAAAGACCGATCCGAATCAAACTAACCGAAAACGATTCGATTTCGGATTTGATTTCCATCTTGACCGGAAAAAATCAAACCGAACATACTTTTTTTTTTAGAAGAGGTATCCCAGACCACATTGGGCCCAGACTAATCCTCGGCAATTTTTGGGCCAAAGCCCGACTGCTAAAGCATGCAGCCCGGGGTCGAAGCCCCCGTACCTCCAGAATGCGTCCCCCAGGGCTCGAAC
The DNA here is from genome assembly GCA_030169165.1 of Centaurea solstitialis. Classification (NCBI taxonomy): domain Eukaryota; kingdom Viridiplantae; phylum Streptophyta; class Magnoliopsida; order Asterales; family Asteraceae; genus Centaurea; species Centaurea solstitialis. Next base: position 41,448,091 of record CM058043.1, read on the forward strand.
TCGGGTTCACCACTATGTAGTGCCCAAGCCTTACCACTAGGCCGAACATACTTGGTTTCTCCAAATACCGAACCGCTTTATATATATATAGGGGTGGGTTCAAACGAGAACCACATCAATTTAAGAGAATACGAGAAAGGTTTTATATATATAGGGGTGGCTTCGATGGTGCCGGAGGTACTGGCGGTGGTTTCAATGGTACTGGAGGTGCCGGCGGTGGTTTCGATGGTGCCGGCGGTGGTTTCGGAGGTGCCGGCGGTGGTTTCGGTGGTGCCGGCGGTGGTTTCGATGGTGCCGACGGTGGTTTTGGAGGTTCCGGCGGTGGTGCCGATGGTGTCGGAGGTGCCAACGGGGGTGTCGGAGGTGCCGGTGGCGGTGTCGATGGTGCCGGCGGCGGCGATGGTGGTGGTGGCGGTGGTGGCAGAGGCGGTGGTGATGGTAGTGCCGGAGGTGGGGGAAGTGGGTGACCATAGAGGTTGTGTGGGTGATGTATTTGAAATACAAAAATAGATGGCTAAGAATCATTCTCGTATTCTCTTAAAAAGATTTCATTCTCGCATGATCCTTTTTCTATATATATATATATAATTTGATTATTTAATTTTATATATAATTTAATTATTTAATAAATAAAAAAAACCAAGACCGAATCGAGAAAAGATTTGGAATGAGAGAACGATGGATGGAGATGGGAAAACCATAGATGGAGAAAACGAGAGGAATGAGGGATGATTCCAACGAATTCCAAGGGATATGGCTTGGAATGGCAAATTCATTGATTCAAGGAATTTGAAGGATTCCTTATAACCCGCCATGCCTTAGAGTCGCGCCACGGGCCTTAACGTGGCGACAAGACTGCGCCTCGACGTTATGGGGCGCCATAACGTCGCCATAAGGCGTGTTTTAGAACACTGTTTGCAGCTATCCGATTTCTTTTTATATTACCGGTCCTCGTTCTTGACGATGAAACTGTGCCACCATAAAGTAATGTTGCACATTCTCAAACCAACCCTACAAATAGTTCCTTTTGTTGCTCAAGTTATTCCTCGTCGGTGTCCATGGATGACGATAATGAGAATGATGATGCGGGTTGTGGTGAACCTATATAGAATAGGTAGGTGATGAAGGAATGAAAAGAGATAATTAGAAGTTGTTGTGAAAAAGAAGAGAGATTGTTGTGAAATTGGTGTGAAATTGGAACCGATAATAGTATGATATATATATATGATTAAATTAGAAAAAAATTAAAAAAATGGATTTTTATTGCTTGAAGCTCTCGGGGTTGTGAGCTCGAGCAAACACCCGCCAGTCGAGCCCGCGTCCCTCATACCAACATCGGGCTTTGCCCGATTCCCACGACCGAAGCCCGCAGCTGAGCTCGCCTTCGTGGTACGGTTGGCCTTAGAGTGTTTAAATGCATAACTTTTTCAAATACTTATTTTATCACATCAGTTTTCTATCAATATTTTTAAATAAAAACCTATTATCAAAAACATTTTTCAATGCAATTAATTTTATCAAAAGCATAGGTAATATTTTTTTACATATAAAATGCACATAATTTTATAGAAAGATATATATGTTACATAATTTGCATTTTTTTCAAATATTCGTTATTGATATAGTTTTAATCGTCTTGAAAAGACCCTTTTTATATATCTTTTTAGATATTTAATATTATGCTTATTTTATCGTTTTAACGAGTTGTTTTTAATAATGTATTTTGTTATAAAAATATTTAATATTTTAAATATTTGATGAATCAGTCATAATATAATAAGGTTTAAAATGAAGTTATAATGAAAAAGGGGGTTAGATGAAATTTTGAGGGAGTAAAGTGAAATATTATTGAAATGAATAACATGTGTTAGTGATAGTGTAGAATAAGTCTTTTTTTTTAAAGTTAATAAGTCATTAACTCTAATAAAAAAGTTTTTCAAGAACTTATTTAAATAATAAAAAACCATTAATGATTTATATGCATTAAAGATGTTCTAAGTTCTAACAAGGTATTTTTGCTTACCGTTTTAAAAAAGAAAGGATCTTTTGACCATTTTGACCAAATTTTTGTAACACATCGACTTTATTTTTTAAGTTACAACCCTTTTAATAAATAGAAGGGTTATAAGTGAAAAGATAAAAATGGAAGGTGGGCTATTTTGGTCAGATTGGTCAAAAGACTTTTTTTCCAAAGAGTTGAAAAAGAAACTTATCTTTATAAAAGTTTTATGAAAAGATGCTTTTGTTAACAAATGGCTTAGATTGAACTAATCACTATATATAGGTTTATTATCTTAGTCCTTATGAAGTTAATAGCAAAGATAGCTCTTTGCCTCCACCCTCTCACCCTCTCTCAGTTACCAACAAAGAAGAAAGAGAGAGAGTTGTCAAAAGATCGTTTGACGATTTGTGAGATTCATTCTTACAATCAGGGTCAACTCACACGTTTGACGAATATCCAACCCTACACCAAAGCATCATCATTGTGAGGTAATATAATTTTAATTTAAAACATTCAAATGTACAGACTTTTATATGAATCTGATCGGGTTATAAGTTAGTTTATGTTGGGTACATAAAATCCAATAACCTAACAAATATTGGTATATATATATATATATACACATGTGACTACAACATGAAAAATTGAGTAACTCGATCCCTCTTAGACCTTCATCTGACACATGTATTTGTACATAAAAGTAATTTCTGATATAAAAACCAAAAAACAGTTTAATTATTTCTACGCATAAGTGCAAACGTTCCAGATGAAGTTCTCGTAGGTTGTGTATAGAATAAAGGAACGGTTCAGAGCTACACGTCGACCCCTCTTTCCTATATATCCGCCCAACTTCCTTGCTGTTTATGAAATGTCACATGCGGCAATTCTTTCTTAAAACTGATAGTCTTTTGCTACAAAAAAAAAATCGGTTAAGCATTTCTAATAAGAAATCTCTTATTTATCCCTTCTCGTAACATCCTAAGCCATGACAACTTATTATCTTTAACCTCTTTAAACCCAGTAAACACTTATTGAATAGAGTCGTTTCTCACATTTACTTGGTGAGATTTGATATTTGCTTTATCTCTTATGACATCTATGTTCAATCAATAATGTAAATAGCATCAATAAATACCAAATTAATTTTAATACCTTAGGTTCTCAACGTTTTTATGGTATTTATTTAACATTCCATATATAGAGAGAGATGTATATTATATAGGGGCAAAAACTATGTAAGGTCCACAAAAATTTGAAAACTATGATAAATATTCTTAATTATTCAATGGTTTTCGAAATAAATGAAAACAATATCAATAGGGACCCTAAAACCTGCCGGTCGGGTTCAACCATAGGTTGGGCCGGGTCGCAACAGATTAGTAAGATTGACCGTAAAGAGGCCTGATACTGTTGGAACGTGTGTGCACATTAGTTTGTCGTTCAAAAAAAAAACATAACATCCAAAGTTTTTTGGATGAATTTTTTTAACCAAAACATGTTCCAAAAGAAACCACAAAATAAGAAAAATTACAAAACCCCATGTGGAATTGGGAATCTTGAATTCCATTTACTAAATTTCATTCATTTGTTTGGTTATTTTTTTTTTTTTTGTGTGCAAAGGGAATGTCTATATTCCATAAATGTAAGAGTTTAAGTATTCTTATGAAATGAAATTCAATTTGTTCACAACGTCTAATATAAAAAGTTAATTTATCAAATTAATTTATAAATTCATTTAATACTTATTTTATCAATTTTTTAATAATTGTTCAATAACTATTTTATTAAATTATTTAATACTTATTTTAACAAAAAATTACTAAAATTAATTATCAAATTATTTTATAAATTCATTTAATACTTATTTTATTAATTTTTTAATAATTGTTCAATAACTATTTTATTAAATTATTTAATACTTATTTTATTAAAAAAATTACTAAAAATACTTATCAAATTATTTTATAAATTCATTTAATACTTAATTTTTTAATTTTTTAATAATTGTTCAATAACTATTTTATTAAATTATTTAATACTTATTTTATTAAAAAAATTACTAAAAATACTATACTAAATAATTTAACTAAATTATATCAAATTATTTATTAATCATTTTAGTAAGTTATATATAATTGCTTATTAGATTATATTAAAGCATTTAATAATTAATTTATTTTAGTTAAGGAATAAATTGCTTAGTGACTATTTTAAAGCACTTTGTGTTAAAAATAAATAAACTATTTTAAAATTCCATTTCAATTCTAAAACTACATTTTATAAATTAAACAAACAAATTTCGATTGTTTTAATAAATTTTATTTCAACTATATCAACCAAATAAATGGTGATATTTCATTCAAATTTGTCAAAATTCTCTAACTAATGTGAGGCGGTACCACACCACTACCGGTTGTAACACCGTTGTGGATGAAAGGTATGACACCGGTAGGGAAGGGGATCGGCATGGTGGTGCCGGTTGACGACCCACCAAACCCCACACCTCCTTTCTCTCTATCTCTCTCTTCTTTCTCTCTCTTTTCTTTTTCTATTATTTTCTTAATCAATTAATTAGAGGGGTATGGAATTGGTATTTTTTTTTGAACGACATGTTAGTTGTTAGTAAACACCCCAGTTAGATTAAAATCGCCTTTGCCCGGGTTTGAACCCAGGACTTCTACTCCAAGAGGGTGACCCCTCTACCAACCGGGCTAGCCCCAGTTGGCGGTATGGAATTGGTATGGTTAAGGATGGATTGGTATGGTGTTGGTAAGGTGTAGGTAAAACTGATGTGGCACTAAAATAGCAGCAGGTATGAGGGATATGAGGTGTACGGTTAAAGATGACCTAAGTAAATGTGTATCAACCAAACAAATGGTGATTTTTCGTCATTTTCGAATGATTATTTTTCAGGTACTATTTCCTATTCTCCTGTTGCCATAAATATTTTTAAAATCATGGCTATGCTTCAATGAAGTAAGAGTTAACGGCTTCAAATTAAATAGATAAGTATTTAACTTTTCCTCAAGAAAAGATAAGTATTTAATTTTTGTCTTATTAATTAGTATTGATTTATTAATAATTATATTCATTTTATAGTTTTTAAATATACAGGAAGTCAGGAATAGATGATAAAGTGTCTTATCATTATAACAAATTGAGTTTATAGGATGTCTAAAATGAAAAAGGAAATATTCTAATAGAATGCTTTATAAGAGGTTAGTTTATTGGAGTAAACACAAAAATGTCTTATCTAAAAGTGCTACAAAAAATCTTAGGACGTTTTTGGACGTCACAAAAGGTTTTTTAGAACACTATATAAAAAAACGTCTTATTAACTATTTTTTTTAATGGCAAGTTAATACACACAGACTCCAGCGGTATCGGGCCTACAATTGGGCAATCCCACTAATCCGCTGCGACCCGGCCCAACCTATAGCTGAACCCGACCAGCAGGGAAGTGGATCTCATAGACTGGATCCTCCCATACCGTCCCCGAACCCGGCCCAAAGGACCAGATCCAAAGTCTGGATATCTTAGAAATGTCGCCTGTGGGTATCAAACCCTGGGTAATGCGACTTTCACCCGACACCTCCAGAGATGTTACTTATCCAACTGAGCTAACACCCTTTAATAACTAATAAAAGTAGATTTTATCCAAATCAAAAACCTTGAAAAAATCAATAAAAACAGTTGGAAAATGGTCAAAAAGTGAGCCATGGAGGTTAAGTCAGTGAGACTTAATGATATGCCTTAAGAATTTATCACTGCCGTTTTTAGGTAGGATACAATCTTACTATGAGGCTATCTGCACCGTTGCCATCGGGCTCCAGCGGGTATGCCCGCCAGCTTCAAAAAAGCCCGGCGGGTTGGGTGCGACCCCATGGTACCCGGGCGGGATGGCGGGCTTGGCGGTGGCATGAAGCCGCTTTGTTTGTGTGTGTGTTGTGTGAGAGGGTTGAGAGGGTTGGATAAGAGTTGTAGAGGGTTATGAGAGGGTTATGAGAGGGTTAAGAGAGGGTTGGAAAAAAGCTGATGTGTCAGCTGATGTGGCATTAAAAAGTGGGTTGGGAGGGTTGGGTGTGGGTAGCCTGAAAGACTATATATACATCACTTTTGGACATGTGGTAATCGTTGTTTGTATACATATAAATTAAGTTACGAAATGGCGACGTGAAATTAATGAACAGATCATCGATCGGGTACCCATGGAATTGAAGAAGATGCAAGGATTGAAGGCGACGATGATGATGATCGTAGCTGAATTAATAATGGCAGGAACCAATATTTTCTTTAAATTGGCAGCAAATGATGGAATGCATTTGAGCATTTTGATTGCCTATCGCTACTTGTTTGCTTCTCTTATCATTCTTCCTCTTGCCTTCTTCCTTGAAAGGTACTTGCTTTTATATAAATATAGAGGAAAGTTCAAATGTGAACCACTTTTTTGTTGTGAACGTGAGAACAGCCGATAGCGCCACACGTGGCGGAGACTAATCAATAAAGGCGGCTTTGAGTGTGGTCCCCCCTTAATTCAATGCCCTCCCATGAATCGCGCCTAGTCATCCGCCGTGTGACCTGACGTGACGCCTAGTCATCCGCCACATGTCGCGCTCTCGGCTGTCCTTACGTTCGCAACCAAAAAGCGGTTCACATTTGCACCCACCCCTATATATACATATATATATATATATATATATATATTTGGTTGTGAACGTGAGGACAGCCGAGAGTGCGACATGTGGCGGCTTTGAGTGTGGTCCCCCCTTTTAATTCAATGTCCTCCCATGAATCGCGCCTAGTCATCCGCCGTGGATGTGACGTGGCGGCTAGTCATCCGCCACGTGTCGCGCTCTCGGCTGTCCTCACGTTCACAACCAAAAAGTGGTTCACATTTGAACCCAACCCAACTTTTTGGTTGTGAACGTGAGGACAACCGAGAGTGCGACACATGGCGGATGACTAGGCGCCACGTCAGATCCACGGCGGATGACTAGGCACGATTCATGGAAGGGCATTGAATTAAAAGGGGGGATCACACTCAAAGCCGCCTTTATTGACTAGTCTTTGCCACGTATGGCGCTCTCGGCTGTTCTCACATTCACATCCAAAAAGTGGTTCACATTTGAACTTTCCTCTATGAACCTAATTATATATATATACATACACACGATTGTAGTTTCATGACATTTTATTTAACTCGTGGGTCGTTTGACTATATTTTGTTTGTTTATATTGTTTTAAATTTATCAATTTATGATCTTAATCTTCGATTGTACATGTATGTTTAATTTCTTTGTAAATGGTGCAGAAATAAAAGACCGAAGCTAACATGGAAGATACTCTCTCTGGCTTTTATTTGTGCTTTTTTGGGGTATGTTGGAAATGCTAGTTAACTAGCTATACTCAAACTTTAACATAGATGTGATATATTTGTGTATAAATATACATAATTACATATAACTAAAATAAAAAACCATTGGTACTTCATTTATACATTCACTATCATTATCTATACAAGAAAAATACCCAAACTAGAATATAAGAAAAATTATCGAATCACATATGTTTTTAAGTTAAAATTATGTATAAAATCACATGTGATTTATGGGACTTTGATCGCGACCTAACGTTGCAACTTGCAAGTCAAGTCTCTAGCACACCCCTTTTTGGACCATTAATGTAAAATCATATTTGAGTTTTCACATGAATTGACAGTTTTCTTATTTAGTTACTCTTCTCATTTGAACCTATCTATCTATGTACATAGGTGGTTTATTATACAGGGTTGAGTTTCGGTGATAAGGGAAGTTATGGTAAGAAAAGTAAGAAGAGATCTCCATTCTTTGATCAAATTAAAATGGAGACCAATACGAATGAGATGTACCAACGTGCATAATAAGATTAGTCCCCATGAGAATCACGGGTTATGGATAGCGGTGAAATTTAAGTGATCAACACTCCAGACCGATTCTTACGTTTCTCACCTTAACTCTTTTCTCACAAGATCATTTGTGGTGTATATGTGGTTTCATAAATATAGTAATTGTTTTCTAATATTAAACTTTTATTATAATTAATAAAATTATATATCTCACCCATACAACGAATGGCCCAATGCAACCCAATTAATTGATGTGTGTATATATATAGGGTTGGATTCACGTGAGATCACATTTATACACTTGAAATTTCATTGCAAAGCATTGTTAAGGTAAAAAAATCCAAACATTTATAGGAAAAGCATTGTGAATGTTACTTTTCTTAGTGTTTTTTTGTGATGTTTCAAGTGTATAAATGTAGTCTTAAGAGAGAGAGAGAGAGAGAGAGAGAGAGAGAGAGAGAGAGAGAGAGTCATGTGAGAAGTTAAATATTTTGCGAGAAGGCAAGAAGTGTAATATTATATATGATTATAAGGCCTTTGGGTGTGCTTAATCATATATATGATATTACAATTCTCGTTTTTTTTGTAAAATGTTTCACTTCTACTTTGAACCCTATATATATATATATATATATATAGAGAGAGAGAGAGAGAGAGGAAGGTTATATATGGTTGGATTCTGATGAGAAAGTAAGCTATGGTGAGAAATGATCTTCACCCTTGGATTAAAACTAATTGAAGATCATCAAAGTGAAGATGTATTAGATCAATTCCTATGATAAGTGCAATTCATAGGTATGCTAAGATAAAACTAACTGAAGATCGTCAAAGTGAAGATGCATTAGATCAATTCATGTGATAAGTGCAATTCATAAGTACGCTGAGATTAAAAATGATCAAGGATCTAGGTCATTTCTTACGATTTTCATCTTAGCGTACTATTTTACTCAAAAGACCATTTGTCTATACATATATAGTTAAGCTAATGAGAATTCAAAATTTTGATTTGTCCCAAGGGCCTTTGGGAGTTTTCTTATGTTTGGATAAAAAAATCAAAATTCTGTTAAAAGCAGTAAAAAGTACTTTAATTTGTCGAGTGGAGGTTCATAAAAATGAACATGTTAACTTTCATATTAATATATGTTAAAATATATTAACAATTGTTATGTTTACTATGTAGAGTTTTGGTAGTAATTATTGGTGTGTTATTTCTTGTAAGTTATATAATTAGTTACCGAGTTGCAATAATTTTGCATGCAGGGGTCCATTGGCGCAAAACTTATTCGCGAAAAGCTTAGTTCTAACCTCAACAACATTTGCTACAGCTTTTATCAATCTCGTTCCTCCATTCACCTTTATCCTTAGTGTTTTATTCGGGTAATATTTTTTACTATATTGATTTCCTATTCATATAGTCCCAAAATTATTTAGACGCGCGTTTTATATAAATAAATAAAAACTTAAAGTGTCTTGCCGCTTCAAATTTTATTTCACAAACGCTTTAAGTATAATGTTATGATAAGAAAATTGATGAAAGTGGATTTGTAATCCAAGGTCGTTCTCCTCCTTTATGCTAATGGTTTGATAGTTGTCTCGTTATAATGTTGTCGTTCAAAGAAAATGTTAATTAATTCAATTGAATAAAAAAATATTATTATATATAATAAATGACAATCATATAATTGTGAATTTATAACTAACAAATTTTGGAACCAAAGGTTGGAGAGGATTGAAATAGGTAAAATGGAAGGCAAAGCAAAGGTCATTGGAACTCTTGTAGGGGTGGCTGGAGCAATGGTTCTTACTTTCTACAAAGGTCATCAGCTAAACATTTGGTCTACTCATCTCAACATTTTACATGGTGGTAAACACATGATTGGACACGTGGCAGCAACCCATAACACTTCTATTCATCATAGCATTGGCTCTCTATTGGCAGTGGCTTCTTCTTTATCTATTGCCCTTAGTTTAACAATTCAGGTAATCAATCTCGCATTCGGTTTAAAAAACAAGGTAGTTATATATACAAATCGAATTATTGATTATTTGAAACCAGCTTATAGCCTTTCTTTTTTTAATTAACAGGGTAGAATAAGTGCGGGTTATCCATGTCATTATTCGAGTACGTTTCTGATAACTGCAATGGGTTTTGTACAATCGCTGGTTTTGGATCTTTGTACCGAGAGAGATTGGAGTGAATGGATGATCGGTTTCGACATTCGACTGCTTGCCGTTCTTTTTACGGTAAGTAGTCATCTCACGACATAATCAATGAGAACCACAAAAAGAAAGTTGAGAATAATGAAACCAGTAATCATGTGATTGTTACGCAAGTAAGAAAAAAAATATACATTGAAAATATCAAATTGTGAAAACAACACAAGATTAGTGCATGGTTTTCACGATTTTTGACCTTTTTATGGTTTTTCTTTGATTATTCTCATAATTATATTTCTATTGATTTGATTATATGATTAACGTACGTGAACTACATTATTAAATCTTCATTCACATTTTTGTGTGACAAGGGGATAGGTTTAGCGTTGACGATTACACTCACCACAACATCTATACATTTGCGAGGTCCACTCTTCGTGGCGAACTTTAACCCTTTGCTACTTGTATTCACGGCAATAGGAGGATCTCTTTTACTGGACGAAAAGTTGCATGTGGGAAGGTAAGCAAATTCCAAATAAGAGTTGTGTTATAATACAAGTTTTATAGGACTTAAATTTTAGGAATATATAAAAAAAAACATGATATCTAAAAGTGTTACGATGGATTTATGGGAAGTGTGTTTGGACATTTTAACAAAGTTTTATAAATATTTTTAAAATAAAATGTCTTATTAGTTATTTTATACTAAACTGTTTGAAAAAGTGTTATGTGAATTCAATTACACAAGTATTATCATATACAAAGAAATGGGTTAATAGAAATTTTTTCGAAATTATCCTGTAAAATAGCAAATACGAGACTTTAATTTAGAAGGTCCACAATTACTTATTAGAACACCTAAAAACATACTATAAAAATATTGTTGTACGTACTTTCAGATAGAATACTTTATGGTTTGGTTCTATAAACTTAAGTTTTATAAAATATGCTACTATAACACTTAGACGTTTTAAGTGTCCTAAAACCAAAGTTTGTTGTGATGATCACAACAAAGTTGACCAGGTTTGTAAATCTTTTGGACTTAAGTTTATATGATTTATGTGCCATAATAGATGAGATAAGTGTCATAATAGATGGTTTTATATGACTTAAGTTTTTACGACCAAACAATTGTGTATCCTGAAAAGCGTTGCAATAAATTTGCAAGACGTTTTTGAATTTTTTTATCAAGTTATATGGAAGTTTTAAAATAAAGTGTGTTAATATACTGCTTTTATAAGACTTAATTAATAGGATCAATTATTAAAGTGTTTTATTTAAATATGTTGTAATAAGTTTATAAGGTGTAATTAATTAGGTGTCATAACAAGTTCTTTAATACAATTTTTTTTAAATTTCGTATTATCTATTTTATAAAGTTACTATCTAAATAATGTCTTATAAGGTTGCTATTTGATAAGGTTATTATCTATTTTGTAAGGTTACTATCTTAAAAAATGTTTTATTATCTATTTTATAAGGTTACACTATCTAAATAATGTCTTACAAAAACAATTGTTTTATAAAATGATGTGTTAGTAGACTAGTAGGCACTTCTTGAAAGTGTCTTATAAAATAGCTAATAAACCGTTTTGTATCAAAAATGTCTAAAAAACTTATCAAGACGCCTAAAATTGTCCTATAAACTTATTACACCATCTAGACAGACACTTTTATGTTTGGTTATATAAACTCAAGCTCTATAAAGATCTACTCGAACACCTAGAAATTTTTGGTTGGCGTCCTAAGAACCCAATTTTGTTGTATTGTTTATAAGCCTCTTTTTCGAATAATATCTTAACTCATAAGGACGTTTTTTAAAGTGTTCTAAAAAACTTGTTAAGACCCACATAAATGTCCTATATGTAAATGTATTACATAGTATGCATAATTGTTTGGATTATAATCATAAGTCCTATAAAACAGTCTATTATGATAACTATACACTTTTGATTTCTGACAAACCCAGTATTAATATAGTGTATGTTGTTGTATGTTTCTTCGTACAACATAAAAAGTTGTCACAATTTATGCACAATAATTTATAATGTTGTTTTACAACATTATAATGTAACCAAACAATAATTAATCATGTAGTATTATTTGCAGTGTGTTAGGAGCTGTGATCATCATAATCGGGTTGTACTTGATGTTATGGGGTAAAAGCAATATGACGAGGTTTTCTAAGATAATACCTACAACGACCTCAAGATGTGAGAAAGATGTCTCAACAAACATCACCAACACGACCACTCTTAGCACCATACACGTGGCCCGTACCTCCTTTTCGACCACCAATGGAGATGATCGAGGCATTGGAAACGCTCTTTGAATGACAAAATGTTGGTTTGAACTTTCAGCCTTTAGCGTAAATGGTTATAGGTGATCTTGATTGATTGTTTGCAAATAAGTATTGAAAACTCAAATATTACGGTCATATTGATTTAGTTTTTGCCCGATTCTTCGCCACTTTCATTCTTCTACATTGGTTTATGTGAACTAGGCTTTGTGTATTTTAGTTGTCGTCAAATTTAAAAATACCTTTAATAAAATTTCTTTTTATGTGGTCAAAGGCGGATTGACCTAAATTTTATTTTTCAAATTATGGCATAATATAACTATTAAAAATATCTATTTTTACAATCTTAGGTGTCGTTTGTTTTCTAAAGGGTCTGAAATCTGAAGTCTGATCTCACATCTAAAAAACAAGAGGTGTATTATGGTGCACCTTTTAAAATTTTAGAGGACGATAAGAGGTTTTTAGACCTCTTCTTAAACATAAAATAAACATTCTTAAGTCCTTATTTTTTAGACTTAAGAGGTTTTAAGAGGTATTCTTTTTATACAAACAACCCATTAGTATAGATCTATTGGTTGGTTTCTTGTTCTAAGATAGAAAAGACACATATTTGAATCCGATCTACATATATTTTTAAAACTCATGAGGTACATGAAAGAACAACAAATTTGACAATTGTAGGACTCAAACCCAAGACTTTTGTACAAAGGCAAGAACATCTATTATTTCACCCACTAAAATATTGATCTAACATTTTAATTTCAAAACCTATATGGTGGCACCTAACCAAATATTAAGACGTGAACCTTTGGGAACCCAATTCTCTTTTGTCTTCTATGATGGAAACATGAAGTTGGGGCCCGTGCATCCTATCATTCCGTGCATTAGAAAAAACAAATGACTTTTAGCTATAAAATTACCAATCACCAGTGGATCATCCGCAACATCCAAGGGTAATCTATCACTTACTTGTATTTTCCGCCAACAATTTACCCAATACATTTTGTGCGGTTTTATGACTAATCACATTTAGTGATTTTCTAATTTGTAGTGATGTGGATCCCCATTTGTATGTTGTGCTTCTGTAGCTAGGGGTGTTAAAAAAACCATTGGACCGTTCAAACCGGTTGAACCAAGTCAAGTTAGATCAATTGGAGTCCCGATACCGCTAGAGCGTGTGTGCGTTAACTTGTTGTTCTAAAAAAAGTCATGTTAGATCATTTTTGACGGTTTGAGCGGTGATCTAGTGTATATGTATATGGAAAGTATAAGAAAAATGAAAGGGAAGTACAATAAAATAAATAAAATAAAATTTGTTTTATTTTATCTGTCCAAAATATAATGAAAATTTCTCAAATGGAGCTGATTGTCATTTAACGAAAGTTCAAAATAGGTCAATAAGGTGATTTATATTCACTTTGGACCAAAAATGTTAGAATATGCAATATGTCAGGAGGGGGCATACTGTAGTATTCAGAACTTAAGGGGGCGTGTGTAAAATGTACGGTTTCACAAATTCACATTGATTTTTTTATTGGGACGGTTCGATGTTAGGCATGCAATGGGTTTGACCGTTTAAGGGAGAAATATGGGGTTGAAGTTCCAAGTGAAAATTCTAAAATACTCGATCAAACTTCGTGATTTTTTATCTATAGATTCGTTTTTAAAAGACTCAGTCGAAGGTTAGTAGTACAATGATTTAGATAATTAGATTTGGGGTTTTAAAGATCGATTTTGTAGTTTAAAGTTTATGGGCTTTAAGTTAAAACCAATGTTATTGGGTCAACCTATTGCTTTGTTCTCTGAGTGTTACAAATGTTATCAGAGCTGATCTTTATACCATCGAAATGGTGGGGCAAACCTCATCGGGTATGATAAGTCCTTGAAAAGGGATGTTTGTAACATCCGACACGAATCTCACATTGCCGATTACAAAGAGATAGATTCTAAGTAGGTCAGACGAGAACGTCAGGAGTTTAATTGACAGACTTTGTAGCAACTCATCCCACATTGAAAGAAAGTAGGATTTGTAAGATTTGTATAAGCCTCAAGTTACTTTGACCGTGGTTTAACTTGGATTCGAAGTTATTGGACCAATGCTTTAATTTATAATTTATATTACTATATAATAAATAAATATGTATATAATATACTATATTGCAATTTATTGTATAATAATATGCTACTTTAAAATTATATTAATATAATACATTAACATGAATAACAATACACTATATTAAAAGTTATATTATTATATACTAAAATTTATAAATATATAAATGTAATACTATTTATATGTTAATACAACTTATTCTATTTTTATTTGATATGTAAGTATTAGATTATAGTGTTTGTCTATATGTGTTGCTTTAAACTTTATATTATTATATAATACAACATATATTAGTAAATACAGTTTATACTATAATTTATAATATATATACTATGATCTTTTTTTTTTTGTAATGGCAAATAATAAACACACCTGACTGCCGTACTCCTAAAATCTACCTTAAATCTACACCACCACCCACGACGGGGCTCGAACCCACAACCACAAGGGAAGGGAGACGCCTTAACAACATTCCTAATGCTGCTAGGCTACAAGCCCGTTGGCATATATGCTATGATCTAATAGTATTTATATATACATAAATATAATATTATAATATATATTAATATATAAATGGTATTACTGTATTAGTTTACATATATTTACAAATATAAAATACTAATTTTATATTTTATCTAAGACTATTTTAATTTTCTTATTGTGTAGAAAAATAAACCCTCTTTTGGCCCATTAGATATAGGTTTCATCCCAACTTTTGTATAGTTTTTTATGTTTAATAATTAATAGCATACCATAAATATGAGATTTTTTTGGGCACCTCCTATTTAATATCCACACTAAAAACACATATATGGAAAAGGAGTAAATCCAGGAAATTAATATGGGGTGATGTAAAGTAGAATGAAAGTTATTTATATTTTGGGTTAGAAAACTTAACTTGGGAGAAAAACATTTTCAAACATAGATCCGAAAAAATTTAACAATATTGGCTAACTAAAAAAAATATGATGATGTCATATGTATTTTTATTTTTTCCCGTTTTTTAATACCGTATTAAAAGGAGTAAATACATATAATTTTACATTAATTTATTAATTTTATATTTTTAGAATTTTTTTTTAACAGCTACGCTTCAGCGGTAGGGGCACAAGGTTTGAACACGGTTGATCTTATCCGGGCCCCGAGTTCAAACTCACTCCTCTACACCCCCCTAATTAATTTGGTAGGGCTGGTTCACCTACCGCCAGGTATAATAACCCCAAGGGCCCAAGGAAAATACCCTCAGGAAGCTTCAAGGAAGAAACCCTCTAGAGAGGCTCGAACTTGAGACCTCCCCTTCATAGGGAAAACTCCCTACCACCAGGCTATAACCCCTGATGGCATTCTTAGAATTATTTGATTAAATTAATTTTTCTCCCTTATTTTTCATTTTTCACTTTACATCTTTATCATATTAACGTAAATAATATATATGAATTAAAATGTTTTAAAATTTTTGTTTTCTTTTCTAAAAATTAAACCATTATAATCGTCTCGATTATACCTTCAAAATGAGTCTAATATTGAATATTTTTTCAATTTATTACACATTAAGGCTTGATTAGGGATGGTAATATGGCGGGTTTGAGACGGGTACCCCTGGCTCCGAATTTTAATGGAAGCCTCGGCCCCGGTCCCCAGCTAGTATGGGGATCAATCCACAGTCCCCAGTCAACACCCGGTCAAGATGTTGTTACCCCTTTTGTACCTGGTTACCCTACCCAATAACTACCCCATTTTACGTCGTTACCCATTTTTGCTACGATATATAATTAAATTAGAAAAAATAAACATAGTTTTTTTTATAAGGTTCATTTGGGCTACATCCTTGGTAATTTTTATCGAGAGCTAAAGCATGTTTTCCTGGGATTAATACTCGATGTTCCCTAGTTGCTCACTCCCAAATTCGAACTTGGGTTGGTAAACTAAGTTTTTACAAGCAAATAAAATGCACATGTAGTACATATATATCCTAGACAATTAATTGATAACTTATATATTATATATAATATATTTTAAAAAACAATATATAGGTACCTGGCCTCGGTTTAAGCATACTAAGTATACCCAGCCCTGGTCTCCGGACACGTTTTTGCAGGGATTCCCCACCCCCGTCTGGTGAACCAACTTCCCCAGCGGGTCAGGGCAAATTACCATCCCTAGAATTGATGGACGACATTTTATAACGTACTGGTTACTCGTTTTAATGTTCGTCTAACCCCTCCTTTAACCTTGAGAATTTTTCCATTTTTTGTCTTTATGCATGGATCAATATCGTAAACAACACACAAACCACAGGTACCAAATCCATAACTATTTCTAGAAAAATAAAAGATACTTTACAGAGTTTATCCCTGCAGTTTATGTGGTTTTTACGATATCGGTCTTTTACATAAAGACATTAAAAATTGGAAAAGGACGAAAATGCCCTCAAGGTTAATAGAGGGGCTAGATGGCCATTAAAAAGAGGGATCAATTTGTTATAAAATAACATACGTCGAGTCCTAATATATAATAAATACAGTTTAGAGACTAAATCCACCAAATCATAGGAACCAAATCCGTAATTAACTCGTATATTAATAAATTCATGATCATAATATACTTTAAGAAAAATCATAACATTTTCCATTGATAGAAATGGTTAAGATTAATATAATTTTCTTTTTAATATTAAGTGTTAGAAATTCTCTTAGGGGGGTTTTTAAGATTGCTTATTTAAAGATGTTTATAACTTATATCATTTTAAGGAAGGAGATAAACTTTTTCTATCATTGGGATGGAGATTGTTTTTTTAAGGATATCCGAGGCTTTGCCCCGACTAATCCCGGCAAGGTTCATCGACAGCTAAAGTATGATGCCCTGAGTTAATCCCCAGTAGCCACAATCTGGAAGCGCCTGGATTCGAACCTAGGGTAGAAGGGTTGACTAGCCACTTCTCCCACAGACCTTAACCAGTAGGCGACAGCCTTGTGGTTTTGGGATGGAGATTTTAGAAAAACTTCTTATAACTTTTCCAATAAGGAGATAAATTATTCTTATAACTTTTCTAATAAAGAGATAAATCATTTTTAAAAAGCGATTCTATTTAAACTTTTCAAAAAGTATATAAGTCAGTTTTCAAAAAGCATTAAGTTGTCTTGGAAATTTTTCTTTTCTTTTTCTATTTTTAGATACATTTATAATTTTTGGAGCAAAAGACCCTTTAAAATGTTTAAAATATTACATCATCTTTAACAATTTCTCTATATTTTTTGTAAAATAGCAAATAAAAAATTAATCTCTAAAAATTACTTTCACATTCAACAATAGATTTTTATTTTATTTTAGAGATTATAACACGAACTACTTTAATATATTATTCTCTTGTTTATCATATTTAGACAATTATCTTTCTTTTTATCTTATAATAATCTTAATAATTAATATTATTATGTAATTATAGCTGTTACAATTTAACAACTATTTAATACATTCATATATATATATAAAAATATATGTATTGTAAATTTCATTTATAAACCTAAAAAAGATATAAATTATGTAAACTTATAGTTTATAGGCAAATCAACGAAAAATCTTTTGTGGAGTTCTTTAATATGATGAAAATGTTTCACATACTTATTTTTTGATAAAATTGTTTTATATTTCAGTGTTTTTAATGAAAAATGAAAAGATTTCATAGGAATAAGAAAAAAAGTGAAACAATTTCATTTTTACGTAAAAAATACCGAAATATGAAACAATTTCATCAAAATTTAAGTATATGAAACATTTTCATCATATTAAACAACTTTATGAAGCAATCATTGATTTAATCTATGCAACTATGAGTACCATTTTTTGGGTTTACATGTGAAATTCTCTCTCTCTCTCTCTCTCTCTCTCTCTCTCTCTCTATATATATATATATATATATATATATACACACACACACACACACACATAGGGGTGGGTTCAAATGTGAACCACTTTTTGGTTGTGAACATGAGGACAACTGAGAGCGCGACACGTGGCGGATGACTAGTTAGGCGCCACGTCAGGTCCACGGCGGATGACTAGGCGCGATTCATGGGAGGGCATTGAATTAAAGTAGGGGACCAAACTCAAAGCCGTCACGTGTCGCACTCTCGACTTTCCTCACGTTCACAACCAAAAAGTGGTTAACATTTGAACTTTCCTCTATATAAATACACACATACATATATATATATATATATATATATATAAAGGTTAAAATGAGAACATTTCATATTTAAAACAACAAGACAATATATTTATAGCCACATATTTAATAGTTTTCACCATTCATAAGTATAGATTATACTTAATTTGAAGAAATTTTTTAATTTTGAATTTTTTTCAAGTATAGAAAACAAGATAATAAAGTTACTAAAATTGTTGAAAAAACAAAAATCAAAATTTTCCATTTTAAAAAAGCTATTAGGATAAGTATATGTAAATGAACAACTCATAGTAAAAGGTATATAAAATGATGATTTCTATCTGAACCCCCCTTATAAGGGGGTGTGTGAGGTGTGGATAGCAATCTTCTATAAAATAACGTGGGTATGAAAAGGGATAAAAGGTATAGGAAATAATACCCCATATAAAATATCCATGTTTGCATGCAACTTGCCACCTAACCCTTGTGCCTTGTGGTGTTATTTGTTTTTTACTCCATATATATAAATACAAAGAATACTGTAACAACAACAATCTTATTGTGGGAAAATTGAAAGACATATTCATATATAGTACTTTTCTCTTCTACTCCATCATATCTCTTTTTTCCTCTACTTGTGTCGATGGTTTCGATGGAGACCGAAAAATCATCGACTACAGATTTGAATTCGATGAAGAAGAAGAAGAAGATGCAACGAGTGAAGGCAACGATGATGATGATAGCGGCTCAATTGGCAATGGCCGGAACCACTATTTTCTATAAATTGGCAGTAAATGATGGAATGCATATCACCATTTTGATCACCTATCGCTACATCTTTGCATCTATTATCATTTTCCCTCTTGCTCTCTACCTTGAAAGGTACTTAATTATCCCTCCCCTTTTCAACCCCTCTTTCAAATTATATTGCATTATAATTCATTAAGGTAAAAGTTTAAAGAATGATTTGTTATACATTATATACGGGTCAATTACAATATCTAATAATTATCTCAGATTTTTACATAATTATTACATATCAGTATTTTGATTGCCAGGGCCATCGATTGGTATGGTAAATCTTGGTTTTTGAACAGGGCCTTTAAGATTTTGGGGCCTAATTTTACTTGTGTTGGGTTTCGGATACATATAGCCCAACTTGTGAACCTTACTCAATGAATACCTATCTAATTTGTTTCAGAATAAAAAATGCCATATGATTTCAGAATTTTGTCAATTAAAAACGAATACAACTATTTGATATCATTTTAACTTTGTTATCTTAAACATTTTTGTTGGACATTTAATATCGTTTATTACTCATATTAGACAATCTATAGTTTTAGTAAGGATGTAACAGGACCTTCGTAGTATTTGCTTATATTACCTTTTCCCTCTTTCTCTTTTTACTGAAAGATATTTTTGTGTCCCTTCAAATCTGTTATTCCATATATTTATTTTAAATAAGATATTTAAATTATAATGAAATCTGAAATGAACAATTTGTATAAAAAAACAAAGATTTTTAAAAGATATAATTTGATACCTAATAAAATATTGATATATTTTCCTTTTAGCAAGTATTTAAATTTGCATACTATTTTCAAATAAATATATCATTTTTTCTTTTTTTAACGAGATATTGTGTATTGAATTTTTATTTATCGATTTATATTACAAATTTACATTTCGTTCTAGGTATATAAGTATATAAGTATGTATGTATCTGTGTATATGTATGTATATAATTATATGTATATAGGATCATTAACATTCCATAATTATTTTCAACAAAATTTTAAAACAAGGGACTATATTGACAAACTCTTGCTTGGTAAAATTCAACACTATTACTTACCCAGTAGAATTTTAGTCCATAAAAACGATATTGCATTCAACAATTATTTTGGTAAGCGCTAACTTTAGTAAGATTCATTGCAGTTACTTAACAAGTAAGACTTGTCTTACTAGGTTCCTGCATTTACGCAAACAATATTTCACATCAGGAATACATGGTCACATTTTCCATACAATCAATGGTGGAGCCACGAGGGGGCAGAGTAGGCAGTTGCCCCTCTAACATTTTAAATTATTTATCTAAAAAAATTTATATATTAGGCATATTTGGGTAATTGCCTCCTTAAAAATTAAAATTAAAATTTATATATTAGGAATATTTGGAGAATTGTCCTCTTAGAAATTTAAAATTATGATTATTATTGACATTTTGAAGATTTTTTGTGTATAAAAAAACAATTTTTCTAAAATTAAATTTGTTGTTTAGAGTTTGCTCCAATACAAAAAAAAATCTGATTCCGCCCTTGCAGACAATGAACCTCCATTTCCAATGGATTATATGCTCACAAATCCGAAACCCATTACAACAATTTTCTCACAAATGTCTCTAGGTTCACCATATAGTTGGCTCACATAAAAGGTATATATATACATGCTGTTCATAGATCGGTGTTCTCAGTTGAGGAGGGAGAGAGACACTATTTTATTCATAATGCTCCAAATGTGATTTATTGGACTTCTATAATGGTCGTTTAATTGAAATTTTTGTAAATGTTGCAGAAACAAAAGACCAAAGCTAACATGGAAGATACTCATCCAAGCTTTTGTTTGTGCTATTGTCGGGTAATTTGATCATTTATATGTATCATTAAGATTAGTTTCTAAATTTTTTAATCTCATATATAGTTTGTAACGGACTGACCGTTGTATCTATATATATATAGAGAGAGAGGAAAGTTCAAATGTGAACCACTTTTTGGTTGTGAGCGTGAGGACAGCCGAGAGCGCGACACGTGGCGACTTTGAGTGTGGTCCACCTCTTTAATTCAATGCCCTCCCATGAATCGCGCCTAGTCATCCGCCGTGGATCTGACGTGGCGCCTAGTCATCCGCCACGTGTCGCGCTATCGGTTGTCCTCATGTTCACAACCAAAAAGTGGTTCATATTTGAATCCACCCCTTATATATATATATATATATATATATGGTCAGGTTCAAATGTGAACTCAATTTTAGTTGTCAACATGAGAGCGAAGCTAGATTCTCATAGCGAGGCGCTTCGGACGAATCTCAGTCACACATCTTCGGTTACAGTGGACACGATCATAGAGGATTTATGCGATTCATGGGAGGGTAGAGATTATTAAGGGGGAGGGGACCAGTCAACGCCGCCTTTATTGACTGGATGAGTGTCTGAGATTCGTCCTCATGTTCACAAACAAAATTGATTTCACAGTTGAACTTTTTTTTCTCTCTCTCTCTCTATATATATATATATAAAGAGAGAGAGAGAGAGAGAGGACTCTTCATGTAAAAACCATTTTTTTTTTTGTAAAAACCCATGAAAACCGACTAAAAAATAATTTTTTTACGATTTTTTTCCATCAAATGTTAGAATTGATATATTGTTTCACATATATTTTTTTTTCATAAGGTGAATATCATCCATGAATTTGTTTCATAATATGAATAAAAAAAACTGTATATTTTCGATTCATAATATGAATAAAAATTTTATTTTTTCATGGATGATATTCACCTTATGAAAAAAAATATATGTGTAGCAATAGTTAATATCATAGTATTTGATTAAAAAAATCGTAAAAAAAATTATTTTTAGTTGGTTTTCACGGATTTTTACAAAAAAATGGTTTTTATTTGATTATTACTCTATATATATATATATATATATAGAGGAAAGTTCAAATGTGAACCACTTTTTGGTTGTGAACGTGAGGACAACCGAGAGCGCGACACGTGGCGACTTTAAGTGTGGTCCCCCTCTTTAATTCAATGCCCTCCCATGAATCGCGCCTAGTCATCCGCCGTGGATCTTACGTGGCGCCTAGTCATCCGTCGTGGATCTTACGTGGCGCCTAGTCATCCGCCACGTGTCGCGCTCTCGGTTGTCCTCATGTTCACAACCAAAAAGTGGTTCACATTTGAACCCACCCCTATATATATATATATATATATATATATAGGAAAGTTTAAATGTGAACCACTTTTTGGTTGTGAACGTGAGAACCACTAAAATCGCGCCACGTGGCAATCTGAAAAAAAGCTCCTAAGCTTTATGCATACTGCATAACGCTATCATTCAGACCGAATAAAGCTTTATGCAGTATGCATCAAGCTTAGGGGTGGGTCAAAGTGCGCCTAAGCTTGATGCATATTGCATAAAGCTTTATTCGGTCTGAATGATAGCGTTATGCAGTATGCATAAAGTTTAGGCGGTTTTTTTTCATATTGCCACGTGGCGCGCTCTTGGCTGTCCTCACGTTCACAACCAAAAAGTGGTTCACATTTGAACCCACCCATATATATATGTATAAGGTCAGGTTCAAATGTGAATTCATCTTTCATTATGAACGTGGGGACCACTAGTATTGCGTTACGTGACAATATTCATCATATTGTCACGTGACGCAATTTTAGTGGTCCTTACGTAATGAAAGAGTGGTTCACATTTGAACTTTCCTCTCTCTCTCTCTCTCTCTATATATATATATATATATATATAGAGAGAGAGAGAGAGAGAGAGAAAGAAGGGGGAGGTTCAAACGAGAAACATATCAATTTAAGAAAACGTGAAAAGCAATCTCAGCCACTCATCCGATCAACAAATGCGGCTTTGACCGGTCCCTCCCTTTAATAATCTCTACCCTCCCATGATCGCATCAATCCTCCGTGATCACGTCCAGCGTAACCCCGAGATGAGTGGCTGATATTGCTCTTCACGTTCTCTTAAATTGACATGATTCTCGTTTGAACCTTCCCATATATATATATATATATATATATATATATAGAGAGAGAGAGAGAGAGAGAGAGAGAGAGAGTGAGTGAGAGTGTGTGACAATCATTTGCAACCAATTTCTAACGTGAAACCTTTACTGCAATCCTATGAAATGCTATAAAATTTTATGAAACGTTTTCATATTTAATATAAAATATATAGAAATATTTATGAAAACGTTTCTTAAAATTTCGTAGGTTTGTATCCATTTCGTATTAGATATGGGTTGCATTGTGTGGATACTCTAAGGCATCAATTTAAATGCTTACGAGATGAAATCTATGCCAACTATATTTAGAGCATCCACAGTAGTAGAATCTCTAAGAACCTCACTTGCTATATTTTTTTCTGTCACATCATTGTCACCTCAATAAAGTAAAAACCTCATTAAAACTATACAATTGAAGTTCTTACAAAAACCCCACCTCCTTTTTCTTATTTATAATATATTTTTTATTTATGTAAATTAGTATATAACAGAAAAGGAAAGTATTACAAGAACCTGGGTTCTAATAAAAACCTTTGACTGAGCAAGAATCGTTGTCCTACAGTGGAGGTTCGTGTAAAAACCCCAAGAAGAACCTCCATTATTGATGCCCTTATGTTCTTCTTTTCTCCTAATTATGTAAACATTTTCTACATATTGCAGGATTCCGCTTGTGCAAATTACATATGTGGAAAGCTTAGTTCTAACTTCTGCAACATATGCTACAGCTTTTACCAATCTCACCCCTCCCATCACCTTCATCATAGGTCTTTTGTTCGGGTAAATATTTGTTACTTATTTGGTATAATTTTACATTTTAACTTCAAATTTCTTATTTACTTGAATATCCATCTAAAATTCCTTTTGACGTATTTTTGGTGAATAGTGAGATTCCCTCTTTTGTTTTTGTTTTTTTTATAAGGTTCATCTTGGGTTTTGCTTAAACTACATTTTTTGGCAATTTTGAAATTAAATTTCGGATGTCTTAGACTAAGATTGTGTTTGGCAAATTAGTTGATAGCTGATAAGCTAACTGTTGACTAATAAACTAGCTTATGAATAAATTATGTTTGACAAAGACTAGCTTATGAGTATGTAAATTGACCAAAAAAGGTATTTTGGGATATAATAAATTAATATTATCAGTAGTATAATTGGAAAAAGGCTACAAAACTTTCCTGAAACGCTACTCCAACTAGCGTTTCAATAAGCCAGCTTATTTTTACCAAACACAGCCTAAGACTACCCACAGGATGTCAACGCCTGGATTCAAACTGGGATGTATGGGATATCCCACCACACCCCCTAAACCTTTTGCCACTACGCCATCATCTTTGTGGTTGATTCACCCTTATGTTACGGTATAAAACTATATAATTTTCGTTCTAATTCTATTAAACTAATTAACATAAATTGATAAAATTTGGACCAATATATATAAGGTTGGAGAAGCTGGAAATAGGTACACTGGGAGGTAAGGCAAAGGTAATTGGAACCCTTGTAGGGGTGACAGGAGCAATGGTTCTTACTTTCTACAAAGGTCATCAGCTCAATATTTGGTCAACGCATTTTAACGTCCTCAATAACGGTGGACACGTGGCAGAAACCCATCATCATCATCATACCATTGGCTCTCTATTGGCACTTGCTTCTTCCCTTTGTGTTGCCCTTAATTTAACACTTCAGGTATTCAGTTTAAACTTTCTTCAACGTTATTACTTTTGTTTTTGTAGTTTAAAGGCTATGTTTGACAAGCTAAGATAACTAATAACTGATAAACTAGTTGTTAACTAATAAGCTAGTTAGTAGCTCATAAGCTAGATTATGAATAAATTTTGTTTTGCAAAAACTAGCTTATGATTATGTAAAATGACCAAAAAAAAGTATCTTCGGATACAATAATTAATATTAATAATGGTATTCATAAAAAAAGCTACAAAAAAACTTACAAAACCCTGCTCTAACTAGCGTTTCAATAAACTAGGTTATAACATGCTAGCGTTTCACCAAAGGAGTGTTAGCCTAGTGGTAAGGCTCGGGCACTACATAGTGGTGAACCCGAGTTCGAGCCCTGAGGGACGCATTCTGGAAGTACGGGGGCTTCGACCCCGGGCTGCATGCTTTAGCAGTCGGGCTTCGGCCCAAAATTGCCGAGGATTAGTCTGGACCCAATGTGGTCTGAGATACCTCTTCAAAAAAAAACATGCTAGCGTATCATTACTTCTTGTCTTCTATGATTTAAAATTCATTATTATATTCATTTAACATATTTAATTATGATGAATTGGCTCGGAAACAAAAACATCAATGAACTCCAACTATAGGAACCAATTAACCAAATATGTAATTTTAAAAGAGTTTGTTATATGGACCTCCTTTAGCTTTGGGGAATTATATATGGACCCTCCTATGAGGGAAATGGGTAGAGCTATGTGAGTGTATAGGAGGGACCCACTATAGGAGGTCTACTTTTATGTGAGTGCATTAAAATCTAAGGATGTTGTTACATATAGACCCCTTTAGCTTTTCATATACAAAGTCTAAAAACTACAATTTTAAACAAAGGAAATCGTAGTCTACTCCATCTATATATGTTACAAGCTTGTTGATGTTATATATTTTTAATGTAAAATTTATTAACGAACAGGGTAGAATGAGTGCGGTTTATCCATGCCATTATTCAAGCACGTTTATAATACTATCATTGGGTTCCATACAATCGCTTGTTATTTCTCTTTGTGTCGAGAGGTCTTGGAGTCAATGGAAACTCGGTTGGAACATCAGGCTGCTTGCCGTCTTTTTTATGGTAAACAGTTACCTTTTGGTTATTTAGTTTGATCAACTGATTAATTTGAAAAACGATATATCTTGATTCACATGTATGTGTGTCACAGGGAATAGGTTCAGCGCTAACAATTTTATTCATCACGACGTCTATACATCTGCAAGGTCCGCTATTCGTATCAAATTTTAGCCCTTTGTCGCTTGTATTCGTGGCAATAGTGGGATCTCTTCTACTTGACGAAAACTTGCATGTGGGAAGGTAAGTAAATTGCCAAAAATATCTAAATGTTATAATACACCGATTTATAAGACATCAAGATCAAATATTTATACATATCTCTTATGTAAAACTCTTGCCACAAGTCTATAGATACTTTTATAAGTCTATAGATGCTTTTAGGCATCTAAATAAGGTTTTTAAGACACTTTTAGAATAAAGCATCGTCTTAACTTTTTATACAACAAAATACTTTATTAAATAGTGATATAAAAAAATTAATATGATGCCTTATTCCAAAATTGTTGTAACAACTTAGTGACATGTCACAAAACGTCCTATAAAGTAATTGTAACACTCTTGCATGTCCATATTACACAAACAAATTTTTGTTAACACACATTTAAACATTTTTTACGTCCTATAACCATGATTTTGTTGTGGTGGACCGTCACATTTGTATATAGTAATCAACTGCTTACGTTGTTTTGCATCATTGTAAGCAAACAATAAGTAACGTCATTTATTTATAGTGTATTAGGAGCCGTGATCATCATAATCGGGTTGTATGTGATATTATGGGGTAAAAGCAATATGATGAGGTTGTCCAAGCAAATGCCCATAACGAGCTCAAAGGATGTGAACGATGTCTTAAGTATCAGCGCCCCCACGACTGCTCTTGATAGTGTACACGTGGCTCATACATCCGTTTCGACTACCAAAGAAGACAACGAGTTGAATATATTGTCTACAAGGGCAAAACAAAACGAGCAAGAAGCAGGTATTAATGAATAACCCATAGAAGAATGATAAATTAGCATGCTTTTACTTGATGGTTACGAACAATATTGATGGGATTTGGTTTAAATTTGCTTGAAACCTATGCTATTTGTTGTTGGAGATTAATACCTTTGTGGTGGTGGTATGCATTTGTCGTATATAAGTATTACATACTTCGTAATTTCGTTTTATTTTTGTGTTCCTTTAGCTTTCCTTTGTGCTTAATAATCCTTGAGCTATCAAAACAAAAATAAATGCCATGGACATTACCAACATTGTTTGCAAGACCTTTTTGCATTAAATAGTAGCCTTATGGGATAGACTTCTTGGGCAAAGAAATGAGTTATGGATAGGGTTGACTTCATCAAGAAACTCGATCAAAGCAGAATTGACACACAAATTAACCAATGCGAAATTAAAGTAGGGTGCAAGTGAGTTGAGCTGCTCGTGAGCTACTTGGGATCAACTTGTGAAAAGCTTGATTCGTACTCGACAAAAATGAGCTTAAATCAAGCTCGAGCTTCATTTTAAGCTCATTTAATAAACGAGATTGAGCTCGAGTCTTTATGGTTAAGCTCGCGAGCCTAAACGCGTCTTAGTTAATATATAATAAAAAATAATAAAATAATAATAATTAATTATTAAATATAAAAAAATTAAAAAATATATTAAGCATTGATTTAGAGGTAAACGAGTCGAGTTCGAGTGAATCTGAACTTGCTAAATTCTTGACTAGCTTTAGCTTGAGCTTGAGTTTGACAAATAAGGCTCAAAATGAGCTGCAACTCGAGCTTAATTAAGCTCCAACGTGGCCAAAAGATCAAAACAAAAGGAGCAAAGCTCTTAAAAGGATTGTCATGTTTTGGATTTAAGCACCAAAATTTCTCATAATGATTAATGGCAAAGCGCACACTTTCGTCAAGAAAAGGAACAAAGCGCCAAAATTTTAAAAACTCACATGTTGAACAAATTGAGTGAAAACGCTAAGTGAGACAAAATGTGCCAAAAATTAAAAACTCACGTGTTGAAGAAATTGAGGAAAAGGCAAAGTGAGATAAAATGTGCTTAAAAGAGTGACCCAGTGATTCAACTTAGTATTTTTAGTTGTTGATGACGCTAAATTGACCGTAAATCGACGATAAGAACAAAGCTTCAAAAATCTGAAACATTTACCACAAATTGAATGATTTTATAGGACTGAACAAATCGAATAATTTTCCCCGTTCTGATACCTATTGTGAGTCCAAAAAATCATTCAAAACAGAGGATGGATAGAAGCAATAAAGAGAAAGTGTTTTGGTATTATTGGAGAGATCTCAAGATGCTTACAAGAAAACACACACACAATGCAACTAATCGACTCTTATGTGAATTCTCTCTTTTTCTCTAGCCCCATTCCTATTTATACAAGATACAAAGCCTAAGCTCAAGCCCATACAACTTCTAGATAAGTACAATTTAATCCCTCACATATACTAAACCTTTATTTATAAAACTTTCATATCTTTAGGACATTTATGGTCCTAACAAATGTCGGGTGCGACATGTGCACTAAGGTCGGGCTTTTCCAAGGGAGGGGAGGGGGAGGGGGAGGTGGGCCCTTAGGTGCTATTTAGTGACTTGTCACCTTGATGGAAACGGGTCTTCCCCTTTTTGTCAAGAGCTATATTTTGTATTTACGTTCTCACATGGAACCTTTGGGTATTGAGTTTTCACTATATTTTTTGTAACATTTTGGATGTAGATTTCTATTCATTGACTTGATTTTGAGTATTAGACCTCAATCACGCTTTGAAATTTTTTGGAGTTAGTTTTGAAACTAGTTTTCTTATATGAATATTATTCTTTATTCACAATTTTGTAAACGTGTTATGGTGTTAAACTTTTGGGTATTAAACTTTTATCTATATTTTTGGTAAACATTATTTTATTCATGTTTCGTGTGAGTATTGAGTTTTAAGTGTCCTGATAAAAGAATGTTTTTTTTGGTCAAAGTTGGGTATTGAGTTTTGGTTTCACGACAAAAGGATACTTTTAGTTAATGGCATTTATTCATGAAAACGATGAGGTTTGAGAAAGATGTTGCTTTACATTCCTTACATTATTTTGGAAATCATGATTTATCATGCATCATTTAGGTTTACCATTTTATATGAATTATATAAACTCAACTCACTAGGCGTATTGGGGTATGATACTGGTGATACCATGTTGAGGTAAGTGTTAGTTAGACGTGTGAAGGATCTAGCTTCGTTGATGTCTTCCGCGTCTTGGAGATAACGACCGTATTGAGTTATAGTAACACCCAACCTAGTCTTAGACTTGTTATAAGACTCGATTCATTATTTATTGAGGTTAAAATAGAAATTTTATTTGAAGTAATTCTAGTATTGATGCATAGAAAATGATTTATTCGTTGTTCGATGTACTTTAAGAAAATTTTAAGTTAGTCGCTCCTTCCAAATTTAAAGGTGTTACATCTGTTGACCGACTATAGGCACGCCTTGTTGCTCAAGGCTTCACTCAAATTCCCAGCCATGACTACTCTCTTACATTTAGTCCATTTGTTAAAGCTTCAATAGTTCATATTGTTCTCTCCCTTGTCGTCCTAAACAAGTGGCCACTACATCATTTGGACATTAAGGTTGCGTTTGTTTTTTAAGAGGTGCTGAAGTCTGAAGTCTGTTTCCACCTCTGATTTTTAAGTAGTGATGCTGAAGTCTGAAATCTGAATCTTAAAGACTGTTTGTTTTTTTGTAAACTGTCAAACATCTGAATCTGATTTTTAAGAAACCATTACAGGACTAGAAATCAATAGAGAACAACAAAAACTTTCACACATTACATGAAACAACAAAAACTAAAGATAGAGAACACAAACAAATAACCCCTTCATGTAACGGACACAAAAAAGCAAGAAGAATCGATTGACTGTGTATCTGCAGTCCATTCACCATTGGTAGATCCGAGCGTTGTGTCGTCGTGCACTGCAACCTACACCGAGCTCTTACGTCTCCTACCGCCTACACCGAGCTCTTACGTCTCCTACCACCAACACCGAGCTCTTACGTCTCTTAGCGCCTACTTCCTTGAACTTAATCGTTGTCACTCTTTACGTAAGCATCCTCTCTTCTTTACACTCGAAACAAATAAGCGTTTGGTATCTTATCCTTCTTCCATCCAAATAATGACGTTAACAACAGATCATATTCTTGAAACAAATGTTGTGTTTTTATAATTCTGTTTCTCTTTCATCGCATTTTACTACAAATTAATCGTATTCTTGAAACAAATCTTTGTTCTTTTCCATTTGAGAAGCAGGGATTTGGTTGGTCTGAAGATAAACCATAGAACACATGTTTAAGTAAGTTTAAAATACAAAATCCAAACAACAAAATCCATTAAAAACATGGTTGGTCATGCATTCATCATTACCAGAAAATCCATCAAAAACAACACCTATGCTTTCAAGCCATAACATACTTCTTTGAAGCATTTTCACAAACACGTGGCGTGCATTAGGATCACAACTCATTGGAACCAATTTCAGAAACAATTGAAAAAATTGTTTACATGTAGACCCCATGAACACCTAATAAAGGACCTAATAAAAGCTCTCAATCTTGATCAAAACACACCCAACTCATATATTAACAAGATTTCATAAACCCAGAAACAAATTATAGAAAAATCACAAATTTCATAAACACCCAGCCATGTTTACCTGATAAAAGCTCTCAATCTTGATGAACACGTCGATGAAAGGGGCAAGTGCTACTGATCGATTTTAGAGTCGATTTTGAACATGGAAGTGGATTTTGGAGTCTATTTGAAAATCGATGGAATCAACTGGCCTGAAATCTGATCGATTTTGGACTGGCTTTTGAATATGGAAATGGATTTTGGAGTCGATTTGGAAATAGATGGAATCGAGTGCCCTGAAATCTGATAGTCATTTTGATGATTGAAGCAACACTGAATGGTAAAAAGTGGTTAGATCAACACTTTATCGGTCAGACCATTCTAAGTGATAAGTGAGTCTGGATTGAACCAAAAAACAAACGCACTGAATTGGCAATCCTCTGACCGAACCAGAGATTTGCCCTAATTAAGTGCTGAATATAGGAAAACAAACCGCCCCTAAAAATGATTTTCTAAATAGGCATCTTACCGAAACCCTCTACATGGATCAAACCGCCAGGATTTATTAATTCATGTTTTCCTGATCATGTGTGTCAACTAAATAAGTCCTTGTATGGGTTAAAGCAAGCACCACAAGCTTTGTTTCAGAGGCTAAGCACCTTTCTCATCCGTTTGGGGTTTATTTGTAGTCGAGCTGACACCTCACTTTTTGTGTATCAACGTGGGTCATGCAATCTTCTTGCTCGTATATGTTCATAATCTTATTCTCACAAGTAATCATCATGAGACAATCCAACGTTTATTTGCTTCTCTTCATAAGGAGTTTGCCATTAGAGACTTAGGTCGTCTAAGTTATTTCCTTGGCCTCGAGGTGACTTATGATGATATAGGCTTATTTTTAAGCCAATCAAAATATGGGACAGACGTTCTCACTCGTGCGCACTTGCTTGACGCCAAACCCATGGCCATGCCTCTCTCTACCATCGATGCTCTTTCCAGTCATGAAGTTCCTTTTGTCGACCCTACCTTGTATCGTTCACTAGTCGGGGGACTTTTATCTCACTATTGCAAGACCAAACTAGTCATATATATGTTGTCAATCAAGTGAGTCAACATCTCCACTCTCCTACAACTGATCACTTTCAGGCAATAAAAAGGATTCTACGTTACGTAAAAGACACCATATCATTAGGCTCGTTGCCTTGAGACTAGACAGGTCAACATATGGCTATTCTATTTTTCTTGGAGGCAATCTAGTTTCTTGGAGTGCAAAGAAATAATCTACAGTTTTCCAATTGAACTTTGAATCGGAATACTGCGACATGGCCAACACTACAACAGAAAACGTTACCCATCTTCTTTGCAAGCTTCATATCTTATCTCCACATCGCCCTACAATTCTTTGCAACAACCGCAGTGCACTATTTCTAAGTCAGAATCCTATTTCTCATTAACGGGCTAAGCATATTGACATTGATTATCATTTTGTCCGTGAGGTCATTGCCTCTGACAAACTTTACACTTGCTTTGTTCAAACCAAGCTTCAACTGGCAGACATCTTCACGAAGACCCTTCCATGACCACTTTTTGAACATTTATGTTCAAAGCTATGTGTCAGGCTAGCCCTTCGCTTGACGGGAGATATTAAGAATATATCTCGATCCTATATCTCATAAGTTATGAAAGATATATTCTATTGCATTAAGTTCAGGATAATCATTCCATATTGTAATCCTTTCCTTATTTTTTGTATATTCTTATGTTATTTATACTCAATAAATTTTCATCGTGGTGAATTTTATAAAATCCTACATAGCTGATGCTTCGTTATTTGTATTAGCATGATTTGATCTTGTGTTTATAACAAAAGAACTTTTAATATCCGTAAGCATACATTAAACAATATATAAATACATTGAACATTAATGAAATACACTAATAATAAATGAGTTGAATGATTAAATACATAGTGCCTTGAGAATTGAGAATTGAATGCTCCATTTAAAGAATATTTACTTGTTCAACTGTTATATAATTTCTTTGTCACTTGATATAAATTCATACTTGCATGCAGCTTGCCACCTAAGTCCCTGTGGGTGTTGTGTTTTATTCCATAAATAGATATCATACAACCCAGCTGTAACAACATTAATTTTAATTTGGTGGGAGAGAACTATATATATAGAAAGAGAGTTGTGTATTTATTTATCTTCTCCAATTGTATAATATTTGTGTCAATAGATGGAGACCTCAAAATCAGTAAAGATGCAAGGAGGATTGAAGGCAAGCATGATGATGATAGCAGCTGAATTGACCATATCAGGAATCACTATTTTTTATAAATTGGCAGCAAATGATGGAATGCATATCACCATTATGGTTGCCTATCGCTACTTATTTGCTTCTCTTATCATTTTTCCTCTTGCCCTCATCATTGAAAGGTATAGTAGCCTTTCATTTTCAACCATTTACATTTGAATCTATCATTTAATGTTTATATTATAAAATATTCAAGATTGTAAGATAAAATGGTTGCCCATGCATATCCAACCTCTAAAATATTTTGTCATAATGTAAAAAAAAGATCGACCTTAAAGGGTACCATCATTATGATTAATTTTGTATAGTTAAAACATTAGGAACAATATATAACGTATTGAAGATTAAGGGGGCGTTTGGTTCATTTCAAGAAATGGGAATGAAAATGAAAATGGGAATGCAGGAGAATGAGAATAGGAATGAGCATTGCATTGATGTTGTTTGATTAACCCAATATAATCAATGAAAATTTTCTACATATTAAAAAAATATGTTTTCCTAACTTGAAAATGCAAAAGATATTTCATTTAACATCCATGGATGTAACAAGGCATGAAAAAAGAAACTAAGTAGAAAAAAGAATTTCATTCCCCCCAATTTGGTCAGGAATGGAAATTAATGAATTTGCAGGATTGATTCCATTATATAATATCAAACCAAACAGCAGTTTTCATTATCGTTCACATTCCTGACCTATCAATATCCCAACCAAACGCCCCCTAAATTTGACTCCTATTGGTGGTAAATAAATGGTATAACACAAAAATTCAAAATGTAATTCCTAGAACCGGAAGTGATTAATTTATTATTGTTTTATATTGAAATTTGTTACTACTATAACAAGATTTTACTTTATAGTTAAACTTTTTTTTAAAAAGAGTGATTCCTTAAAAAGGGAAAGATCCCAAAGGATAGCAAAGAAGAAGAATTACATGAATCAAACCAAGACAAGAATAAAGAGAAAGACTCCACTCATCAAATTAAGTTATTTCGACTCCCTTTACACCAATGTGTCATCCATCTAAATGAATTAACAACTATAAAATCGAACAGGTCACACAGTTTATCGAACAAGTTTTTGTTGTAAACACGTGTCGTGTGGGTTTGTTTAAGTTTTTTGTTGTCGTCTGTTTCATTTGACCGTAGTTATTGACAATCTGTGTGTTTGTCCCTTCGTGGGCTTTTTTTGGTTATTAAGAGTGTTGCCGTTCAACAAAAAGAAAAAAAATGGTTTTGACTCCTTTTCAAAAATCCTTAGAACCTCGAGATGTGGTTAAGATCTTCTTTTCAAGTTGCTTATCAAACGCATCCTCACTAAATTAAATTAACCTTTTGTTTTATAATTGAACAATAATTATTTTGTGTTGTCAATTAAAAAATCTGCACTAACCTCTATTGACAAATACATCAAATTTATAATACGAATTAATCTTTGGGTCACACTAAAGCGAGTGAGTACTTGATCATAAACTAAAAGGGTATGGATTTAGACACCCTACCCTAAGGATCAATACACCCTACTCTACATCATTTAATTCAGTCAAAGCATAAAAGTTTGCATTAACATTTAATTTCTCTCTCTCTCTCTCTCTCTCTCTCTCTCTTATATAGTTCTTATATTTCTTTTTTTTATTAATAAATATTAATAATAATTTATGTATATTAATTATTATCTTAACATAATAAAAATAAAATAAAATTTATATAAATAAATTAAAATGACAGATATCTTTTTTTTTTGTAAGAACATATCTTTATAACCTTACACATTTCAGTGTATGTATATAGTTATATGGTTTGCAGAATATAATATAATATATTATTTAAAAACTAAAATAATAACTCATACTTTTTATTTTATTAATATTTTGATAGAATATATCATCAATCATTCTATAATTTTAAAAATTCAAAAAATTATTATCATATTTTTCATTTTTAAAAATTATAAAAAAATAGGAAGACAAGTGTTATTGATATTAAGAAGTAAGAAACATATAAATATATATGAACAAATGGTATTCATATTATTTTTTATAGATATATTTTTCTTTAAAAAAAATATTACTTTTATTTTAATGTTAATACAAAAAGAATACAAATGATAATAATTTTTTTTAACATAATATTCGTACAATTTTATAAAATTATTAATAAAAAGTTACATGAAATAAATTTTTTATAAAAAAGTTATATAAAATAAAAAATAATAAGAATAAAAAATATAAGTAAAATATAAAATCATTTAATGATGATGTAATGATTACATTATAATTAATTAATGAAAGTCATTAAAAAGCCTACACTAGGGTAGGGTGATATAGAGTGGGGTGTCTCTCTCAACACCCAAACTAAAATAAATTATAGCCTATATTTTAAAATCTAAACTACTGGACTTCTAATAAATCTTTAATTAAATAAATTATCTAAAAATTTAAGAATTTTAAATGTTTATTTCAACACTTCAATATAAATGTACTAGTTAATAACCCGTATATAATACGGGCATTTGAAACATGTTATTTTAATTTTTAATAAGAATAGACATTTTACATGACAATTGTCATTACCATTTAAATAATTATGTAAATTATATGTTATACGACAATTGCCATTATAATTGTTTATTACAATAGATATTTTAGTGATCTAATAGCTTTTAAAATTTTAAAAATTGAAAGTTTATTATTATTTTGTCAAAAGATTTGAATTTCGTGAATAATTTTAAAACTGGAGGGATTCAAAAATAAAATATGTGTAGTGTTTTGATTTGTAGGATTTTAAATAAAATAAAATATAATTATTTATAAATAATCTACAAAAATAGTTAGATTAAAAAGATGGAATCTTTAAATTTCAAGAATATTAGCAATTGAGTTTTAAATAAAATAATATTTCATTACTTATAAATAATATATAAAAATAATTAGATTAAAAAGATGAAATCTTTAAGTTTCAAGAATATGAGGAATAGAATTGTAATAAAATCTAAACAAATTAATTTATATCTACTTTTATAACTGGAGGGTTTCAAAAAAAAATATGTAGTGTTTTTTATTTGTAGAATTTTAAATAAAAAATTAATTACTTATAAATAAACGATAAA
This sequence comes from Centaurea solstitialis, assembly GCA_030169165.1. Classification (NCBI taxonomy): domain Eukaryota; kingdom Viridiplantae; phylum Streptophyta; class Magnoliopsida; order Asterales; family Asteraceae; genus Centaurea; species Centaurea solstitialis. The sequence continues at coordinate 41,484,361 of CM058043.1, forward strand.
AATAGTTAGATTAAAAAGATATAATCTTTAAATTTCAAGAATATCAACAATGGAATTTTAAATAAAATAAACTTTAATTATTTATAAATAATCTATAAAAATACTTAGGTTAAAAAGATAAAATCTTTAAATTTCAAGAATATCAAGAATAGAATTGTAATATAATCTAAACAAATTAATTTATATCTAATTTTAATAATGTAGTTAAATTAAAAAAATATTCAATATTAAACTCATTTTGAAGGTATTGTCGAGATGATTATAATGGTATAATTTATTAAAAAAGAAAAAACAAAAATTTTAATACATTTTAATATCTTAAAATGATAAGGATGTAAAGTGAAAGATAAGAAACTAATGAATAAAAAGTAATTTAATCAAATAATTCTAAGGATAAAAAATGTAAATTATAAAGATAATTATGGTATTAAAATAATAAGAATAATTGATGACATCATCATTTAATAATTCTTTTTTAATTGGCCAATCAAATGACTCAATTTCATAATCATGATATCAGCAAAAACCTTTCTTTAATATATATATATATATATAGATATAGATTTTGTAAGGTTTTCTTACCGGGTGTACAATTCAAATTAGTAATACGTATGCAACCACCTTTTAATATTTTATAATTTATATCTTACTGGTTTTTTCTAATATATATATATATATATATATTCCTTTTCTTTTTTTAGATTTTTTTACTCTAGTATCGTGCAAATCTTTCTCTCTACATTATGTATAAAGTTTTATCGCCAATAATGTATGGCTCAATTGGCAATAGATGGGTGGTAACTGGTAAGTCTGCAACAAATTTATAAATTTTTAATCGAGAATGGTTAAAAAGAAATTATAAGCATTTTTTCTTTTCAAGCATGAATTTTTATAATGCTTGTTTATTTTTTTAATTTTTGGTAAATGTTGCAGAAACAAAAGACCGAAGCTAACACTGAATATACTCTTCCAAGCTTTTCTTTGTGCAGTTTTTGGGTAAGTTGTAAGTGGTGCTTAATTATGTTCAGAGTTTAATTTAATTTATTCTAGGTATGTATGTAAGAATATACGTGTAACAAGAAAATTTATATTTGATCACAACTATTTAATTTATTATATAAGACAGATAAGTTTTAACCAAAATCATATATATTTATGGTGAATTCTATCCTCACCCCCTAAGGCCACTGTGTGTCGGGTAACGCCATCGGGTAAGGCCAAGCCGACGGGTAAGTTGGGAAACACCACCGTGGGGTTGAGCGGGTAGCTCCCCTACGGTTTGGTGAAGCCGATGCCATCCCACCCACCCTACCCCACCCCACCCCCTCTTTCTCTCTCTTCTTTCTCTCTATCTCTCTCTTCTTTCTCTCTCTTCTTTCTCTCTCTTATTTATTTATTTATTTAATTATTGATGGAATGGGTTGTAGTGGGTTGACAGTGTATGGATTGGGTAGTTTTGGGTAAAATAGTGCGAAGCTGATGTGACGCTGATGTGGCAGTTGAAACCATTGGGTAATAGTGGGTCGACAGTGGATGGCCTAAAAGGTCATCCTTAACCATACCCCTCATACCCCTCATTTCTGCTGCCACATCAGCTGCCACATCAGCTTTACCACTACCCTACCAATTCCATACATTTCATCCTTAACCATACCACTCATACCCCTCATTTTATTTTTTTTATTTCTAAAATATATTAAAATAATTTACTTAAAATTCAAATTATCATTCAAATTTAAATTACATTTTATTAAAACTAAAAAATACAATAAAACTAAGTATTGTGCAAAGAGTCCCACACGTGTTGAGATAAATCTTGGCGAAGGTTGGCGTGCCTCTCTCGGTTTTTCACTAGGTTGACGTTTCTTGCCCGGTCTGCTTCGGAGATATTTGTTTCAATATCTTCCGGTAAAACCTCCGTAGGATCAAAAGAATAATCTGAAATGCCTTCGTCTTCACGAATCATGTTGTGTAAAATTATACACGTGTACATGATTTCTTGTAGCTTCGTTCGTGTCCATACTCACGCCGGTCTTTTTACTATGTGTCATTTACTTTGAAGCGTGTCTAATTTCCGTTCGATGTCTTTCCTAGCCGATTCTTGACGTTCCTTGAAGTGGATCCGTCTCTCGTCGTCATGTGGATACCTAAATGCTTTGACGAAAGTCGTCCACTCCGGATATATCCCGTCGGCAAGATAATACCCGTGATTGTAGTGTGTGCCATTCACTACAAACGAACTATCGGGTGCTTTATCTTCGAATAAATCGTTGAAAACCGGTGATTGATTGACAACGATTATATCGTTCGTCGCACCCGGAACCCGAAGAATGCGTGCCAGATCCATTCATCATATGATGCGACCGCTTCTAGAATTACCGTCGGTCCAGCATGATCACCTCTATGGAATTGACCCCTGCATGCGACGGGGCAATTTTTCCATACCCAATGCATACAGTCAATGCTACCAAGCATGCCGGGCAAGCCGTGGACTTGTTCATGCATTGCGTAGATTCGTTGAATATCGCTAGTAGTAGGCTTTCGTAAATATTGTCGCATATATAGGTAAATAATACCTTTGCAAAAATTCTCAAGGCAATCCCTTGACGTCGTTTCGCTCATCCTCAAGTACTCGTCGGAAGCATCCACAGCAGACCCGTACGCCAATTGTCGAATAGCGGACGTACACTTTTGAAGCGCGGAAAACCCTTTCACGCTTCTTGCATCCCAATGTTGCTTGAAATATTCGACCTCTCTTTCTAGATCGTTAACTATCCTTAAGAATAGTCGTCGAGTCATACGAAACCGCCGCTTAAAGTCTTCGTCGTTGTACACCGGGTTATTAGAAAAGTAGTCGGCGATAAGTTTATCGTCTCCCTCTTCCCGACCTCTTTCTTTATTCGGCCCTCTCGATCTTTTTATTTGACGGACCTTCTCCATTGTTTTTCAATACCCAGTAGTCACAAGTTTACCGACCAACTCGGCAGCTTGAAGGTTGGCAAGAAGAACTTGATCTATCATGAGATCAAAATCATCATCGGAATCCGACATTTTTTTGTGTGGATAGGAGATAAGAAGATTAAGAGAAGAAAATGAATTAGAAGAGAATAGGAGGAGATGTGGAGTTGTTGGTTGTGAAGAAAATAGGTATGTATATATATAGAGATAAAAGGAAAATTTAAAAGAAAATTTAAAATATTTAAAAAAAACTAGCAGTTAAGAGCCGTTGGCGGGGGGGGGGGGGGGGGGGGGGGGGGGGTTCACGCCTTTTTTTCGCCGGTGTGTGGGTACCGACCCTCACCGCTGCCGATTCTCTACGGCCATCATTGGCGGTGTTACCGTCGGCAACCGGTCGGTACCGAAGCGATGCCGACCGGCTAATGATGGCCTAATAAGAGGGTGGGAGTTGGTGGTGTGAGTATAGATGTGGGACCCAGAGGTGGGATCCAATATTTTTATGTGAGTGAGAGGGGTGGGAGTAGCAATCCCCATATTTATATATAGAGAGAGAGAGAGAGATTAGCTAGGTTCAAACGAGAACAGTAACATACAAACCAACAAAATCATACACGATTTTGTGAAAAAGGCCACAAGGGCGACTTTGGTCGCGACTTAAGTTACACGCAAAGTCGTTTGAAAATCATGTATGATCTTGTACATGAATCATATATGATTTTTTTAGTTCGCGTATTCTTTTGAATACATGAAATTTATAATGTAACTATTGTTCTATTATGTTTATTCTTTTTTCCTTCTAAATTATATAATGAATTTCCAAGTTGAAATGATGCAGGGGTCCAATGGCACAAATTTTATATGTTGAAAGCATCGTTCTAACCTCAGCAACATATGCTTCAGCTTTTACCAATCTCGTTCCTCCCTTCACCTTCATCATAGCTGCTTTCTTCGGGTAAAACTTTAATTTTCATTTCACTTGAATATATATCCTTCTATAATTCCCTTTTTAATTAACTGATTTCTTATGTAAAAAAAATAAAATAATCATCAATTATATTGTTACTATGTCATTTTACAACCGAGTAATTTAATTTTCTGAAATCAATTATTATACATTTTTTTTACAAATCATGTTTAGCTCAGTTGGTCTTTCTAAGGGCGATAACATCATCGTAGGGGGACTATAGATGGTATCCCAGTCTACCCAGGTTCGAATCCAAGGGAGTCAATTTGATGGTATAAGAAGTACTCAGTCCTTGGGCTGGTCCAGTCATAGATGGAGCCAACCCCCCCCCCCCCCCCCCCCCCTCCCAGCCCAGTCAAAGACATTGTTTGGGCTCTAGGTTCAGCGTAATCTGGGTCGGGACAGCGGCGAATTGATGCCACTATGTCTTCCAAGAAAAACCAAAATATTATACTTTTTTGTTTAATTTTTATACATCAAATTAAATTGAAGTTTGCATCAATTATGATCTTAATAACTTCCAAGACAAAATCTTGATAGTTGTTACACATCAAGTCTAAGGTAGCAAACTGATCTAAATTCTTCTAAATCAAACTAAAATTTATTATGAATTATGTTATCAGAACCCTATATACCTCTATTAAATTTCTTACGTAAACGCTTGGACTAGACACAACGATAATAAATTCCTTAGGAGATGAATGAGTCTAAAGTCAACAAATTCTTTTATAGTTTTAAGTTGATTTGTATTGTTGGGTATGTTTATGACTTTAAGCTTCAATTATGGCAATATATATATTATTTTTGTTGGCACATCATCATCATCATCACTAGTCATCGAATTCGTTGACAAATCATTTATTTCACCAAATGAGACTAATATCAAAGCTTGTATAGTACAATGGTAAGGTAATATTCTGAAAGGATCAGTGTATGGTATCTCTGACTAGCCGGTAGAGAGCATGTGCTGCCAAATGGGTCTACCACATAGTGGTACCCTTAATTAGTCGGGTGCCCTTGGATCCTGGATACCCCGAGAACGTATGTGTGCTAGTTTGTTGTTCAAAAAAAAAAAAACAAATGAGATTGATATTATATATATATATATATATAGGGGTGGGTTCAAATGTGAACCACTTTTTGGTTGTGAACGTGAGGACAGCCGAGGAGCGCGACACATGGCGGATGACTAGGCATCACATCAGGTCCGCGGCGGATGACTAGGCACCATTGATGGGAGAGCATTGAATTAAAGGGGGGGGGGACCACACTCAAAGCCGCATTTGTTGACTAGTCTCCGCCACGTGTCGCGCTCTCGGTTGTCCTCACGTTCGCAACAGTGGTTCACATTTGAACTTTCCTCTATATACATATATTGAAGGTATATATTGTTCTCTTTTAAAATGAGATTGATAAATGAAAATTCCATGCAATTTTATAAAGAGGTCATTCATGTATTTTTACGTTTTTCTAGTAACTTCTTTTATCAATGATATCAATTATTAATAACACTCGCTTAACATTAACTACATGAAGTAGAAATTTGTGACAAATCGGTGAATGTTTGTAGCCTTCCAAAACAACCATTTGTTGGGTCAATTGCTAAGTGAGTGGATAATTGATATAAATAATATAATAATGATCACAAATATTGTTATTGAGTTAATAATAAAATATGTTTCTAATCGATTAAAAACAAAATTTAAACATGAAGTGATCAATAGGCAATTGATAAGAAATATCCCGACTGAGTAACTAAAAAGATACCAAATCAAGCATCACGGATGAACAAGAAAATCATATGGGTTCGAGGGGTGTACGGACTGGACCACTCAAACAATGGAAGTGAGAGTATGGAAATAAACACAAATCCCTTTCAATAATTGGCTCCTGACTATGGCTCCAAAAAACGTCTCATATGATCGGTCCATTCACCCTTAGATTGGCCGGTACCAAGCCAAATCCAATTGACATTTGGGGGTACTAATAGTGATGACATCATGACAGTTTATAGCCGGCATGGAGACGTCACAACATTGCCATGCATTAAAGCAGGATGCATAATCAAATCAATTTAAAAAAATGTCAACTCAAAGTAAAAAGGATACTCTTAGAAAATATGTGATTTTTACTTACATTATATATATATAAATATATTTTTTACTTACATTATATTAAAATATAATTCAAGAAAATGCCCAAATTTGTAAAAGGTTTAATGCCAAAACGAATTCCAACCACGATTCAATTCAATGTCAACTCTCAAGTATCCAATAATGAATATATCAAAAACAAAATTCTAATACCCAAATAAGAATCATGATCAAAGTCATATGGCATATTTGAAACCAACAATATTAATTAGAGGAGTTATAGAACATACAACGTCGTAATTATATGATTTCTTAAATTAAAAAAGGTGTCGTTATAAATATGAATAAGTGATAGATGCCTAAATGGTGAATGAGATAAGATATTATCTTTTATTATATACCAATGACTAACAACAGTAGCAAGAATCTTATATTTGTATCTTAGACGGTTATCAATCAATTGTTACGTGTTCTGAATGTCCTAATGTTAAGCTGCACATTCCAAATGGAGTCTAACATATACAAGTACCTTTTATCCTATTAAAGTGCTTTCTTATCCTACGATTGGTCCTTAATAAGTTTAGACATGATTAAGATTGATTGGTATTGGATTACATATGTTATCAGTCCTTACACAGCACAAAGTACAAGAAACTAAGAAAGTAATGCTACTTAATCTCCGATACTTGACTTTATAGCAACTCATTTTTATCTTGTTTATCATACTTAGAGGTCAATTGAAGTGTGCAGAGATTTAAGTATGTTTCTTAGGGTAAATTCATTATGAATTCACCCTGTTTGGGAAACGATTGATTTTATATGAATTTTCCAAAAAGAGTGTGTAAATTATGTTTTGTACAAGACTAACTTTGGAAAGTTCATTGATTTAAGCCTTGTAGAGTTAAGATTTGATCATTTGCTACAAAGTTGTAGAACCCATTCGTAGGTATGCCAATGGTTGAAAGGAGACTCGAGAAAAGATAGAATAAGACCCTTACCCCCCTCCCCCCAATTGTGAAGAATTTCATTTCCCTTTTTCTCATAAATCTACCATGAATTTTACTCCCACTTTATGCTTCTTTCCTATAAGCTAGTCGATTTAAATAACCTATAACTATTGTGTCTTCTCTACAAAACTCAAAACAACTACTTGTGTATGCTTGCTACTATAACTATAAATGAATCAACTATATAGTTTCCCATACCACAAATAAATGTTTGTAACTTAATTTTCAACTTCTTTAATTAATAATAACATATAAATAACATCTAATAAAGGTTTAGCTTAGTAGCCTAAACCTTATGAATCGTAACATGTTACACACCTAACTTTGGCATCAACCATAAATTTAGTGTACATATCTTAGCTTGTCTTATACAAATGGCATTTCTTCAATATTTAGTCACCAATATTTCAAGTTCTTATATCTTTCACCAATAAACCAAATATTAGTACCTAGGGGTGTAAACGAGCCGAGCCGAGCTCGAGCTCGATTAGGCTCGAGCTCGGCTCGTTTAAGTGTATAAAGCTCGAGCTCGAGCTCGGCTCGTTTCGAGCCTTATGTGTCAAGCTCGAGCTCGGCTCGTTTCGAGCCTTATGTGTCAAGCTCGAGCTCGTCAAGAATTAAGCAAGCTCGGACTCGGCTCGAGCTCGGCTCGTTTACCTATAAATCAATATTTATTATGTATTTTTTTATTTTTTAATATTTTTATTATTTATTATTTAATTACTTAATAGTTATTTTTTAATATATATTTATATAATATATATATATATATATATATATATATATAACACTACACCGACTATTGAGCCAGAAATTCAACATGAAAATGTTGAACCTGATTAGAGGAGAGTTATTTTGTTAACCCATGAATTTGTGTTAACCGTGTTAACCAAAAATGGACCAATAGGATTTCTTTATTTTTCCTATTTTTTTGCATATGTGGGCCAGCCTCCTTTATTTTAGGATTTAATTAACTTCCCTCTAATTTAGGAAACCAATCTTAACCATTGATTGAAATGATCAACCGTTGTTATATGGTTAACACGGTTAACACAAATTAATGGGTTAACAAAATAACTTAACCCTGCTATATATATATATATATATATATTAGTTGAGGCTCGTTTAGGCTCGCGAGCTTAATTGTAAAAGCTCGAGCTCGAGCTCGGCTCGGGCTCGTTTAACTCGAGCTCGAGTCGAGCTTTTAACGAGTCGATCCCGAGTAGCTCACGAACAGCTCGGCTCACTTACACCCTACTACCACTAACAATTATAGTATGAATTCCTAAAATCAACGTACCCTTCAAATTTATAATCATACATTGTTTACCTTCTCTTTAATCATTTAGAATCTTTTGAAATAGCATCACCTTCCTAGTTGCATGAGGAGATTTGAATCAAATTTAGGGTTAGGCGAAGAGAGGATTTCATTGTTATAGAGACAGAGACAGAGAGAGTTTGTGTGTTTGTGTGTAGATTTTCTATGAGATTTCTTGGCTGAAAATAATAAGGGTACAATCACTTGGCAAAATTCAACATGAGTCCTTACATTTTGTCCAACATTGACTTCTCATCAATGGCCTAATTCAACCTTAGTCCCGTTGGCTGTTGGGCCCAAATTAATCAAACAATATAAACAATACTGAGGAATGATGGAGAAATCAAGTGAAGTGAAGAAAAGATGATGTTGCTTGTATTATATATTAGAGAACTCTCAAGAGGCTATACGAACACACACACTAACTCACACTAATTGACTCTCATGAGGCCAACTCCAACCGGCCGGTAAAATCATCAAATTTGCCGGCCATGTCCCTCCAACCGTACGCCAACACCATTTAATTTTGCCGGTCATCAAATGCTTGGGGAGAGAAGACACCATTTTTGGTGTGTACTATTCACCACACTAAAGTGGTGGGCCACCACTAGTTTTGACTATATTCTTCTTTAAATGTTATTTTCTTTATTGTTTTCAATTTTATTAAATAGATTTGCGTTATGTTTGGCAAACTAGCTGATAAGTTAACTTATGACTGATAAGGTAGTTTATGACTGATAAGGTAGCTGATGACTAATAAGGTAGCTGATGAATAAGTTACGTTTGGCAAAAACTAGCTGATAAGGTAGCTTATGACTGTAAAATGACAAAAAAAAAACATGTTTAAAAGATGATAATATAAAAAGTAGATGGGTATATTTGGAATAAAAAAATAAAAAGTTCCATAAGTCACTTAAACGCTAATAGGAGTAGTTTTTCAAAAAGCTAGCTTATAAGTCAGCTTATAAGTTAACTTATGGTCCATCCAAACATGTACCTAACTTATAAGTTAACTTATAAGCTACCTTATTTTTACCAAACAATGCCTTGGTGTTTTTGTTGAAGTATGGTTGGAGATGAAAAAAGTTTGATGTAAAGGGACCCACCAGTTTTGGTGTTTTTAGTGTGATTTTTTTGGTGTTATGGTTGGAGTTGGCTTGAGAATGCTTCACACCTTTCCAAAACCCTGGACTCCTATATATATAGAGAGAGAAAAAAGTTCAAATGCGAACCACTTTTTGGTTGTAAACGTCAGGACAGCCCAGAGCGCACCACGTGACACTCTGAAATTTTCTCGGACTAAGCTTATGCATATTGCATAACGCTATCAGTCAGACTGAATAAAGCGTTATGTAGTATGCATAAGGCTTAGTCGCACTCTGACGCGGACGGGTTACCCGCGGCTCAAGGCTTATTCAGTCTGCATAACGCTTTATTCAGTATGAATAACACTAACCCGCAGGTTTATGCAGACTGAATAAGCCTTGACCCGCGGATGTCAGATTGGCACGTGCCTGGACTGTCCTCACGTTCACAACCCGCAGGTTTATGCAGACTGAATAAGCCTTGACCCGCGGATGTCAGATTGGCACGTGCTTGGACTGTCCTCACGTTCACAACCAAAAAGTGGTTCACATTTGAACCCACCCCTATATATATATATATATATATATATATATACACGGACCATTTACATCAAGCCTCAAACCCAAACCCATACAACAAGCTACAACTTCTAGTTAATTACAAATTAATCTCTCAAAACTTTCTATATAAAACTTTCATATCATTAGGACAATTTGGTCCTAACATGTAATTTTTTCTTGACATTAATCTACTCCTAATTTGAAAATTTCTTTAATTTAGTACATATTTTCCCTCTTCCATAAACCTTTGGCTTACATTTTCTTTTCAAATACAAAAAACTATTTTAAGTACGAATACAAGTGCATCATGCTAGTTTGAACATGTGTGCTTAAAGCTTGTAACTTGTACTTTGCAATCATAGTTACTTCAAATGGCTTAAAGTACTACTTGATAAGCATAAGGTACAACCCATTTTAACATGGTACAAATAAGTAATGCATCCAACTTCCATGTTAATCAATATATCAATATTAGTCGGTAAGGCTATCAGTAGCGGAGCTCACTGAGCCTCCAAGCCCATTTTGCCACAACAACGTCACATCAGCTTTACCATAAAACCACTATAAGCCCACAAGCCCACTATGTCAATTACCACAACCCACCAAACCAAATAACAAATACATATATATTTCAATTAAAAAAGAAAAAGAGGAGAATGTGTGAGGGAAGAGAGTAGCTTGGATGGTTTGTTGAAACCGGTCCATAGCCTGCCAAAGAAGCCCGCCAATGTTGTACCGCATCCCGTTGGAACCCGCCCAAACCGTCGCTGCAAACCACCGAGCCCAAGTCGGGCGCTACGGATAGCCTAAATAAGAAAGTTCGTTGTTGTATACTATATATCCAAATAAAAGTTATTTATCAATTTCATGCTTACGCTTTCTAAATTAATAACATTCTTCGGTCAAAAAGCAACGTTTATAAGAAAAAATACAACACAATTTTAAGAATATGTAATATTTTAAATTACAATTTCACCTAAAATACTTGAGATATAAATTTTTTTCATCTTATGATAAAAGGTAATTAAAATGAGATAATATATAGATACTCATTTTTGGAAAATGATTTCTTAGATTGAAACAAATTGTTTTTTTTATTATGTTCATCTAGGCTACATTATTGACAATTTTGTAATTACATTTCGATCATTTGAGATTAAACTTGGCCATAAAATACTAACGTCTAGATTCAAACCTAGGTTGTTAGTATACCACCATCCTTGTAATTCTAAAACTTGTATTTTGAGACATGTAAAGTACAATATTACTTTTGTTCAATTTATCAAATTAACTAACATAAACTACAATTGATAAATTTTGGACCAATAAATAAGCATGGAGAAGGTGGAAATAGGTACAATGGGAGGCAAGGCAAAGGTAATTGGAACTCTTGTGGGGCTGGCAGGAGCAATGGTTCTTACTTTTTACAAAGGCCACCAACTCAACATTTGGTCAACTCATTTTGACCTTTTAAATGGTGGTCAACATATGGATGGACACGTGGCAGCAACCCATAAAACTTCTCCCCATCATATCATTGGCTCTCTATTTGCACTGGCTTCTTCCCTTTCTGCAGCCCTTTATTTAACACTTCAGGTATTATTAGGTTAAGAAATATCTGATATATATTATGAACATATATTGACTTTTATATTTCGATAACGTAGAGATTATAATAAACAGGGTAAAATGTGTGCGGTTTATCCATGCCATTATTCATGCACGTTTCTAGTAACTATAATCGGTTTCGTTCAATCGTCTGTTTTTGCTCTTTGTACCGAAAGATCTTGGAGTCAGTGGAAGTTCGGTTGGAACATCCGTCTTCTTGCATGTCTTTTTGCGGTAATTTGATTATTTTTGAGTTGTTTGGTCAATTTAATTAACGTGGAATACATCAAAGTTCATTTGTATGTGTGACAGGGAATAGCTTCATCACTATCGGTTATATTCATCACGGCATCTATACATTTGCAAGGCCCACTGTTTGTGTCAAATTTTAATCCCTTGATGCTTATATTTGTGGCAATAGTTGGCTATCTTGTCCTTGGCGAAAATTTGCATGTGGGAAGGTAACAAATTGCCGATATATTAGTTATTCACACATTACGATAAAATTGGGTTTATAGGATGTCAAAAGTGTCAAAATGTCTTTATAGACTGTTTTATGACTTAAGTTTATAGAATCAAATACACGTTCGTCCAATGTAAAAGTCTTACAATAAGTTAATATAGTCATTTTTAGATTGTAACAAGTTTTGTGCACAATTTTGAAATAGAATTGCTTCCTATTCATTTTAACATAGTATTATTTCAAAAAAGTGTCATAAAAGATGTGTTTGTAGAATATTCATAAAAATTTGTCCAAATTTAAAAAGTTAATTGAACATTTTTAAAATAAAGTGTCATAAAAACTTATTAAGAAGCCCAAAAACGTCATATAAGCTAGCTTTTTTATAATGTTTTTTTCAAAACGACGCACAAAAGTGTTTGGTCCTATAACTTAAGTCTTATAAAACTATCTATTTGGACATTTTTACATACGACGAAGATGCGTTTGGTCCTATAAACCTAGGTCTTATAGAAAAACTAGTCTATTATGACACTTAGACAATTTTGACATCTTATATACTTAATTTTGTTTTAGTAAAATTTATACACTACAATTAATTGCTAATGTCGTTTTGTATGGTTAGATTGTAAGAAATCAATATATAACATAATATCGTTTGCAGTATATTAGGAGCAGTGATCATTGTAGCAGGGTTATACGTGACGATATGGGGTAAAAGCAATATTAATCGGTTGTCTAAGCAAATTCCTTCGACGGGCTCAAAAGATGTGAACGATGATGCCTTAAGCATCAACGACACCACCACCACTCTTGATACTACGGAAGTGGCTCATACCTCGTTTTCAACTAATAGTGAAGACAACCAGTTGCACATATTATCTACAAGGGTCGAACAGTAGGATCAAGAAGTTATGGAAGAATAAATTGTAGAAGTATAAAAGAAATTTGCATGTATGCTTTGCTTAAATGATCTAAAAGATGTTGAAAGATTTTGGTTTCTATTTGCTAATAACCTATGTTACGTGTTGTTGGAGATCAATAAAAGTTATTGTTGATGAATATAGACTACTTAAATCGATTGTTCGCTAGAGTATAAATAGGTTTCTGTCCCATGTATAAGTTCAAGCCCTATTACTTACTCAAAAGCCCCAAAATACATTTTTATATAAAACATTCATTAATTGAGGACTAAACTTATCTATAAAAATTAATAAAATTAGTTCATGAAATTATTTAATATGATGAAATCATATTAATAAATTTTATTTTGATGAAATTTTTTCATATTTTAGTGTTTTTATGTAAAAATGAAGTTTTTCATGTATTTTTTCTTATTTTCATGAAACGTTCATTTTTTACATAAAGACATAAATATATGGCACAATTTTCATATGTGAATCGATTAATTAGTTCATATGTGAATCACAAATGTTCATATGAGAATTAGTTAAAAATGGTTAATATATGAATTACACAAGTTTATATATGAATACATATTTCATATATAAATTAGTTAAAATAATTAATTTGTAAATTACACAGGTTCATATATGAAAATATACTTCATATATGAATCAACTAAAAATAGTTAATATGTAAATTACACGGTACCCGTTTTCTACCTATTTGTAAAAGTTACGAAACCACCCCTCTATTTTTGCCTTAGTCGCATATTTGACTAGTCAAAGCTGCAATTTTTGACCAATCGGAGTCGTAATATCTATACTATCTATTAAAAGAGGGTTTTCACTGACATCATCAATACTTAAATTGAGCCATTTGATTGGCTAATTAAAAAAATACATAATTTGATCATGTTATCATCTACTTCTTATTTTTTTTCTTTCTTGATACCGTATTAATATTGTATAAATATCATATTTAAAACTAACAAATATGAAAAAGGGTTAAGTACATGGGAGTGTATCGAACTTGTCACGTTTTATCATTGTATGTACGTAACTTTAAAACTTACCGATTAATGTATCGAACTTACTAAAATTGGCATTGTATGTATTTCATGACAAGTTGGATACACTTTCGTGACAAGTTGGATACATTAAATGGTAGGTTTTTGATAAAGTTGGATACATACAATGACAATTTTTGCAAGTTTTGGTACATTAATCGGTAAGTTTTAAAGTTGAGTACATACAATGATAAAACGTGACAAGTTCGATACACTCCCATGTACTTAACCCTATGAAAAAATTATCTTCCAAAATTGTTACAACCCAATTCCAATATAGGTGATATCAACATCCTAGTGATCTAATGCAGTAAATTAATTATAAATATCAAATGGCATTTAAGCCCAGTACAATAATCCAACAATGACAGAATCTACCCTTAACAGCTAAGATAATCTAATGATCAATAAGGAAGAAACTAATGTTAGGATAGGTCGCCCATCTAACCGCGCACCTTCTCCCTACTCTTTCCTGAACCAAAGTCATACGCTTTTCCTGAAAATGTTTAAAAGTTTTGAAAGCGACGGTTAGACCATAAGGTCTAGTGAATTCCCTCGAAAACAGTTTTAACACAAAAGTGGCCCACTGGCCTAAGTATAAAACATTAAAAAAATGACGGTAGAGCATCGTGGACAAAGAAACCATCACCTCGTGACGTTAGATCGAGGTCCCTACAGGCTCCCCGAATCCTAGGCCCATCCGGCAACCAGTAAATACGATTCAGTGGCAGACCACAAAACAGATTCATGCACCCACTACCCTCAAAACTGCCAAGGAACACACATCGTCCCTTGGTACCCAATGTCCACTTTGCTTCCCACCACAATCAATTAACAAATAGGCATTTCATTATAAGCGTGCTCATAAAATGCAGATAATCAACAGTTCATCAAATAACAGATTTCAACAAAACATTTTTAGTTCGAAAAAGGTTGGCAAGGAAACTCACATGAGCCTAGTCAAGCACTTAACTTCCTACCCCATCTATCGAAACATGTTGATCCAGCTCTCCTAAGACCTGATGAAATGATAATGATCCTGATTCTTTACTTAGTGAATAGGTTTTTACTTCTGTTATAGCTTGAGGAATTATCACTGAGTCTGTTCAGTGTTATTCCATGTTACTTATGCTGTAACTTATTTTTATAGTAATCAGGATCAGGATCAGGAGACGAACGAGTCTGTTCTGCAGTCTACTGATCCTATCCACTGAAGCGAAGACCCCCTGAAGACATTCAAGTCATACTCAAAGAACCATCAGCGACGTCGAAGAATTAGCTGATGACAGGAACAGCATGCTCGTGATCTGAAGACGGAACTCAGTGATAGCAGGCTGCTCAATATCGTATGACATCCTGAAGATTCATTAGGATACAAGTGACCCTGAACAGCACCAGATTCAGGACTCTAGTCACTAATCAGTATCCTGATCCTGAAGGATTAGTGTAATGTCTTAGTCTAATGCACAAAAGGATTATCCGCCTTTACTGACACAAAAGTACATAAGGACAGTCACTTTACTGTTCCCTCCGTACTTATCAGACCTCAAGGCAATTTGTTACACACTTCCTCTTTTGCACACCATGCAAAGAGTATTTGTTTATAGTAAATACTACAAAGGACCACTTACATTGTGACACGTACACAAAAGTGAGTCTACATGCATTTAGTGCATTGGGTATAAATAGGACTTGAAGAGATGTTCTCCACACTTCTTCTTCATCCTAAAAACTACCCTAATCCTTTCTTTCTTTATTCCCTCTATCTTCTTTTCTTAACTCTTCTCACTCTAGTGCATAGTGAAAGAACTTAGATTGTTTAGTTTAGACTCATTGTCTTCTCTATTTCCGCAACAATCTGTAAATTCATATTGTTAATACAACAAGAATTTAAAAGTGACATTTTGTGTGATTATATTCAACCCGCCCCTTCTATAATCCCAAACACTATCCTTGCTTGAAGGTCACCTCTTTGGGACCAACAAGTGGTATCAGAGCAGATACAAGCTCTCATTTTCTTCTCTTAGAAAAATCTTGTGATCCTCTCTTCTTTTATTCATGGCTCTTCAAGCTAAGGATAACTACTTTGATACCGGCTCTTCTGGAAAACCACCTAGGTTTAACAAAGATAACTTCTCTCTTTGGAAAACCAGGATGGAACTCTTTCTCTCTGGTTCTGATCCCCAGATTCCTTACTTTCTGGAACATGGACCACATGTGCCCACACAAACCGTTCATGCCATTCCTGCTGCAGGCAACCAACCAGCTGTACCTGAAAGGGAACTGGTAAAGCCTGTGACTGACTGGAATGATGAAGACAGACGCCTGGTCAACATTGACACCAAGGCTAGGTCTCTCATCGCCATGTCACTCCCTGATGATGTATTCCACTCTGTCTGTCACCTTCGCTCTGCCAAAGAGATTTGGAACAGCCTCTGTGTTCAATATGAAGGTACTGTTGTTCTCATGGAATCAAGAAAGATTGAAAGCTTCATTCATCAGAAGGATGAAACTCTCTCCCAGCTACATCAGAGATTCAACTGTCTTCTGATTGATCTGAAGACTATCGGTACTACCTACTCTAACTCTGAGGTGGTTACCAAGTTCATGGAAGCTCTTCCTGAACATTGGGAAATCTACACCTCCTGCTTAACTATGTCAAAGGACATAAAGACACTCACACTGAGTGAGTTGTACGGTATTCTTCTTAACCGTGAACAACAGAAGAAACTGAAAAAGAATCTCATAAGAGATTCTAAAGATACCAAAAGTAACTCTGTTGCATTGGTCTCTGATTTAGTTCCCACTGTTGCTACTCCTTCTTCAGTAACTATTACTGAATTAGAATCTTCTGACTCTGACATATCAGAAGATCCTGAATTCAATGAATCTCTTGCTTTATTAACTAGATCCTTTAAGAAGTTTGCCAAAAAGGGAAACTTCCATAAAAAGAAACATCTTGCTATTACTGACAAGCCTAAATCAGACCCTATTGATAAGGCTACTGCTATCTGCTACAACTGTCAGGGCAAAGGACACTTTGCTAATGATTGCAGGTACCGAAAAGGTCAGTTTGCTCCCTCCTCTGCCAAATCTTCTTCTAAGAACCCCAAATACCAGCGCCTGAAAGAAAAATACAAAAAGCTGAAAACTCAGCGCAAGGGTAAAGGTCTTATCGCAGAAGACTGCAATTGGGATGATGTCTCCTCTGATGACTCATCTGATGAGGAAGATACTCAAGTGGCACTGATGGCCATTATTGAGGAACCTACCTTAGCTCTCATGGCTAAGATAGAAGAGGTCCCTGAAGAAATTCCTACTCAGGCTCCTGAAGCTTCTTCTTCTACTACTCCTGAAGCTTCCACCTCTGCGACTGATTCTTCCAGTCAGGTACCTATTCCTCTTGTCCCTCTTGAAATCTTAACTCAGCTGGACCTGGTCACTCTTGATCTATACAAAACCCTGAATGGTAAAACCTCTGCTGAAAAAATGAATATTGACCTTCGTGGTCAACTCAAAGAATGCCAAGAAAAAATAAAACAACTTACCATTCTGGAAGAAAACTATAAAGATCAGGTCACTGTAAATAAAACTCTTTGTATTGAAAGAGAAATGGCTCTTGCTGCCAAAGAAAGAGCCCTGGCTGAGTTAAACGCTGAAAAAGTCACCATCAAAGGATGGAGTGACGCCTCTGAAAAGGTTGATGAAATATTAGCCTCAGGAAGAAATGTTAAAAACAAAAGGGGTCTTGGATACACTCGTGGAGGAACTAAATCTGATTGTTCCATGCTCAAATTTGGAAAATTTGTTTCTTCTATCCCTGATCCTAATGCTCCTGAAAACATCCCTTCTTCTTTTAACACACACTCTGAAGGTGCTCCTAAGAGCAAAAAGAACACAGTCAAGGAAAAATCAAAAACTGTAACACCTTCAAAGACCAAGAGTCCTAAACCCAAGAACAAAGTTCTGGGTGGTGGTCCTTCAGTCTCAGGATCAAAATCTTTTTCCCAAAATCCTGTTCCCAGACTGAAGATTGAGCTGAAGCAAAAGACTCAGGAGAAGAAACCAATTCCTCCTCTGTCCAATGCTAAAGGCATACTTGGTGCTGGTCCTGCTCATCTGAAGTTCAAAAACTTCTTGGACACCACTAAACGCTTTCAATATCGCAAATGTTATCACTGTGGATTAAATGACCATATTGCGAGTAAGTGTCCTGATGCTACCAAAGCTGAAAAATCAGCTAAGGTAAAGAAAAATCCTAAGACTGATAAGTCAGTCAAAGGAAAGAAGGTTGTCAAGACTGTCTCTTCAGTCAAGACTCCAGCCTCAAGAACTGATAAATCAGTTAAGGCTGCCACTGACTCCACCAGTCCTACTGATAATTCTGGATCCATAGTTCTATGGGTACCAAGAAAAACTTAAACTCTAAATTTTACAGGATAAGGGCATCTGGTATCTGGACAGTGGATGCTCTCGACATATGACTGGTTCTAAATCTGTCCTCTCTAACTACCGTGAAGAAAGAGGTCCTGCTGTGACCTTTGGTGGAAACGGTAAAGGCCAAACCCGAGGGTATGGCACACTGACCAACGGAGTAACTACGTTCAAGAGAGTTGCTTACGTTGAAGGACTGATGCATAATCTTCTGAGCATCAGTCAACTGTGTGATAAAAATCACAAAGTCTCCTTCTCTAAGAAGAAGTGCAAAGTCAAGAACAGAAGAAAGGAAGTTATACTCACCGGTGTGAGACATGTTGATATCTACATCATCAACATGAATACTTCCACTGACAACTTCTGCTTTGTATCTCGTGCTTCCTCTGATACTAATTGGCTTTGGCACAAGCGTCTTTCGCATCTCAACTTCAAGACGTTAAATCAACTCTGCATCAACAACCTAGTTATTGGTCTTCCTGACTTTTGCTATATAAAGTATCTCTTTGTTCAGCATGTGAGAAAGGAAAACAGACCAGGGCTAGTTTCAAGTCCAAGCAGATTTCCTCCATCAGCTCTCCTCTACAACTTCTCGACATGGATCTCTTTGGACCTGTCAACGTCCAATCCATTGCTGGAAAGAAATATACTCTGGTAATCGTTGATGAATTTTCCAGATATACTTGGGTATTCTTTCTTCGATCCAAGAGTGATGCTCCTGAAGAAATCATTTGTTCGTCAAGAAGATGGAGAGACTCAACAACCTTACTGTTCGATCAATCAGGAGTGACCACGGAACTGAATTCAAAAACAGTACCCTGGAAACCTTCTTCGATCAAAAAGGTATCTCTCAGAACTTCTCATCTGTAAGAACTCCTCAGCAAAATGGCGTTGCTGAAAGACGAAACAGAACCCTGATTGAAGCTGCACGATCTATGTTGAGTGAAGCCAACCTTGCCACTCAATTCAGGGCAGAAGCTGTTAACACAGCTTGCTATACTCAGAACAGATCCCTGATAGTAAAGCGCTTCAGAAGAACTCCTTACGAACTCTTTCGTAATAGGAAACCCTCTATCGAACATCTCCATATCTTTGGTTGTGTCTGCTACATCCTGAACAACAAAGATAACCTTGGAAAGTTCGATTCCAAGTCTGATGATGGAATCTTCCTTGGATACTCCTCTATCTCTAAAACCTACCGTGTGTTCAACAAACGAAGACAAGCCATAGAGGAAACGATTCATGTCAAGTTTGATGAATCGGGTCCTACTTTCCCTCACCCTCATGAAAACTCTGAAATAAATCAGTGGGCTGACTCTTTCTTTCAAGTCCCTGAACCTCCCATTGCTGATCCATCTCCTCAAGACCTTCCTGATGGTTTTGAAGAAGATCCTCCTATACCACCCACTGAAATATCTACTCCACCTCTGATAAATGCCACTCCAATTACCCAAATCGCACCCACTGAACCTGATCAACCTACTAACAGTGAAGATTTCTCTCAAACCACTGTTAGTGAACCTACACCTACTAATCTTCTTCCTGATCCATCATCAAATGAAGCCTCCACTTCAGGACAGGTGTATCAGCCACCTGCTCTTCGATGGACCAAGGATCATCCTATTGATCAAGTTCTTGGTAATCCCTCCTCTGGCATTAAAACTCGACGCCAATCTGGTAACGTCTGTCTTTATGTTAACTTCATATCTGAAAATGAACCTAAAGAAATAGATGATGCTTTACGTGATCCTGCCTGGGTCTCAGCCATGCAGGAAGAGCTAGTAGAGTTCATCAGAAACAATGTCTGGCTTCTCGTCCCTAGGCCTCGAAAACGTACTATCATTGGTTCCAAGTGGATTTTTCGAAATAAACTTGATGAGATTGGTACGATTATTCGAAACAAGGCTCGCCTTGTGGCTCAGGGATACAGGCAGGAAGAGGGCATTGATTACGATGAAACCTTTGCTCCTGTGGCTAGGCTCGAAGCAATTCGACTTTTCCTAGCCTTCGCAGCACATATGAACTTCAAGGTTTATCAGATGGACATTAAAAATGCCTTTCTGAATGGTAAGCTTAATGAAGAAGTCTATGTGGCTCAGCCTCCTGGCTTTGTAGATCCTAAGTTCCCTGATCACGTCTACAAGTTAAACAAGGCTCTCTATGGGTTAAAACAGGCTCCTCGTGCCTGGTATGATACCCTCTCAACCTTTCTTCTCTCTAAAGGTTTTGTTCGTGGAAAGATCGATAGCACTTTATTTCTAAAGAAATATCCTAAGCATATCCTTCTCGTCCAGATATATGTCGATGACATTATCTTTGGATCCACAAATCCCAAACTCTGCGAAAAGTTTGAGTTGCTCATGAAATCTGAATATAAAATGTCTATGATGGGTGAACTTACATTCTTTTTAGGACTTCAGATCAAGCAATCTGAAAAGGGAATCTTTATCAATCAAGGCAAATATGTGCATGAGATGCTGAAGAAATTTGATCTCACATCCTGTACACCGATGAAGACTCCAATGGCTCCTCCTCTGTCACTTGACAAGGATTCCAAAGGGAAACCTGTTGATGTGACTCTCTACAGAGGAATGATCGGCTCTCTGCTGTATCTCACAGCTAGTCACCCTGATATCATGTATTCTACATGTTTATGTGCCCGTTATCAGGCTGAACCCAAAGAATCCCATCTGACCGCTGTAAAGCGGATCTTCAGATATCTGAAGGGAACTCCTAATCTGGGTCTTTGGTACTCCAAGGACTCAGGGTTCGATCTAACAGCTTATTCTGATAGTGACTTTGCAGGATGTAAGATTGACAGGAAAAGCACCACTGGTGGATGTCACCTACTTGGTGGAAAGTTGGTGAGTTGGACTAGCAAGAAACAGAATTCTGTGTCCACATCAACTGCTGAGGCTGAATATGTTGCAGCAGGAATTTGTTGTGCTCAAGTCCTGTGGCTGAGAAATCAACTTCAGGACTATGACATACAACTTTCTAAAATTCCTATCTACTGTGACAACACTTCAGCGATAGCCATCGCCAACAATCCTGTCTTGCACTCCAAGACAAAGCACATTGAAGTGAGATATCACTTCATCAGGGATCATGTGATGAATGGTGATATTGAACTCCATTTTGTCCCTACTGAGTATCAGCTTGCTGACCTCTTTACCAAACCACTGGATGTAACGCGTTTCAATATGCTCATCAGTGAACTTGGGATGTTAAATCCTGATGATTGAAGTTTATCAGGACAAACAAGTTGTTAAATCCTATAGAATAACTATTCTCAGGACTCTTTCTTTAACAACTCCTGAACGAACTCTCATCAGAGGATGACTCTATTCAGTACTTACAAAATCTTTGTTCAACATCCGAATACTGATGATTCTCAGGTAAGTACCTCTGCTCCTGAAACCTTATCGCATTAAATGTGACAAGAAGATTTTCCCAAAACAGTACTTATCTGATAAGTACTCCAATTCCAAGAAAACAAATCTTTCATCAAAATGGAATTATCCCCTGAAAAGGTGGTTTTTATCCTTTCAAATAAAACAAACTTTTCACCTCCACTGACACGTAATGGGACGTTTCCTGTTCCTCACGACGTGTGTCAGGCGCGTAAACGCGCGTAGAACTTCCTTTTTTCATCATTACGTTTGAATTTAGCCGCCCTTTTCTCTCTCATCCATTTTCTCTCTCCTACCACGAGGTATAAAAACCTCACTCGTAATCCTTTACACTCTTTACGCTCACATAATTCTCTCTAAGAACTCAAGCAAGAAAAAGCAAGAACTATTTTCTCTCAAGAACACCAAGAACACACTCACCACTTCTCTTAACAAGATCATCGTAAGTGTTTCTTTACTCTTGTTCTTTCCACATTTTAAGTTGGCATTCTTCATCTAAACAACTTATTTTGTTAAACGTTTTTCCAAAAACCCTAAGATCACTTCGTTTGATCTTAGTTTTCCCAAAATCTTCTAAGATTTTTGTTAAACAGTCTATATGGTTTTTCTTATTTCTTTTAAGAACAATCATAAACTCTTATTTTGATATCTTTTCATCAAAATAAAAGTTCTTTTTAATACCAAAACACATTCCTTTTGTGTATTTTGGTATCTAATCCATTCCAAGTATAAAGGATTTCACCACTTTTATGAACATATTCTGGGTTCATTGAAAAGTGAAGGAAAATGCATATTTTGGATCTTTAATCATCCACATATGTTGTTTTTATGTTTAAACAGAATGGCTGCTACTACATCTACATCATTGGACGCCCAGCTCTCCTCCGAGGCAACAACTCTCATATCGGCTACTGGAAACCTTCCAATAGTCATTCCCCAGCACGACTTGCAGTTCAAACCCAACAACTTGATTGGGCAATTTGACCTCCCTGCAAACAAGGCGTACCTGAAGCCTGCCAGGGACTTCCTTCTGTCATGTCCCCTGAAGACGGCGTTCACCATCAATCCTGCGCCCAACAAACCTCTGCTCCTGCAACTGTGGTCCACTGCTACCACTGCCCAGGAAAGGAACTCAAAGGGCAAGATGCACGAGGTGATCAAGTTCCAAATCAAGGACGACATCATCTCGTTCGGCATTGGGACTCTGAGAAACGTCCTCAACTTCCCCAAGAAGCAGAAGTTTCCTCCTGCTCCTTCCTCTGACGACGTCATCGAGCTCCTGGATGCCATTGGCTACAAATGGCATGTGAAGGAAGGCCATGATCTGGTGAAGACTGCTGCCACTGTCCACAAGACGGGGCTAAACGCTACGTTCTATTATATATGGAACACGTTTGGTCTCTGTCTGACAGGGAAGACGGGGAGCACGGAGCAATTCCCCACCATCATACAGAACATGGTCTACTCTGCGATCAAAAATCGCAAGTTTGACTATGTCCGCTGTATCTGGGACGCACATGGTCAAGAGGATCAAGAACCGGACCAGGGTGACCAACGTTCCATACACCAGGTTCTTCTCTGCAGTCCTGGCGCTGCACATGGGTACCAACTACCCAACGGAGGGAAACTTCAACAACTACGCCTTAGGCGTAAAGTTTCTGGACCAGGTTTCTCCGAAATCTGATGATGTCCCTCTATCTTCTGTCCTGGTTGTCCCTGGACCACAACCAAACGAAGAAGAGCAACCCATCTCTGCTCCTAAGCAAGGTATGTCTTCTCTTTTCTCATCCAAACCCTCTTCTTCTCTTTCTATGCATGCTATGTCAGTAGCTAACCCTATACTGACTTCCCCAGCTGCAACAACTTCTTCGGCGCCTCTGAAGCGCCCTCCTCCCTCTGGCTCCTCTCCTCCACCTCAGCCCAAACGCGCCAAACATAAGGCGCAAAAGAAAAAGAAGGCACCTGCTGGTAAGAAATATTACATTACCCTGCCTCAACTTTTTAATAAACCATCTCCTTTATCTAAAACTTCTTCCCATGCAGATACTCCTGTCACTGCTCCTATAACGCAAGAACCTGAGGTTGTTCATCTCGAACACTCAGAGAATGTGGAGGGTAATCGTTCTGATACCCTCCTAGCCTCAGGTAATAAATTTAAGCAACTTATTGCTATTTCTTCTTCTATGAAAGCTTATGAGACCTCTAGTGCTCACTTAGCTACTGATCTTACAGGTTCTTTAGGAGCAGCTTCTGAAGACCATCCTCAACTACACCAGGATGACCCCTTCAACGACTTCATCTTCACGGACGCCTACCGACAGCTGAACGCAGCTGAGCTACGTCGTCAGTCCGCTGAACGACAGTTGCAGGATGCTCGCTCAGCACTGCAACTGCAGGAGGAAGCTCACAAGGCCCAGCTTCAGGCCTTGGAGCTCGAGTTTGCCTCTGCCAAGGCCGCTGCCACTGCCGCCGAAGCCGCCGCAGCCTCTGCTACTGCTGCCGCCGCCGCCCCTGCTCCTACTGGTGTCACCATCACCATCCCTTGTCTGGATGCAATCCATGACAAGGTCTCTCAGGTGGCTACCTCCTCTTCCTCCCTTCAGGCGTCTGTTGACGACCTGAAGGCCACGGCGCTGCCCGCTCTCTCAACCGCAGTCAACAACAACTCCACCTCCACCACCAACTTCCAACAACTTGTGGTGCAGAGTTTGGATGCACTTGAGAGTGGCCTTCGAGCCCTTCAGGAGAAAGTGGCCGAGCTTACCACTGCAGTGAACACACTGACCACTGCTCCTCCTCCACCGCCGTCATTCACTACGGCTGATAGGGAACTTTTACAGTCCCTGCTCTCATCTTCCTTCATCAACAGGAAGCTCAACGCCAACATGGCCTCTCTCCTCCAGCGGAGTGTTTCAACAGCCGCCTTACAACAGACACCTGTTGAGGGGGAGAGACAGCCGAGAGACCATTCCGTTTATTCCCCCTCCACCAACTGGAGAACTAACGAACAGGGGGGAACAAACGAGGATGATGATGATGAAGATGATGATGATGATGAAGACGACGACACCTTCTTCGTCGAGAAGGTTCCTACCTCAACGCCCACTCCAGGGGCTGCACACTCTCAGGGGGAGAACCCCGGTGCACCTGGTACGTTACTACTACCATCCTCTCCCTCATCTTCTGATAACCAACCCATCTCTACTCTCCTTAAATCTAAACCTAACCCCGAAACCATCACCCTCGACACCTCCTCTGAAGACTTACCAATAAACAACCTACAAATGGTTGTCTACCAACCACCCAAACAACCTACCCCTGAACCAACACCTCAATCTTCTCCCAAACAAACCTCTGAACCTGAAACCCAAGACGACTCTGGGTGTTATGATGTGAACTTTGGTTCTGTCACTGGTGAGATTGTTCGCCTTATGGAGAACAGTCCATCAGAGCAGACACGAGCTGAACTAAGCAGAATGACATTCAGAGTAACTCCCCTAAACACTGAATCCATTCCTTCTAGACCAACCCGCTTTAACCTTGAAGCATCCTCATCTAGAACCCCTGAAACTCGAGCCCCTCCTGAAACCATATGCCTCTCATCAGATGATGAATTCATCTCTGATGACTTTTCTACCCCTGCTTCTTCTCCCAGATCTCCTCCCTCTAACTCTCCTAGATCTGAAGGTGAGAATTACCCTGACAACTCTGCTACTGTCAACAGGGATGGGCGTTTAGACGCCGTGATAGAGCGACTCAAGAGTACAAGAGTAAAAATTCCTCTTCGTACCTCTTGGGACTCCGAGTTCGCCTATCTATCACAGGAGGAATACAACAATGTTGTACAGGCTCAGGAGGAGCACAATAAGAAGCAAAAGGAAGCATTCCTCTCTGCTCAAGCCGCTCGAAGGCTTGCATCAGATTTTGTTGAAGAGGATGCTGAAATAAGTGTTGATCCTGTTCTAGCACAGAAGGCCGCGCTGAAGGTCTTCAACAGAAACGCTGAAGTTCAGTCTGAAGAAGTAAACTCAGAGCTTGACTGGTGCCGAGACCGCTTACACCTCAGAAAACATGGTGCTGCTATCTCTGGAATCCATCTCAGCCGAACACGCGGCAAAAGAGCAAAAACATGGATCACCGTCAAACGCTCAGGAGTCAAGGATGTGCAACACACTCTTGACAAGTTGGAAAGATACAACTTGTCAGAGTGGAACGAGATCAGAAGCCTACTTCCCAAAGCCAATAGAAACTATCGGGCTGAAGTAGAAGAAGTCATAAACGGACTTATTGCACGCATCAGAAGAACAACCAAAATTCCTGATGACCTTCTCCAACCTTCTTCAGCACTGCCTCAGCCTCCTGTTCGAAGATCAGCGGGTGCTTCAACAAGGAGACCAACTCCTTGCATGCCCAGAATGGTTGTCAAGCCACTAGACCTCTCGATGCTTGATCTTTCACTCCCTCCAGGAGTCTCTCTCTCTGAAGGACAAGTCATCAGAGAACCTGTTCATGGTATTTGTGTAAGCGACAACTCCAAGATTCTACGTTTTCAGCGTTTCAGCGAGCTACACAAGGCACCATATGAACACTTGGTTTATGTACTCTTCACTGCTCAAAAGGAGAAGACAAACCAAAATAATAAAGAGATCGTTCGCGCTGTCAGAGCTATACTCGATCATAGAATCGCCTTCAGTGATACTCATGTTCCAATACAAGTCAAGACTGAAGATATTAGCGAAGACTCTGATAGTTAGAACTTTTGTAATTTTTCTTTCAGTACTTCATTCATGTACTCTTGTATTTTCTTTACTCTTGTAACCTGATTGAGATTAATGAAAATGCAATTCAGTGCATTGTACTTTATTCCATCATAGTACTGAAAAAGATCCCTCAAAACAGTAAATGGGACATGTACCTTTATGAGTTCTATTTCCTACTGTTTTATCTAGATTTAGAAATTTTTTTCTTTCTAGACTTAGACAATTTCTCCATTGTCTTATCATTATCATTTAGGGGGAGATTGTTGATCCAGCTCTCCTAAGACCTGATGAAATGATAATGATCCTGATTCTTTACTTAGTGAATAGGTTTTTACTTCTGTTATAGCTTGAGGAATTATCACTGAGTCTGTTCAGTGTTATTCCATGTTACTTATGCTGTAACTTATTTTTATAGTAATCAGGATCAGGATCAGGAGACGAACGAGTCTGTTCTGCAGTCTACTGATCCTATCCACTGAAGCGAAGACCTCCTGAAGACATTCAAGTCATACTCAAAGAACCATCAGCGACGTCGAAGAATTAGCTGATGACAGGAACAGCATGCTCGTGATCTGAAGACGGAACTCAGTGATAGCAGGCTGCTCAATATCGTATGACATCCTGAAGATTCATCAGGATACAAGTGACCCTGAACAGCACCAGATTCAGGACTCTAGTCACTGATCAGTATCCTGATCCTGAAGGATTAGTGTAATGTCTTAGTCTAATGCACAAAAGGATTATCCGCCTTTACTGACACAAAAGTACATAAGGACAGTCACTTTACTGTTCCCTCCGTACTTATCAGACCTCAAGGCAACTGTTTACACACTTCCTCTTTTGCACACCATGCAAAGAGTATTTGTTTATAGTAAATAGTACAAAGGACCACTTACATTGTGACACGTACACAAAAGTGAGTCTACATGCATTTAATGCATTGGGTATAAATAGGACTTGAAGAGATGTTCTCCACACTTTTTCTTCATCCTAAAAACTACCCTAATCCTTTCTTTCTTTATTCCCTCTATCTTCTTTTCTTAACTCTTCTCACTCTAGTGCATAGTGAAAGAACTTAGATTGTTTAGTTTAGACTCAGTGTCTTCTCTATTTCCGCAACAATCTGTAAATTCATATTGTTAATACAACAAGAATTTAAAAGTGACATTTTGTGTGATTATATTCAACCCCCCCCTTCTATAATCCCAAACACTATCCTTGCTTGAAGGTCACCTCTTTGGGACCAACAAAACACCAACCTGTGTACAACACAAGTACATTACATACTTAGAATAGGCTAATCCTTAAGAATCTAGCCTTATAAACAGTTCTCACACAACCAGACCTAAAGAGACGTATTCCACAACTCGAAACCATCTCACCAGGTCCGCGACCACTCGGGATTCCAAAGGGGTCGAGATTCCCCACAATGGTGTCGGGATTAGCCAATTTTGAGTCGGGATCTCAAATCCAACTTGGGATCTCAAAGGGGTCGAGATTCACCACTGTGGTGTCGAGATTCACCACTGTGGTGTCGAGATTCACCACAGTGATGTCGAGATTTCGAATTCGAACTTCAAGCAGCTCATTCATCCAAGCTTCTACTTAATAATCAATTCTATCATGCTTCCTAAAGTATCACAAGCAAAGATAAATCGATTGATGGAGATAAATCTTACCAGAAAAAGATAAATCAATTGATGAAGGTGATGAGATAGTTTTCCTCTCCTCTCTGCTTTCCTTTTTGCTCCAAAACACACACACACACACCCATGTGACATGTCATAGACTTTTGCCCTAAATGGCAAAGTTGTCTAATCTCCATATATATACCATTGGCTTAGGCCCATGGCCTCTTTAATACTTTACACAAAGTGGCCTAAGCCCACCACCCTTTTCTAGTTTCAAATACACCAATTTGGCTCCAAAACTTAGAGAACTTAACATTTTAGATCTCAGGTTCCCTATTATTAACAAAATGGAAAATCCTTGAATTCTGGTTATTACAAAATCTAACTCAATTTCTCATTAATTTATTAATTTCAATTTTAAAGTTTACATTTTTTATTCTAAGAATTACTTGATTAAATTACTTTTTATTCTTTAGTTTTTTTATTTTTCACTTTACATCCTTATCATATTAACATAAATAATATATATTAAAACTTTTGTTATTCTTTTCAATAAATTACACCATTATAATCGTCTCGACAATATCTTTAAAATGAGTCTAATATCGAATATTGTTTTAATTTAATTATATTATTTTTAATTTAAAGATATTGTTTTTCTAATATTGAGTCTGATATTGAAATTTAAAATTTTCATATTTCTAATTGTTAAATATTTTTAGCAAATATTTCAAGAATTTTTGAATTATTTTTTTACAAATTATACCATTATAATCATTAAATCAAAACCTTCAAAATGAGTTCAAATGTTATGAGTTTGAAGACCTATTATCGAGCGAATCTTTTTCAGTTTTTTTGATAAGTTGACCTTAAATTGTATGTATAAAATTCAATTGCTTATGTATAATTTATGTATATTTTTCAATTTTCGGCTTGCAATACGTGCGGGTAAGTATCTAGTTTGACTAGTCAAATTAGATCTTAGTCGTATGAAAGGCTATGATCGCTTCCCTATTTCTCATTTTAGCACTTCTCATTTCAACCTTTAGCTATATACATACATATATATAGGGGTGGGTTCAAATGAAAACTCATCTTTTATTGCGAACGTGAGGACAACTGAGAGCCAACACATGTCACATTCAGTCTGAATGTTGTCATGAATAATGCATGAACATTCACGTTGAATAATGTTATATTATTCAGACTGAATGTTACACATGTCATGATTTCGATTGTCATCACGTTCACAATGAAGAATTAGTTTGCAATCAAACTTTCGTCTATATATATATATATATATATATATATATGGTTGAATTCTGATGAGAAGTGTCAAATTAGTGAGAAGTGGTTATCAACTATTGGATGAGAAATGGACGAACATTAGAATGAGATTCACCGAGATAAGATACATCAGATCAATTCTCTTTAAAGCCACAATTCATGAGAGAGTATTTAATTAAAAGTGATCAACGATTTAAAAGTACTTCTAACATTTTTCACTAAAAATCACACTTCTCACAGGATCTCATGTATAATATTGTATATATATAGAGGAAACTTCAGAAAGGAACTCAATTTTGTTTGTGAACATGAGGACCACTAAAATTGTGCCACGTATCATATTCAGTTTGAATATTCATCTATTATTCAAACTGAATATCAATGCATTCAGTGTTATTCATTTTGAGTAACACTGAATACACCGAAATGTTTGATTTTATTTTGTTTCCTAATATAAAGTCATGTTAATAATTAATGAATATTATTAGCCTTCATATATATCTCAGTTTAATTAATTAACCATGATAATTGACTATAAATAACTTTAGTATTTCTAAGAGCATTCACAGTGGTGGAAGTTTTAAAAACCTCACTTTGTCATATTTTTTTTGCCACATTATTGTCACCTAAATAAAATAAGAACCTCCTAACTCTACAATGAAGATTATTACAAAAACCTCACCTCCCTTTTCTTATTTATAATATAATTTTTATTTATGTAAATTATTATATAACATAAAAAAAGGTACTATAAGAACCTGGGTTCTTGCTCAGAGTTCCAATAAGAACTTGTGATTGGACAAGAACCTTTATCCCACCATAAAGATTCTTGTAAAAACCCAAAGAAAAACCTTCATTATAAATGCTAAATATAATGATTTTTATAGTTCATAAGAATTACCGAATTTATATTTCATACGACCCTTTATATATAAATTACGCAAACACTTAGAAGAGTTGGGTTCCGGTGAGACCAAGTCAATTTGGTGAGACCGGTGAGACCAAATTCTGTCCATAGATCACTTTTACAAGATAATGATCTGATGGTTAAAATTAGCCATTAATTTTAAACGTGAAGGGGTATTTTTGACCACTTATAATTTTCCTTCTCTTCAAGCTGCAAGTCAAAATACACACAGATAGATTGGGCTTCCATCAACGACTCCTCCTTCATCCATGGCGCCTTCTTCCTCATCAATGACGCTACAGAAATCAACCTTCTTCCTGCATCGTACAACTGAAATTGAAGAAACTTCTAGCGATTGTTGATTTATGCTTCCATTAAAATACAAATTGATTACATCGATTGTTCATTGTTGCTTGTTGATTTCATCTTCCAGCGATTGTTGATTGTTAAAATACACACAAGGATTGTTGATTGTCAAAATACAAACATCAATTGTTGATTTCTTCCATTAAAATATCGTTTATTACTCACTATGCATTGTCAAAAACTACCTTCTTCATCTTTGTCAGTTTCAATAGAAATTGTCATTGATTTTACCTAATTTCTTAAATTCTCACTGTAATACAGGTAAGATTTGAACAAATACCTAATGTGTTAATCTTCAATTTTCCTACTTTGTTTCTACATAGAAGATAAAAATTATGTTTTAATCTAGGGTTTATGAAATTTGAATTTTAGGGAAAAACAATGTCCAATAAAGATGATCACCATATGATCTTGACTGATGCTACCAACAAGTACATTGTTCGTCATTGTTTTTATGTGAATTCTTTAGTTTTTATTTCATTAGTTATTTTGAATAATGATTTTGCTTTGAAATTTCATCAACCATATGCAAATATACAAAAATTCTCAATGAAATACTTTTACATGTTTAGATTTTTGGGGAAAATGCCTAATGAAGATAATCTCAAGAGCATGCTTATGATGGTGACAATGTAATGAAGGTCATTAGTTCTTTTGGTTAATCATTTTCATTGTGAAGGTTCTTAAACTGGTTATCCTTCAATGCTTTTACATATTTGATTTCTATTAAGGTCTTATGGCATTGGCTTCTGATAGTTTATTTGCCCCTATTTCTTGTTTCTTGTTTTTTGGTTCTAGAGATTCTTCACAACATATATGTTGTAAAGGTGCCAGGTGCTTTATTGATTTTGAAATGGGGTAGATTATTACAAACGATGTCATTTTGATAGATAATCTTACCCGGTTAGTTAACCTTCACAATGTTTTTGCTGTGAAGGTTCAAAGTTTTTAAATATACATTACAAATTGGTAAACTTATTTCTTTGCATTAAGTTTACTATGAAGGATTGAGCTTACTGGTTGGTCATGTTTTCTTTAGCTGCCTATGACCTTATCTGTATATTTGTCTTGTGTTTTTTGTCAAAGAAAGTATGGAGGTAAACAGAATGTATGTGGAGGTGTCACCAACATGAAAGGAGGCCTTGGTGGTTGGTGTGGCTGGGACAAAGTGGTGGGCATAGATGTGGTCGAGGGCAAAAGTCAGTGGTGGAGAAGTTTATTGATGAACGTGATAAGGAATTGGTAAGCTACCATAACATGTAGACTTAGTTGCTCAAATTTTGGAGAATTGGGAACAATATTAGTTATACAAAAAAGATTGTTTAGGGTAAAATACACCACTGTATTTAGTCTAATTTGATTTGAGTGTTACCATTTACCAAACTGTACCTTCACAATATCTATGTTGTGAAGGTATGAAATAATAACTATAGATGTCACTTTTGTAGAAAAATAGGGATATCCAAAAGTCTGGACCAATGAAGACCATTTCAAGATCAAAAAGTACAGACTATTTCTTTGGCCAAAGTTTAAAATGGAAATTGACGCTCGTGCACTTTTTCAGTCACTTTTACACATCAATAGATAAAAAAAAGGCACACTCAAAGGTTACTTGATCATGAGACAAGGACGACAACACCTATGATGGAGACCCTCTTTTAAAGATGGTCGACTTATTCCTTCACATTAAGTTTACAATGAAGGCATACGCTTACCGGTTTGTCTTGTTTTCTTTTATCTGCTTATAGTTATCTTAGTTATCGAGTTTACACTACACCTATAAGTAGATGAAGGTCTTATGAGCTTATTTATATATTGGTCTTGTGTTTTTAGTCAGAAAAACTATGGAGGTATACGAAGTGTTCGTGGTGGTGTCACCAACATGCAAGGAGGCATTGGTCGTGGTCGTGGTTGAGAACAAAGTGGTGCGCATTGACATGGTCAAGGGAGGAAGTCAACGGTTGAGAAGTTTGTTGATGCACTTGATAAGGAATTAAAGAGCGAGCTACCACGACATGCAAACTTAGTTGATCAAGTTTTGGAGAATTGGAAACAATGTTAGTTGTATAAAAAGATTGTTAGGGTGAAGTACACCATTGTATTTAGTGTGATTTGATTTGAGATAAATCTACAAACCTATACCTTCACATTATCAAAGTTGTGAAGGTATGAGATAATAAATGTTGAATAATAAGATCTACCTGATAAACTTCATTCTAGTGCTTAATTAATATCATTAGATGATAAAATTAAGATACAAAAATCCAACTACCATTATCAACTAATAAACTTGTACCTTCACAATAGCTATGTTGTGAAGGTATGAAATAGTAAATGTAGAATAACAAAGTCTACCCAATGAACTTCATTATAGTTCTTAGTTAATATCATTAGATGATAAAATGATGATAAACAGAACTCATCTCCAAAGTTATCAGTTGTTAAACTTGTACCTTCACCACATCTATGTTGTGAAGGTATGAAATAATAAATGTAGAACAATAAAATTTACTTAATAAACTTTATTATAATGTTTAGTTAATATCATTACATGATAAAATGAAGACAAACAAAAATCCATCTCCAGAGTTTCAATTTTTTAAACCTGTACCTTTACATTATCTATGTTTTGAACTAAAAACTAGTAGTAACAGTTTATACATGCTACCAAAACATTCCTGCTTCTTCAACCTGTGCAGCCTTACAAAATCATTGGACACAGATTCCTTTCTGAAAGTAATGGGTTCTTCAATCCGTATAGCCTTCAAAATCCTTGGACGCGGATTCCTTTTCTTAAAGTATGGGTTGATTTGATGTCATAATGGATTGTTTTCATCGTCTTTCAAGCTCACAAAAATGTCCAAGAAAAAGAATTAACTTAGAATATTAGTTGCCATAAGATAAATGCAAACTGCTTGTAATATAATTATAGATGACATGACACTGAAATGAAGGCAAAAGATCAAACTCTAAAAGTTCATAAAATTGTTACCTTCAAGGTTCATTTCATTTTGACATGATAATAAAACTTCTTGTTAATGGTTGTTTTTTTGTTGTCATTTTCAACGAGTCTGACGAAATTTAACAAAGCTAAACATATTAAGTAAAAAAAACTTATAACAAGGTAAAAAAAATTTACCTCCTTTGCAGATTGAATCGTCCACTTCTTTAGATTGCTCAATTGATTCTGAACTAAAAACTGACACATAAGGTATAACGTATTATAAAATTTTAATTAAATAAAAAATAAAATAATTAAGAGGTGGGATTAGCGGTTCTTAAATGAAATCAAGACAACCTTCACAATTAGTCTGTTGTGAAGGTTTTGTTCAATGACCGATACCTTTCTTATTCAGCTTATTAAAATCAGGTACTTCATTAGTTGTATTAAGATATTCATTCTCTCCGATTGTGGTCCCTGTGTTGTTAAAATCAATCGACTTCAAATCTTCAACTAGCTATGTAATCTGGGTTCTTTGTTCACCTTAAGTTAAAAGACAAAAAAATATGAACAAAAGCAATTAAACCACTACAATAAATAGTATTTGATATACATACTAAAAATACACATACAATAACTTGGATTAGTAGTTCCCAAATAAAATCAAGATAACCTTCACAATTAGTTGGTTGTGAAGGTTTTGTTTAATGGGTAATACCTTTCTCATTATTCATTAGAATCGGGTACTTCATCGGTTGTATTAAGATATTCATTGTCTTTAATTGTGCTTTTTGTGTTGTTACAATCAATTGACTTCAAATCTTTAACTAACTTCGTGCTTTGGGCTTTTTTCTTCACCTTGAGTTAAAAGACAAAAAAATAATAAAAGAAACTAATCGATGTAGTAAAGAGTAAATAGTACTTGATAAATAGATGGGTATAAAAAGACAACGGAATTTCTAGTTGATAACCAAGGAGGCCACTTTATTTATTAAACAGTTGTCAAACAACATTTTCCCAAAATCTAGAACATTGTGCAAGTTATAATCAAGTGGCAATTAAATTTCGAACTTAATCCTTTTGCTAAACTCAAACTCTTTCTCGGCATTTCAACGGGTTTGTTGAAACATAAAAGTAGAAAGTATCAAATTAATGTAAGGAAATACTGAAAAACCAAAACCAACTTATCGTAAGGAAACACTAAACCCAAAACCAACTTGATAGTTAAGGTACCAAAGTGTCATGGTGAACTAACTAAAATAAAAACCAACATGATTTGATTTTATGGAACATAATTCGTTTCCTTTTGTCATTTTCCTCAAGCCTGATAAGAATATATAAAACATAAACACATTAACTAAAAAAAATTAGTACTTTTTCCATACAGGTGAGTATATCCTACATGCGATTGTCATCTAGGCATAAGAAAATCATTACGTTTCTTTTCATTAATTACAATAAGAAAATCTAATAGCTAAATTAATAAGATCAAACTATTTCCATGAGAACCATAAAACCATAAAAATGGCTTTGTAAAAGGAACAAAAATACCAAACCTTCACAATAAAAGACTATGAAGGTAAACAATGTTAACTAGTGAGAAAGATGAGCAATACACAACATATAAGATTACATACATTAAAAAAGAGGAGATGTTGAGGACTAGTAATAGAACACAAAAAACTACCTTTTCTTAACATCGGTTCATTCACTTCTTCACAATTCCATCTGATTATGCACTAGGAACTGATATAAAAGGTATAACATTATTATAAAAACATAATTAAATAACATATAAAATAATAAGAAGGTAAGATTAGTTGTTTCAAGTAAAATCAAGAGAACCTTCACATTTGGTTTGTCGTGAAGGCTTGTTTAATGGCTAATGCATTCCTCATTAAATTTGTTGAAAACAACTACATAATCAGTTGCATCAAGTTTTTCATCTATTGTTTGAGTTTGTGTATGGAAAATATGAATCGACCTCAACACTTCATATGTCTCTATAGCTTGTGTTTTTTCTTCACCTTGGGTTAAAATACAGACAGAACAATATAAATTAAACCATTGAACTAAACAGTATTTGATAAAAATACTGAAAGCAAACATCTGATAACTTCATATTAAGAATTAGTTTGCTTTAAAATTTTGTTGAATTACCAGTTTCATCTTCTTTATCGACATCTTCTCCTTTCAAATATGTCAATTCGATGCTA
This sequence comes from Centaurea solstitialis, assembly GCA_030169165.1. Classification (NCBI taxonomy): domain Eukaryota; kingdom Viridiplantae; phylum Streptophyta; class Magnoliopsida; order Asterales; family Asteraceae; genus Centaurea; species Centaurea solstitialis. The sequence goes on from CM058043.1 coordinate 41,520,342, forward strand.
CGCTTCTTCCTTCGGGATTTGTATTTTGATCTCCTCTTGCTGCTTCGTCTTCATTCATAGCAGACAAGACATTTTTCTAACCGTGTGCTTCTTCTTGGCATTTTAATGTCTATTGAAACATAAATAATACTAACAAAATTTTATATGGGATTGTTGAAACCATAAATGAATAGATTGTTGAAAATTACATATGGATAAGTATCTTTGTTCAACAAGTAAATAAAACTATTTCAATTTCATTTCGTTTTAAGCTAGCAATAGAAATAAATCCTATATAACAAACCAACCACTAAGCTGATTAACACCTTAGTATACAGACCAACCACTAAGCCATTAATAGGTCTGTAACCAACAATAAAAACAAGCCTATTTTGAAAAAATCAAATAGGGGAAATCGTCCTACTTGAATCAAGGCTTGAGAGCTATGAATCCGATTCATATCAGACAACAATCCAAACAAATATGATCCATTCGTATAGGACAATTTAGGGTTTAGGGTTTTCGTTTAATAACAGATAATAACACTACATTCATAGCAGACAACAATCCATTCGAATCAGACAACAATCCAACGAATATGTTCCATATATGTACAGATTGAAGAACATTAATAAAAAAATCAGAGAATAAAACGAACAAGAAAGGTGTAGATTTATCACAATAGATGCTCGAATCTGCAACGAGATGTAAAATCTAAACCCTAAACTTGATAATTTCGAGAAGAAATCCACGATTGAACTGCTAATTTCATCTAACAAAAACCCTAGGTAGATGGCGAGTTGGAATTTGGAGAAGAAGGAGAAGAGAAGGCGCTGAATTTCTAGTTGGAATTTTGAAGAATTAGCCGCTCAATATGATTCACCTGTGTTATTTTCACTTTGATAAAAGCCACCTAAATTCTTAAATATTACACAAATGCCACCGTGTAATTTGGGGCCATTGATCATATTGATGAAGTGATCCAAGGGCTAATAATTGGTCTTACCGGTCTCACCAAATATACTTGGTCTCACATGATCCCAAGTCCACTTAGAAATATTAATGTCCACCGAATTATATCGTATTTTTAACTTTTAAGGACTTATTGTAAGGCTTTTTCTAAAAAAGACTTTTCTTTTTCTTTTTCTTTCTAATCCTTACCCTTTTTCTTGCTTTTATTTCCCTTTTCTTTTCTCCTCTTTCATTTCCTTTACTTTTTTCGTATTTCTGTGATATCTTTTACCTTTTGTCCTTTAATCTTCATTATCTCTAGATTTTTCAAAATAAAATATAGTACAATACGTAAACCTCTATATTATGTTTAATTAACTTATTTTACTCGTACAATAAGTCAACAACTCTACAATTTAGTGTAATGAAACTCCAAAAGAATTTAAATGACCCTACATATTACTTCAAGATATATTTAAAAGTCTTTATAAGTTAAGTTCAAATAATAAAATAGTTAGCAAGCAAAGATTGCTTAAAATGAGCATGCTCTCCTCTTATACAACAACATTTGAAGTCTGAAGATCATGTCAACTATATCATACCACCTTGTTAGCACCATCACCAAAAAATATAACGAAAAACTTGCAATTTAATATAAGTTTAGAGCTATTTTTGTAGGATCGGTATGGTCGGTCTGATAGAATGTTTATGATGAGGCATATGTATTTTTGTGTAATGATGTAGAACTAAAAGAATTTTGAATTTTGGTGTATTCAAATTGGAGGATATGAAATTAAAATTTAATATTTTGTAAGTGTTTGTTTGTTTTATAAATGATTTGTCCTTTTTTCGGTAAGACGACGATGGATATATTTGAAATTATAGCCATCTTCAAGGATTTCTAAATCCGTCAGATGTGGAATTTCATTTAAAATCGAAGATTTCATATCCAAAATTTCCTTTAAACTAAACATGTGAATGAAATGAAATGAAATTTTAACTCTCTTAAAAACTCATCAAATCCCACAAACCAAACATATCCTTTAAGAGAAGTTTGATTTGATGAAATAATTTTGAAGGATTTTGAATTTCAAAAATTAGAGTCGAAAGATTTTGTACATATTTGTCTATCTTTTTAGTTTATAGAACTTAAAATAAAATTGATGTTGGGACTCAGATTCAGATACTACTGTTGGTTACCACTGCTGAGCTAATACTGAAGATACCACTACTAGCTTTGGAGTGTTACTGCTGAAGGCTTAGTTGAAGTTACCACTGCTAGTATGTGAGTTACCACTGAAGAACAAGATTACCACTGTTGATCAACTTACCACTGCTGGTACAAAGTTACCACTTCTGTCTGAAAATTACTGCTGATTTTGTGTTACCACTGCTACAAGAGTTGCGATAAGGAAATGATTGTGCAGATTGAAGATATGGACAAGATACGATTCTGTTGGAGATTTTGTAGAGATTATCTTGTTTAGATTTACTTTCCTTCTTGTAATCCTGTAACTCGTATATATAGCTGATAGGTTTTAGATGTTCACGATACGAGTTCATTAAGTTTTGTGTTTAGAATTAGAAGCCTCAAGATTATTCTTGAATCCCTGCAATTGAGAAGAATTGCACTTCTGGTTTGAGTCTGTTCAAATCAGATTGGGGCTTTGGTTGTAATCATTAAGCTTGTGATCAATACACCATTTGTTTTGCAATTCATTGTTAATCCATTCAAAGTGTTATTCCGCAAACTCCTTTGAATTGTTTTTTCTGATTCTTGTCATTAATTATAATTTCGATCCTGTCAAGTGGTATCAGAGCTAGTTTGATTCAGAAAACCAATTAACAATGGATACTCAGGAAACTGTTTTGGTCTCAAAAGTCCCCATGCTCAAACCCAATAAGTTCGACATGTGGAAAATCAGGATCCGTCAATACATGCTTCTCACAGACTATGGAATGTGGGAGGTTGTTGAAAACGGACCTGGTACTAATGAAGAAGCTGCTGAAGGAGGAGCAAGACCCCCTCCCAGATCTGATGCAGACAGAAAAAGAAGGCAAATAGAGATAAAAGCTTTAAGTACTCTGTTGTTGGCTATTCCCAATGAATACCAACATCAATTCAGTAGCTGCACAGATGCTAAAGCTCTCTGGACTGCTCTAGAGAAGAGGTTCTCTGGAACCAAGAGTACAAAGAGGAACCAGAAGGCCATCCTAAAGCAACAATATGAGAACTCTACATCTCTGAAGAATGAATCTATGACTCAAACTTTTGATAGATTCAATAAGCTGATTGGAGAACTTGCTACTGTGGATGTGAAGATGGACAAAGATGATGTGAATAGAAAGTTCCTCAGATCTCTTGGAGAGGAATGGACTATTTACACTGTCTCATTCAGACAAGGAGATGATTTAGAAGACAAGGAACTTGAAGATCTCTACAATGATCTAAGGATCTTTGAAGCTGAAGTGGAGGCTAAGAAGAGACCCATTGGATACTCTCACAATGCTGCTCTTCTTTCTTCTGAAAACCCTAGCTCTTTCAATACTGCATTCACTAATACCACTGCTTCTTATAATAATACTACTGCTAATGAAACTGTCTCTAACAAGAACTCTTGTACATCTCAGGAAACCAATGATGATACTATTCTGGAAGCATTCTTAGCAAGCCATGTCAAATCATCATTGATCAATGATGATTTGGATCAGATCAATGCAGATGATCTTGAAGAGATGGATATCAAGTGGCAGATGGCCATGCTTACCTTGAGGATGAAGAGATTTATCAGAAGAACTGGAAGGAACAACTTTGATGTCAAGAGAGGAGATAAATTTGGATTTGAAAAATCAAAGGTCAGGTGTTACAAGTGCAATGAAATAGGGCACTTTGCTAGAGAATGCAAGGGAGGATCCACAAATCATCAAAATTCTGGAAGTGGTTCTTCACAAGCATCTAGATTCAACAACAGAGGAAACAACCCTAGTTCATCCCAAGCACTAGTTTCACAAGAAGGACAAGGCTTTGATTGGAGTGATCATGCAGAGGAAGTTGTCCAAAATCAAGCACTCATGGCTTAGATAAAAGAAACTGAAATCCCATCTGAGGTAACTTCCAAACTTTGTTCAAATTCTTGTTTAGAAACTGTGAAGAAGTACAAGGATCACAATCAGACCATGAGTGATAGTATTAGAAAGATGGAAAGAGATAGGAGAGAATATGGTAAAATCATTGAAAATCTGGAAGATCAAATCAAGGCTTACAAAGCCAATGAACTCCAGTTTGAATATGATCACAATTACTGGAAGTGGGAAAAGAAAGAGTATGAGAGAAAGTTATCCAAGGTTAGGGAAGAGTTGGATTGTGCTAGGAAAGAATTGACTACTGCTAAGGATGACCTAGAAAAGTTTTCAAAGTCATCTAAAGTCTTAGAATCCATCATAAAAGCACAAGTCAATGATGACTTAAAGAGGGGAATAGGATACAACAATACCCCTCCACCCTATAACCAGAATTACATTCCTCCTACCACTGATCTACTTGATAGGATGGACAGAGGAGAATTGAAGGAAGGTTTAGATAGAGTAGATCCAGTGGATACTGAGGAGGAATCTGATGAAAAAAGCACTACAGAGACCATTCCTGATGACAACCACATTCTCACTAATGAGAAGGGTGGTATGCCATTTGTTCCTAGCAAAAAGGTAGAGACCTCTAGGATAGATAAGGAAAAAGAAGTGATTTCCTCAAATAAGGAAAAAGGGAAAAAGACTGAGACCAATAGAAAAGAGAGTAGGAAGGACCACTATACTCAGAGGACTGTAGTTGATCCTGGTATTTCCTCACAGTCTCAAAACAATAATCATCTAAGAGGGAACAAAAGAAACTGGAACAATCATTGGGCACAATGTCATGGTGTTGATCTAAACAAAATAAACAGACCAAAACCATGTTTTATCTGTTGTAAGACCAATCATCTAGCAAAAGACTGTTACTTCAATCCAATTAACCAAAGAAACAGTTTTCAAAAATCATCAGGAAATTGGATTGGAAGGTCTCAAGCTAGAAGATTTGAGCCTACACACAAGAGAGTTGTTCCTAAACAAAACAGGCCTAATCAACCTAATAGAAAAGTTCAAAAGAAAAAGGTTGAAAAGAACTCTGTTAATATGGTTACAAAATGGGTACCAAAAGCTTCAGTCAGCAATACTGTTGCTTCTGAAAGCAGTGGTAATAACTGCAGCAGTGGAGAAGTGTATACTGCTGCTAGCAATAACATCAGTAGTAACTCCAACACTCCTAAAGTTGATACCACTGCAGGACCTTTGAAAAGAAAACCCATTATTGTAACCAAATATTCCAGTCATGAGATTCCAAATAAAGATTATCTTTTGAAACTTAACAGATTGGCAGAGTTCAATTATGTTAATGAGAAAGGTGAACCCAAGACCATATTGGCTTGGGTTCCCTCAAGACACTAACTGTTTCACTTTATGTGCAGAGCAACCAAGGAAGAAGGAGCAGTCTTTGGCATGTGGATAGTGGTTGCTCTAGGCACATGACAGGTATCATGTCCCTACTTGAAGACTTTAAAAGGTTTGAGGGTGGACATGTTGCCTTTGGGGATAATCCAACTGTTGGTAAGATAAGTGGAAAATGTAAGGTATCAAAAGGTAAGATGACCTTTGATGATGTGTACTATTTGGAGCAGTTGAGATACAATTTGCTGAGTGTCTCACAAGTGTGTGACAAAAAGTTTGGTGTATTTTTCACTGATACTGAATGTCTCATACTTGCTCCAGGTTTTAAGATTGATGAGAGTCAGGTAATGCTTAGGACTCCTAGGAAAGATAATGTTTACTGTTTGGACATTGAAGATGCTTCTTCTTTATCACCTTTAAACTGTTTACTTTCAAAAACATCTGTGAGTGAGTCATCACTGTGGCATAGGAGGATGTGTCACATGAACTTTAAAAATATGAATTTACTTGTCAAAAACAACCTTGTAAGAGGTTTGCCTGCAAAGGAATTTTCATGTGATGATCATTGTGTAGCCTGCCTCAAAGGTAAGCAACACAAATCTTCTCACAGGTCCAAAGAAGTAAACACTATCTCATCACCTCTTCATTTATTGCATATGGATCTTTTTGGTCCTACCAATGTGATGAGTATAGGCAAGAAATCCTATCGTCTTGTGATAGTTGATGATTACTCTAGATTCACTTGGGTGTACCTTCTAAGAACAAAGGATGAGACTAGTGGACTGATCAAACCCTTTGTGATTAGGATGGAAAACAAGACAAATCTAAGAGTAAAAGTCATTAGATCAGATAATGGTACTGAGTTTAAGAATGCTGATCTAAACAGTTTTTGTGAGGAAAAAGGTATTGAGAACTCCTCAACAGAATGGTGTTGCTGAGAGGAGAAATAGAACACTAATTGAGGCTGCAAGAACTATGTTGGTTGATTCCAAACTTCCAATTACTTTCTGGGCAGAAGCAGTTAACACTGCTTGCTATGTTCAAAACAGAGTTCTTACAATCAAATCAAAAGGCAAGACACCCTATGAACTTTTTGAGAAAAAGAAACCCTACATAGGATTTTTGAAACCTTTTGGGTGTCCTTGCACAATTCTTGATACCAAAACTCACTTAGGCAAGTTTGACAGTAAATCTGATGATGGATTTCTTGTAGGATATTCTTCTCAAAGCAAAGCTCTTAGAGTATTCAATAACTCTACCAGAATCATAGAAGAAAGTGACAGTGTCAAATGCAATGAGAACACTCCTAACATACCTGGCAGTGGTCCCAATTGGTTGTTTGACATTGATTCACTAACTAACTCTTTGAATATGAGCAGTGCTGTGAATACAGGTTCAGGTACAGAACAGACCCAGGAAACAAGTCCTCCATTTGTGATGTTTCCCATGCCACTTACAGATCCAAATGATGTCTGTACCACTGATGAGACAGAACCTGATCAGCAAAAGGAACCTGAGAATGTTGAGAAGAGTGATGATCAGCAGACTGAGGAAACTTCCCTCTCTGACAACATTGAAGTCATACCTGTTTCAGATGAAGGACCTCAATGGGATCAAGAACCAGAAGTGAATGATTCAAATCTAGGGGTAGATTTGCCTGAAGAACCCCTGCATCTTACAAGAACTCAGAAGAATCATCCACCTTCACTGGTGATAGGAGATATTCAGTCTCCTATGATTACTAGAAAGCAAAGCAAGGCTATTACAAACCCACATTCAGGCATGATTTCTGTTTTTCTCTCACAAACAGAACCCAAGAAGGCACTTGATGCAATGAAGGATCCCAGTTGGATTGAAGCCATGCAAGAAGAGCTGTTGCAGTTTGTCCTACAGCATGTGTGGGATCTGGTGGATCTACCAAGAGGACATAGGGTGATTGGTACTAAGTGGATCTTCATAAACAAGACTGATGAGAGAGGTATTGTTATCAAGAACAAAGCCAGATTGGTAGCTCAGGGATATACACAAGAAGAAGGCATAGACTATGATGATGTATTTGCTCCAGTTGCCAGAATTGAAGCCATCAGGCTTTTCTTGGCCTTTGCATCTTACAAAGGATTCAAAGTCTATCAGATGGATGTCAAGAGTGCTTTTCTTTATGGCACAATTGATGAAGAGGTATATGTCAGTCAACCTCCAGGATTTGAGGATCCTAAATATCCTGATAAGGTTTACAAGTTGAGGAAAGCCTTATATGGTCTTCATCAGGCACCTAGAGCTTGGTATGATACTTTATCCTCCTATCTGTTGGAGAACAAATTTGAAAGAGGTGTCATTGACAAGACCTTGTTCATCAAGAGAACAAAGACTGATATGCTACTTGTTCAGATCTATGTAGATGATATCATCTTTGGATCAACAAGGGATGATATGTGCAAGGAATTTGAAGAACTGATGCATAAGAAGTTCAAAATGAGTTCTATGGGAGAGCTCACCTTCTTTCTTGGTCTACAAGTCAAGCAGAAGGTTGATGGTATTTTTATCAATCGGTCTAAATATGTGGCCTCAATGCTTCAAAAGTTTGGATTGAATGATGCAAAGCCTGCCAGCACTTCTATGGAAACACACAAGCACCTTACTGCTGATGTTGAGGGGGAGGAAGTTGAAGTTCATAATTACAGATCCATGATTGGGTCCTTGATGTATCTAACAGCTTCCAGACCTAATATTATGTTTGTTGTTTGTGTTTGTGCTAGGTATCAAGTTAGGCCAAAGGAGTCTCACTTACATGCAGTCAAGAGGATATTCAAATATCTCAAGGGTCAACCTAGGCTGGGACTTTGGTATCCAAATGATTCTTCTTTTGATCTGGTGGCCTATACTGATAGTGATTATGGAGGAGCAAACTTGGATAGAAAGTCTACATCAGGAGGATGTCAATTCTTGGGAGGAAGATTGGTCTCATGGCAATGCAAGAAACAAACCACTATTTCACAGTCAACAATAGAGGCTGAATATATAGCTGCATCTCAGTGCTGTTCACAAGTTCTATGGATTCAGAATCAGATGCAAGACTATGGTCTTTCTTTCTTGCAGACACCAATTTACATTGACAATAACAGTGCTATCAGCATTGTTAACAACCCTGTCAAACACTCTAAGACCAAACATATAGAGATCAAGTACCATTTTATCAGAGATTGTAATGAAAAGAAGTTAATTCAAGTTTTGAAAGTCCACACTGATGATCAATATGCAGACCTGTTCACAAAAGCTTTTGATGTAGGCAGGTTTACATTTTTGGTTACCAGTGTTGGAATGATGAACTCTGAATAAATCTCTTCTTGTTACGTTTATCTTTGTACTATCTCTGTATATTTTTGTTACTTCCTTGTTCTATTTATTTTTCCATTCCTCATGATGCATTTAATGAGTTTGTGCATGTTTCAGATAGTTGGTGGAGTCATTGGATTGGTCAAGGGAAGCAGGGTGAAGTTACCACTGATCATTTGAAAGTTACTATTGCTGGCAGTATTACTACCGCAAAGCATAGTTTCTATCGCTAAGTCTTTACCACTGCTCACTTACATTCATTACCATTGCTCGCATGTTACCACCGCTGGTTGTCCACTACCATTGCTCATAGATTACCACCGCTGGTTACTTTTGGTGTTGTGTGTATTCGCACATTACCACTGCTTTTATGTTAACACCGCTAGTTACCATTGCTTGGGTGATTACCACCGCTTGCTTTAGTTACTACCGCTTTTAACTTTCTCATGCGCGTATTACCACCGCTTACCAGTTACCACTGCACTTAAATTTTTACTACCGCTTTTAACTCTATGTTGCTTGCATTACCACTGCTTTTAACATTACTGTTGCTAGTGTTAGTTATTTTCAGTTACCACCGCTCATGGTTTGGGTATAAAAGCCCTAATCTGACTGCCTTTTTCATAAACGGCTATTTCGAACTTTTGCTCTAAGAAACTCTTGCGATTCTTACGATTTCTGAAACCCTAATCATCTGTTCTTCATCTATTCTGATTCTTACATATGTGTTACACTTGTTCAAATCCGTCGGCAATGGATTCACTTCGTTTTATTCAGGATCACAACAAGATTGGCTATCTTACTAAGGATTGTTATTCTGAAGGGTTTGAAGACATTGTGGACTTCTTGGCATCCTCATATATTGCGTATGCTGCAACAATCGATCCGATCATCTACATTCAGCATATGCACGATTTTTGGGCCAAGCCGTGATTGAGGGATTTGAAGGGGCCAAACGCATTAGTACCACCATCTGTGGTCATTCTTTGACAGTTACCCCTGCCACAATCAGACTTCATCTTCATCTGAATGATGACTCAGGTATCACTATGCTATCATCCTCAAGCATCATGGAATCTTTTCTACAAATGGGTATGCAGGCTCCCAGACTTCTTTAAAATATCTTAAGGGTAAATTTTGCCCTTAGTGGAGGTTCTTTGTGCATACCCTATTACATTGTTTTTCAAAGAAAACTACAAGTTGGAGTGAGTTTAGTAGTACTATGGCATCAGCCTTGGTTTGCTTAGCCACTAACCAGACTTTCAACTTTTCTGAAATGATTTTTGATGATCTTGTTTACAACCTTGAGAATATTAACAATTCCAAAGTAAAATCTTTTTACATGTTTCCAAGGTTTGTTCAAGAAGTGATAACTAGGGAATTGACGGATGTACCATTGCATGGAGACACTTATAAGAGCTCTGCTCTAGGTCATAAAGTGTTCTCAAACATGAAGAGACCTGCACAAGGCTCTAATGACCAATTCACCCCATTGTTCCCTACAATGATGGGTGTGAATCCCCCACAAGGTGAGGCATCAAGCTTGCAGCCTTCACAATCAAGCATACCCACTGATGACCTACGCACACCTGCCACTACAAATATCCCTCAGTCCCTTGAATCAACCCCAACCCCTTCACTCATAGCATATACTAGAAAGAACAGGGGAGCTCCTTCCTCCTCTGGTTCTAAACCCAATGAGCCTTTAAGCCATCAGTTGGAGCACTCTCCTTCTGATTCTTTTCAAAGGGATACCCCTGGAGTGATGCCCCACTTAAGTATAAAGAAGGTGCCCTCTAAGGAGAAGGATGGGCATGTGGTTGGTGAGGCTCAGACTACTGATGTTGCACACGGTGTGCATCAGGACAGTCTGAACATAGCTAAGACCCCCACCACGGCAACTCCTATTGAGCAATCAAAAGGAGGTCCCAGGTGCCAAGAAACCAAGGGGGCAGCTAGTGCTTCAGCTAGGCTGAAGACTTCTGTCAAAAAGTCCAATGATCCAGTAAGGGAGGTAAACACTTCTAAACCTGGTGAGGGCAGATATAACTATACGGATTTGATGGTAGATTTGAAGGTGATTGCTGATGATCTGAGGGATCATGATGCCAACTTCCTGACTCATGATCAAAGGCATGACTCCCATGAGTCCAGGTTGGAGACATTGGAAGAATTGGTCACTGCTCAGCACAAATTGATCAAAGCACATGATGCTCACATCCTCAAACAGTCAAAGATTATCCAGTCTCAAGGTGCTCATATGGCCTGTATGCAAATGAAGATCTCTGCTCTTCAGAGAAGATACTCCACCTTGGTCTCATTCACAAAGGGGGAGAGGAGATCAAAGATCAAGGGGGAGTTACAGAAAAAGAAAAAGGTGATCAATGAAGAGACTGATGTTGTGAATGAGCCTAGAGTTGATACTGTTGAGGTTGATGCTGAACCTGTGTGTGAAAAGGAAGCTGGTGATAAGGGGGAGACTGAGAAAGAGATTGGTACAGAGGCTGATACAGAGGTGAATGAGGATGAGGTTACTATTGTTGAATTACTCTTGAAACTGCCTAAGGTTATTCCAACAACCAAAGGTGTAGTTATCAATGAGGCTGAGAAGGTAAAGAAGAAGGCTGAAGAGTTAGATCCTAAAGGTAAAGGAAAGAAGATAATGGAGGAAGAAGCTGGTTCAGAATCTGATGAAGATATGGGGTTCAAGCCAGTGGTAGATCCTGTAACTGAAAATCTACTTTCTGAGGCTTTGATTCAACAGCTTAGAGGAAAAGAAAAGAAGAGTTAGCTAAGGTGGCTGAGAGAGACAGGTTAGCAGCTGAAAAACTGCAGAAGGAGTTGGATCTTGAAGAAGTTAAAGCCACAAAGAAGAAGCATGTGAAGAAAATAGTAAAGAAAGCAACTCCAAAAGCTGCTACTGAAAAGAGAAGGATTATGGTGAGGTACTTGGCTAATGCACTTGGAAAGCCAGTTCAGTATTTTGCCAGATGGGATCTAGAGAAGGTTGAGCAGACTTACAATGCCACAAGAGAGGTGATGCATCAGCAGGCAGTGGAGGAACAAGAAGAAGAAGAACCAGTAGATGTATCTTTGGTACAAAGAAAAAGAAAGAGAGATCAGGTTACCACTGTTGAAGGTAATGCTGAAAATACTACTGCTGGATCTACTGCTGAAATTAAAGATAGTATACCTGCTCAACAAGCTAATTAAGAATCTGAAAAGGAGGTTGAGAAAGAAGTTGTTAAGGAAGCTGAGACAGCTGAGAAAGAGTCAGAGATTCAACCACCTAAACCAAAGAGAAAGAAGTCAATTGCTAAAAAGATCAAGAAAGTTAAAGAAATTGAAGAAACTTCTAATATCTCTATGTGGATATACTTTGAGGACAAAGAGATTGATGTTTTCAAGGTATTCAGAAGTAATGGAACCAATGAGATCTTTGCTAGCATCCATGGAATTTTCAAAAAGCTCTCCAAGGCAGATTTGAAGAAAATGTATGAGCTTGGATGTACAAAAGAAATGGAGGATCTTCAGGAAGCCAGGCTGCTGAATGAAAATTTGCAGTTGATGTTTGCTTTTGCAAAAACAAAAGCAGAGTTGAAGAAAAACAGCAAAAGAGATATGGATGACAGTATTGGAGAAGGCAAAGTTGTTTCTTGGAGTACCTACAACAACAGGGTATTCTCAGTTACTTTTGAGAAAGGAAGAGTGAATTACTTTCTTGTTGACAAGAGATATGATTTTGAACCTATCATGATCAATAGTATTCTGGAGGCTAAAGAAAAGAAGCTTGTACTATCTGATCTTGACAAGGAATTGTTGGAGAAGCTGAAGGACCAGTTGCTAGATGTGAATGAAAGGTATTTTGATGTTCAGATGATTGAACAAAGACCAAAGAAGATAGTAGAATGGGGTGTTGATCAAGAATTAAAGTTCTTTGTGAAGTGGGATGATGATGTTGAGATAGGTGATTCAGAGTGGTTCAAAGTTTTGGAAGCTTGTACAAGAGATAATCTCAGAGAGATGCATGAATTGAGATTCAAGGTGATTGATGCAGCTGTGGATAATAGTACTAGTCCTGAGAAGACTGAAAAGATGAAGACTGCCATGGAATGCTTGTACTGGTTGTTTGAACCCTCCAAGATTTCAGAGTTGAAAACTGTAGCTTGTGAAGAAGTGAATGAACGGAGATGGGTTGATAAAAGCAAGATGTATTGTCTAATAGTCAATGGAGCTAACAGGGAGTACTATTTTGATGACTTGGACCCTGATGAGCATGATATTCAGAGGTTGCAAGGCATGTTGAAGGTAAAGCTAAGCTCAGATAGAGAGTTGAACAAACCAGCTGGGTTGTTAGTGAAAAAGATGGAGATGTATCTGAAAAGAAGACTCAAGAACTTAGCTTCTCATGTTTGAAAAGCTAAGTTAGGGGGAGATTGTTGGGACTCAGATACTACTGCTGGTTACCACTGCTGAGCTAATACTGAAGATACCACTGCTAGCTTTGGAGTGTTACTGCTGAAGGCTTAGTTGAAGTTACCACTGCTAGTATGTGAGTTACCACTGAAGAACAAGATTACCACTGCTGATCAACTTACCACTGCAGGTACAAAGTTACCACTGCTGTCTGAAAATTACTGTTGATTTTGTGTTACCACTGCTACAAGAGTTGCGATAAGGAAAGGATTGTGCAGATTGAAGATATGGACAAGATACGATTCTGTTGGAGATTTTGTAGAGATTATCTTGTTTAGATTTACTTTCCTTATTGTAATCCTGTAACTCGTATATATAGCTGATAGGTTTTAGATGTTCACGATACGAGTTCATTAAGTTTTGTGTTTAGAATTAGAAGCCTCAAGATTATTCTTGAATCCCTGCAATTGAGAAGAATTGCACGTCTGGTTTGAGTCTGTTCAAATCAGATTGGGGCTTTGGTTGTAATCATTAAGCTTGTGATCAATACACCATTTGTTTTGCAATTCATTGTTAATCCATTCAAATGTTATTCCGCAAACTCCTTTGAATTGTTTTTTCTGATTCTTGTCATTAATTATAATTTCGATCCTGTCAATTGAATTTCATTTTGTATATAATTTATGAAAATAAACAATTATATAATATAAAGAAAATCATATTTTTATTAATTAGACAAGATAGTAAAATACTCTCACTCACATAAATTTTTAGAGTAAATTGCACTTGTGGTTGTCATCCGCCATAAACAATTTTTTTTCTATTAAACTAATTACGATTTGATCATTGTAGTTATCATCTTATTTCAATTTTGGTTATTGTAGTTACGACTTTGTTTCAACTTCCATTCATTCCCTGTGGGTTCCTCTTCCTCCAATTCTTTCCATTCTACCAATGAATAATCTTGGTCACTACAGTTGTCACTTTATTATACTTTTGGTCTCTTAAACTAACTCCAATGAAAAATGACGTTAAATGCAGGGGCATTTAGGTCATTCTACTATATTTTGTCTTTTTCCTATTCCATTTTATAAAAGTCTTTTCTTTTTATATCTATCTGCCAACTAGCCACCCAACCACACTCCCTAGTCCATGCATGATTTCACGATCACCTTCTCCAACGACCCCTCCCAAATCAAAAAACACCATTAGAAAACCAAACTCCAAAACAAATTTATAAAACCCAAAGATTACGAATAACTGAATACAACCGTCAAGAACAAGTGAAAAATTGAAATCAAAGTGTGATTCTTCAACCAGCTACCCTCTGAATGTTACTCATGTTTTTATACGAAGATTGAAGCACTTTGCCTTTCTTATTCTTTGACACCGAGAGCTGTTGGAATTTTGTGCACCCGACATATTAAGAGTACAATACTGATGACGGAGATTTATTGGGAAACAACGGGAGGAATAATGGAAAGGAACGATATCCGGGCTTACCAAACTCTATCTATTTATATAGTAACTTGATTTTTTAAACCTTCAATGTGCGACTTTGTATCCGCAACTGCTTGGATTTTGGTTTCTCCATAAATTGTTGGGTTTAAATTGGTTACTTTGAGTTTAATTATTTTTTCTTCAACCAATGGTTACCCTGTTTGATGGCAAAATCCAAGTCATTCTTCAACAGGACAACTAGTTTTTCTACAAAAATTTAAAATCTAAAAGATTGTGTCCTTTGTTGGCACTTATTACGATAAAGTAGGGATGGTGTTGGAAAGAAAGGAAGGGATCGAGATGTTTAGGGAAAGGTGTTTGTCGGAGATGGGTTGTTATCAAGGAGTTCGCCAAACTAGAATGGTGGCCGTAGGTTGAGGGAGGGTTGGAATATTTGGAGGCAAAAACAAACATATAGTGGTCGGGGGTGCGATTCTGATGTATTAACTGTTGGGTTTTTGTGGGTATCCTTGGATCAAACTGACTCGAGGATTAACTCAGATCTAACGAACCTCACTGGTTTGATAAATCTCATAGGTTAATCAAACTGATAAAACCTACGCGATCAGAAACACGCTGTTTCCGATCTAATCATGCGGAAGCGATAAAAGCTAAAAACCCTTTAATAGCCTAATGATCTTTAACCGTTTCTAGTTTTAATCCTAATGGTTTGGATTAAATCAATTTACCTGGATTGCTCGAGAAAAGTCCACCGGTGATCGACCAACGAACGTTCTTCTAGTTGAACTATATGAAACCCGAACAACAAAAACTGGAATCCGACTGGGGGGGGGGGGTTCAGCGCCGGTTTGGAGAGAGAGAGAGGAGGAGGGAAACTGAAACTGATTTTCTTAGCTGAAAAGCTTAGCTTTTTCCTTAACCCATAAGCCTTATTTATATGGAGGAAAAATACAGTTTGTATGAGATTCAGTTTCCTTTTATAATTATCTCTAATCCTTTTTCCTTTTTAAATAACTGGAAAAGAATTTGCATACGATAATTATAAATATATATATTTATCTAATATATATCACTTTATTAATTAATTATTATATATTTATTTTATCAAATAAATATACAATCTTCTAATTAATTAATAATCCTCCAACTTTGGTAATTTTGACTGTAATTACCCAATTGATTTATAATACACTATTATAAATCCTAACCCTCCATTTCTGGGTTTCATCTAACTTGTTCGACTTATAGGTCCTCACAGGTGTGACCCTCAAGTGTCTTGTAACATTGGATGTATAATCACTTGGTTTGTCAACTCTGCACATAATTCCTAACAGACTCCCACTTGTGCAAGTTGGCAATACCGCCTTTGATTATACGGTCCTAAGGAGGCCCCTAGACAGGCACTTAGGCTGACCAGGTTACAAGAACTCTTATACCCAGATTGGTGATATAAACATTCCGTAAGGAAATAGTATCTATGAAACTACTGTTCATTGATTGGGTATATCTTGGCTTTTCCCTTTGCATCGCGATATTTCATCTGTGAGTATGAGCTTGGAAAGTGTCAACTCTAAATACTCAAGATTCTGTTTTCTTGATTATCTGACTTTTACTGATAGGTAAACGACAAAGAACTAATCAGTTCGTTTGGGCATGGCCATGCACTTCATCAGTATGCTTAGTCAGTCAAGATGGGCCCAGAAATATCTCTCTTCTGAGAAGAGGTGCAAATCCCATCTTGCATATCTGCCTTTAACACCACGGCTTCCGCTGAATCTAGTTACACCTTTTATAGCCACCCTGTTACGGCGTAGCGGTTGAGTGCACTAAGAATTCAGTAGTCCTCATGATATCAAATCAGATACCTCAGGTGATAGGGACAACCACTGTGAGATTCACTTATGACTTCACTCCAAGAAGTAATCTCAACCGCGGATCACGTCCGATATTTGCTACTCTATCAAATATCTGTGCAACTTTTAGTCTACAACACTTGTAGCTGTTATTCAACAACTGATCATAACTACCTAAAAGTTCACAATGACTTTAACACCTTATCATGCTCCCACAATGATAAGTTGTCACGGACAGATTTTGAATGAAAAATCGGAGACTGATTTCATTCCTGGATATATTAAAACATGCAAAAATGTGAAAGTAATAAAGAAATCAATTTTGTATAGTCCACATTACACGCTGTAATGATAACAAAATCAAATATCTTTTCTTTAATAACTTTCATAACATCTATTTAACGTTTGTTAGATACTGGTTTAAAATGAAGTATCACTTATCTTCAGTTTAAACCCTTTGATTAAAGTTTACCAATCTAATCAAAGTGACAACCAAATAATACAAGTCGATCTACTTGTATCTGCTATTTATTGTTTTTGCAAACACCTTTTAAAACAATAAGTAGACTTTTGTCATATTCCTTGAACTAGGAGACCTGGACTAACTTCCAGTTCCTGAATATGTGAGACTGCAACTTTCCTTAGCTGCTGTGTAGATGAATGATTTCTTCCTGAAATCAGATTCCATTTGCAATGTTGGCAAATCTACTGGAATCTTATATTTTAATCCAACACTTTAATTATTGATTCTAAAGTCAGTCACGACCTTTGTTTCATGGATCTTGAAACTTTTATCCTTTTGACTAAAAGGGTAAATTGTATCTTACGAATTCTTATCCTACCTGGATTTATGAATTCCGAGATACTTCAATAATTGTATCTTTTATTCTTTTATCTCAGACTAGATAGAGAATAAATTGGGCTCCCACTTACTTATATAAAAACTAACTATTACTCAAAATTTACTATTGACTTAGTCAAAACTTTGATTAGTCAATCCTAATTTCAAGTAATGAACTTTGAGAATTTCCCTTTATGAAACTTAACTGGATTTTGTCAAATCCTAATTTCAGATCTTGGAATCTTCTTAGTTTCATAAATACTGTTAATAACGCTAGCTGAGTTAATATCCTGAATTCTCTTTTTAGAACATTTGAATAATAAAACTTGATCAAACTTGATTAGTTAATTCTGAGAATTTCTTTTATAAAACTTAACTGGATTTGATTAAATCCTGATTCCAGAACTTGGAATCTTTCTAGTTTTACAAATACTGTTATTAACGCTATCTGAGTTAATATTCTAAATTCTCCCTTTTGATCACTAAACTATTATTCATAAATGTTTTATTCTCAAAACACATTCCTATAGAATCTCGTGTGTTTTGATAGTTTTTATACAAATTACTTCAATTCAATAGATTTTATTGAAGTAACTATAACAGGCAACATCTAGGATCATACAAATTCAAGAACACTAAGCACAATCAGATATTTCAATGTCAAGATAATAATTTTTGAAAATAAAACCATAGAATTATAAATTCAAAAATTACAATCATCCAAAAACTGTTTAAAACATAAAACTAGAAATAGCTGTTTTAAAACTTAAATCCAAAAATATCTTGACTTAAATTGAAATAAACTTGTACTTCAGATCCTCAGCAACCTCTGGGCATTTCACTTCTGACCTCCTGCAATAATTGCTCTAGGTATCAGTATACTTGTAAACCAACAAGTAAGAAGTGACAAGTCAAAGCAATCATAAATTTTCTGAGGTTTACATACCTGCTTCATGACGCTTAGGGCAGTTTTGCCTCCAGTGACCGATCTCATTGCATATGAAGCAGCGGTTTTCGGTCCTAGCTTTGTTTGGCTTAACCTTCTTGCCCTTGCCCTTGCCTTTGCCTTTCTTGGGTGCACTCTGGATGGCCTGGACTGGTCATTTTCCTTTACTGGTGCTAGCATGCCCATTCTTCTTTTTAACCCCTCTGTCTTTCACCATCAAGACATCCTTGGTCTTGTTCTTGTTCCCCATATTCAGTTCAGCTGTCTTAAGCATGGAGTGCAACTCTGCTATTGTTTTCTCCATGTTATTCATATTGTAATTGACTACGAAGGGCCTGTAGTCTTCTGACAGTGAATTGAGTATGGTGTCTGTTGCTAGCTGCAACGGAACAGGATGACCAAGCCTCTCCAGATGATCTAAGTGCCGTTTCATTTTCATGACATGGTCACTTACTGATGTCCCTTTTACCATCTTGCACTCATTAAATGCTTTGGTGGCATTGTAGCGTTCTGTACGAGCCTGGGTCTGGAACATGTCCCTCAGCTGGCGGATCATGTCATAAGCATTTGTATTTATGAGCCCTGCTTGCAGATCTGGGCTCATAGTAGCAAGCATCAAACAGGCGACATCAAGGAGATCATCCGAGTGCTTCTTGTGGGCATTTCTGGCAGCAGCCGGAGCGTTTGCCGGAGGTGCCTCCCCTAGTGGCTCTTCAAGCACATACCATTTTCTCTCATGTCTGAGCACAATCATCAAATTGCGCTCCCAGTCGAGAAAATTAGAGCCGGTCAGTTTATCCTTTTCTAGGATAGATCGGAGGGAAAGATTATTAGTGCTGGTAACAGTGCTTGCCATCTACACAAAATAAAACTTTTGGTCTTAGCAACTGTAAATAGATTAATTTCCAATAATGTAACACCCTAAAAATTCAGGGCGAACAAAAACCTTCAATTTAACAAAAGGTGGTATACAAAGTGCGCCAAGGCGTGAGCTCATCCCAAAACGGGGTATAAGTAATGTACAATTAATTACAATGTTTGTAATCGAAGGAGAAATACAATAACCAAACTAGTCTAGTTCTATCTAAGAAGAAGACTACAAAAGGGTTATCGTTCTACGGTAATTCTCGCGGTCATAGTGGACCGGTATCTCCAAAGTTTCCCCCAAGCTCACTCTACGTCCGAGGCCTACTTGGGGACAATGTCCCGAGTACCTGAGAGACACATCGACACCAAGCAAGTGTTAGGCTAAAGGAGCCTAGTGAGTTGTACAGTTAATATCATGCGCATAAGATATATATATATGGACATGCGAGTTATACACGATTACACTAGCAATATGATTAGCATATTAAACCGGTTTATTATTATCTTCGGAAACAATGGGAGCGACCCATTTCCACCAACCAATGCCCCGACATTATCTAATTCCAAACACCTCGATGCCCCGGATTTAGCATGGCGACATCATCAGAGGCCCGCGCACTTCGGAGCCACCCGAAGGCCGGCGACATAGGTACACACCCGCGACTGTTTGGTGTGGACACATTGCGTTGGTTCGTCCATGTTATTATCGAATAGGATCGTGAGACGGAATTTAGCATCGCGTCACATCCATATCATTTTCACACAAGACTTAGATACTGGATTTAGCATAGCATCTAGTCCCTATCAATCACACACAAAAACCTCAACACTGAATTTAGCATAGCATCATCACAGAGGTGTGTATCGAGGTCTCAAGCCCCTTTTTATCGTTTGGCGTAAGCCACGTTTAGGCTAACCATTCCATTTTCCAAAACACAATGTCATGTACCATTTGGTGCTTTTCATATAGCTACATTTGTCAAACAACCCGTAGGTTTAGCACGTTACGATATAGCACACAATATATTCACCTCATATAAGGAACAACACTATCCAAGTTATTCATACGAGCATATACCTCAAGCATATCACGAATATTCTCAACTAGACATGATAAACAATTTATACCACATTCACATTCAACCACAAGACCAAGCAAGGCATAGAATTCATCAAAATGATGTGCTCTCAGTTTTAACAAAAAGGTTTTAACAACTCACCTCGGGCTTGTAAAGCCAAAAGCCCCAATTTCACCAAAACCCTAGCTTAAAGCTCGAGTAATCACCTAAACTGATAAGGAGTTAAAACCTTGGGTTAGCTCCAGATCTACGACATATAAGACTAGATCTATACTTTAGAATCATCTAGAGAACTCACCTTGAGGGTTTGTACCCAAAACCCCCAAATCCAAGATTTAGGTCAAATATGTGAACAACCTAAAAATCAAGCAAATCAAACCTTAGGTTAGTTTTATAACTCCTATTATGTGGATTAACAAACCTCAAGTGGTTTAGATAAGCTTACCTAGCCAAATCTTGAGTAGGAAACCCTAGATACTTGAAGAACTCAAACTCAACAACAATGGAGGTGGGAGATGAGGTGAAGAAGATGAAGATGATGAAGATCAAACTTCCAACTCTTGCTACTTAACTAGCAATCCATCAATGGGATCTTGAAGATCTTGGAGAGAGGAGGGAGTAGAGAGAAAAATCAGCCCAAGAGGATAAGAAATGAGGAAGATATGATAAAAAGAAGATAGGAGGGTTTTATAACAACTCAAAATATAACTGCAGGTTTGGCGCTGATCGTGGCGCTAATCAGATCAGCGCGCGACGTACCGCCGACACCAGGTCAAAACTCAATCAGCAGGTTTGGCGCTGATCATGGCGCTAATCGGATCAGCGCGGAGATTAGCGCCAAGACCAAATTGCTCCAATTTCGATTCCGAAAGGACCGTTGGACTCGTAATTGAATTTCCTATCATATTAGGCCACAAAATATAAGATTTGGTCCACAATTCTAAATCTCAAAATTTTAATGAAGAGTCATTATTACAACCAAAATTTACGGGTGTTACAATCCTCCCCTCCTAATTAAAATTTCGTCCTCGAAATTACTCCCTGTCCGAACCACAACTGATAGCCTCGTTCTATCATTTGCCAAGATTAGGCGATCGTGATCTCACCATACCGGTCGGTTAGACTAACACTAGTCTAAATCAAGTACTCCAAGAAGGCACTGATATAACCTTCTAACCTAAGGGTGGTTCCTCAAAATATCGCAGGTCATTACTTTACGCCTATTCTTAGAACATAACACTTTTACAAAGGTTATACCACTTGAACACGCAAACCTTAGCTCTTTGTACAATTTAACCAACCCAAATCGACTAGTGCCTATGGTTCAAGGTACCATACATCATTCGTCTCCTATTAATGTCGATCACTCGACTAAGAGTTACTTTACTATCAAGGAATGGCTCCACACACTCACTAACGGTGTCTAGCCGTCGCCATTAATTCTCCAAGGGACCTCAAAATTCCGTCTACTCGCCTATGCATACCATAAGGGAGTTAAGCTTCTTCACTTAGCACCTTGTTAATTTCCACTAATCCGTAAATTTTCACATATGCAGTATCATAGCGCTTCTATTTGTCTAATCACCAACGCGGTTCTAACTTTGCCTTAGGTGACTAAATCTTGAATTTCTAAGTACCAATTCCTCCTTAAATCGATTATGGGCAACGTTTCGAGATCATATTTCACTCTTAAAAGGCTTGTCTCTCTCTATGGCAATTTAACATATTGATATCTTGTACTGCTCTCACGGCATGCAATACCCTTAGCAATTCTCAACATCATCACTCTTGTACTAATGATAACGTTTTAGCGATTCTTAGCCATACAATTCAGCTATTAGTCCACTCACGCCATCACCACCCTACTACGTTCTCTATGATCACCATTTGGAAAGCCACTTAGTGCACGCAATCATTATTGTTTTCTCCCAAGCCACTCATACCACGGCAAGTATCGCCTCACGAAGACCTCCAAAACATGGTCACTCAATCCACCGAACAAGCCTTGTCCTAGCCGGTTCACTACAATCCTAGACATATGCCCCAACAATCTATGGGACTTCTCCTTGTAATAGCCGGTGTGCACATCGTGCATCCACTTAGGTGATGCTGGCCAATTCTTCATACTTAGACTTGTCCACTTACCATGTCTTTACCTAGATAATAACATATTTCCATTTAGGTGAGGGCCTCTCATCGGACCACTCTTTTTCCGTAGCCGTTGGCAACACGGTGCTCCTCAGTAACACCCTCGTAAGGGAGATATGAAACTTAATTCCCTACGTAGTCCAGTTTCGGTTCACATCGCGTACAAGCACAGTTCCACCCACACCTTCTAGGTGTTACTCCACTATATAATAGCATGCTCCTAAAAGCTATCAATCGGTTAGTTTATTCTAACACATTTACAGGATAATATGCAATTAGTACGCACATGGGTATTAACCCTCAAGTAATTCTTACGTACATGGCATTCGAAGATTCATAATCAAGCAATGACAACTCAAATACCAAAAACACACAATCATACACAAGGTCTACATGTATCTCACACAAAAGATTTGGTGACAATGAAAATGATCCGTATTAGTCGGGCGCACATAAGTACATAAGTGTCCCTGCTCATATAGAGCTGCGTACAATTTCCTTACGCTATAGGTGTTCATCTTTTTAACTAGTGACACCTCAGGCTCACTTTCTGACTAGTGAGGCTTCGTGTTCACTTTTTGACTAGTGACCCACGCATTCATCTTAGAACTCAAAACTCGTAACCGAGCCATTCAAAATCAAAGCTCACAATCGGGCTATTTTAGTAGTCGGGGCTTGGCCCCAAAGTTCTTAAAGTCAAAATCGAGTATAAGCTCTAGACTCAATTTACTCAAAGTTTGGTTGTCAATAATTAATTTTATCTTGTTTGCCCCGCTAGAGCAGACGTAACTTGCGAAGTCATTTTGACCCAAAACTCAACACAGTTTAACAAAACAGTTATCTAAGTGGGTCTACACTTTTATAAATCTCATATACGAACGTTTTACAAAATCCATTAGATAAACGCACTCGGTAATAAAATACAACGGGTCGTTTAGTTTGAAGACAACTTTATGAAAATACACATGTCTTGGAAAAATAGCATTTTGGCACATACGAAGGATCTTGTCCTATCCACAAAACCATTTTAACCCGACATCCTATATAGTCGAAGTTTGCAAGGTCATTTAGTACACACAACTGCTATTAGTTCATTTGAACCATCTCGCACTGAAATAGAAGTCATCTAACGAACTCATCTACCCCGAACCCAAGACATCTTGTGATTCTTGATAGTACTCTCATGAGGGCCTTACAGTACTTAATCCTCCATAATCTAATACTGATTCTGATCGAAGTTTACAACTTAGTCATTTTAACCACAATAATTCCTATTGCATAAATCGAGTATTTATCCCAAAGAGTCTTGTGACCTCTATCATTATGTAACCACGTCCATCCGATAACAATTATTCACATGCCAATTCTTAGCTTACGTAAACACCATGTAATTTAAGGTAAGGTGTATAAAATATAGATACACTCTAACATTGCACACATACTTAAATTGTCGCAACTAGGTCATCCAATTCTTAACCCTCGCAATCCTAGTTTTCCCTTAACATAGAAACCTAAGCCTTTATCCGAATTATGATTTATTTGAAACATCCCGACTAAGCCATCTTAGTCCATCCGTGCATGCTCTAATAATGCCCCTAGGCGCGCATCCATGATTTTCCGTAAACCTTACTATTTGTGTAATCTTATCCACGGTATGACTATTGGTGTTAGAAACGCGTAGAAAAGTTACTATTCCTCAATATTCCGACTCTTCCAAAATCCATGACTGATTCAGTCCACTGACCTCTTTAACATACACTTAGTTATACTACTTAGCCGCTCAGTTGCCACTTCGGTAAGTAGGCCGTATAGGTCGACTGTCCCTAAGTTCTTCCGATTCGATTCACCTTCACTTAGTCGTCCGGGGTGATCATTTGCTAGACATTAATTCTCGTCATTAAGTAAGAAGATTCATCACTAAGATTTATTCTTAGTTCAAGGTATTTAAACCTTCCCAATTTGATGCCATAATACGACCCCTCATAAATAAAGCGTGACTAGGGTCCTTAGACGTCAGGTCAAATATCCTATCATAATAAGATCGGGAAGAAAGTAAGAACAGGCTACCATATGAACCAACATTTATCAATCATTACATCAATAGTAACCAAGAATGCTCAATGACGATACATTCATAAACCAGTAGCTAAGTGCTTTATGAATAGACCATACACGAGATTCCCTGCCTCTATCGACGCAATTTCCCGACTCATGGACTTTCATATCCCTAGCATTCTCCCCACCTAAGACTTTACCCAAGGTAGGTGACATGTTTACTAGTGCACTAAGTTTAAGTCTAGGTATTCTACGGTCAACACCTAGTTCGCTTAAACTAAAGCTCTGATACCAACTTGTAACACCCTAAAAATTCAGGGCGAACAAAAACCTTCAATTTAACAAAAGGTGGTATACAAAGTGCGCCAAGGCGTGAGCTCATCCCAAAACGGGGTATAAGTAATGTACAATTAATTACAATGTTTGTAATCGAAGGAGAAATACAATAACCAAACTAGTCTAGTTCTATCTAAGAAGAAGACTACAAAAGGGTTATCGTTCTACGGTAATTCTCGCGGTCATAGTGGACCGGTATCTCCAAAGTTTCCCCCAAGCTCACTCTACGTCCGAGGCCTACTTGGGGACAATGTCCCGAGTACCTGAGAGACACATCGACACCAAGCAAGTGTTAGGCTAAAGGAGCCTAGTGAGTTGTACAGTTAATATCATGCGCATAAGATATATATATATGGACATGCGAGTTATACACGATTACACTAGCAATATGATTAGCATATTAAACCGGTTTATTATTATCTTCGGAAACAATGGGAGCGACCCATTTCCACCAACCAATGCCCCGACATTATCTAATTCCAAACACCTCGATGCCCCGGATTTAGCATGGCGACATCATCAGAGGCCCGCGCACTTCGGAGCCACCCGAAGGCCGGCGACATAGGTACACACCCGCGACTGTTTGGTGTGGACACATTGCGTTGGTTCGTCCATGTTATTATCGAATAGGATCGTGAGACGGAATTTAGCATCGCGTCACATCCATATCATTTTCACACAAGACTTAGATACTGGATTTAGCATAGCATCTAGTCCCTATCAATCACACACAAAAACCTCAACACTGAATTTAGCATAGCATCATCACAGAGGTGTGTATCGAGGTCTCAAGCCCCTTTTTATCGTTTGGCGTAAGCCACGTTTAGGCTAACCATTCCATTTTCCAAAACACAATGTCATGTACCATTTGGTGCTTTTCATATAGCTACATTTGTCAAACAACCCGTAGGTTTAGCACGTTACGATATAGCACACAATATATTCACCTCATATAAGGAACAACACTATCCAAGTTATTCATACGAGCATATACCTCAAGCATATCACGAATATTCTCAACTAGACATGATAAACAATTTATACCACATTCACATTCAACCACAAGACCAAGCAAGGCATAGAATTCATCAAAATGATGTGCTCTCAGTTTTAACAAAAAGGTTTTAACAACTCACCTCGGGCTTGTAAAGCCAAAAGCCCCAATTTCACCAAAACCCTAGCTTAAAGCTCGAGTAATCACCTAAACTGATAAGGAGTTAAAACCTTGGGTTAGCTCCAGATCTACGACATATAAGACTAGATCTATACTTTAGAATCATCTAGAGAACTCACCTTGAGGGTTTGTACCCAAAACCCCCAAATCCAAGATTTAGGTCAAATATGTGAACAACCTAAAAATCAAGCAAATCAAACCTTAGGTTAGTTTTATAACTCCTATTATGTGGATTAACAAACCTCAAGTGGTTTAGATAAGCTTACCTAGCCAAATCTTGAGTAGGAAACCCTAGATACTTGAAGAACTCAAACTCAACAACAATGGAGGTGGGAGATGAGGTGAAGAAGATGAAGATGATGAAGATCAAACTTCCAACTCTTGCTACTTAACTAGCAATCCATCAATGGGATCTTGAAGATCTTGGAGAGAGGAGGGAGTAGAGAGAAAAATCAGCCCAAGAGGATAAGAAATGAGGAAGATATGATAAAAAGAAGATAGGAGGGTTTTATAACAACTCAAAATATAACTGCAGGTTTGGCGCTGATCGTGGCGCTAATCAGATCAGCGCGCGACGTACCGCCGACACCAGGTCAAAACTCAATCAGCAGGTTTGGCGCTGATCATGGCGCTAATCGGATCAGCGCGGAGATTAGCGCCAAGACCAAATTGCTCCAATTTCGATTCCGAAAGGACCGTTGGACTCGTAATTGAATTTCCTATCATATTAGGCCACAAAATATAAGATTTGGTCCACAATTCTAAATCTCAAAATTTTAATGAAGAGTCATTATTACAACCAAAATTTACGGGTGTTACAAATAAAATATCAATAAACCCTTAAATGATCAATTTATTGGACTAGGATCCTTATTTCATACGTCCTGATGTGCGTAATGTTCTTGCTCCACCAGACCCGTATTTATTTCGGTAGGTAAGGACTTTTACCAATCATGTCTAGCTGACATGACTCCTAGATCTTTTCGGGACCATGGCAACTACCTGTGCATGTTTTAGTCCCTCTAAGTGCTTTTTGGCCCGGTACCACCCGGTGAACTTTATAGTACCAAAACAGATCTCACCATTTTGGGGACCTGATCACTATACTCTGGCCGGTACCACCCGGAGATAATTCGCAGAGTTATGTAACCCCTCCAGCTTCAGTTTGAACACAGACGTTGAATGTGTGATCACTTACAACGCCTATGTACTTTACGCCGAAGGTGCCCCTAGATGGGTTGCACTACTGATCTATGATTTTCGGGGTTTTGAAAAACTTTACTTCCAGGCTTTTGAAAAACTGATTGTTATAAAGGCTACTTACGTTTTAAACTAACTGTTTCAAACATACATGTAATTTTAAAACCAACTGTTCTAAAATCACTTGCTAATTAAAACTAACTGTTTTAATAGCACATCTAGTTGATTAAAACTAACTGTTTTTATCAACTTTGCCTTTTATATAAAACAATCATCTATAGGTTTTAAAACAAAAACTATTGTTTTGAAAAGTTTGAAAAAACTAATAATAATAAAACCTATATACCCTTTTGTGATACAACCTAGTTTTAAAATAACAACTTTATTTAAAACTACTAACATGCAAGATATCACAAATAATCAATCAACCATGCAATTAAAACAATAATTAATCACATAGTAGCTAATTATAGTTTTTGCCAACGTTTCCTAAGGACCAATAATGACCTATTTCACTAAAAGCTGCATAGCTCCCACTGGCCTCGCCATGTTTTGTTAGTACTCCGGTAAGATGAAGAATTTTAGTAGCTCCCACTGGCCTCGTCATCCCGAACGAATAAAAACAAATATCTATCCTAAGGTCATTATTACATAAGGGGTTGTAAATGGCACGCAGACCTCCCCGTAAATATGTCAAGGGTCTAGGTTGGCAAATACTATAATAAATACAAACTCAAACTGAGATGTATATAAGGAACTCAAGCAATCACGCAATTATATATACAATATAACAAAAGCAATATTATAATTACGATAAATAAACCTGGATCCGTTAAAATTATCTTGTCTCAATTATTGCAAAACTTGGTTTTAAACTGATTTATAAAAACAACAGTTTTATAAATCAAAACTAAAATTAGTCTTATCTAAATGTGCACTTTATAAATAAAACTGATTACCTAAAATAATTCCCTTTTTATCCAAAATTATATCAAACTGGTTTTATCGATCCAATTATAAAATACTGGCTTATTCGAAAAATCAGATAAAATTTTAATTTTCATAAAAGATTAATCAAAACTGGTTTGAATAAATTTTATCAGATAGAAAAATAATTTCGGATAAGAAATCTTTAAAACAAGACAAACTCTTTTGGGCCATAACTTGGTCCAAAGAACTGGGCCTTGGGCCTAATAAACAAGCTAGGCCCATACAAACAAAAAACCCTAGGTTTGACCCATGATCAAGAACCAACGTCCACCACCACGCTGGTGGTTCGTTCGTTGAACGGCCACTGCGTAATCATTATCATTGATTGGTAACGATAGCGATGCTACTACCGCCACCAATCGACGCCGCCACCACCGAATATGGTGGTTTTTGGCTAGTGATTGAACAAAATCCACCACCACCGCCGTCCGGCCAACGCCTCCACCACTTATCTGTGGTGTGGTTGGTCTAGATACGGCATCCGGACGCCGCCACCGCTATGCGCGGTGCGGCCGATGATCAAACGAGAAACAGCCGCCGCCACCGCTACGCGCGGTGCGGCCGGCATTCGATTGAACAGCAGCAGCCGCCGCCACCGCTATGCGCGGTGCGGCCGGCGATTGATCGAACAACAGCCACCGTTCTTCGGTGACGAAACAATCACAATCCCCAATCGATTACCGCTGCCGCCACCACCGATCTGTGGTGCGGCGGTTCGCGAAGAACAACATCCAAATACCGTCACCATCCCGAATACCGCCGTCCACCACCGCGTTGGCGGTTTCTGCTGGTTGCGGTTCGGTAGTCATGAGATCGCCGCCACCACCTCCCTGGTGGTCTGGCTGGGCGTCCGCCGCCACCGCTTATTGCGGTTTGGCCGGCGATCGTGTCTGGTGGTTTTTGGTTGTGGCGATTGTGAACACTAGGCGCCGTTACCACCGGTGCTGGTGGTGCGGCTGTGCTTTGCGAGGAGGGTTTCGGCCACCGATTTGAAAAACACCGGTCATCATCGCTCACATCATACGGCGCCGCTGCGCCGTCGTACTTGCCTGAAACCGCCGATCACCGCCACCCACCTGATGGCGTGGGCTCTTGTACGACAGCCAGGGGCCGCTACCACATACTGTGGTGCGGTCCGGCGATCGATCACGGCAACCAGCCGTAACCACCACGCTGGTGGTGCGGTGGTGGTGTCACAACCGCAGCCATCACCAATCTGGTCATGGTTTTTTTCGGGTTTTCGTACGAATAACAATTTAATACAAAAATCTAAAATTTTATGTAAATAATTAAACTCAATAAAAAATCAGATTTTTATAAAGATTGATACGCAAAAACAATTTAATTTTAACGGATCACGCATAAACAGATAAACTGATAAAAAACTAAAACGATTTTAACAATGGCTCTGATACCACTGTTGGGTTTTTTGTGGTATCCTCGGATCAAACTGACTCGAGGATTAACTCAGATCTAACGAACCTCACTGGTTTGATAAATCTCATAGGTTAATCAAACTGATAAAACCTACGCGATCAGAAACACGCTATTTCCGATCTAATCATGCGGAAGCGATAAAAGCTAGAAACCCTTTAATAGCCTAATGATCTTTAACCGTTTCTAGTTTTAATCCTAATGGTTTGGATTAAATCAATTTACCTGGATTGCTCGAGAAAAGTCCACCGGTGATCGACCAACGAATGTTCTTCTAGTTGAACTATATGAAACCTGAACAACAAAAAATGGAATCCGACTGGGGGGTTCGGCGCCGGCTTGGAGAGAGAGAGAGGAGGAGGGAAACTGAAACTGATTTTCTTAGCTGAAAAGCTTAGCTTTTTCCTTAACCCATAAGCCTTATTTATATGGAGGAAAAATACAGTTTGTATGAGATTCAGTTTCCTTTTATAATTATCTCTAATCCTTTTTCCTTTTTAAATAACTGGAAAAGAATTTGCATACGATAATTATAAATATATATATTTATCTAATATATATCACTTTATTAATTAATTATTATATATTTATTTTATCAAATAAATATACAATCTTCTAATTAATTAATAATCCTCCAACTTTGGTAATTTTGACTGTAATTACCCAATTGATTTATAATACACTATTATAAATCCTAACCCTCCATTTCTGGGTTTCATCTAACTTGTTCGACTTATAGGTCCTCACAGGTGTGACCCTCAAGTGTCTTGTAACATTGGATGTATAATCACTTGGTTTGTCAACTCTGCACATAATTCCTAACATTAACTCCATGGGAGAAGAAGAGGGGTGTTCAACGAAGAGTGTGAGAAGATGTTAGAGAGGTTAGAAATTAGAAGATGATCGGAGAAGTACTTGAAAATGGGACGTGGGTAGGGTCTAGTGGGTGTATGTACATATATATACATAGAGAAAGGTTCATGCAAGAAACATAACTTTTTAAGAAAATGTGATTATGAATCTCAGCCACTCATTCGGTCAATAAAGACGGTTTTGACCGGGTCCTCTCATTTAATAATCTCCACCCTCCCATAAATCGCGTCAATCCTCTATGATCACGTCCACCGTAACTAAAGATGTGTGGCTAAAATTCATTCTCACGTTTTCTTCAATTGACATGGTTCTCGTATAAACCCACCTCTATATACTGAATATATAATAAATAATATGATAGATGTGCATTCTTTGTAATTATAAAGGTTGTAAACTTTGTAAACCAATTTTAACCGTTCATCTAGTCTAACAAATATTTGATTTCATAAATATGTCGTTTATTTCTAAATATAAAACATTTATTATTATTAATGAACTCTAATTATCTTCTATAAATATTATAATCTTAATAAATAAACCTCGTTATTTTCATAAATATTGGTTTACATGGTTTAAACCTTTATAAGGTTTACAAAAGAGTACAACTCTAATATGATAATACATTTATTTACTTCTATACTTTTATTAAATCAAAATCAGAAATAAATTAAAAAGATCAAAAATCCCCTAAGATAACAGACCTTTTTATAAAGTTATTTGTATTGATAAAATTATTTGTAGAATAAGAGACAAGTTGTTCGATTGTTGTGCAGGATAAACGATGTGAATGTCATAAACGACTACTTACCTCTTATCTATATCTTTGTTGAATAAATCAAGTGTTTGATAAAAACGTTCAATAATTAGTTTTAATTATTAAAAAGTATCAATTTAAACTT
Organism: Centaurea solstitialis; assembly: GCA_030169165.1. Classification (NCBI taxonomy): domain Eukaryota; kingdom Viridiplantae; phylum Streptophyta; class Magnoliopsida; order Asterales; family Asteraceae; genus Centaurea; species Centaurea solstitialis. The sequence goes on from CM058043.1 coordinate 41,551,659, forward strand.
TTTTGAAAATAATAACAATTTGATAAAACATAATTTCCAATCAAAATCCACTTCCATTAAATCCCCTTTAGGCCACAATTCTTCTCCTTTATGTTTTCTTCTAATTAAGGGTGTTCAAAAAAATCGAAAAACTGAATCGAACTGTATGATCCAAACCGAGAAAACGGATTTCCGAGCAACCTATGACCCGAAAACCGAAAATAAAGGTACCCGCTGAGTCACTGGTCGGGTTCGATTCTCTAAATTTACTACCCGTCCCGCCTCATATATATTTAGTTTATTAAGATTAATATATTTATTAATACTTAATAATAAGAAAATTACTAATCTTAAAAATATCCATCACATACGGTGTTTTCTTTGTTCACCCCTCACCGCCATTGGTTTGTCGGTCAACTTCGGTCTAGTTCGTTTTTGCACATCCGTATCGACGACAATCATTCGTACTCTTATTTTCATTTTCTAATATTTTCTTAGTGTTAAATGTTTTAGTTTGTCATAAAAAACTTCTGATAACACCAAAATTATACATGTTTTGGTTGCGCGTAATCATATGACTTTACCCCATTTCTCACCCGTTTATGATCATTTCATGCACTAAAAGAGCTTATTATTATTTGTGAAGGATTTGGAGGCCGTGGAACGGAAAAGTACGAAAAAAGGCGAGAAAGCGTGAAAAATGCACAAAGTCAACACAGTAGCTACTTGGCGATCGCGAAATCCTCAACCTGGCGCCGCCAAGTTCGACTGAATTGAAGACCAGAGTTTGACCTAAGTGTCTGGCGTCGCCAAACTAGCAGCTTAGCGATCGCCAGATGACCCCTGGGCGTTTTCCTTTAAATATCAGCCTCCTCCTTCAGTTCTAAACATGTTCGATACACGAGGGAAGTACAGAGGAACGAGAGTGAGAGTACGAAAGGTGCCGATACGCTGCGGAAGTCGATCTTCGATCATCTATCGTTGTATTGTCGGTATCATGTCGGTGTCTACTTTTGTTTGTGTTTATGTCTTTATTATGATTAGTGAGTAGTTTTATTAGTAGTGCTTGTCATGGTCAATGAACCTTTATGGATGATACTTTGTGATTAATGTTTACTGGTTTGTTTTGATTAATTGAATGTATTTTATGGTTCTTTTCTGATTAATATTGTTGTGGCAATTTGAATTCAATTGGTTGGGTGTATTTGTTAGACCAGAGCAGATAGACTCTGAAAGGATAATCAACCTACCTTAGCCTGACTTGGACCAAAAGGTTGTGTTAAGGGGTTACTTGGACCAATAGTGACCAGATAGTAAAAGAGCCATTGCGATATTGATTAGGAAGGGTTTACCGATTCTAGATTTTGGACCAAACGATTTAGGATTGGAATTAGGAGGATCGTATCCTAGTTTCTCACCATAATTTGCACATGTTAGGGTGTCCCAGACTTAAATTCCTACAATAGTCAAGACAACCAAACCTTCGACCTATTCATATCATCCATATTGGGGATTTACTTTACCATGATAAGTACTGCTGTTTTTCTTTATTATAATCTTAAATCAGTATTTTAATTGCTTTCTTAGTTTTTACTTTGTTAATTATCTTTTTAAGTATTTAAACCTTTTTCATACAAAACTCCCCTTTTAGGTTAATTAAACCAATTCAGACTTTAGTCTACGATAACTTGACCGTTCCCAGTGGTAGATACGATACCTGGACTTTCCTACACTATATTACTCACGATCAGGTACGCTTGCCTGTATATGTGGTAAGACAGTGGCTAGGCATTAGAGGTTAAAACGTGTTACGCTTTTTATATACGATAATTACCGCATCAACTTCATTTATTTGTATATATTTTGTGTGCATCAAAACACTCGACAAAATGCGGGTAACCATGAACTGAACCATTGGTACCCACTCCTTTTCGGTACAGTTCGTTGCGGGTACCCGCCCAACGCAGTTCGGTTTCGGATAGTAAAATTGGGTACCGGCCCCGTACATGTACTAAAAAATTTCACTACCTACCCCGCCCCACCCCGTGAGCACCCCTACTTCTAATCTCTCATCATGTACGCCATTTTTGCTCTCGATCAACTCCATCTCCATAACCTTCGTGCTCCTCTTCCCTCCACCATTGTGTTGCATTATATGTTCTTCTTACCTTCCAGCTTCGTACTTGCATGAAACATGGTAGGAGAAACCCTTTTGTGAAAGCAAATAGGTACGGAGGAAAAAAGGAGATGAAAACAAGGAAATGGATGAGAATATCAAAGGGTGTTAGCTCAGTTGGATAAGTAACATTCCTGGAGGTGCGGGTAAAAGCCACACTACCAGGATTCGAATCCCACGGGCGACATTTCTGGGATATCCAGACTTTTGATTTGGTCATTTGGTTCGGGTTCGGGGCCGGTATGAGAGGATCCAGTCTATGGGATCCACTTCCCTGCCGGTTGGATTCAACCATAGGTTGGGCCGGGTTGCAGCAGATTAGTGGGATTGCCCAATTGGAGGCCGATACTACTGGAGCGTATGTGTGTTAACTTGTCGTTCAAAAAAAAGGAAAGGGGTGAGAATGAGGATAGGACAGAGACAAAGGGATGAGTAAAGGGGAAAGGGGTAAAAGCAGAAAATAAATGGGTTGAGCCTAAAGGACATACATTTTCTAGTTAGTCGATTTAGCCATGGGATGATCGAATAAGCCGTTACGGAACACCTAGATATGGCTGTGCGGATAAGTCATATTCACCATATAACTCATTCCTCCTAAGGTTTCAAATAACGTGAGGCGTGGCGTGGCGTGGCGGCAAGGCCAAGCCTTGGAAGCCACGACGAGGATGTGGCGTTTTCCAAGGCGTGACTTATGGCGGCAAATCTCTGTATCCTATATAATATTATACACATAAACATACGTTTTACAACTATTACTCAATGAATCAAAGATAATAAATCGTTTAAATTAAGTTATATATATAAACTATCAAATAAGACATTAAAAAAAACAAGTTAAATCCAATATTAGGTTTCAAAAACCCGCACATTACTCTATGGCGTGCCTCAAGCATAACGTGGCATGAGACACAAGCCTTGAGCCATGGCGGTTGTTGCGACGAGTTTTTTCGAACATTGATTCCGCCACAAACAAACAACCCTTTAGTTTAAAGAAAAAAGTGAAGCAAAATGAAAACCACAATAACCAAAACTATAATTTGTTCCAAAAAAAACGAAAGTTAATAGTACGTGAAAATCACAAGGACAAAAAAATATATTTACTCTAAATTCTAATTTGATCACTAGATTTTAAAATTCCATAATATTTTTTGGTATTCTATGGGATGGAATTTTTAGTTAATCATGACTAAAATGCATGTTGCATACAACATACCAATTTTTTTGAAAACGACAAGATTTTATTACCAAACAACAACAACCAATACATCATAAACAAAACCCAGCACAAGCACACAACTATTAACGACAGTTGACCCAAGCTGAAGCCGAAATAGAACCAAAGATCAATACACAAAGTAGACAAGACAAACAAGACGAAAGATACAACACATGAAACTTAGGTATCCAAACGACAACATGAAAAGGCCACTCCTAGAAGTCTATTTAAACATTTTAGACCGAATCAAGCATCAATACGCAAAGGATGTCCAGCCACCAAACTCGTAGAATGGACAATACCAGTTTACAAGGATTAAACAAGAACTGTCTAAGCACCACAAATTGGAAATCACACCCTTCACACACGCTCTCACAAACACAACAGTTGTTGCCTCCAAGTTGACCCACCCGCGATTGCACCTGCAGTAAAAGAAGACGTACGATACAGCTATCTGGAGAGAAACTGTAACACCCAGAATTTTGTAAACTCGAACTTATCTGATAAAAGTGAATAATAGAAATCCGATTATATATATATATATATCGTATCTTTTCCCCAAAGTTAATTATTAACTCGTATCTAAGTTTATAAGTCGAGTCGAGTGTTCAACTTAACAGTTTCGGGGTGAGAAAGTAAATACCTGAAATAAGGAGATGGCTTTAGTGTAACAAGTTGAAAGCCTCATCCCTTCCCTTTCATTTCTGTGTTAGTGCTCTTGAAGAGAGGAAAATGGAGAAAAGAGAGAAAAGAGGGTTTGAAGAAGATTTGTGAACCGAGAGAGAGATCGAGCGTTAGAGGTGAAACCGACCCGTGAAGTGTAGTTGGAATCGTATTCCTAACGAAAGGTACCGTTTAATTTATGTTAATTTCGTGTTGTAGTCGGGATTTAGAGTCTTGGAAGCTAGGGTTTATGTTTGGGGAAAAACCACGGATCTTGATGATTATCGGTGTTTTTCGAGCTTGGTTGTTAATTTATCATGTTACACCATCGTAGGATCGTTCATAAACATTCGTAGGGTGTTTTGGGAGTCAAAATCGAGTTTTGGTTGAGCTTGTAGGAGGTTTGCAAATTTAGGTCGCGGTTGTGCAGATCAGTAAAACCACGCGACCTAAGCCCGCGACCTGAGGTCGTGCGGCTAGGTCGCGCAACTCCCTGTTTGCGCGACGAAGATTTTTCGTTTCTGATTCTTTTCGAGTTTTGGCTTTGGGCTTTCCTTAAGGGTTATATTAGATAATGTTTGGTAGATTTTGGGGGCCACTGAGATAGTCTAGCCTAGCTCTAGACTAGTGTTTCGGTTGTGAACCGTAAGTGTCATTTTTGGGAGGTTTACTTATGCATACCATGATATGATTGTATAGGTGCTATCTTGTGACGTGTCCAGCTATCTAATCCACATTTGATTGTAAAGAATACCAAGGTGAGTTGCTAAACCCTTTTTGTTAAAACTGAGAGCGCATCACCTTGATTGAATTATGTACCTTTCTTGGATAATTGTATACATGAAATAGTTTGTTGTGTACTACCTTGCATGAGTTATGTTCTTATGGCTATGTGACGAACGGATGCATGATAAATGTGTGTATTGAATTATGCCTTGGAATGATGCGAAGGGCTTGAGACCCTCGATTAATGCCTACAATAGGTTGAGATGAATGTATGATTCTTTCTAGACAGTACACACATGTCTCCGAAGGTGTCATGATAGAAATGGCATCGAGGTTGATTAAATGTAAATAACATGGACGATCCCAACGCAATGTGTCCACACCCAACAGTCTTGGGAGGTACTGAAACAGGTACGCACCTATGTCGCCGGCTCTCGGGTGGCTCCGAGGTGCGCGGGCCTCGGAAGGTGTCATAGATGAAATGGCATCGAGGTGTTGGGTAGCAACGAGTGTAGGGGCATTGGTAGGTGGAAATGGGTCGCTCCCATTGTTTCCGAAGATAAATAATAAACCGGTTTAACATGTTACTTATGTTGTTAGTATGATCTTGTATATCTTGCATGCCTTAATATACTTTACAGGTATAGTGTTATTTATACAACTCACTAGGCTCATTTGGCCTAACACTTGTTTTGGTGTCGATGTGTCTCTCAGGTACTAGGGACGCCGTTCCCAAGTAAGCTTCGGGAGTAGAGTGAGCATGGGGTACGTGGAGAGACCGGTCTTCTAAGATCGTGAGATTGATCGTAGAACAATAACCCTTTTGTAGTCTTCTTCCTAATAGGATCTAGACTGGTTGGTTATTGTAATTCTTTATTCAATTACAAACATTGTAATTATACACTACATATACCTCTATTTTTGGGATGAGCTCGCGCTATGGCGTTAGGTTTCATGTACCACCTTTCGTTAAATGAAAGTTTTTGTTCACTCTGATTTTTAGGGTATTACAGAAACCTCGCATAACCAACCCCTTTTTTATACACTTCCTAATTCTTCCTTTGCTCAAATGAATCAATTATTGTTCCCGGCTAGCCACGCAAACCAGTCCCCATGCCAACTCTTAGATCTTCTACTTAACCATTCGAATATGACTATTTGCCACTCGAAAAACCGCTCTAAGACCCGACTCTTATCTTCGTTGAACACAATTCGATTTCTGTGATTCCAACACAAGTAAAGAAAGCTCCATTTGATTCCAACCCACCTATCTTTACCTTTTGATGATTTTAGTAATCACGCGTCCTCTTGAAGAAGTTGTTGCACCGTGTTAATATTGTGTAAATCTTCGTTCCACCTTCAACCGATCCACTAGATATCTCCCTACACTTTACTAAAATCCTTTACATAAATTTAGTTCATGAAAATGAGGTTTATCCTCGACAAAATATTAAATGAATTATTAGATTTTTTTTAGTTTTATATTGTATGTTTTAATTATTTTTTGATATATTTAATTATCAAAAATCAAATTTTACAACTTTAAATATGTTTAAATAAACTAAATAAAAAATAATGCTATAAAGAATACTAAAAATGGGTTAAATGATATTTTTAAAAACAATAATTTTATTAAAACGAAACACAACCAAGCATCCCATTCCTAGGTTGCAAGATGCAACCTGATCAACTTCTTATAAAACTATTATAAAACCCACCTAAAACTATGTCCAAGTAACTAGACCCGTGAGACTTGAACCGAAACCACGACTACCAAGGTGCCACCGTTTCGAACCTACAACCATTGAACAACCCGAACTAAAACTCGAACCGGACCAAAGCTTGAACTAAAACCGCAACCATCGAGCCACAAACCATGAACCAGTTACCACTACCACGAACTAAACCCATTACCACAACCATGAACCGCGAACCACGAACCAACGAAACCAACGAACCAATTGAACCAGTGAGCCAACAAGCCTACTAAACCACGAACCACAAACCACGAATCACGAAACCCGACCTATCACCTATGACCTTGAACCACAGCTTGAAAACTCGAAAACTGGCGACTTTAAACCGCAACCCAAAACTCAAAACGAAACTTCAAAACGAAAAGGAAAGGATAAAGAGGAAGAAGAAGAAGGGGAGGAGGAAGGTGCTCCGGACCACTGGCTTACGCTGGCGGCCGGAGCAAAGGGTGGCGGCTGCTATTAAAAAGCTAGGATTTTGGTTTGGAAGGAATGTGTTAAATGATTTAATTTAATTGTCAATTATATTTTTGTAAAATAATAAATTAATTAGGATATGTAAGGTCGATCAATTTTATTTTTTATTCATACTATATGCAATGTTATTTAAAATTATAAATTAAGGTCGTTTGTTCTTAAAATTGTTTTAACAAGTTCCAATTTTTTAGTGTATATATATAGTAATTTATTTTAAATTATTTTAGTTAAGATATTGTTTTATTTAACTTATGTTTGCTATATTTGTTGTATTAATTAACATATTATATTATTAGAATTTTTTTAGTTATATTTAAAAGATTGTAACTAATTTATTTCAAAATGTCATTTTTAGTTATTTTACATGCTTTTTTTAAAAGACGGTTATTTTACATGCTTATTTGTTAGTTTTGTCAAACATGTTTTTCTCATCAATGAACTTATCAACTAATATCTCAAACATAACCTTAGATAGGAACCCTCACCATGTATATGTATTTACTCATTGTTGAATAGAATCTTGAATACACACTATTCAAAAAAAGAAATTAAGTCAACTTTGCCTTTGAAAAAATTCTGATAAAAATAAAAATTATTTGATCAATAGAATTATACTCTCGGAAGAAATCGTATCATCGTAAAAGTTGGGTCTCAGATGTACTATTATTTCCCTGAAACATAGTAGAACGTTTCTTATGACTACTTAATCGGATCGGTAAACATCAAGCTTAAAATGAGTTAAAATTTTCGGCTAGCATGTAAGTGATAGTTGTCTCAATTCTTTGTTTTCAAAATGAGGTACATCAACAAACGGTCCCTAAATTACAAACAGTTCTACACTTTTTGTCCTAATGATCTTTATTTGAATAGCATTTTGATTTTTTGATTCATTGCAATTAAACTATCTCCGATTCATTAGTCCATTGCAATTAACTTGTCTATGTTACAACACATCCCTACTAAATCGTCTAGGTCTTTATAAAAACAACTCTATCTTTTTGTTAATGAACAAATCTGTATACATCACATCTCATATATCATATTTTCAAAATGAGATATATTAAACTCGTTTTGTCTGCTTTAATTCTACCATTATTGTCCCCATATATTAGTAGTTGAACTTCACTTATAATAATCCGTTACATTTAGAATAATAAGAGTTCATCCAACATCCTCCCATTTAAACCACAAGGGCGTTGGCGTACTGGCAAACACCTTGGAGGATGTAGTGGAATATCCCATCGAGTCCAGGCGTGCACACCTTATGGTCAGACTTAGTCTTAAACGGTTGAAGCTTAATTTTTAAATTGCCAAAAACATAGTCTAGGCAAAACCTAGATGAACTTTGTCAAAGAAAAACATCCTCCCATTTATCTTTATATACTAGTACTTTTTTGCTTGCAGTTTTGTCTAATCAAGGTATCAAAAGTGTCATTTTACAATAGTAAAGGGGTATTTTATAACCTAACCTAAAGTAAAATGTTTTAATATTCATAGACTTTTTTCTCCCTTTCCACCTTCCCTGGTTTGTTGTGCTAGATTTAATGTTGGCTTTGAGTCCGCACAAGCTAGAGAGAGAGAGAGTCTTTAGAGGGAGATACATACACATACGTGTATATACAGTGTGTGTGTATATATATATGATGTATGTATATATTTGTTTCCTTGTCTGACCCAGATTTCCCTTTTTTGTTTCTGATCTGCTTCTACTCTTCCACCTGTTTGTAGAAAGTCCTCAGAGAAATAAACTTCTCAAAATCACCAAACCCCAAATCTAATCTTCAAGGGTTTCAAGATTTTCTTTTCTCTTAAAGGTATAGATCTCTAATTATATGATACTTTACTTATATTCACTTTGATTTATACATGCCCTAATTTCCCCTTTGAACTTAAAGTTATAGATCTCTAGTGTTTGATTTCATGAATCACTTGAAACAAAAAAAAAGTCAAAAAAAACCCCCAATTTTGAGCCTCTTAATTTCTTTCTTACACCAATTTCAAAATGCAAAGTTGCTTGAAACTTGACATGGGTTTTTGCAGATCTTAATTAGCTGCTGATTTTGATGGAATCTTAGCTTTTCATCAACAGGTGGGGTTTTTTTTTTAATTAAAGATTTATTGTTGTTTACTAGTAATCTTGAATTGGGAACATGAAGAATCCAATTTTAGATATGATTGAAGTGGGGTATAAAGAACATGCTTATAATTTGATGCCCATTTTCTAAAAACAAGATTTAAGCAAAAACAAAAACAAATACGGAAATGGAAAAGTAAAAGGAGAAGAAAAAGGGCTGTTTGGGTTCAGATCCCCTCTTCAAGATTTTGACTTTTTCATTGCCACACAAATTCCATTGACCATGTCTTCTTGGATATTCTTTGGTCTATATATATATATATAACACACACACATGATATTAGAAGAGACTTTTGTGAATCATTATTTGTTTGCTTATTTTTATATTGGTTGGATCAGCTAAGGGTATTTGATTTGGTAATTTACTACAACAAAATAAGTTCACATTAGTTTTTTTATGAAAAGTGTTGTCTAAATAGGTCTTTCTTGTTTTAAGGATACTTGTTTCTATAAAAAAACGTTTTCTTCGATTAATGTTAAATATGAAAATCTCTAAAAAAACCTTGTGATAATGCTGAAAATTGTCTTGTAAACTTATTGTAACATTGTTATATTGAACGCATACTTATTTGGTCCTATTAACTTAACTCCTGAAAGCGGTCTATTAGGACATTTAAGACGTTTCTGGCATGCTATGAATCCGATTTTTTGTAGTGGTTGGCTAACTTTATGTTAAAATTTGAACGTGCGTGTATAAACAAAACTAAAAAAGTTAAGTCTATGACAAAGATATGCAATTTAGCCTCCTTTTAATTTCCATGTGAGGCTGCCTTTTCTACTTATATATCTTCTTTTTCTTTGATCTCTTGCTGTATCTGATACAATCTCTTTTTGTTTTTGTTTTTCAGTGAGAAAAAAGAAATCTTGTTTCGTGTTCGTATTTAATGTCTTTCCGTAGCATAGTTCGAGATGTGAGGGATGGATTTGGGAGCTTATCAAGACGGGGTTTTGATGTGAGGCTCTCGGGGAATCACAACAGAGGAAAATCACAAGGTTCGGTTAATGATTTGAGCGATAATAATCAACTGCCTCTCGTGATCCAAAACAGCCGGTGGGCTAATCTTCCTCCCGAGCTTCTTTTTGATGTAATTAAACGATTGGAAGAGAGCGAAAGCACTTGGCCTGCTAGAAAACATGTTGTCGCTTGTGCTGCGGTTTGCAGATCGTGGAGGAATATGTGTAAGGAGATTGTCAGAACCCCTGAATCTTGTGGGAAGCTTACTTTTCCGGTTTCCCTTAAACAGGTAATTGATCTTTTTCTTTTTCTACACTTGTAAATGTTTTACTCCTTGTCCCTATACATATATATATATACATATCTATATATAGGGGTGGGTTCAAATGTGAACCACTTTTTGGTTGTGAACGTGAGGACAACCGAGAGCGCGACACGTGGCGGATGATTAAGCGCCACGTCAGATTCACGGCGGATGACTAGGCGCGATTCATGGGAGGGCATTGAATTAAAGAGGGGGACCACATTCAAAGCCGCCACGTGTCGCGCTCTCGGCTGTCCTCACGTTCACAACCAAAAAGTGGTTCACATTTGAACTTTCCTCTCTCTCTCTCTCTCTCTCTCTCTCTCTCTCCCTTTCTCTCTCTCTCTATATATATGTATATATCTTTATATAGAGAAAAGTTCAAATATTTTTTATAGTGAACATGAGGACCACTAAAATCGTACCATGTGGCAATTTGGTTATCTCTCTCTCGTTCACAACCAAAATTGAGTTCACATTTGAACTTATTTCTCTCTCTCTCTACACACAGCACACACACACACACACACACACACACACACATAGATAGATAGATAGATAGATAGCAAGGAGGGGGGGGGGGGGGGGGGGGGGGGGGTCAAGGGAAAAATTCAAACAATGGAAACCGAGGAACACTTTGGTAGCTCTTCATCTGGATGGTATGCAGTTGTGAATTCAAGTAAATTAAGTTCTTTTTATACATGTATGCATGTTACAATTTACTTATATGCACAAGTGCGTACTGTACAGACGAAGGGCTGCAAAGTGTTTCTTAGTTTTCCATTTTTTGAGGTTTTAACTTGACCCTATGTGTAATTTAATCACAATGAAAAAGGCACAGAGTTTAATACTGTGTAATTATTACACTTTTTAATTAACTAAATGACAATTATTCCCTTAATACTAGAGGGAGTTTTGAAGTTTTCCATCTCATAATCAATGGTAGAATCGGAAAGTAGGTACTTAACTTTTATAATTGCAGCAATTGTTTTTGGGCAAACCAAACAAGAAAGGTGGATACTTATATTCGGACAGAGAGTATTATTCTTTTTCTGATAATTTATAATTAAATAATTGTTCATTACTGTTTCAGCCGGGGTCTCGTGACGGTACGATTCAATGTTTCATCAAGAGAGATAAATCCAACTTGACATATCATCTTTACCTTTGTCTTAGTCCAGGTGAGCATTGATTTATCATATTTTGCTTTGATTTTATTTTCATGTTGTGGTTTAATTCTTTAAACTTACAAATTAAAAACCCCATTATGCTCTTAAATTTACAATGATGCTATTATATGCACTTGTTTTAAAGTCAATAACATCTACATGAAATGCCAAATTTGGTTTAGATGAATACTAGCCCTCTAACCAAACCAAACGAGCCTAGTATATCCCACCTGTAGGTGGGTCCGGGGGTGTGATGGACACCTACCCACACTCTGTATGGGATTTGCTGATTCGTCTGGTTTGGACAATTAGGTGTCGTTTGTTTTTTAAGAGGTTTGAAGTCTAATGCACCACTCAAAATTTCAAAGGACGGTAACAGGTTTTCAAATCTTTTCTTAAAAATAAAACAAACAGTCTTAAGTCTACAAACCTCTTAATTTTCAGACTTCAAAGGTTTTAAGAGCTAGTTTTTAAAATTTAACATCCCCATAGTTGAGCACACATACACATAATCACTCCCAACTTTTTTAGAATTGTCGAATTCTAGTATTTTTATCCTTGGAATCTGAAAAATATTCTGATGTTTGTTATGTGGGATACTGGGATGTTAAGGACATTTTTGTATATCATTCACCACCGATCCTTACGTAGAAATTTGGTTATTCAGCAGCGTTGCTTGTTGAAAACGGGAAGTTCTTGCTGTCTGCAAAAAGAACACGGAGAACTACTTGCACCGAGTATGTCATATCCATGCATCCCGATAACATTTCAAGATCAAGCAGCACTTACATTGGAAAGCTAAGGTATTGCATTAAAGATTTCCCCGTTAGATTGACTTGTCTGTTTCATGGTGAAAATCGTACAATTCGATTCGATCCCTAATCATGTCATGCAAATCACCTTGCATAATCCAAACCAAACAAATCCAATATATCCCACATGCAGTATGTATGCAGTGGCTTATACATATATAGGATCAGGTTTAAGGAGAATATCAAAAAAACTGAAAATCGAGGAACACCCTCATAGCCCTTCATCTGGACCATATGCACTTGTGCATGGAAGTAATTTGTAATATGCACACGTGCATAAAAACAAAACAAAAAATTTAATTTACTTCTATGCACAAGTGCATACAGTTTAGATGAAAGGCTACGTTGCGTTCCTCAGTTTTTCGTTTTTATGAGGTTTTTCTTGAACCTCCCACTCAGATACATACCTTTTTACAACTTATATGTTGCGAATTTATTTTAAAGTTCACAATCTATGAAATTAGATTCTTGATTTGATTTATGAACTGAGTACAACTCTTTCATTTTTCAGATCGAATTTTCTTGGGACAAAGTTCATAATATACGACACACAGCCTCCGCAATTCAGTGCCCATATACCACCACCAGGCCGATCAAGCCGAAGATTTCATTCGAAAAAAGTCTCACCAAAAGTGCCAAGTGGCAGCTACAACATTGCCCACATCACCTACGAGCTTAACGTGCTTGGGACTCGGGGCCCACGTAGGATGCACTGCATCATGCAATCGATCCCGGCCTCGTCTCTCGACCCGGGCGGCTCGGTCCCTGGTCAACCCGAGCTCCTCCTTCCTTCTCAATCCTTAGAAGACTCTTTCCGCAGCATTTCCTTCTCGAAATCGCTTGATCGGTCCACCGAGTTCAGCAGCTCCAGATTCTCCGAGATCATAGGGGCTGCCACATCGAGCGACGTCCCCGAGAGTGAAAAGTCAAAAATGCCCTTGGTCTTGAAAAACAAGGTGCCAAGGTGGCACGAACAGTTGCAGTGCTGGTGTTTGAACTTCAGGGGACGGGTGACGATTGCTTCCGTGAAAAACTTTCAGCTGATTGCTGCCCAACCGCCGCCGCCGGCAGCGGCAGCACCGCCGGCGACGGCAGGAACGTCGCAGCCGGCTCAACCGGAGCACGACAAAGTGATCTTGCAGTTTGGGAAAGTCGGAAAAGACATGTTCACGATGGATTACCGGTACCCTTTGTCGGCATTTCAAGCTTTTGCAATCTGTTTAAGCAGTTTCGATACGAAACTAGCTTGTGAATAAAAAGATTAAAAAAAAGAAAAAATTAACATTTTATTTGTGTACCCACCCTCTTTGCTAGTTGAATGAATAGGGAGATTGTTGATGTTATCCAAATCTTGAAACAATCTAGCCCTTTTGTAACTTTCCATTTTCTTTCCTTTTGGACGAATTCGTGATGCTATTGGAAACTGTTACAAATGGTCTCTTTGAGAAGCTGTTTTTAGGGGATGTTTACTTCTTTATTCTCGGGGCCGGATTAATTTGGCTGTATGAGGGACTGGACTGGACTGGATGTGAAACTGATGGGTTTGAGGGAAGCAAAAGGTTTGGGTGTGTTTGAAGTGGCTTAATAGGGACAAGTGAAGCGTCTTTGCATTTTAGCTTAACAGTTGAGCTCTAAACCCTAAGCTGTAAGCAAACAACCTTTTAGTTCATGTTATGTGGATCTTGTTTCGGTTAAAATATCGTCATTGTCGCGTATAAATGTAGAGAAAGGTTTGCGAACATTATACACCACCAAGTCTTACATCTGTGTAGCGTATACGTTTGGTTCAGTTTAAAATGGAAATCTTACATTCTTTAGTATATAATATACTCAATGTGTTTACTTTGTTCCAAAATGAATTATGTATATGTAGTATATACCGAAAACGTTGGTTTAATCTAAGGATTTTGATGGATATCGTCAAAGGTATAACATTGTTTGTAATGGATAAAAAGAACGGGTCTTTAGGACCAAGAGTAGTCTTAGGGGTTGGTCGTTTGTAGCTTAACGGGTTTTATAGAAGATACGGCTGATTTGCTCAATCATATCCAGGTGTTCGGTAATGGCTAAATCGATCAGCTAAAATTTATCTATTCTCTACCTTCAGTGCCTGATACCACGAGTTCCTTAAATGCATGGCACCACGGGTTCCTTAAGGGATGAAGACGATGGTGCCCCTCCTCTTCCTCCTTCTGACCAAAGACGAACTCGTGTATTTTTCGTGGTAATTTTCTAAGCGAAGACAATCTCGTGACAACAGTGATGAAGACGAAGGCTATGAATGAGATCGAGATCTAGGTATTTTTAAAGTTTGGGTTCAGAGATTTGATGACTTGCTTACAACTTTTTATTTAGGGTTTAAAGATTTAACGATGTGTTTAAAGTTTTAATTTAGGGTATCTGTTTCAAGAGTGAAATTTGTTTAAAGTAATTATTTTTCTAATTTGGGTTTATAGATTGTGTAATTTGATCTATATTGTTCAATAATTGAGGGTAAAATAGTCATTTTAATCATTCAAAATATTTATTCAGCATCTCAACCGAACAATAATTTAAGCTATATATAGAACCATCTTTAACGATACAAACAACTTTATCCATACAAGTATTAATAGAAAATGAATCGAACAACCCTTTAGGCCATGTTTGATAAACTAGTTCTGTTGATTAATAAGTTATGTGGTAGCTGAAAAATAGACCGTTAACTAATTAATAGATGACAAATATGAAATTACATAAAAGAATATTGAGAGTTATTTCATTCTAAAATCACATAAGCTAATAAAACAAATCACTTTTTATTGTACTAAAATAAAAGTTAAAAAAAAACACTCTAATTATATAAGTTTAATGGATATTTTCGCATTTTATATCATATTTGTAATACGGTTATAAATACCTCAATCTCATGGCATGATCATAGCATGTCATGATATCTAACAATTTTTATAAATTCAATTGGTGTAACCGATTATGGATTTTAGGAAGTTTATCACACTAATTGATAATTTAGAATAACAGTTACACATAAAAAAATAAATGATACATAATAATTTCAGTAATATAAAAAATAAATTAATATATGGATGCCAAACATGCACCTAGGATAATCGCTTCTAATCTCTCACATAGCTAAGGTCATGCATATCGTGGATGGGTTAGGGAGCGGGTAAGGGCGGGTAGCCGGGTAGGGAAGGGTGGGGGTATAAGGGGAGTGTTTAGGGAGAGACGGGTTTGGCTGAGAGCTTCCAAGCCCGATGGGACTGTGTGATTAAAGACGATAGTTTTTGATATTTTCAAGAAGAACAATTAAAAGAAGCTCGGTTAAACTAAATAATGGACCTAATCCAAGATCGAGATGGATTCAGTCAAAGGACCAATTACTAATTGACTAATTGTTATGAACAAAAGTAGAGTACTATGTGGACTAGTCAAATAATAGATAACACTAAAAAAAAGGCACAAAAATCCAAGAGAAATGATTGGTTTGTATTTTTGATCTTTCATTTAGTTTATTTATTTATTTTTACTTTTGCAAGTATTATTTTTGTAAGAGTTAGTTTGAGAAGTATTACAGAAAATCTAATTTATTAGAGTTTCAGTATAAGTTACAAGTGTCAAATCAATTATTTTTCACGCATTTTACTGTAAATCTTGAAATTTGATATTGTTGCAATCTGACATTAGATGATCACACAATTTTCATATTCTTGTAGTTTCGTAATTTTATAATCTTTGCATCCTCAAATTTTCAATGCTTGAACTTTTAGAAAACTTTATAAATAATAATGTCATACCAGGTTTAGAAAAACCACTTTATTTTCTACCTTATCAACATCTCATATTGAAATCATCATTGTGAATCATGGGCTTAAAACAGTGGCTTGGAAAATTACAAACTCGTTGTAGTTAACGGGAAACCAAATCACAATGCAAGATGTGGTCATCTACCTATGGTTCAATGGAATTCCATGTTTAAACAACACGTGAAATAAAATAAATCTCCAATGTCAATTGTGTCCTGATGGCTACAAATGGGTTCTCAATAAAGACATTTGTGGGCGTTAAGCAACAAAGATAGCAATAAAATGACTAATGTTCTAACCTTTTAATAGCAAAAGTATAATGACGTGCATTGAAAATGATGTTACATCAAACAAAAACCAACAAGCCTGTACCACCTCGAAACTTCATACATTACAAATGTGAGGCATTCCCAAACTAGTAATGCAGGCCATGTTTCATAAATTAAGTAATCGTGGGGCTAAATAATGTGTGACGTTTGGGAATGATGGTGAGATTTAGAAATGTAAACTTTTTGGTGAAATTTAGAAATTATATATATAAATATATATAATATTATATATTAAAAAAATTAAGTTAATAGAATATTTCGGTTCGGTTTCAGTTTGGTTATTTTGAGACCAAAACCGAAACCGAACCATTTGTTTTTTCGGTATCGGTTTCGATTTCTCAATATATTTCGATTTTCGGTTCGGTTTTTGCTCATTCCTAACAATAAATGTAGTTCAGGATCGCTTTCGATTTAAGCAAAGGGCCAGTTAGTAATTAGTATGAAGGACTATCTTCACCAAAATGTATCCAACTATACCTATATTCCTATTGTGTGTATCCAACTTCAAAATGTGTTATTGTGTGTACTAAACTTTCAAAATGGTTTATTGTATGTAACATTTTACCTGGTAACCTGTTTAGGCTGATGTGTATCAGGTTATTGCTATACATGACATCCTATGTGGCATCATCTTCTTCATCAAAATTAGGGTTCCAAAATTACCCATTTTTTAGGGTTCAAAAATAATGAATATTCTTGTTTTTAGATGGATTCGTGAAATTGATATGGGGTTCGGGATCGATTTCTTATGCTTAATCATTATTTATAACCGTTTTTGGCATTTAATTTCTGGATTTGTTCGATTTTGGTTTTTTGGTTGAAAAGTTGGTTTTGCCGAAATTAGGGTTCTTGATTTGGAGGAGAAGAAGATGATTGGATTTCATGTTTTTAGGTTTTGTCCATCTCCAAACCTGGGTTTGAATGTTCATCATCATCAAATTGATACCTTACCAAATCTGACCAAAAAGTCTACCAAAAACAATTTTTCGAGTAAAGCCCGCAATACACGAATCAAACTACAGATTTGAACAAAATCAATGATAGAATGATGATAATCTATCATAAACGACCTCAAACCACTATCCCCACACTTGATTTGAGGTCTGAAATCTTACGAATGAAGAAAAACGGCCATAACTAAATTCGAACAAAACCTTACAAATACGCCCTAAATCCCAGATCTGCGACAAAAATTGAATATAGAAGAAGATTAAGCATTGGATTTCGACCCAAGATCCATAATCAATTGCAGAAATCCATTGAGAAACAATAATTAGGGTTTTATCTTATTAGGGTTTGTTCATCTTTAAAGTTAGGGTTTATCTTCATGAAGGAGAGAAGAAGATGACTGGGATGAAATTATCCTACATGGCATCCGTGTGGCATCCATGTCAACGATTTTAAATAAAGGTGACCGGCTAAGGGTTGAAAAGGTAAAATGATACATACAATAGAACTTTTTAAAAATATACTACACACAATAACACAATTTAAAATTGGATATACACAATAGAAATACGAGTATAGTTGGATACGTTTTAATGAAGATAGTCCTTAATATGAACAAAAGGGGAGTATTAATTTGGACCCATCAAATGACAAATAATGGTAAAAGAAAGGCACAAAAATTTAAAAGAAATGACTAGTTTGTATTTTTGGTCTTTTATTTGTTTATTTGTTTTTACTTTTGAAAATATTTCGTAAGGTTAATTTCAGAGGTGATACAAACAATCTAATTTGTTAGAGTTTTAGCATAAATTAGAAGTGTTAAATTGATTAATTTTGTAATCATTGCATCATGGAAACTTTCTATTCTTGAATTTTTCATATTTTTCAAAATTTTCTTAACAACAATGTCACACAAATGCTAGTTCATTTTCCATCTTATCAACATTTCTGCATTTCATATGGATTTATTGAAGTTATTTTGAATCATGGCTTTAAAACGGTGGTTTGGGAAAACTACAAACTCGTTGTAGTCAATGGGAAACAAAATCACACTAGAAGATGTGGTCATCTACCTACGGGTCAAGGGAAATTCGTGTTTAAACATGTGAAAAAAATAAAGCTCCAATGTCAATCGTGTCGTGATGTCTACAAATGGGTTCTCAATAAACACATTTGTTGGCGTTAAGCGACAAAGATAGTGATAACATGACTAATGTTTTGACCTTTTAGTAGCCAAAGTATAACGACGTGCACTGAAAATGATGTTCCATCGAGACAAAAACCAACAAGCGTGTACCACCTTGAAACATCATTCATTACAAATGTGACACATGCCCAAACAAGTAATGCATGCCATGTTTCAAACTTTAAATAATCGTGGGGCTACAACATGCAACGTTTGAAACATCTCACAGATTTGTTGAATTGATCAAATGACATGGAATGTGATTAACAAATAATTGTCTTCTAACTATTTAGTCAGAAACACACATTACTTAACAACTTTATTATTTGCTTTAGTATTTTACAAGATTAAATAATTGGTTTTTTTTATTCCAATTCATTGAGGTTTTGCAACAATCAATTAGAAATCCCCGAGGGCACTTTGGTAAAAATGTCAATTATTTGACACTTGCAAATATTGAAAGAGCTATTCCAAGACACATCACCACTTTTCTTTAAACATAGATATAACTAGCTAATTTTTTTAATTTTTGTTCATTGGGGTTGATGGCAATAAAATGAAACCTTGTACACTCATCTTACATGAATGAGTTGAAATTATTACTTTCAATTGATAATGAATAGGAAAATTGACATCATAAGAAAAAGAAGGGGATTTTATACTAAAGACAAAAAGAGTTGACACAAAATGGCAAAGAATCAATGAAAACTGATGTGGAAATAAGGATTCTTGGAGCATAGTTATAGTTTCAAGGTAAAGGAATACTTGGAAAGTTGAAAGATAGGATAGAAGCAATGAAAGGCGACCATATGGCATAAAGTAAAATGAAATTGTAAAAGATTGGGCTATCGTTAAATGTGTGAATAGAATAATCTACATATTCTTGGTTTCAACTTTTTAAGACGACGGTTTAATTTTTAATGTTCGAACGGTTTTGATGATTATTATTTATACATCATACGATAAAGCACAACAAAAGATTCTCAGCAAGCACCAAAAGATGTGATAATCATGCAAAAAGGGGTATCACCACCATCCTTAAAGCATTTCCTCTATAAGTGTCTCACGACCATTATGAGGGGATAAATCATGTGTTCCTAAGGGATAAACGATTGGTGGGTGAAGGTGAATCCCCTACCCCATACTCATTTTGCAAGGATGTTCAAAAGATATGATAATTCATACTTCCTTTTTGCTTAATTGATGTAAATTTTTTGTATATAACATGTTTAGTTAGTCGAAAGAATGTAGCACTTTATGTGCTAAACGTTAGACACTCCACATAATGAGAGGACAATTCATGTGACATTAGAATGTTAGACATGGGACACATAACCCTCATGTTTTACTAACTAGTTAATGACCCGTATATTATACGGATATTTGAAACATGTTATTTTAATTTTTAATAAGAATAGACATTTACATGACAATTGTCGTTACCATTTAGATACTTATGTAAATTATATGTTATACGACAATTGTCATTATAATTGTTTATTACAATAGTTATTTTAGTTATCTAATAGCTGTTAAAATTTTAAAAATTGAAAATTTATTATTCTTTTGTCAAAAGATTTGAATTTCGTGAATGATTTTAAAACTGGAGGGATTCAGAAATAAAATATGCGTAGTGTTTTGATTTGTAGGATTTTAAATAAAATAAAATATAATTATTTATAAATAATCTACAAAAATAGTTAGATTAAAAAGATGGAATCTTTAAATTTCAAGAATATTAGCAAATATTAGCAATTGAGTTTTAAATAAAATAATATTTCATTAATTATAAATAATATATAAAAATAATTAAGTTAAAAAGATGAAATCTTTAAGTTTCAAGAATATGAAGAATAGAGTTGTAATAAAATGGGATTACTTCTTCAAAATGTATCCAACTATCCCCAATATACTATTGTGTGTATCAACCAAAAAAAATTTCTTTTGTATATATCAAACTTTATTTTTGAGTCTATTATATGTATTTTTTAGTCTATTATGTGTATCCAACTATCCCCCAATATACTATTGTGTGTATCAAAAATACACACAATAGACTAAAAAATAAAGTTTGATATATACAAAAGGAATTTTTTTAGGTGGATACATACAATAGTATATTAGGGATAGTTGGATACATTTTAAAGAAGTAATCCCTAATAAAATCTAAACAAATTAATTTATATCTATTTTTATAACCGGAGGGATTCAAAAATAAAATATGTAGTGTTTTTTTATTTGTAGAATTTTAAATAAAAAATTAATTACTTATAAATAATCTATAAAAATAGCTAGATTAAAAAGATATAATCTTTAAATTTCAAGAATATCAACAATGGAGTTTTAAATAAAATAAATTTTAATTCCTTATAAATAATCTATAAAAATACTTAGGTTAAAAAAATAAAATCTTTAAATTTCAAAAATATCAAGAATAGAATTGTAATAAAATCTAAACAAATTAATTTATATCTAATTTTAATAATGTAGTTAAATTAAAAAAATATTCAATATTAAACTCATTTTAAAGGTATTGTCGAGACGATTATAATGGTATAATTTATTAAAAAGAAAAAACAAAAATTTTAATACATTTTAATTAATATATATTATTATCTTAAAATGACAAGGATGTAAAGTGAAAGATGAGAAACTAATGAATAAAAATTAATTTAATCAAATAATTCTAAGGATAAAAAATGTAAATTATAAAGATAATTATGGTAGTAAGATAATAAGAATAATTAATGACATCATCATTTGATGATTCTTTTTTAATTGGCCAATCAAATGACTCAATTTCATAATCATGACATCAGCAAAAACCTTTCTTTAATATATATAATATATATATATATAGATAGGTGGTTTTATTAAAAAATTACATGTCTAAAATGTTTAAAGAGACTAAATAAAAATATAAAAGAAAATATATATGTTTAGGAACTCAATAATTTGTGAGATATGTGAAATCCAACTCAAAACATAAAAAATTAGTTCAATAAATGAATTTAATATAATTAAATCTCTTTTCTTTCCCATTTCCTTATTTCTTTTCCCAATCTTTTTTTTCTTCCTTACATATTTTCTCTCTCTTTTTTCACAGACATAAACATAAATACATAATTGAATACAAATTTAATATAAACATATTTTGATTAAATTCTAAATCTACAAATTTTGGTATATTTTGTGAACATATTGTGAACCTTATTTTGTAAACATCATGATAAAAAATTATTAAGATGTTTGTTTACCATGTGTGCACATTTATATGATGTGCATATTAATATAGAGATATTTAGGTGAGAGACAAAAAAGATAACATGAAATTATTTTAAAAATGAATTAGTTTTATTTAATACTATAAATGATTATCAATTCAATTATTTCATTAAATAATATCATTATATATCTTTAATTAGTGGATTAGAATAGATCTTACGAATCTCAAAAATTTTAGAGTTCTCAAATGATTTCATAGGAACGTTTGAATTACAAACCACGTAATTATAACAAACTATACAAACCATTTTAATATAAAATAATAGAGATGCTGAGATACGGTTATCATGGTTAATCATGAATGTTTCCTAAAATCATGGACGGTTAATAAAATTAATCATGGAACTAAACTTGATCATACATCAAGAATTTGATGTTGAGATACGGTTCACAAGTTCACACATAAAAATGATTCCCAATTGATTATCCGTATAATGGAATCAACTATTTTTTAAACTAGATAAACGGCTATGATTGGTTTGTATAGTTTATTAAAATTATACGGTTTGTAACGGAAAGGTCTCTTAAGCCGATATATATATATATATATATATAGGGAAGGGTTCAAACGAGAACCCTTGCTATTTGCAAGAACGCGAGAACCTTTGCATATACAAAATCATATGTGATTTTACACTAACGAAAAAAAGGGAAGCATGCCATGTACAAAATCACATGTAATTTTACACATGTAATTTTACGCATGTGATTTTATATGTGAATAATATATGAGTTTGTACGTGAATTCTATATGTGATTTATGTACATGTGATTTTGTATATGAATCAGATATGATTTTGTACGTGAATTATATGTGTATTTTGTACGTAAATCATAGGTGATTTTGTACATGAATCATATATATATATATATATATATAATTTTGTACATGGGCAATGGTTCTTGCATTCTCGCAAATAGCAAGGATTCTTGTTTGAATCTCCTTCTACACACACACCCGCAGTGAATGTAAACCAATCATACTCGTTCATCTAGTCTAATAAATATACAATTCCACTTTGTTTCCGAATTTAAAGCCATGATCATAATGAATAGATATTGTCACCTTTTATATTTATGACAGTCTATTTAATGAAGCATGATAATTGTCTATAAATATCTCTATTATTTTCTAATATAATGTTCTGTATAGTTTGTTAGAATTATATGGTTTGTAATCGAAACCCCCTATATATATAGTGTGAGAAGCTTTACCATAAGTTATTGTTTCACATTATCTTTTCCATATAGGCTAGAATTTATTATATTGATTTACTTTGTTTGTGTTCACAAATGTGTTTGTTTCATATGTACCTAGTTCACAATGTTAAACTTTTTCGTTGTATTTTTTTTTTACAAAAACATACAAATATTCAGACAGCAAATGTAGGTGTAAACAAAGACATTGCAAAACAAGTATACGTTAATAAATACACTAAATTCAAGCAGTAGATAGAGAAAAAAAATCTAATAAAACAACACATTATATAGCAATTCTTAATGTTATCACAATTTAAGGTTGTCAAATTAAGTTTCTATAACATACAAATAGATTAAATTTACAACGTTATAATTTTTCATGACAAATCAAAATTAAAAAACATCAATATTTGTTTTCTATTAAAATTTACAAAATAAAAATATACTTCAAACCAATCATCATTTTAGGCGATGTATACATGTATTTGGTACAAGTTATTGACTTTTAGAGAATAGGTTACCTAATATCCCGATAAATGCCGGATAATCAATGTAAAAACATTATATGTCGTTGATTTGATACCGTCATACCGATATATGGCATTAAGGGTTAGGTCATGTGAGACCAAGTTGTTTTCGTGAGACCAGTGAGACCAACACTTTTTACATGAAAAGATTAAAAAATTCGAACATTCATCGTAAAAACGTACTAAAAAACACTATCGAGGAAAAAAAATCCAAAACAAGGTAAAGAAACGAAACTTTCACAACTCAAAAAATTGTGAAAGTAACAAATAAATAACTCGAACCTTTACAGCAAAAATGTTGTGAAGGTAAAAAAATCGAACGTTCACATCAAAAAAACACTATGAACGTAGCATTTGCATTGTTTTTACGATGAATGTTCAATTTTTTTAACCTTCACAGTGTTTTGATGTGAAGTTTCATGTAAAAATTATTGATCTCACCGGTCAAACAAAAACAACTTGGTATTACTTGAACCTAAGTCATGGCACTAATATATCAACAAAAAATATAAAAATATTATATGTCGACCGATATGACACTAATACACATCAACAAAAATAATCTAAAACACCATTCCGAATGAATTATTAATGAAAAATAAAGAAAATTAAAATAGTTTATTATCTTACATAAAATGCATCTTAAATATATTAGTGTTAAATAATAGAGTAAAGCTTACTTTTGGTTCCCAACGTTTATCATTTTAACAATGTTAGTCCTTCAACTCTGTTTTCTCAAATTTGTCTATAACGTTTATCAATTCCCAACAAATTTCGTCCCATTAATCAAAGTCATTAACTTTTTCCGTTAATCTTAATTTAATGAGGGGTAGCTTGGTTACTTTATCAACTTTCTTGTTTATTCATCTCAAAACTAATAATAATAATATTATTGTTGGTCCCTAAGAGTATTCACAGTCTAACAACATCACGTACCATATTTTTTCCTGCACATCGTTGTCAACTCAATAAGTTAAGAACCTCCGTAAAACTCTACAATGAAGATTCTTACAAAACACTCACTTCCCTTTTCTTATTTATAATATAATTTTATTTATGTAAATTATTATATAACAGAAAATGAAACTATTACAAGAACCAGAGTTCTTGTTCAAGAATCTGGGTTCCAATAAGAACCTATAACTGGACAAAAACCTCTGTTCCACAACAGTGAAAGTTCTTATAAAAACCCTAAGAAGAACCTCCATTGTGGATGCTCTAATGGGATGACAATATAGAGATAGTGATTGTAAAAAAGAGAGATGAATATAATTACATAGATTTCTCAACATTTTAATTCTTGTTAATGTATATCAAAAATTAACACATAGATACAAATTATTGCATAATAAGAAAGGATAAATCTAAAGTAAAAAATCTTTACAAAGAAAAACTTAGAAGATCAACACAAAGAATACTTGCAAAGAAATGAAGAACATAGAGAGAACACATAGAAGAGTAGAAGAGAGAGCTCATTGACTTGAGAATGCACTTACAAATTCTTCTGGAAAAGTCTTGGAGTGCAGGGTAGATACACTCTGATTTTTAAATTCCTTCATGCATCGAACGCATGGGGACACTTGTCACCTTAGGATAAGAAAGCAAGGGTTGACTTGACCATAGTTGATATATCTTTTCATCGTACTCTGCATGCACACAATACTCTTCCATGCTTGTACCTTTACATGTGAAAGTATGTAGAGACAAATCTACTAATAAGAAATATCTTTATCCTGTACAAGTGTTGTAGAGATATGGTCAATTTGTAGGAAGATCTTCTTTGAATGATTAGTAGTTTCAAACAACTACTCAAAATATTAGTACATGAAGATCTTCTTTCATTCCGCTAGAAACTTCAAAATATCTTCAATCTTCAGAAGCTACTACCATGGAGTCTTAGTGTATATTTTAAATAGTTGACTAGTACCGCATTTGTGACATTTTGTTTTCACATTGTCTATTCTCCAATTTTGTCAAATTACGTATGCTTATACCAAGAAACCAATATATAAAAGAAACCAACAAATACCAAGTGTTGATCAAATAGTAGAAAAAACTATCATCAAATCAAATAATCAATAGACCACTCAATAATTATATTATCAATTTTATTTAATATAAATCTATTATTATACATGCAATAAAAGAAATAATTATCTATATACACACATAAAAAAGCATGTGAGTTTGACGCAACAAGAACTCCGGTCTTCTTCCCCAACAAGGCCAAACACCAACACCAAGCTTATCAATCCTTTAAATACCATCTTTCTGGGTCCGTTGTACAATAAGAGTTGCCGAAGTGGGGAATTAGAGCGGTTGCTAGAGTAGTTTTACCTTAACTTTTTGCTTTTTCTATAGTTCTCCAAACTTGTAAAGGACGATGAAAGAAGTAGTAGGTGAGTCAGATTGATCGTCGGAATAAAGTTCAAGTCGTTGTATTAGGGAAGGGACAGGAAGTTGGTGGTCGGTCTGTTGGGAGAGGAGGGGGGAATTCAAGATGATGTGTATTGGTGTATATATGTATATTATACTGTAGAACAGACATATATACACACATCCTTACCAAATAAATTCGTTTTCAAAATTTTAATAGAAAATAAGAAAATTTATAGAATGAAATTGGATTTAACTAAAAAAAGTTAACCACCGTTAAACCAAGGAACGAAATTCGTTAAGAACCGACAAAACATTCTAGACCAATTGAAAAAAGAAAGTTGAAGGACAAAAACGATTGAAATTAACAAACATTCGAGTTCAAAAGTAAACTTTACTCTAAATCATATTATAAAACTATGATTTATTTATAAAGCGTATTTGATACTTCTTATTAAACGAATACTGACTGAATTTAGAAAATCTGTCTCTGGAAAAAGGAATTTATTTTTGTTATTTATATTTGTTTTTATTCTTTCTTACAAAACATCCTTCTTTCATACTCTCGGGATTTATGTTTTTATAACTTCAAGAAAAAAAAAGGCGTTTTAAAGAAGGAGCTGAACCAGACGTCTGTTCATATTCAGCTCCTTCTCTACGTTTCATTCAGATTCTTTACTTCCCCAATTCATCATCCTCCATCCAATTAAGCCAAAAGGTAAAACCTTTTTCTTTTCTTCTTCTTAGATCTCTTTTAATTTCTGCTTTTCATCAACTCACCAATCAAAACAATCTGTTTTTTCTCAAACCCCCTTTTGTTGATTTCTAGGGTTTGTTGATGAACATGGTGTGAAATTGTGTTTTTAGTTACGTAATTGATATGATTGTTTATCTAGGGTTTTAATTTGAATGATGATTGTTTGCTTTTTCAGGTTGAATTTGGATTTTTCAGGGTTTTTTCTTCATGGGGTTTTGTTGATTTTGAGTTAGGGTTTTGGGGGGATTTTGAGATATTTAGGGATTTGTTGTGAAAATGCCGTCTACGAGTAGTTCTGGGATTTCATTCGGAACGATTCGGAGATCGATTTTGGGATTTGGTAGTGATCATAATCATAATCAAATTCATTCTGAAGAGCTTAACAATGAGTCTAAATCTGTTTTGGATGTTGAGCTTGAGGGTTTTCAGAATGAAGTGCTTAATCAGTTTCATACGCTTTCGTTGTCGTTATCGTCTTCTGGCGATGATGAGTTTCTTTCGATTGATTGGATGTTGAAGCTGCTTGATGCATTTCTTGTTTGCCAAGAAGATTTCAAACTGATTCTGTTAAAGAATTCGGAAAGTTTTTTGAAAGCTCCGTTAGATAGGCTGCTAATGGAGTTTTTCGATCGAAGCATCAAAGCGCTGGATATCTGTAACGCTGTTCGTGATGGGATTGAGAAGATTCGGGTTTGGCATAAGCATTTGGAGATTGTTTCGAGTGCTTTTGATTCGAAGCAGAGGAATGTGATGGGTGAAGGGCAGTTTCGGAGGGCGAGAAAGGCGTTGACGGATTTAGCTATTGTTATGCTCGATGATCAGAAGGATTCCGGGTCGGTTTTCTCGCATAGAAACCGATCGTTTGGGCGTCAAAATAAGGGAAAGGAACGTAAAAAGGGACACTCGAAGTCCCTTTCTTGGAGTGTGTCTAATTCTTGGTCAGCAACTAAACAGCTTCAATCGATGGCAAACGGTTTAGTTCAGCCTCGAGTTAACGAAATAGGTCCGCAATTTGGTCTTGCAAACTGTGTTTTCACGATGGGTTTTGTTCTTATGTTTGTGTTATGGACCGTAGTGGCTGCGATCCCGTGTCAAGATCGTGGGTTATTTCCGTTCTCGATTCCACGGCAATTCTCATGGGGAACTCCGTTGTTCTTGATTCATTCTCGGATTTTGGATGAATCAAAGAAGCGTGAACGTAAGAACAGCCCTGGGCTATTGACGGAAATCCACCAAATGGAAAAATCCATCAATTCGATCTCAGATTTGATCGATTCCGCCCACCAGTTTCCGTTGCCCGAAGAACAGCAGAACGAAGTGAAAGATGGAATTCAAGAATTATCTCTGGTTTGTAACTCATGTAAGAGTGGATTGGATTCATTGGATCGCGAGTTGAGAGAAGTTTTTCGCAAAATCATGTTGTTTCGAACCGAAAGTCTTGGAACCTTGAGCAGGGCACAATCTTGAAGATCAAAGAACGGAAAAGAACCAAAAATATGAATACAAAGTTCGTTAGTTCTTGTTAGATTCGCGTTCGTGGGATATTATCGAGTTATGGTGATGAGTTTTGGCTAGGTAAGCTTTATAATTCACCAGTAAACTTTTTATGTAAGACCTTGCTATTTGTTTATCTGCTATATATATTTCATTTTCCGTTGTTGATCTTTCTGTTGGAAGCAAGCGTTTTACTTTAAAACGTTCATTCATTGTTCTATATATACATATATACACATATATAAACCGTATACATTTTCTTGGTGTTCATTTTTTTGTGCTCGTTGTAGGCTGTTTTTCTTCGATTATATGATGTGATTATGGAATTTGCATACATACATGATAAAATCTTTGCATAGTTTAGAACTAGTGTTTATGTTTGGTTGTTGATCAAAACTGTAATACCCTCGAGTAATCGATTAAAGATGTAGAATCTTGTGGACCAAATTCATACAAATGATGGGTAAGGAGGTAATTTAGCATGATAGTTTGTAAAAAAGACTGAAAATATTGCAACCAAGAGGTGCAGTATGTCGTAGGGTTTGCGGATTGAATGTACGAAGACCTTGTCTCTACCCCAAGAACTTTTGAGAGTGTCACACATTATGGTACTACTCTCAGTCAAGCATGCTTAACAACGGAGTTCAGATGGAGATGTGATGTATTAACATGGGTCTGATTGCACCCATGCTCACACTTGTGTAGTATTTGTATATGTATCTCTTTATGCGAATCATGTCAATAAGATGGTCACTTGTGCTTCCCCTCTGATGCATTAGTGTTGGTATGATCGCACACTCTCTTGTCAACATTATATGATAGCTTGTTTCTTGGATGAGGACCAAGTTTTGGAAGAATTGCTAAGGTTACTCTTTTATGATAAGAAAATCACTTAAAAGATCTTGTTGGAAAACGCAAAAAGAAACGTGGTTTACATAACCTTATATTTCTAATGCGTAAAAAGCCAGATTTTTTAGTCAGGATGCCCACCTTCTTACCTGTTAAGTTTTAGCGATGAAAGAAAGTCAATTATTGAATGGGAACAGTTTTAAATGACTTTTGGTATACTAATGAATGGGATTTTGAAGTTATAGGAATAGAAAAAGATGTATTTTTGATGGTCCCCTCCTCCCTCCCTACTACATAGCTTCCATAGCTGGATATATGGTGGTTTTAGTGGACATTGGCCATGCACCAGCCTGTATTATAGTTTGGGGGTCAACTCTCTCATTCATTCATAATCATCTTATAACAGTTTGTATTTTGTGCATTAAAAGTTGTACGTTATGAATATGACATTCAAAAAACCATGTAGGATTGGTCAAAACTTTTATTATTTGTCACCTTACCGGGTAATACATGGTTATGGAAAGGTAAGTAGATAGAAGTTTTAAAAAATGTCCCTAGAATATACCTTGATTTCGGAACCGGTCCTTGTAGTGTAGATTGTAATAATTCCTAGATTAAATGTAGGGTTTTGTAAAATTATGGTCCATTGGCGGAAACTTGCTCTTTGGTTCCTCCCTCGTTTGGTTGGAACTTGTAGACGATTGTGGTCGTGGTGGCCGGGTAGTGGTAACAGGAGGTAGTTGTGGTTGATATGGTGGAGGTAGAGGTGTTAGTGGTAGTGGTAGTCGTAGTCGATGGTGGTGAGGTGTGGTTATGGTGGAGGTGGTTGGCAGATAATGGTGGCGGCATGTGGTAGTGGTAGTGGCCGATGTTAAGGAAGTGGTGGAGGCGGCAGCGGCAACCGCAATGGGTGGTATAGGCCATTAAAACAATATTGTATTAGGCTTATTACCAAATCAAGGTAAAATAGTGGTTTTTTATGTCTCAACTTGTTTTACCTATTTTGTTGGACAAAACAAAAAATCTTTTTGTCCCATCATGTCCAACCAAGTCTTGGTCCTTGTCTTTGGCATGTGTGACATTAAACCCTACAATAAGGCTGTCTTGTCTCATGTCGCATCAAACATAAAGACTGTAAATTTTATTTCGTCATATCGTGTCTAATTCCATGTAACAAGTACAAACTTAGGGTTGCAGACAAACTAATGTTCAAGAAATTATCTGGCAAACAATTCATTTATATAATAAGTGAACAAACATGAAATATTTGTTCTTTTTGTAGTTAAAAAACGATAACTAACAATGAACCTCGTTCATATATGTTTAGTGATCTCAAGGGTAAATGCACCTTTATAGGAGTGGTATCCTAGGATACCATTGATTTGGTCGAACATGGTGTAAAATTTTTAAGGTACTCAAAGGTGCATACTTTTTTCTTCTTTTGATCTATTTAATATCCGAGTCTTGTGGTACCTTAACCCGAAATGCTTAACTAATATTTATTTATGTAAACGCTTGGTGTTAATATATTTCGGTTAATATTCATAGACTTCAAAGCAAATTTTGTTCATGTGGTCTACATAAATTAACGAATAAGGTTTTTGAAAAGAATTTTTATAACATCTCTGTAGTTTCATTTTTATAACGAAAATGGTCACATCTTATTACACCGTCAATTAGAGAGTGCTGTTATTGAGGGGCATTTGGTCTATTAGCAGATTGGATGCTCCATTTACCTTCATTTTTATAACAGATTCGATTATTCTTTTTATTTTCATTTTTATAATGAAAATTTGGTGGGACATATCTTGTAGATATAATGTGGAAAATAAGTAAACAAACCCACATCAATTGGGTATTCAAACCTAACCCAAATAATTTGTCAATGTGTGAGGGAAATATAGAGTCATTGAAGTAATAATACAACCAAAAATCAAAAAGTAAATAATTTCAAAATAGGGTCGGATATTTTTAACAATGAGCATTCATAAAGTGTAATAATTGTTTTCCATAATGTATAAGTATTTGAAAGGTTAGGACTGTTTGATCAAGTGACAAATTTACAAGTAGTCCAAAAAATAAGAGATAGATATATAAACATCTTCATTGGTACATTATAAGAGTGTTTGGTTCATTTTTAGGAATGGGAATGCAGAAGAATAGGAATAGGAATAGGAATGAGTATTGCATTGATTTTGTGTGGCTAACCTAATATAATCAATGAAAAATTATTTTATATTAAAAAATGTATGTTCTTCCTACTTAAAAATATAAATTATGTTCCAATTAGCATCAATAGATGAAACGACATTATGCGAAAAAGAATTAATTAGAAATAAAATTTTCATACCCCCAATTTGGTCAGGATTGAAAATTAATGGATCTGCATAAATGATTTCATGATATAATATCAAACCAAACAACAATTTTCATTATCATTCTCATTTCTTACTCTGCAAGACATTCAACCAAACAAATCCTTAGTATTTAATTTTTTATAATATCGTCAACCTAATTATTTTACTCTCAATTAATTTAATCATAGTAAATAGGAGGTTATTTCATTCAAAGAAAATTAATATTTGTAAGTTGAAATTGCAAATCAAGATAATCACATTTAAAACGTAAGACTATGTTATTTCTTTTTGTGTTTTTCAAATTAGAAGGTTTAGATAAAAAGAACATGTAATGAATTATTAGACGCATTTGATCTAAAGAATATGATAACTAAATATCGTGTGGAAAGTTAAGTTAACTTGATAAATGTGAGAAGTAGATCTGAATCACTAATCACTTTTATTCACAACCCCACCCATGAATCAACTTGATACAACGATTAATCTAATGCATCTAGGTGCATGTCATCGTTACGTGCATCCAATGGTTGATAAGTATTTTTCAAACACTTCTCATTATAACCTAACCCCTATATATGCTTGACTTAATTTTTTGCACTTTCAAGAACACAATGGTAAATTAAAGTTTTATATTTTGATAAAATTGTAATTTTAAAGCTAAAGTAAATTATATTAGGCCCCTTAGATTAAAAAAAATGTTAGGCACAACTTGTATCCGTCTAAGACCCGTAAATAATATATTGGAAGCTAACTCTATTTAATTTATATATTTGAAGCTAACTCTCTAGCACTAACTTGTTTTATAGTTATGTTTACATATGGAGGAGATTTCAATTTTCTAGCATGATTTTCATTATGAACTAGGGGACAGCTAAAAGTGTGTCATGCGTCACCTATCATGAGCATAAATTGTTTACAATAGTCATCATGTTTGTTACACTAGTCATGATTAATATCTTATGATTGTCCCGGACGTGTGACATAATCTCGTTGGTCTCGTGGTTTACAATGGATATCCGGTCGGTCAACAAAACTTGATTTATTTGTTTATTATTTTATTAGTATTTCTATTTAACATTAAATTAAAATATTATGATTTCTTTATATTTCTATCAACATTTGAATTTAAGGTTTAATTTATTTATACTAGTCAATGACCCGTATATTATACGGGCATTTGAAACATGTTATTTTAATTTTTAATAAGAATAGACATTTACATGACAATTGTCATTACCATTTAAATACTTATGTAAATTATATGTTATACGACAATTGTCATTATAATTGCTTATTACAATAGATATTTTAGTTATCTAATAGTTGTTAAAATTTTAAAAATTGAAAATTTATTATTCTTTTGTCAAAAGATTTGAATTTCATGAACAATTTTAAAACTGGAGGGATTCAGAAATAAAATATGTGTAGTGTTTTGATTTGTAGATTTTAAATAAAATAAAATATAATTATTTATATATAATCTACAAAAATAGTTAGATTAAAAAGATGGAATCTTTGAATTTCAAGAATATTAGCAATTGAGTTTTAAATAAAATAATATTTCATTACTTATAAATAATATATAAAAATAATTAGGTTAAAAAGATGAAATCTTTAAGTTTCAAGAATATGAAGAATAGAATTGTAAAAAAATCTAAAGAAATTAATTTATATCTATTTTTATAACTGGAGGGATTCAAAAATAAAATAAGTAGTGTTTTTTATTTGTAGAACTTTAAATAAAAAATTAATTACTTATAAATAATCTATAAAAATAGTTAGATTAAAAAGATATAATCTTTAAACTTCAAGAATATCAACAATGGAGTTTTTTTTACCAACGGAGTGTTAGCCTAGTGATAAGTCTTGGGCACTACATAGTGGTGAACCCGAGTTCGAGCCATGGGGGACGCATTCTGGAGGTACTGGGGCTTCGACCCCGGGCTGGATGCTTTAGCAGTCGGGCTTCGGCCCAAAATTGCCGAGGATTAGTCTGGGCCCAATGTGGTCTGCGATACCTCTTCCAAAAAAAACAATGGAGTTTTAAATAAAATAAATTTTAATTACTTATAAATAATCCATAAAAATACTTAGGTTAAAAAGATAAAATCTTTAAATTTCAAGAATATCAAGAATAAAATTGTAATAAAATCTAAACAAATTAGTTTATATCTTATTTTAATAATGTAGTTAAATTAAAAAAAATATTCAATATTAAACTCATTTTTAAGGTATTGTCGAGACGATTATAATGGTATAATTTATTAAAAAGAAAAAAAAATTAATACATTTTAATTAATATATATTATTATCTTAAAATGATAAGGATGTAAAATGAAAGATAAGAAATTAATGGATAAAAAGTAATTTAATCAAATAATTCTAAGGATAAAAAATGTAAATTATAAAGATAATTATGGTATTAAAATAATAAGAATAATTGATAACATCATTATTTGATTATTCTTTTTTAATTGGCCAATCAAATGGCTCAATTTCATAATCATAATATGTGTAGTGTTTTGATTTGTAGGATTTTAAATAAAATAAAATATAATTATTTATAAATAATCTACAAAAATAGTCAGATTAAAAAGATGGAATCTTTAAATTTCAAGAATATTAGCAATTGAGTTTTAAATAAAATAATATTTCATTACTTATAAATAATATATAAAAATAATTAGGTTAAAAATATGAAATCTTTAAGTGTCAAGAATATGAAAAATAGAATTGTAACAAAATCTAAACAAATTAATTGATATCTATTTTTATAACTGAAGGGATTCAAAAATAAAATATGTGGTGTTTTTTTTTGTAGAATTTTAAATAAAAAATTAATTACTTATAAATAATCTACAAAAATAGTTAGATTAAAAATATATAATCTTTAAATTTTAAAAATATCAACAATGGAGTTTTAAATAAAATAAATTTTAATTACTTATAAATAATCTATAAAAATACTTAGGTTAAAAAGATAAAATCTTTAAATTTCAAGAGTATCAAGAATAGAATTGTAATAAAATCTAAACAAATTAATTTATATCTAATTTTAATAATGCAGTTAAATTAAAAAAATATTCAATATTAAACTCATTTTTAAGGTATTGTCGAGACGATTATAATGGTATAATTTATTAAAAAGAAAAAACAAAAATTTTAATACATTTTAATTAATATATATTATTATCTTAAAATGATAAGGATGTAAAGTGAAAGATGAGAAACTAATGGACAAAAAGTAATTTAATCAAATAATTCTAAGGATAAAAAATGTAAATTTTAAAGATAATTATGGTATTAAAATAATAAGAATAAGAGATGACATCATCATTTGATGATTCTTTTTTAATTGGCCAATCAAATGGCTCAATTTCATAATCATGACATCAGCAAAAACCTTTCTTTAATATATATATATATATATATATATATATATATATAGATATATAGATTTGCTAAAAAAAATTAATATTAACCGACTCAAAAAGAATATTCATAGTTGGGGTTATTTTGTGTAAATTTGGAGTTTATTTATTTATATTTATGTTAATTATTTGGTAATGAATATTTGAAATCTTTCAAGTCATTTGCGTTAAGAAAGAATCACTATTGTCGTTTCACGAATAAAAATGCAATTAACCAACTCAAAAAGATGAAAAACTAGCATGGTCAACTACATGAGGGGTATTTTTTTCATTATTTTTAATAGGGTATATTACATTTTTTGTCCCTCGTCTATTGCTACTTTTTGGTTTCTGTCTCTCGAATTCGTAAAATACATTTTTAGTCCAGAAAACGTGTTTTGGAGCACAAACTAGTCCCTTTTCATTTAAAAAAGCCCCATTCACAATGTCCTTTTAGATATTAGGTAAAGTCAACTTGAGATTTTCAGGTGCATTTCTAAAAGTAACGGCTTCAATCTTTCATTATGATCTGCAAGAAATTGCAATAACTCCATAAATGCAAGGCTTTGGCTTAAGAGAAACTGAACACAATCAATTGATGCATTGAGTCATATCTTATAGTCTTTTTTTAAAAAGGCATCTTATAGTCTTTCTTATTTTGCTCGGAATGTTTGATGATGACATTTTCAATGTGTTGCTTCTTGGTCAATAAAGCAACACAGTTGGACTACGCTTGGTTGTGAGTACTATTAACACTTCCAATATGAATTTGCAACTTCTCTTTCCTTGACCAATTTTTTAATTCTTTCCCGACAAATGAGTCACCACCTGCTTGTGCTTCTACATTTTCTTTGAAAAGCTAGCAACATAAACAATATGTAGCATCTTGATTTACACTGTATTCCAACCTAGAAGGATATTCATCAAACCAAGCGGCATTATATCTTCGTTGTTTCCTTCCAAAAAAAAAGTGAAAGGGAATTGGGGGTTTCGTGTTTGGCAAGTCCCTTTTAAGAGATACGATCTTCAAACTTCATCTCGTATTTTAGGATTATAATCCAAAATCCTAATCCGCATTCCAGGGTCTGAGGGAAGATCTGCTAGGTTGATTTCCGAGTCCATACAACTTCGTTTAGAATTATCGGCATTAATCGGCTCCGAATCAACCGGGTTTTTTCTCTTTATTAAAAACTTATCCATTGAAGAATGAAGGTTGTCAAATATCATCAATAGATACTCAATAATCATAAGTAATGGGTTCCTTTATAAAATGAAGATTGTCAAATACCAAGTGTCCAAGTAAAAATTTTCATGTTTCGGTTTTCTAAGAAAATAAACCAATACAAAGCACACAAGCATTAAGCAATTGAGCAAGAATTACAAAACTAGAGAGGTTTCATGAACTAAATACACTATGTCTAGGCTAGAAGTTGAACTATTAGAATAGAGAACATGAACATCCCATTATATAACAAAGTATAGAATGTCGATTTTAAAGATAAATAAACCCTAGAAAATATAAACTCACCCTGATTTCGTGATTAGTTGAGAATCGATCGTTAAATATTCCAAATTGCGCATGTGTTCTAATTCCGTTTGGGAGTCAATTCGTGTGCTAGGAAGCAGAGAAGTCATGGTGTACTGATGTTCCTGATTGAGGTTGTGTTTTGGTTTTTTCTTCTTCCAAAATTCATCAAAGGTGGGCCTCCAATATGGTTTATATAATATATCTTTGGGCTTAATTTTTTAGACTAAAAGAATTAAAGAATTGAGGGTGGGCCAGGGTTGTACGTGGGCCAAGTTTGGCTCCGCCATCGATAGAAGATGAAGGGATAAGAGGCAGTGGTTAGGGAGTGGTATTGTCGGAGAATATATTGCTTGAGGAGTAAGGAGATGACAGGGATCTCGATCGACAAGAGAAGGGATGGGGTTTATTAATTTAGTTCTTGTTTTATTTATATGTTATGCACCAATAACTAGCACGTATGTGATCTTAACTTGTATAGTAAAAATGATAAAAGTAGTTTTTTTATAGAAGGACCAAAATATCCCTCTTGTTAGGGACACATGGCATGCCTAACGGACATATTTCTCACAACATAAATGATAGAGACCAATTTGGCCTTCAAAACACGTTCTTGGACCGAAAGTATACAAATTCGATGGATGAAAACTGAAAACTAAAAGGCAGTTATAACTTATAAATGAGGGACCAAAAATATAACTCATTCTTTTTTATAAAACGGTATGTTTCATAGTTAATTTTTATCTTATATTTTGCAATTAATTTAGTGCCACAAATTTTCCTACATAAGTTTGTTGGTTTAAGTTCATCTTTATATATTCTTATGATGAGATTTATATACCAAAACATGACATTTTAATTTACATGGTTTGAATGTATTTCTTTTTGTTAAAGTCCAAATGCATGATGATAGATGACAATTAGGTGTTTATTTTTTATTGATTTATGTTTATTCAACTTAAAGGGTACATGAGAGAAACTCTTATTTTACAAATTACATAAATTTATTTTATTTTGGATTATGTTTATCATAAAAGAAGAAAGGGGAATGTGATTGGAAAGTGATATGCTATTTCTGCTCTTTTTATTACTTTTAGATGGCATGTTTCACTTACTTTTGTGTTTTTTCCTTTTTGCTTAACCGCGAAGAATGAAGAAAACCTAGTTTGTAGTATTTTATCTTTTCTTAAGAAGAGAACATATAGGAATATTCTAAGAAAATAGACAATCTCTATTTTTCTTAAGGATGGTAGCTTTATATCAAAAGTAAAACCCATCAATATATATGTAGGAAAGTTCAAATGTTACTTCAATTTTGGTTGTGAACATGAGAACGAATCTCAGTCATACATTCGGTCAATAAAGGCGACTTTGACCGGTTCTCACTCCCCCTTCCTTTAATAATCTCCACCCTCCCATGAATCACGTCAATCCTCCGTGATCGCGTCCACCGTAACTGAAGTTGTTGTTGAGTCTAATACCACTGCTCTCATAAAGGTTAATACTGCTGATTATCACTGCTGGCATTGGAAGGTTACTACTGCTGATGAAGATTGAAGATTACCACTGCCAGTATGTGATGAATGCTTGAAGATCAAAGTTACCACTGCTATTACAGATTACTACTGCTCTTGAAGAGTACTTTTGCTGGTTCTGTGGTTACTACTGCTGGTGTACGATTAACACTGTTTTTGTCTTTGCCACTGCTATCAGAAGAAAATAAGGAAAGGATTGTGATGACTTGAAGATATAGACAAGATACGATATGCTTGGAGATATTTTAGAGATTATCTTGTAAATCTAGTTTCCTTATTGTAATCTGATTGAGATGTATATATAGCTGTTAGGTTTTCATTGTTAGATACGAGTTTTTGATAGCTTTTGTGATAGAATTAAGAGCCTCAAGATTGTTCTTGAAATCCCTGCAATAGAGAAGTATTGCACGTCTGTTTTGAGCCTGTTCAAACAGATTGGGGCTTGTAGTTGTAATCATTAAGCTATTAAGATCAATATACACAGTTTGTTTGAATTCATTGTTCTGTTTTTATAATCAAAGTGTTATTCCGCAAACTTCTTTGATTAAGTATTCTGTTCTTGATATTGAGATTTAGATCCTGTCAAGTGGTATCAGAGCTTGTGTTCAGGATACTTTTGATCAATGGATTCCCAGGATTCTGTTCTTGTGTCCAAAGTCCCCATGCTCAAACCCAATGAGTTTGAGATGTGGAAAATCAGAATTAAGCAATACATGCTTCTTACTGATTATGCTTTATGGGAAGTAGTTGAACATGGACCTAGTGTCCCTGAACCTGCTGTTGCTGGAGCACCCCCAAAATCTGATGCAGACAAAAAGAGGAAGCAAAGTGAGATGAAAGCATTAAGCACTCTGCTGTTGGCCATTCCCAATGAATACCAACACCAGTTCTGTACCTGCCCTGATGCAAGATCACTGTGGATTGCACTGGAGAAGAGATTCTCTGGAACCAAAAGTTCCAAGAGAAATCAGAAAGCTCTATTGAAGCAACAATATGAAAACTTCACTTCTACAAAGAATGAGTCCATGACTCAAACCTTTGACAGGTTCAACAAATTAATTGGAGAACTTGCCAATGTAGATGTGAAGATGGAGAAGGATGAAGTCAATAGAAAATTTCTCAGATCTCTGAGTGAGGAATGAACTATGTACACTGTGTCATTCAGACAAGGAGATGACTTGGAGGACAAGGAACTTGAAGATCTGTACAATGATCTCAGGATTTTTGAAGCTGAAGTAGAGGCCAAAAGAAGACCAACTGGATATTCACATACTATTGCTCTCTATTCCTCTGAAAATCCTTCTTCTAATTTTAATACTGCTAGTACTGCTAATATTAACCCTGCTAATAATAACCATGACAGTACTAATGATAAATCATCTATGTCACAGGATACTAATGGGGATGCAGTCTTGGAAGCATTCCTTGCCAATCATGTAAGATCTCCTCTGATCAATGATGATCTTGAACAAATCAATGCTGATGATTTGGAGGAGATGGACATCAAGTGGCAGATGGCCATGTTAACTATGAGAATGAAAAGATTTATAAGGAGGACTGGCAGGAACAACTTTGATGCCAAAAGAGGAGACCTTGCTGGATTTGACAAATCAAAGGTGAGATGCTACAAGTGCAATGAGCCTGGCCACTTTGCCAGAGAGTGCAAAGGGAGTGACACTCATCAACAAGCCAACAATGGAGGACAAGCACATGCTCCAAGACCCAACAGAGGCACAAATTCCAACTCTTCTCAAGCCTTGGTATCACAAGAAGGCATGGGATTTGACTGGAGTGATCAAGCTGAAGAAGCCATCCAGAATCATGCTTTGATGGCCAAAATCACTGAACCTGAACTTCCAGCTGAGGTATCCTCTAAATTATGTTCTGATTCTTGTGTTGAAACTGTTAAGAAGTATAGGGATCACAATCAGACTATGAGTGATACCATCAAGACAATGGAAGTTGATAGAAGAGAGTATAGGATAGTCATTGAGAATCTGGAGGACCAAATCAAATCCTATAAAGAGAATGAACTCCAGTTTGAGTATGACTACAATTACTGGAAGTGGGAGAAAAAGGAGTTTGAGAAGAAGCTAGTAAAGTCTGGTGAGGAATTAGAATCTGTCAAGAAGGAACTAGAAAAGGCTAAGGAAGATCTTGATAAATTCTCTAAGTCCTCTAAAGCCTTGGAAGAAATTCTAAAGGCTCAAGTTCATGATGAACTCAAAAGAGGGATAGGATATCACAATACTCCTCCACCCCGCAATCACACCTATATTCCTCCTACCACAGATATCCTAGATAGACTAAACAGAGAGGAACTAAAAGAAGGAGTGTGTGATATAGATCCCTCAAGTAGTGATGATGAGGAAGAACAAAAGGGAAAGCCTGAAAACAAATCCCAAGAAACTGTCCCTGAGGAAAATCAAATCCTCACAAATGAAAAGGGTGGTATGCCCTTTGTACCCAGTAAGATTGCTACAGTCTCTAGGAAAGGGAAGGAGAAAATAGTTGACCAGGAACCTGCAACTTCACAACCAAGTGCCAAAAGTGGTAAATTCACTCATAAGAATGACAGTGATCCTGGTACTTCTAAACAACCTCAAACAAGTGCCAAACCAAGAGGAAACAAAAGGAATTGGAACAATCAATGGGCTCAAACTCATGGTGTTGATCTGAACAAGATTAACAAACCAAAACCCTGCTTTATATGCTGTAATCTCAATCATCTGGCTAAGGACTGCTACTATAACCCTTTTAATCAAAGAATGACTTTTCAAAATCAAAGGGTTAATTTTCAGAATCAAAAGCAGTTTCAAACTAGGAGGACAGAGTATAAAAGCAGAAGGTCTGTTCCAAAACCTGTTGTTGAAAGACAAATGGCTCAGAAAAGAAAAAGTCAACCTAACAGAAAAGTCAATGTTCAAAAGAAAAAGGTTGAAAAGAAGACTGTGAAGATAGTTACAAAATGGGTACCAAAAGCTTCACTAAGCAACACTACTGCTTCCACACGCAGTGGTAATGAAAGTGTTGCTTCTGAAAGCAGTGGTAACAATCAAAAAGACATAAAAGTTAACACTGCTGCCAGCAAAAGCAGCAGTGGTAACTCAAACAATGTTACCACTACAAGTTCTTCACTGAGACAACCCATTGTAACTAAGTACTCAAGTCATAAGATTCCTAACAAGGACTATCTTTTAAAGCTTAACAGATTGACAGAGGTCAATTATGTTAATGAAAAGGGAGAACCCAAGACCATATTGGCTTGGGTTCCCTCAAGACACTAACTTATTTCTTTAATGTGCAGGGCAACCCAGACAGGAATGAGAACTTATGGCATGTGGACAGTGGTTGCTCTAGGCACATGACAGGCAATAGATCCTCTCTTGAAAACTTCACTACATTCAATGGAGGATATGTTGCCTTTGGAGATAATCCAAGAGGAGGTAAGGTTTCAGGGAAAGGTAAGGTTACAGGAGGTAAGTTAACCTTAGAAGATGTATACTATGTGGATCAACTCAGATACAACCTGATGAGTGTGTCTCAGGTGTGTGATCAAAAGCTTTTCACTCTGTTCAGTGACACAGAGTGTATGATTCTTTCTCCAAAGTTTGTAGTTGATGAGAGCTTTATTTTACTGAGAACACCTAGAAAAGATAATGTTTATTGTCTGGACTTAAATGGTATGCCATCAGAAGTTGTGAACTGTCTGTTTTCAAAAGCTTCAATGACTGAATCCTCTCTCTGGCATAGAAGGATGGGTCATATGAACATTAAGACCATGAACTTACTTGTCAAAAATCAATTGGTCAAAGGTCTTCCCCCAAAAGAGTTCACACTTGATGATTATTGTGTAGCATGTCTCAAAGGCAAGCAACACAAGGCTTCTCACAAATCAAAGACAATAAACACTATCTCTGCTCCTCTTCAATTATTGCACATGGATTTATTTGGACCTACCAATGTAATGAGTATAGGCAAGAAATCATACTGTCTCGTGATAATAGATGATTATTCTAGGTTTACTTGGGTTTTCTTTCTAAGAACAAAGGATGAGACAAGTGGACTGATCAAACCCTTTGTAAAGAGAGTTGAGAATCAGGTGAACCTTAGAGTGAAAGTCATTAGATCAGAAAATGGAACTGAGTTCAAAAATGCTGATTTGAATTCCTTTTGTGAGGAAAAAGGTATTGAAAGACAATTCAGTGCTCCTAGAACTCCTCAACAGAATGGCGTTGCTGAGAGGAGAAATAGGACACTGATTGAGGCTGCAAGAACCATGTTAGCAGATTCTAAACTACCAATCACTTTTTGGGCAGAAGCAGTTAACACTGCCTGCTATGTGCAAAACAGGGTTCAAGTAGTCAAGTCCAAGGGAAAAACACCTTATGAACTTTTCAAAAACAAAAAGCCTTTCATAGGTTTCTTTGTACCTTTTGGATGTCCCTGTTCTATCTTAAATACCAAAACTCACCTAGGGAAATTTGACAGCAAATCTGATGATGGTTTCTTTGTGGGATACTCAATACAAAGCAAAGCAGTTAGGGTATTTAATACTGTTTCTAGAACAATTGAGGAAAGTGACAATGTCAAATTCAATGAACACACTCCCAATGTGCATGGGACTGGTCCAGACTGGCTATTTGACATTGATTCACTCACTAACTCTTTGAACATGAGCAATGCAGTTGATACAGGTCCTATTATCAAGGAAAAGGAGATAGACACACCTTTTGTTCTGTTTCCTCCATCCACCATCAGTTCAGAAGAGAAAGAAACAGAGACTGAAGTACAAGAGGATGCTTCAGAGAATCAAGAAGGAGACAAGGAGACTGAGGAGACTCCACAGCTTGAAAGCAATGTGGAAAATGAGACTGGGGAAACAAGTGAAATCACTCAACCAGATCCCTCAGAATCTGGTCCTGATGATTCAAATCTAGGGGAACTCCTATCTGAAGAACCCCTACACCTGACAAGAACTCAAAAGAATCACCCTGCTTCTCAAGTGATTGGAGATGTGGCATCTCCTATGATTACAAGGAAGCAAAGCAGAGAAGCTGGATATGTGAATACTCATCCTGGGATGTTGTCATGCTTTCTTTCCCAGAATGAACCAAAGAAGGTGTTAGATGCCATGAAGGATCCAAGCTGGATAGAAGCTATGCAAGAGGAGTTACTGCAGTTTGTCCTACAACATGTTTGGGATTTGGTGGATCTCCCAAAAGGACACAGAGTAATTGGCACTAAATGGATATTCAGAAACAAGACAGATGAGAGAGGAATTGTGATCAAGAATAAGGCCAGACTAGTGGCACAGGGGTACACTCAGGAAGAAGGAATAGACTATGATGATGTATTTGCACCTGTAGCTAGAATTGAAGCCATCCGGCTATTCCTGGCTTTTGCATCTTACAAAGGATTCAAAGTCTATCAGATGGATGTGAAAAGTGCATTCTTGTATGGCACTATTGATGAGGAAGTCTATGTCTGTCAACCACCAGGGTTTGAAGACCCTAAATATCCTGACAGAGTTTGTAAGTTGAGGAAGGCACTATATGGCCTTCATCAAGCACCTAGGGTTTGGTATGATACCTTGTCCTCATATTTGTTGGAAAACAAATTTGAGAGGGGTGTCATTGATAAGACTCTATTCATCAAGAGAAAAAAGACTGATATGCTGTTGGTGCAGATCTATGTAGATGATATCATCTTTGGTTCAACAAAGGAAGACATGTGCAAGGAGTTTGAAGAACTAATGCACAAGAAGTTTAAAATGAGTTCTATGGGAGAACTAACCTTCTTTCTTGGTTTGTAGGTCAAGCAGAAAAGAGATGGTATTTTCATCAATCAATCCAAATATGTTGCCACAATGCTTCAAAAGTTTGGAATGAATGATGCAAAACCAGCAAGCACACCAATGGAAACTCACAAACACCTCACTGCTGATGTTGAGGGGGAGGAAGTTGATGTTCATCAATACAGATCCATGATTGGATCATTAATGTATCTTACAGCTTCTAGACCTGATATTATGTTTGCTGTTTGTGTGTGTGCTAGGTTTCAGGTTAGGCCAAAGGAGTCACATTTACATGCAGTCAAGAGGATATTCAAATATCTCAAGGGTCAACCTAAATTGGGACTTTGGTATCCTTATGACAATTCTTTTGACTTGGTGGCCTACACAGATAGTGATTATGGAGGAGCAAACCTGGATAGGAAGTCAACATCAGGAGGATGTCAGTTCTTAGGAGGAAGATTGGTCTCTTGGCAATGCAAGAAACAGACCACTGTTTCACAATCAACAACTGAGGCTGAATACATAGCTGCTTCTCAATGCTGCTCACAAGTCTTATGGATTCAGAATCAGATGCAGGACTATGGTCTTTCTTTCTTGCAGACACCTATATACATTGACAACAACAGTGCTATTAGCATTGTGAATAACCCTGTCAAGCATTCCAAGACCAAGCATATAGAGATTAAGTACCATCTTATCAGATATTGTAATGAAAAGAAGCTAATTCAAGTTCAAAAAGTCCACACTGATGATCAATATGCAGACCTTTTCACAAAAGCCTTTGATGTAGGCAGGTTCATATTTTTGGTCACAAGTGTTGGAATGATGAACTCTGAATAACCCTTCTTCTTGTTACAATTATTCTTGTATTATCTCTGTATATCTTTCCTTCCTTTTTATCTTTTGTAAATGTTGATAAGTTCTTTGATGTGGCAGATGGAGTGTCAGAAAGCTCACAAGCAGTAAGATGGAACGTTCATTATCAATTTCAATGCAGCAGTCCATGGAGTGAAATGCTTGTTTTTACAAAGTTTTTAACACTGCTAGTCATTCGCCCATTAACACTGCTTTCACATTCGCCCATTAATACTGCTTTCACATTCGCCCATTAACACTGCTTTCACATTCGCCCATTAACACTGCTTTCACATTCGCCCATTAACACTGCTTTCACATTCGCCCATTAACACTGCTTTCACATTCGCCCATTAACACTGCTAGCACATTCGCCCATTAACAC
This sequence comes from Centaurea solstitialis, assembly GCA_030169165.1. Lineage (NCBI taxonomy): Eukaryota > Viridiplantae > Streptophyta > Magnoliopsida > Asterales > Asteraceae > Centaurea > Centaurea solstitialis. Next base: position 41,596,645 of record CM058043.1, read on the forward strand.
TGCTAGCACATTCGCCCATTAACACTGCTAGCACAATCGCCCATTACCACTGTTTATGCATTTGTGTTTTACCCCTGCTCACACACACGCTTGTTAACACTGCTAGTTATTCTGAGTAATGCCTAAGGTATTACCACTGCTTTTAACTAAGCTGATGTGTTTACCACTGCTTTTAATCTAATGCGTGTCATTACCACTGAGGGTATCTTTTATCACTGCTTTTAAGAGAGTTTGACAAATACCACTGCTAGCGTTCATTACCACTGCTTATTTGACCTAGCCCACCTTGTGTTTGTTAACACTGCTAATGGTAGTTACCCCTGCTCTAAAGTGTAGTATATAAGCCCTAACTTGACCGCCTTTTTCATTAACGGCTATTCTACACTTTTGCTCTAAAAAACGTTTGCAATTCTTCGATTGATTCTCTCAGTATTTGTGCATTCGTGATTGCGATCTGATTTCATCATCTGTTTAGGTTTTCTTAATCGATTGCTAATGGCTTCATTGACTTTTGTCAAGGATCATAACAAGGTTGGATATATTTCCAAGGGTGGGGATTCTGAAGGATTCGAAGATATAGTCGATTTCTTGGCATCATCTTACATTGCGCACGCCGCGACAATCACTCCTACAGTCTACATTCAACATATGCAAGACTTCTGGATGAATGGAGTTGTCCAGGAAGAAGATGGAGTCAAACGCATTCAAACCACTATCTGTGGTCTGTCTCTCACACTTACCCCTGCCAAGATCAGACATCATCTGCAACTAAATGATGAAGGAGGTATCTCTATGCTCTCTACTCGAACCATCATGGAAAACCTTTTATAAATGGGATATACAGGCTCTCAAACATCTTTGAAATATCTTAAGAGTCAATTTTGCCCTCAATGGAGATTCCTTGTGCATACCCTGTTGCACTGTTTTTCAAAGAAATCCACTAGTTTTGGTGAGTTTAGCAGCACTATGGCTTCTGCCTTGGTCTGTCTAGCCACAAAACAGGTGTTTAATTTTTCACAAATGATTTTTGATAGTCTTGTGTACAATCTTGAGAACATTCCTAACTCTAAAGTCAAAACATTTTTCATGTTCCCAAGATTTGTCCAAGAAGTAATAACAAATGAATTGACGGCTGTACCTAAACATGGAAACATCTATAAGAGCTCTGCTCTTGGTCATAAGTTGTTCCCCAATATGAAGAGACCTGCAGAAGGCTCAAATGACCAATTCACTCCATTGTTCTCTACAATGATGAGAGTGAACCACCCACAAGGTGAGGCATCAGGCTTGCAGCCTACACAACCAAGCATTCCCTCTGATGACCTACCCACACCTATCACAGATACAATCCCTCAGTCCTTTGACAAAACCCCTACCCCCACACTTCAAAAATATCAAAGAAAGAACAAAGGAGCTCCTTCCTCCTCTGGTTCTAAACCCCAAAAGCCTATAAGCCAACAGTTGGAGCACTCTCCTTCTGATTCTACCCAAAGGGATACCCCTGGAGTGCAGCCCCACTCAAGTATAAAGAAGGTGCCCTCTAAGGAAAAAGATGGGCATGTGGTTGGTGAGGCTCAAACTACTGATGTTGCACAAGGTGTGCATCAGGCCAGTTTGAACATAAGTAAGACCCCCACCACGGCAACTCCTAGTGAGAAATCACAGGGAGGACCTAGGTGCCAAGAAACCAAGGGGGCTTCTAGTGCTTCAGCAAGGCTGAAGACTAAAGTCAAAAAGCTCAAAGATCCAGTAATGGAGGTTCACACTTCTAAACCTGGTGAGAGCAGATTTTCACATGAGGAATTGATGGAACACTTTCGTACCATTGCCAAAGACTTGAAGGCGTTTGAGAAGAACTTCTTTGTCCATGATGAGAAACATGGCTCCCATGCAGCCAGACTTGATACATTGGAGGAGTTGGCCACTGCACAGCATGATATGCTCAAGCTGCATGAAGCACAGTTGGTGAAGCAAGCCAGGGTCATTCAAGCTCAGGGAGCTTCCATTGCCTCCATGAAGGGAACTATTAGAGCTCTGAGGAAGAAGTATAACACTTTGGTTGCATTCACAAAGGGGGAGAGCAGATCTGGATTGAAGGGGGAGACAGTGCTAAATGAAGAAGTTGTGAATGAACCAGGTGTTGAGATGGAGACTGAAGCTAAGGGGGAGGAACAAATAGAGACTGGTACAAAGGTTGAGACTGTTTTGGAAGAAGAAACTCAGGATGCAGATGTAGTACCAGAGATCAATGGAGATGATCTAACCATTGCTGAGCTGCTAGTGAAGATGCCTGAAGTAGTCAAACCTACCAAGGGTATAGTCTTTAAAGAACCAGAGGTTGTGAAACAGATTAAACTTTCTGCTGATTCAAAAAGCAAAGGAAAAGAGAAGATGATTGAAGAAACAGGTTCTGATTCTGATTCTGAAATTGATGAGGCAAAGAGGAAGATAAGGGAATATGAGGCTTCAGAGGCACTGGCCAGAAAGTTAAGTCAGGAAGAACAAGAAAGAGTAAACAAGGAAATAGAAGAAAGAAAGAGGAAAGCTGAAAAGAAGAAGCCTGTGAAGAAGACTCAGAAGAAATCAATTTCAAAAGAAGAGACTGAGAAGAGAAGGACAATGGTGAGATATTTATCTCAAGCTCTTGGAAAGCCATTCCAGTTCTTTTCCAGATGGACTCTTGAAGAGATTGAGAACAAGTACAATGTCACCAGAGAAGCCATGCATTTGGAAGCAATGGAGGAACAACAGGTTGAAATTGAAGAGGTGGCATTAGTTCAAAGGAAAAGGAAGAGGAATCAGGTTGAAGAACAGGTTACCACTGAAGGTAAGCCTGAACAGGATAAGGAACTTTTGGTTATTCCTGAGCAACATAGTGTTCAAGTTATTGAGAAGAAGGAAGCATCTGTAAAGACAGATGAGGTTGCTGAGAAAACTGTTGTGAAGGAGGTTGAGGTGCCTAATCAGAAAGAGGCACAATCATCAAAAGCAATAAAGAAGAAATCTGTTGCTAAAAAGCCTAAGATGAGTAAAGAAGTGGAGGAACCTTCAAACATCTCTATGTGGATATACTTTGATAATAATCAGATAGATTATTTCAAAATATTCAGAAGTGATGGAACAAATGAAGTGTTTGCAAGTGAGATTGGGATCTTCAGAAAGCCGTCCAAAAGTGATCTGAAGAAGATGTATGAGATAGCTTGCACTAAAGAAATTGAAGATTTTGAGGAAGCAAGGATGCTTGTAGAAGACTTGAAGATTATGTTTGCTTTCTCATAGACAAAAGCAGAGCTGAAGAAGAAAGGAAAAAGAGATCAGACTGACAGCATTGGTGAAGGAAAGGTTATTTCCTGGAACACCTATGAAAATAGGGTGTTTTCAGTGACTTTTGAGAAAGGAAGAATGAGTTTCTTTCTAATGGATAAAAGATATGATTTTGAGCCAATCATGATGGGAAGCATGCTGGAAGTAAAGAAGAAGTCAGAGAAACTGTCTGAATTTGATAAGGAGTTGATTGGAAGGTTGAGAGAACAGTTGCTGGAGTTGAATGCTCATTATTTTGATGAAGAAGTGATTGAGCTAAAACAGAAGAAAGTTGTTGGTTGGGGAGTTGATCAAGATCTGAGATATGTTGTCCAGTTTGATGATGGATCAGACTTTTGTGATAATGACTGGGAAAATATCTTGGATGAATGTACAAGGGAGAATTTAAAGGAGATGTATGAACAAAGATGCACTGTGATCAAAGTAGCTGTGAATGACAGAGACAATCCTGATCAAGCCAAGAAGAGGAAATTTGCACTAGAATGTTTATTTTGGTTATTTGAACCATTCAGACTTCTAGGTGTCAAGAACTCAATATGTGAAGATGTGAAGGTATGGAGATGGTTTGAAAAATGCAGAGTCTACAGTCTGAGCATCAATGATGAAGAAATAGAGTATTATCTTGAAGAAAGTGAAACTGATGCTCTAGATATTCAAAGGTTGCAAGGAATGATGAAGGTGAATCTGAGTACAAGTGGTGAACCTACTAGAGTTGCAAGATTGTTGAAGAAAAAGATTGAAACCTATTTGAAGAGAAGACTCAGAAACTTAGCTCCTCATGCTGAGAAGTTAAGTTTAGGGGGAGATTGTTGAGTCTAATACCACTGCTCTCATAAAGGTTAATACTGCTGATTATCACTGCTGGCATTGGAAGGTTACTACTGCTGATGAAGATTGAAGATTACCACTGCCAGTATGTGATGAATGCTTGAAGATCAAAGTTACCACTGCTATTACAGATTACTACTGCTCTTGAAGAGTACTTTTGCTGGTTCTGTGGTTACTACTGCTGGTGTACGATTAACACTGTTTTTGTCTTTGCCACTGCTATCAGAAGAAAATAAGGAAAGGATTGTGATGACTTGAAGATATAGACAAGTTACGATATGCTTGGAGATATTTTAGAGATTATCTTGTAAATCTAGTTTCCTTATTGTAATCTGATTGAGATGTATATATAGCTGTTAGGTTTTCATTGTTAGATACGAGTTTTTGATAGCTTTTGTGATAGAATTAAGAGCCTCAAGATTGTTCTTGAAATCCCTGCAATAGAGAAGTATTGCACGTCTGTTTTGAGCCTGTTCAAACAGATTGGGGCTTGTAGTTGTAATCATTAAGCTATTAAGATCAATATACACAGTTTGTTTGAATTCATTGTTCTGTTTTTATAATCAAAGTGTTATTCCGCAAACTTCTTTGATTAAGTATTCTGTTCTTGATATTGAGATTTAGATCCTGTCAGTTGTGTAGCTGAGGTTCGTCTTCACGTTCACAACCAAAATTGAGTTCACATTCAAACTTGACCATATATATATATATATAAACAAATTTTACTAAATAAATTATTAGTATATTAATTATAATTGATTGATGGATATAAGTATACAAAATTGGTTGGTATATGGACCATATGGTATTAGACATTGCAAATTATATATGATAGTAAGGTTATGTTTAAAAGAAAACCTCAAAAAACGGAAAACCGATAAACACCCTTGGAGCCCTACATCTGCACCGTATACACTTGTGCGTAGACGAAATTCGTAATATGCATAGGTGCATAATGTACTTGTGGCTTGTGCAAAAACAAAAACAAAAACAAAAACAAAAACAAAAACAAAAACAAAAACTTAATTAATTTGCTGTTATACAAGAGTGCATACGGTCCAGATGGAGAGCTACTATGGTGTTCATCGATTTTTTTTTCCTTAGAATTTTCTTTGAACCTCCCTCTATGATAATAACATGGTATAGATCCTCTTATTTAATTATTTATTAGTTATTTACTATAATGACAAATATTTATATATATGTAGCTTGAAGTTGGTAAAAAAAAAAACTAGTACCAACCGCAAAAAATTGGTATCTAGTACAAATACAGTTGATATAGTTGATATTACCCATATACTACACAAGTTCATATATGAACATATAGTTCATATATGAATAAGTTAAAAATGGTTAATATGTGAATTACACAAGTTCATATAGTATATATAGTTTATACATGATCCCATTGTCGGACTATTTGTAACAGTTACAAAATTATCCATCTATTATGATTTATGCACGTAGTTGCGAATTTGATGAGTCAAATGCACAATCTTTGACCATTCAAAGCAACAATCTTTGACTATTTACCCTTAATCTTAGTCATATGAACGGCTAGGATCGCTTCTCCACTTTATATTTTTTATCACTTCTCATTTTAACCAAGCATTATATATATATATAGGTAGATTCATACAAGAACCAACCCCATTTGCAAGAACAAAGGAACCCATTTTGAGCCATACATTGATGTGGGTCCATGTGGGTCACACATATTAAAAAATCATATATGATTTAGTAGTGGGACCCACCTGAATCATATATGATTTTTTATTATATGGGACTCACATGGACCCAAATCATATGTTCTTACAAATTGGGTTTGTTCTTGTTTGAACCTAATTCTTCCTCTCCCTCTCTCTCTCTCTCTCTCTCTCTCTCTATATATATATATATATATAGGGGTGGGTTCAAATGTGAACCACTTTTTCATTGTGAACCATGAGGACGAATCTCGGCCACACATCTCGCAGTTACAGTGTACGTGATCATGAAGGATTGTCGCGATTCATGGGAGGGTAGAGATTATTAAAGAGGGGACCAGTCAAAGCCGTCTTTATTGACCGGATAAATGGCTGAAATTCGTTCTCGTGTTTACAATAAAAAAATGGTTCACGTTTAAACTTTTCTATATATATATATATATATATTATTGTGTGTATGGAGTAGATCAAATACAAATTCCATATAAGTTAAAAGTCATGTGACCATAAATATCTTAGTAATTGTTTCTTAAGGAAATCATTGTTCTTTATTTGAAATCACTCAATCGATATAGTGTTTCGTTGGTGAAACAAACATATATTGTCAACTCAATCTATGTGTTGTTTCTTTAGTAAAATGACACCGTATTTAAAACCGGCCAATCTTACATGTGTTTTACCATGGATGGTTTTATTGCTTTTAAAACATTGTATTAAAAAACAGGTGTTGTTATAATATAATTAATATTGGTAAAACAACACTATATTACAAAAATGTCAGTGCAACCATTTTCATCAAGAATTGAATGGATTTTTTCAGTAGAAAAATCTAATAGAGACATTAGTGTAGAGATTTTTACTAAAAAAATAAGACATTTCATATTCTTGAAGAATGTTTTGTCGTGCTTGTCATATCTTTTGTCTTTATTTGGCCTAAGAATGGATCAAATCGAAACGAATTTGTTGTCCAAGCCTTGTACATCTATGATTTTATTGACTACATCGCATTTGTAAAAATAATCAATATAGATCAATGAGTTAAGTACATGGGGGTGTATCGAACTTGTTACGTTTTATCATTGTATGTACTTAACTTAAAAAATTACCAATTAATGTACTGAACTTGCTAGAATTGTCATTCTGTGTACCCAACTTCAGAATTAAACCACAAATTGGTAATTCTAGCAATGGCAAGAGTACACACAATGGCAATTTTAGCAATGGTTGGGTACACACAATGGCAATTCTAGTAAGTTCATTACATTAATTGGTAATTTTTAAAGTTGGATACATACAATGATAAAATTTGACAAGTTTGATACACCCTCATATACTTAACCCTAAATCAATTCATATATTGTTTCGTTGAGAAAACAAGATTGTTGTTTTTCTAAAAGCAAAACTAAAATTAAGTTTTTCAACCACCATTTGTAATATCCATTTGCTCAAACAAAAATTATGGATTTCTTTTTTAACGAGAGATTTGCATTAACTTTTCATTTTTGATTTATTTTAATTTTATTTTCATGTTATATTACACAAGTACACAACCATTTATGCATTAAATTAAATCTTAAATCAATAGTTATATATGCTTATTTGAAGATTTAAACAATATAAATTTCTTAAAATGTTAGTAATCATGATTAAAAAAACTCTCTAAATTAACATGAGTTTATATAGTTAAAGACGTAATCTATCAAGTATTTCAGTATTGATCAACAACAATATCTTGTCTATCAGCGTTGTGGTGGAATGGATAAGGCTTGGGGGTTCATAACGCTTAATCCGAGTTCGAATCTCTCCATGCGCAACCAGTGGACGTTACAAAGGAGAATGCTTTAACCCTGATCTTGTGGGGATTAGCCTGGCCATAGGCTCGGACACTCTTCCAAAAAAAACTTGTCGCTAACAAAATTCCAAAATGGCAATATCTAAACAAAAATTCATTCAAACCCAGTTCGAGTTTGAAGATTACATTATTCTGGTATATATATGGCATTAATTAAATGACATTTTAATTAAATTCATGATTTTTTGTCCTACTAAAAAGATAATTTCACATTCATTAAGAAGTCATAGCTTCAATTAAAATTTAATTCAAATTATATATCTAAATGTATCATACAAGTTACGATATAACTCATTCGTATGGAGTAGGAATCGGAGATGAAGAGATCCAAGAGCGGGCTGCGAAACTTGGTTGTGGTTGGGGAAAATTCTGTGTACTTACCTTGGATTACCAATTGCAGCATCGATGACAAGGAAGGCTTCGTGGATACCGGCGATAGAGAAGGTAAAATCAAGGCAAGCATCATGGAAGACCAAGTTAATCTCGTTTGGGGGGTCGATTGACTCTCTCGAAGTCGGTATTGAATAACTTGTTGTTATATTATTTTTTCTTATTTCTCGCCCGAGTGGAGTGATTCGTGAGCTAGAAAAGATTAGGAAACGATTTTTTTGGGGAGGGGGTTCGGGCCAAGTTGTTGCGAGTAACAAACCTTTGTCGTGGGTAAAATGGGAGAGAGTGGTGAGTCCATTTGAAAGAGGTGTCAAAATATCGGGGATCTTAGGTGTATGAACTATGCATTTTTGGGTTAGTGGTGGTGGCGCTTCTTTTCAGAAAAGGAGGCCTTGTGGGTTAAAGTAGTTAATAGTTTATTCGGGGTGAATGGGGGACTTGATAGTCCGGTAGGGAGGGGAAGGGCACGGTTGTGTTCCCTGATGCGGTAATTATTGTATATAAAAAGCGAAACAAGTTTTAACCTCTAAAAGCCTAGCCACTGTCTTACCACATATACAGGCAAGCGTACCTGATCGTGAGTAATATAGTGTAGGAAAGTCCAGGTATCGTTCTTACCACTGGGAACGGTTAAGCTAGATGTCAACTAAAGTATTAATCAGTCAATCTGGAAAATGGGGGGTTTTGCTTTTGAAAAGGAATTTTATGAGATAAAAGACAAATAAATAATAATCATAACCAAGAAGTGGAAAACTGACGAACAGACACACATTGGAGATAAATGAATCCATAATGGTTTACTTTCATAAGACATAGATTAATCATTGTTGTCAGAATTTAAGCACAAAGCACCAAAGCATGTATATCTAAGATTATTAACCAGGCTTTTGATCCTCCTAGTCCCAATACATAGACTGTTTGTCAGACAATCTAGTACCGGTCACCCAATTCTATCATTATTGCACAGAACTCTACTATCTGGTCGCTCTCAGTCCAAGCTACCACCTAACACAACTCTCCGGTTAACGAAGGGAAGGTCAAGAAAGGTTGATTAACCTAACGGGTCTATCTATCTTAGTCAAACAGATACACCCAACCAACGAGTTCAAATACCATACAATATGAATCAAACTGGAATCAAAGATAACATTCAACAAACCATGCATCTAATTAAGAAAATAAAATCCAAAGTATTCAAACCATAATGAAGACACAAACGGAATCAATACATAGACATACTAATCATAAATGCATAAACAAACCAAACTAAAGACCGGCAGGTTTGTCGCGGCATTCCCTCGAATCTCCTCCGTAGTCGTCACATCGAGCCTTCGGCTTCTTGGGTTGGAAACCCTAAGCGGCTCCCGACATCTGACCTAACTAGAATTGTGAGAGAAAATACTGAAATTCTGAAATAATGGATGATGAATACTGAATGACCCAAGGCGTTAATTTGTAATAACCCTGTCAAACCCCGTTTCGCGTTCGCGAAACGGCAACTTCGCGGAGCGAAACGTGCACGATCAAACCCTAACTTTCTGGAAGCTTCCGAGCGAGAAAAGCCGAGCTTCGCGGAGCGAGCTCTTCCTTCGCGGCGCGAGCCTTGCTTCGCGGTGCGAGTAATTCCCTTTGCGGCGCGAACAGTGTTAAAACCAGCTTCCGAGATCTTCTGGAATATTCTCTTGCCTTATCTTCTGAAGATCCGTCTTTCCAAAGTTTGCACGGAAGTCTCTTTTTGACGCTTTTCACCCTCTTTTTATACTTTTACGCACAAACACCTCCAAAACCTACAAAATTAGGATTTACACCTTTTTAAGTCAAACACTATCGAAAATACTCTCAAAATAAAGATAAAAGTAGGGAACTGATGCAAGTAAAACATGTATAATTTTGGCGTTATCATTCCCTTTGGGAAACTATTTCACGAGATTAGGGGAAGTTATAAAGATTCCAAATTTTGATTTTGCCGGGTCATTTCGAAAACAAATAGGAGATGGGTGGGATGCGTGTTTTTGGGAGGAGAGGTGGTTGGGTGAGAAACCTGTTAGGATTATGTGCGAGACAGTAACAGAGTTTACCGTGTCCAATGTTATAAGACACTAGTAGGTCACACCGTTGCACACAAATTAGAGAACATGGATTTATCATAGAAATGGGAATAATTAATTTAGTATAAAATTGATTATTTGGGAGAAATAAATAATAAAAGTAATTTATTATTTAAAGATTAATTAATTAATTAGTTAATTAATTAAAGAGTTTTAAATGGGCTTTAAGTCCAATGGGCTTTTTTGGTTAGATATGGACATTACCATATTTATATATATAAATATGGTAATGCCTATCAGTTCCTCATTCATTCAATCACAATTCCTTGAAAGCCAAGAAAACTCTCCCTTCTCTCCCTCTCCCTCTGATCGGCGATCACATCCTAAAAACAACAGACAGTTGTTTTTCTGATAAATCCCTGGTGGTCTAGCAGCTCGTTCTCAGATCGTGTCAGTAGCGGTGTATCCCCTGCTCGCAGTCCAGAGTGTTATTCGCAAAGGTAAACGATCTAAACCCCCTTATTTGTGTTTGTGTGGTTTGGATTGGATCCGGCTCTTGAGGATCTGCTTTTGTTATCCGCTGCGCATCTGTACGCTAGGATCCCCAACAGTGGTATCAGAGCCACTTTCCAAAACCCGCAGATCAGGTTTATCTGCGTATTGTTTTGATTAAAAATTCGATTTTTATGCGTTTAGAGTTTTTGTTTAAATTGGATTTTTGATCGAAAGTGAAACGGCGGCAGTTAGCCGACCGAATCATCGCAACCACCAGTAACCACCGCCGGCGAAACCACAGTTCGTGGCGGCCGGCGGCTGTCGATCGAAACACCCACCACGCCGCGCCACAGACGGTGATCGCGGCTGTGGTCGACGAATAACCACCGCACCACCGATTGTGGTGGCGGTGGCGGTGGATCACGGTGGCAACGGTAGTGTCGAATCGCAACCACCACACCACCGTTCGTGGTGGTGGTGGCGTTGATTGAATCGATCGAAGGCGGGAAGCCACACCACAGTCGCGTGGTGGTGGAGGATGCCGTCTGTCCAACCGCAGCCGGTGGTGGTGGCCCCTGCTGCCATCGTCGGCGGCAACGATGGTGATGACGGTTCGATGATTGCCGAAGCGGCGATGGTGGTCCGATGGCCGCTGTCGTCGCGACGGTGGTGGCGATTTGGTTGTTCGTCGCCGATCGGCGATGGTGGTTGTAACCGCTGTCGTCGAACGCGGCGATGGTGGTCGATTAACCGCTGCCGTCGCAACGGCGATGGCGGTTGTTGTTTTCAATGGCGACGGCGACGGTGGTGGCTTGCGCTGCTGCTGTCGTCGTTTGTCGATGGTGGTGGCGAATGGTGGCAATGGCGGCACAACGGTGCAACCATCGCTACAGAATTGCAGCCCACGCAACACGCTCGCGCCGCGAGGATTTGCTGTCTGGAAGGTCACCACGAGCCACAGGCTCGCGCCGCGAACAGACTGGCTCGCGCCGCGAGCGAAGCCTGGTCATGACCAGTTTGCGTCGTGAACAGTCAGGCTCGCACCCCGAAGTAGTTGTTGTTTGCGGTTCGTAATACGGATAAGGGTTATCTGAAAAACCAGATAGGTTTGGAACCCTAGAGATAATTTTATTTTTATCTGCTTGATAATTAAGATTAAATTAATTTTATCTATTTAAGTCATAGTCAAACCCTTTTGACCCGTGGTTGTATTTTTTCGTATTATTTAATTTTATTTGTTAAGGGAGGCCTGCGTGCCATTTGCAACCCTTTGTAATTTTAATTACTAGTATAGATTTTGGGAGGCATGTGTGCCATTTTTTTTTATATCCCGCTTTTGTAAAATTAGATAGACATTTAAATTAGCCGAAGAAGCAAGTGACCGAAGACGGAGCACGGAGTCGACCATGGATCTTGGAGCCAGTGGGAGCGCCAAGAAGATCATGCCCTGTGTGTTGTTGTCACTTAGGATTGAGACCGTCGTTTTTGTGTTGGCTCACAAAACGACACTAGTATAAGGGTTTTTGACTATGACATGTTTATTTTTAAATGTGTGGATGTTTATATTTAATTGCGTGGTTGTTTATAAAGTTAAATATAAACCAAGTTTTTTAAAAAATAAAATGGAAACAAACACAGTTTGTGTTTGGATCCAAGTTTTTGAAAACTGGCAATTTTTCAGAACCCTTAGTATAAATCATAGATCAGTAAGTGCAACCTACTTTGGGAAATCTCCGGTGTAAGGTACGTAGGGCGTTGCGAGTGAACACACCTCTGCGCCCGCGTTCAAACCGAAACTTGAGAGGATAAAACTCTGCGAATTATCTCCGGGTGGTACCGGCCAGAGTTTGTTCAGGTCCCGGGTGGTGCGATCTGTTTTGGTAATCATAGACTCACCGGGTGGTACCGGGCCAAAGTGCACTAGAGGGACTAAATATGCACGGATTGAACGTCCGATGTCCCGATGATCTAGAAGTCGTGTTTTCGTTTTAAAATACGATTGGTATGAGTTTTACCTACCATAGATCACATGAGTTGGCCTGACATGATCACATGGTTGCCGACACATGTGAAATATGGATTTTAGTCTAATAAATTTATTTTAAGGGTAATAATTTATTAGAGTTTTTATAATTATAAACTAAGCTTGGAATTTTATTCTTTATTGTAGATGACTAAATCTGTAATTCCGTTTTATACCCCTGAGGAATCTCTGAGACTCATCAACTGTAAATGGAAGCTTACAGGCCAAAATTTTCCAGTTTGGAAAATGCACCTTGACAATGTCTTGAGTGCACAGGGTAAGCTGTATGTTCTGGAAAAACCTGTTTCACGACTAGAGAGTAATTCTCCCGAGAGGGATTTTACTCAGTACTTTAAATATTTGGCAGATGAATCGGATGTAATGTCCATTCTGATTTTCTCGACATCACCCGAGTTCGCGGGAGATTTAAGAGTTAAATCATGTCACCAGGTTGTGAAAGATATGGAGAACCAGTTAGGTCTCTATAAGCACACAGGTAAACTTCTGATCATGCAAGAGATTTTTTCACTGAAGTTGAAAAAGGATCATTCAGTTAAAGACCATCTTATTGAAATGAGAAGGCTCTTTAAATGTTTATCGCGTTTGGGATACAAGATGACTCAGGAAGAGTTAGTGTATCTCATGTGGTTTTCCCTCACAAAAAAGAGATTCAACACACAGCTAGTGCCTATATGAAGGAACCAAAGAATGACGTGGATAAAGTTCATGAAGATATTCTGGCCAGTCTAGAGCCAGTACTGGAACCTGCTGATCTCATGGATACTGATGTGATTGATGAGCTGGGAGATCTGAGTTGCCCAGAATGTGGCAGCGAGGATATTTGCGAGCACTCGATGAATATCGACCAGATAGAGATCGGTTTACCCGATGCTCCAGGTATCTTTATGATAGATTGCTTAATCACTTCTTATGAATCATGGGTAATTGATACAGGCAGTGGTAACCACATTTGTAATCATTTACAGGGATTCACTAGAAGAAAGACTTTGAGGAAGGACCGTTCGAACCTACGAGTTGGCGAAGGCACTCCGCTGATTGCTGAAGCTGTAGGATCTTATAGTCTTAGTTTACCCTCGGGTCTAGTTTTGGAACTGGATAATTGTTATTATATTCCAAATATGATTAAGAATGTTTTGTCTTTTGATTTGTTAGTAGACCAAGGTTTTTATTACAAATACGATTATAAAATGATTTCTGTCTTTAAAAATAATATCTTCTATTTTAAAGCAACACCTGTGAATGGTCTATATACAGTAAATCTGCAAGACAACAGTAGTGAAATCTATCATATAAGTAAACGATCCAAGGACATTGAGGATCAACCTTACCTCTGGCATTGTCGTTTAGGCCACATAAACAAGAAACGCGTTGAACTACTCCTAAAAGGAGGTTTTCTTGGAACTTTTGATTATAAACCTTTTGATAATTGCGAGTCTTGTTTATCTGGCAAAATGACAAAGCAACCTTTCAACAAAGAAAATGAAAGGGCCACTGACTTGTTAGAAATAATTCACACAGATGTGTGTGGACCATTTAGTCATGTGGCAAGAGGAGGATACCGGTACTTCATTACCTTTATGACGATTTCAGTAGGTATGGTTATGTCTATCTTATGAGACATAAATCTGAAAGCTTTGAAAGATTCAGAGAATTTCATAATGAAGTACAGAATCAACTTGGCAGAAAGATCAAGTTTTTACGGTCGGATCGCGGAGGCGAATATCTTAGTGATGAGTTTGACAATCATCTGATGGAGTGTGGGATTGTATCCCAACTCACACCTCTGTATACACCTCAGATGAATGGTGTATCAGAAAGGAGAAATCGTACTTTGCTTGACATGGTACGAACGATGATGTGTCACTCTACGCTGCCAATGTCATTCTGGGGACATGCGCTCGAAACAGCAGCACACATACTGAACAGAGCGCCAACAAAGTCGGTAGAAAAGACTCCATATGAATTATGGAAGGGTAAGAAACCCAACATATCTTTCCTAAGAATTTGGGGTTGTGAGGTTTACGTCAAACGACCCACCTCAGAAAAACTCAAACCCAAATCCGACAAGTGTTTCTTCGTTGGATATCCCAGGACCACCGTGGGATATTATTTCTACAACCCTGAAGAGAACAAAGTCTTTGTTGCTCGAAATGGAAAATTTCTGGAAGAAAAATTTCTCAGTTTTGGGAATACCAGAAAGGATGTAGATCTACAAGTAGTAGACGAAGAAAACACTATACCAATTGTTGAGCCAGAAATTCAACATGAGAATGTTGAACCTCAATCAGAACCAATTGAGGAAGTGCAAACACAGGACCTTCGCAGATCCAGTAGGGTGAGACAAGAACCAGATAGGTATCTTGGGTTTCTAGTCTCTCAGGACAGCGGAGACTTGAATGAACCAACATCCTATGGAGAAGCTGTGTCAGGCAATGAGTCTGAACAATGGCAGGAAGCCATGAAGGCCGAGATGCAATCCATGTACGACAACCAAGTTTGGGAGTTGACTGATTTGCCACAACACTGTAGAGCTGTTGGGCGCAAATGGGTTTTCAAGAAGAAAACCGACATGGATGGGAATGTACACACTTTCAAGGCCAGACTGGTCGCAAAAGGGTTCACGCAAACTCATGGCATCGACTATGATGAAACCTTTTCGCCAGTGGCCATGTTGAAATCAATTAGGATTCTGATGGCCATTTCAGCGTATTTTAATTACGAGATCTGGCAAATGGACGTCAAGACAGCCTTTCTAAACGGAAAGTTAATAGAAGACGTCTATATGGAACAACCAGAGGGGTTTGAAGATTCTAAGAATCCTAATAAGGTGTGTAAACTGCTAAAATCCATTTATGGATTAAAGCAAGCATCTCGAAGCTGGAACTTACAGTTTGATGAGCGAATCAAAGAATTTGGTTTCGCGAAGAGTGAGTTCGAGCCGTGTGTTTACACTAAGTTCAGTGGGAGCATAGTAACCTTCTTGGTCTTGTACGTAGACGACATTCTACTCATAGGAAACGATGTACCAACTTTACAAAGTGTAAAGAGTTGGTTAAGCAAATGTTTCCAGATGAAAGACCTTGGAGAAGCCGCTTATATACTTGGCATAAAGATCTACAGAAATAGATCTAGGTGGCTTATCGGACTTAGCCAAAGTACGTATATTGACAAAATCCTGAAGAAATTCAGGATGGATGAATCCAAGAAAGGATTTATCCCGATGCAACATGGCATAGGGTTAAGCAAAACACAGTGTCCTGTTTCTAGTCAAGATCAGGACAAGATGAAATCGGTACCATATGCATCAGCAATTGGATCGATTATGTATGGCATGTTATGTACTAGGCCCGATGTTGCTTACTCAGTAAGTGTTACGAGCATATATCAACAGAATCCAGGAACACCTCATTGGGTGGCTGTCAAGAACATTCTCAAGTACCTGAGAAGAACGAAAGATATGTTTTTGGTCTTTAGAGGCTCTGAGGATGAAATTAGTGTCAATAGCTATTCTGACGCTAGTTTCCAGACCGACAGAGACGATTTCAGATCACAGTCAGGGTACGTCTTTACCCTAAACGGAGGCGCGATCTCATGGAAGAGCTCGAAGCAGGATACGATTGCAGATTCAACTACAGAAGCAGAGTACATTGCAGCATCTGATGCGGCAAAGGAAGCTGTCTGGCTGAGGAATTTTCTATCGAATCTAAGAGTCGTTTCCAGTATCTCTAGACCGATCGATATATTCTGTGATAACTCGGGAGCCGTGGCGCAAGCAAAGGAACCCAGGGAGCATCACAAGTCCACACACGTACTCAGAAAGTATCACCTCATCCGAGAGATCATTGGAAGAGGAGATGTAAGGATATGCAGGATTCCGACGGAAGACAATGTCGCAGATCCGCTGACAAAGCCGCTAGCAAGGGTGAAGCATGAGGCTCATGCAAGTTCCATTGGGATGCAGTACCTATACACCAGTAGCTAGTTTTAGTTTATTATTATTACAGTAGTTTAATTTTGAAACATTAAATCATGTAAAATTTTATTTCACAGTGTGATTGAAATAAATGAAGGTTTTAAATTCATGGTTGTTCCAAAAGATAAACTGTTTTTGCATATTTAATATATCCATGATTTGTGCAAAGTCTTGCAGAAAAATCTAAATTTCCGTAGCCACTTATTGAGATGGGAATCTCAATAGGAAGTTTAACGCTATTATAAATATTTGATGATTTATTCAAAGTAAAGAATAAAAGCACAAGTGATGTGACCAAATATTTATAGATACTCATCAGAGTGTTTGAGTATTGGAAGTGACCAGTTTCAAGTCTGCTTCATGGAGCATTAGTCATGAGCATAGACTTGATGATAGGTTGTCCTTAGACCTGAGATATCTAGTTCGGAACGCGAGGACTACTGTACTCTTAGCGCGTTCTAACGCTGCACCGTAACTGGGCGGCCATAAGGGGCGTGACTAGATGCAGCGGAAGCCGTGGATCCAAATGTAGGTAGTCAAGAAGGGATTTGCACCTCTTTTCAAAAGAGAGATATTTCCGGGCCCCTTGACGATTAAGATTGGCAGAAAACGCGTGGCCACGCTCGGATAGAATAACAGGTGTTATTCAGTAATATCCGTTACTGCAGGCAATCGAAATCAGAGTCAAGAAATACTTGAACTAGAGAAATGAATCCTCCACTCCATGTCTCAAGTTCACTTTAGAAATATCGCGTGCAAAAGGAATGAACCTGAGTACAAATTCAAGCGTGAATTGTATCTCTGGATATAAGAGATCTTATAACCTGGTTAACCTAAGTGTCTGGCTAGGGACCTCCTTAGGCTAATGGTAACAGTACAGTTACATGTCTAGCACAAGTGGGAGTCTGTTAGGATTATGTGCGAGACAGTAACAGAGTTTACCGTGTCCAATGTTATAAGACACTAGTAGGTCACACCGTTGCACACAAATTAGAGAACATGGATTTATCATAGAAATGGGAATAATTAATTTAGTATAAAATTGATTATCTGGGAGAAATAAATAATAAAAGTAATTTATTATTTAAAGATTAATTAATTAATTAGTTAATTAATTAAAGAGTTTTAAATGGGCTTTAAGTCCAATGGGCTTTTTTGGTTAGATATGGACATTACCATATTTATATATATAAATATGGTAATGCCTATCAGTTCCTCATTCATTCAATCACAATTCTTTGAAAGCCAAGAAAACTCTCCCTTCTCTCCCTCTCCCTCTGATCGGCGATCACAGCCTAAAAACAACAGACAATTGTTTTTCTGATAAATCCTTGGTGGTCTAGCAGCTCGTTCTCAGATCGTGTCAGTAGCGGTGTATCCCCTGCTCGCAGTCCAGAGTGTTATTCGCAAAGGTAAACGATCTAAACCCCCTTATTTGTGTCTGTGTGGTTTGGATTGGATCCGGCTCTTGGGGATCTGTTTTTGTTATCCGCTGCGCATCTGTACGCTAGGATCCCCAACAAAACCGCTTCAAGAGATCTTCCCAAGACTTTGGCGGTTGGAGGTGACTCCGGGGGTAAAAGTGGCCGAGACCGGGCGTTGGTTAGTCAGGGAGTGGGTGTGGGAGTAGAGGTAGAGAAGGGAGCCAAGGGGGAGGGAGATTGGGGAATTAGAAAATTGTTTGAGTTTGTTAAGTAGTTGGACCCCTTCATTGGAGAGAGTGGATAAGTGGGTTTGGGGAGTTGACGAAGTGAATGGGTACTCGGTTAGAAGTTGTAGGAAGGTGATGCTAAATCCTAGTGGGTCAAGTTCATCGGCGTCGGATAAAACACTTTGGTATCCATTGGTACCAAAGAAGGTTTAATATCTTTGTATGGAGGGCAAGATTAGGAAGGATCCCAACCCGATCAAATTTAAATGATAGGGGGTGGATCTTGACTCGTTATGTCCGAGGTGTGGTGTCGAGGTGGAAACCACGGATCATGCGTTGGTTTCATGCGAAGAGGTGAAGCACTTTTTGAAGAAGGTTGGTGAGTGGTGGGGTAAGAGCTTGATTGGAATAAATTCCCTTGATCGGCTTCTACGAGAAGATGAGGAGTGTTTAAGAGAATCGAAGAATAAATCGTTGTGGGTAAGTATGAAATGGGCGCAGATGTACTTACTGTGGGGGCATAGGAACAAATTAATTTTCAGCAACGACAAAAAGAAGATAAATGTGGCTTTTTTCGAATGGCAACAGAAGACATTTGAATGGGTGACTTCGCAGGCGAAAAACACGCAGCTGTAGTGGTTCTTGTGGTTGGCGAGAGGTATATCAGATGCAAATGTTGGTAACGAAGGCTGAGTTCATTTTGGAGATTCATAGAAGTGACAAAACGTGGTGCAGTGTGCTGACTCGTAGGTACTAATACTGATTTCAAGGGTTGTCCGTTTTGTTCAAAAACGATTTCAAAGATGTGTATAGAGGGCGTCAGTCTGTGGTGGTCTTGGTATTATCGGTACAACTTACCTCTACTGATCGTCGAAGGCAATTAGACAGCGGGAAGATGCGGAAGACAGAAGCTTCGTTTATGAAGGCGCAAGTTCTGGTTTGTTGGAAACAGTCCTGAAGTCGAGTGGATTCAAACAAAGGCCAAAAAATCTGAATCGGTGACGTCGTAGCTTCTTGGATGATGTCTTGACGTAGAACGGTGTTCGATTTATCCCTCATAAATCGAATACATGTTAGTTTTGGTGTCAATGGTGCTTCATTTGGAGGTACTCGTTTTTAGTCTCGGTTTATTCCTGGGTTCAAATTGGGTTTGTTTTAGTATTTTGGCTTCTGGGTGTATGGACGGTCTTGTTGTCCTCTGTTTGTCTTGTTTTCGTGGGGTTTGTGGTCAAGGTTTGTATTTTGGAAGTGTGTTTGTTTATTGTTTGGTGGTATAAAATTTGGTTGTTTTTCAAAAAAAAACTCATATTCGTATGTTCAAATATGCTTACACATATCTATGCTTGTTATTCATTACAATTATCGAACATCTTTTTCATAAAATATAATAAAAATAAGAGTAAAATACAAATTTGGTCTCTGTGGTTTAGCAAAAGTCTCACTTTTGGTCCCTACAGTTTAAAAAATACACACTGGCCACTAGAGTTCGTGTTTTGGTCCAATTTTGGTCCCTGAAACTAACAGCCGTTAAAGAAACCAGTTAAGTGAGGGGTACTTTAATCCTTTGCCATTTTTTTTCTTGTTTTTGCTTTAAGAACAACCATAGGGACTAAAAGTATAAATCTTCTCTATTTATCTTCAACGTTCCACCATACCCTTCATCTTCATCATCCCATCACTACCCACCACCACCCACCATCACCAACCACCACCACCCTTCTTTATCTTCATCTTTATCATCCACCATCACCACCCACCACTATCACCCACATACACCCTTCATCATCCACCACCACCACCCACCATCACCACCCATACGCACCCATCTTTATCTTCATCATCCACCATTCATCACCACCATCAAACACCAGTACCCACCACCACCACCACCACCCACACACACCCTTCCTTTCCAGCATCCACCACCGTAACCATCACTTACTTAGGGACCAAAATATATTTCAGATCTGGAAAGAGGAGGAGATTGCACACACAAACACCTTCATCACCACCGCCAACTGCACACGCGACCGCCGTCCGTCACCGTCGCCGCTACATACGCAACCGCCGCCATCGCCGCTGCACACAGGCGACCGCCATTATCGTCGTCTTTGGCTGCACACGAGACTGCCACCATCGCCGGCCAAGTTCGATGCCCTCTCTCTCTTTCATCATCTCGATTCCAAATCTGAACTCATTTAGGTTTCTCAGTGGAGAGGGTGGCCAGAGGAGGAGGGTAGTGGGTAAAGTGGGTGGTGATGGTTCAGGGTAAAAGTGGATGGTGGTGGGTAAAAGTGGATGGTGGTGGTGGTGGGTAAAAGTGGGTGGTGGTGGGGGGTAAAGTGGGTAAAGTGCTGGTGGTGGTGGTGGATGATAAAGATGAAGATGTCCTCCCGATCTAAACCTATCTCCACACTTAGAATATTTTGAGATTTTTTAAAGAACTCATGTACCTCAAAAAGATCGGCAAATTAAAACTACACAATGTCAACTTGGCTTCATCTATGAGCGGTTAAAAAATGAAGTTCAAGCTTTAAACTGGGTTATAAGCCGAACTCTATCGGTTAAATCTTCTTGTCAATATGGAAGAAAATCGGCAGTCATCTCTACCGATATGTAAGGAAAAATCCATGAAGATTTTACCTGAAGATTTCCTTTGAAGTTTTCTTGAAGATTTTACCTGAAGGTTTTCTGAAGATTTCCTCTAAAGTTTTTTGAAGATTTTACCTGAAGTATTTTCTTCTGCCGATTTCTCCAACTACCGATTAGATAAATAATACTTTTGACAATACGTTATTCATACATTGATCATATATTTGATTGTACTTTTAAATATATAATATCTTATTACCAAATTTGATTTTTTTTCTCATTTTTTTTCAAGAATTCATATAGAGCTTCATCATTTCATCAATTTCATAGTATGTAAAAGCATATGTGATTTTGTACAAATGTAAATGTAAAATCATATATGATTTTATACAAATGATATTCACACATTTTAAATATTAAATATATTTAATAATATAAGATTAAGATCTAACAAGTATTTTTACAAAATTCAAACTACCGCTAAATATATTTCATTACTTTCTTATTCTAATAAATATATTTCATTACTTTCTTATTCTAATGAACTTTTTCAATTTGACAAAAAAAATACAAATATATGAAATAATTTAATTAATTTGATTAATTTAACCAATAAAATCGACGATCCACACAATTTAAAAAGATTTGCATTTGAAATCATATACACACATGCATATATAGGCAAGTTCAAATGATAAGTCATTTTATGAGAATGCAAAAATATAAGAAGTCTCGGTATAATATACTGGTTTAATTTAATCATATATGATTAAATTTTTGTTACATCGACTGTAATAACCAGATTTTTCATATTCAAACAAAATATTTGACTTGTTACATGATCTCATTCCTTCCTAGATGTGTATATACATAATATAAGTATTTTTAAATAAAAAAATTAAAAATTGAATTAGGCCAATAGAATCTATTTCCCATTTTGGATTTTAATATATAAAGTGGACCATGCACCAGATATGTTGGTAAACTCTTTTGCGTAACCGACTTACCAATTTATCAAATATAGTTTCTCCAACCAACCAAGTCAATACACGTCGGCAAAGTGGGCCCCCAAGTTCAAACGTGCAGCTGACGTGTTTTTTATGGTATATATATAATATATATATATATTTCTCTCTCTGTGTATATATATTAAACCGTTGGTCCATTCTCTCCGTTACCTTGTGATCATGGACAAATCTAAACGTACAAACCAGGAACAACAACAATCCACGACCTTCTCGGAGCCGGAGATGGAGGCCGCCTTGCAGTTGATTCAGCTCAGCGGTGACTCCGAACCCGATCCACACTGTCACGAGCTTAACGATTCAGCTTGCGACCTATCGATGACACCGAGCCAGAAGAAGAGAAAAGAGGTCGGCGATGATGGAGAAAGCCAAGGGAGTAGTAGTAGTATTAACTCCGATTTGAAATCAGTGAAGCGATTCGTTAATTCGTGGTGTGCGGATGAGGAAGAAGATGAAGACGGTTTGGCCAGGAGCAGGAGGCGGAGGAGGAAGTTCCGATCTGTCATCGAGATCTACGAGATGAGTAATTACTACTAGTATTAGTTAGTTTGATTCAAGCTATAATTATATGTTAGTGTTTGTAAATTAATTTCGACTTTAGGTTTTGTTCAACGTGGAGTTTTTTCGTGAATTGACGATGATGAAATCGTTTAACGTTTCTGATTTCTTGTGCCTTTGCTGCAAGTGATTGAGCAATTTCTAGAAAGCAAATTCGTTTTAAAGATGAAGGATTTTATACCTTTTGTGATTTTGGATCTAATGTTCTAAATCGATTCATAAATTACTAAACTAAGTTATGATTCCCTACACAAACTGTTCAAACTTCAAATCAGTTGCAAGTTAATATTGTTGCTGATTTAGGGTTTTTAACAGGTATGATTTAGCCTTTTAATTTGTTGTTAAATTTCTATTAACAACATTCGTTATTTCTTATGTCTAATAGTAATAGATTAAATTTCTGTTGCTTCTTTTTTAGACGACCAAAATAAAATAATATTGTCGATATTAAGAGGATCACAAAATGCACGCTAAACAAGTTTAAAACTGCTCTACCTGCAAAGGTGGTAAAATGGGAGGGGGTTGGGTCGGTTTGGCTTACTGACACTTTTTGGATCTAAAAACCAATTAACATATTCATTATTAAATATGTTTATGGAAGTAATAATATTATAATATCACCAAAGATGGTATAGCCTAGTGGGTTGAGGTAATATCCTTGTGCCTTTAGGGGATGGTATCTTTAGTTGGCCAAGGTTTAAACTCCGCAGGTGACGACTTGCTGCGGTATTTAGCTCTTGGGCTGGTTCATGGGCGCGGGGGATTAGTCGGTGCCCGTTTGGATCCGGATACCCCCGAAACGTATGTGTGAGTTATTTGTCGTTCAAAATAATAATAATATAATATTAATCTAGTTATTTTTTTCTATGAAACAATTTTTTATTGATATTAATCTAATTTTTTTCTAAGAAACAATTTAAGATGGCATAAACGTCTGAATATGTTATGCATAGCCCGGGGTTAGGTTGGGGGTCATCGGGCTTAGTAGGTTGGCAGGCTGGCGGTATGATTCCAGCGGGGTGGAGGCGGGCTCGACAGTGGTGGTGTGGGAAAGTCGACTTACCCGCTCATCTCCCTTTCTCACACTTTATTTTTCTTTTTTCTAATTGTATTGGGTATTTGGTTTGGTGGGTTGTGGTACTAAACAGAGAGGACTCCAAAGGACTTATACCGAGTTTATGGTAAGCTAATGTGACGCTGGGAGAGGGGCTTGGCTAAAAATAGCCTTATAAACAAGTTTTTAATTTGACTGAGTTAACCTTAATTGATTTTAAATTTTATTTTATATGACGTCGTTAAAATTCCTTAATCATCAAGCACGGTCAAATTCTATGGATTTTGAATAAATCATGATTTCCGTTGTAATACGAACGAAGACCACAGCTTCCTAAAATTGTTTTTGATTGAATAATTCGTTTGATTCTTATTTTAAGAACATACGTTCAAAAGAAATATTTAATAGTTTTTTTAATGAAAGTATTTAATAGTCCAAGAACACACACACGTACACCAAGTTTCACGTTATGTACATGTTTTTAGGATTATGAACACTAAATAGAGTTTTGAAAGATGATTATTTAAAATGAAAACCAAATAAATATATGTCAATTTACATATTTGAATTTGTCTATATAGCAATTCCATAATCGGTAATACGAACCTTGACAGATATAATACAAAATTCACCGATATATCTATATATAATAAAAGAGTAACTGGCTGACACGTGTCGCGCTCTGAAGAGCCGAATTTCTATTTTTCCCGCCAAAACGTTAACCTAGACATTTTTTAGTCTAGATTTATTTTGCTTACTTGTCACTATTTGCCACATTATATGCATATGTGTGATGTGTGATATGTTGACACATGCCACTGATTCAAAATTTAAAATTATTAAACTTTATCTTATTAAATATTAACTGATTCAAATTTAAAATTATAAAGCTTTATCAAAATTTAAAATTATTAAATTTTATCCTATTAAATATTAAACTCCAACCTATTAATTCAACTATTTTATTTTAAAATTATTAAACTTTACTCTATTAAATATTAAACTCCAACCTATTAATTCAACTATTTTATTTTAAAATTATTAAACTTTACTCTATTAAATATTAAACTCCAACCTATTAATTCAATTATGTTAGATTCAAAATTTATTAAATATTAAACTTCATTCTATTAATTTAACTATTTTAGATTCTATTAATTCAACTATTTTAGATTCAAAATTTATTAAATATTAAACTCCATCCTATAATATATATATATATATATAATTTTAGATTTATTAATTCAACTATTTTAGATTCGAAATTTATTAAATATTCGCATCAATACCTTCGAAATGAACCAAATATTGAATATTTTTTATTTAATCTAATTATTAAATATCTATTTTTTCAATGTATCATTTATGTTTGTAATATAAATTTTCTACCATGATTTAATTTTTCTTTAAATTACTTCATGTATTACACGGGATAAAATCTAGTATATGAGTTAAGTTCCGGTGAGACCAAGCCTTTTTGGTGAGACCGGTGAGACCAACATATTTTACTTGAAACTTCACATCAAAACATTTGTGAAGGTAAAAAAAATTGAACATTCATCGTTAAAACATACTAAAAAACACTATTGAAAAAATTTTTCCAAAAAAAGCTTAAAAAACGAAACCTTCACAACAGTTTTTTTTGTGAAGGTTCACATTATATATATGTAACCTCCACAGAACTTGAGCTGTGAAGGTTTCGTTTTTTAGCTTGTTTTCGATATTTTTTTACATCGAAAGTGAATTTTAGGTCTGCGTATTCGAGTTTTATGTACATTCACGGTGTTTTTTTGTGAATTTCATACGTTAGGTATTGGTCTCACGCGGTCTCACGATAACAGTTTGGTCTCACCTGATCCTAAGTCCTAGTATATATATATATCATTTTGTTTTATGCCACATTTTTCATCTCTTGCCTTATAAATTATGATATTTTTTATGCTATCAAAGAGGCTAGTTTATGATAATTTATGGGTCCTTAACGAGATGTAATATAGAGCTTTTGATAACTATGAAATTATTTTCAATATATTGTTTATATCATGAAAAATAACATTGAATTTAAGAAATACTAATAGCTTATATGAAACAGTTTTTTGATATTCTTTTTTTTTATAAAACGGCAGTTCATTAGAAGCTAGCAAAAGACTAGCGAAAAGGACTTATTCAACACAAATTAGAACATATCTTCTAACCTCGATAGATGGTAAAGAGTTGTAAAGATGGCTCTGTTGCGGAAGCACCATATTAACTAACATGCTACCATTTTTCTTGGTATTTCTAGTGCAAGATCGATCAAACTTTTTAACAACCGTCAATCTTATTAAAGTGACATTATTATAATGTTTTTCATCATTTCAAACTTTTTTGTGTTTGAAGCAAATTTTGTAACGATCATCAAGCTTAGATTCAAAAGTGCATGTTCGTTATAGTTTGAAATCATATTATTGTTTAGGAGGTAGGAGAGTATTAAATACACTCAATATTAGGTAATAAAGAGTGAATAACGTATGAAAACATGAAATAGTTTTAAAATATAAATGAAAGAAAATGACAAAACGCTCCTGAAACTGATTGAAAGTAGCATCTCAACAAGCTAACCTATCAACTAGTTTTTATCAATTAAATAGGTTCTAGAAATAAACTAGTAAGTAGTTGTCAACTATGATCCAACTAAAAGGTAATAAGTTAGATATAAAATGTCTATATATAATTGATGTTATACTTAATCAAGATGCAATCGATGTGATTTATATAATTACCGGAGTGAATTTCATTTTTGTTTCCTCTTGAATAGTTGCTATCTGGTTTTCGTTCCTCAAATTTGCACTACTAGACAAATGAGCATCACCTTGACGAACCATGGGTTTTACCGTCATGGTCTTCGAAGCCCTTAAGTTATGGTTTTCAAAGCCGAAAACTCGATTCAAGTATGAAGATTCAAGCGGTTTTTGACGATTTCATACGGGATGTAGATCGAGATAGTTTTCAAGATGCAGATGTAGATCCACATTTACGTGGGTAATAGTGTGTATGAATGTAGGATTTATTTTGTTTTGATTTAAATCTAGGTTATTATTTAGGGTTTCCTTTTTGTATCTAGATTCGTAAGAGTGCTCTTAAGATCTATATGAATGTTTTTGTATGAGTGATCATAAGATTTGATTTATATAACAATGTTTATAATTTTTTAAGAAAAAAGAATTGAACTACTAAATAAAGAGAAGTTAGAGACTTGAATTTAGTTATTTGAGTTTGGATTTTGTTTTTATTCTGATCTGTTACTGATTTTGTGTTTAAATGTGGTGGCGGCTGGTGGCTGGTGGATAGATGGTGGCGCCATGGTGCTTGTAGATAGATGGTGGTTGTTGTTGGTGTTCTTGATCAATAAGGAGACAGGTAATGTTCTTGATTTGGACATGACTCTTCTTGAATATGAATGTTTTTAACATGAGTATGAATGTTCTTGGGGATGGATGTGAGGATGAAGATGATACGTAAAATGACCAACTTATCCCTCATGTGAGGGGCATATAATAGATTTAACGGGGGCCCATCTAGTGGTGCTAGTATGATGAAGTGATTTGGGCTCCAAAATATGATTTTTGGACCAATGTACTTTATGAATTCAAAGGGTGAAAACAAGAAAAAAGGTATAAACAAAGGACCAAAATTGTAATTCATTCCAATTAGTGTACCTAATAAAATAGTTTTGTCGAAGAAGATACCTTCACGTTTTTGGTTAATTAGATTTTATTTATTCCATGTTAAACACGAAAGATAAAAAAGAAGTCAAGCTTTCTATATATGGATAGTTGACCCAATTGGTTATTGAGGTATTGCAAAGGATAGGACTCGATGTGTCCAATCGTGAATTTTTTTACGAAACCCTTTTAAAACGTTTTCATAAAATATGTTTAGAAAATAATAAGAAAATAGTTTGGTATGTAATAATAAGAAAATACTCAAAATAGAAAATATATGGATGTACCAATTGTAATGTAACGAAGACCATAGGGACCAAATATGTAATTTACTCAAGCTAATATTATATTAAGAGTAAACTACATATTTGTTAAGTATAGGGACCAATAGTGCAATACAATATAAAGCACATGGACCAACAGTGCAGTATAGAGTAAACCATAGAGACTAACAGTGCAATATAATGTAAACCATATGGAGCTTTTCTAAAATTATTTTAAAATAGAACCAACAGTGCAATATAGTGTAAACCATAGGAACCAAATACGAAATTTACTCTTGTATTAAAGGTCCACTTATGTATTCACTAATTTTATTGTAGAATCTCTCTCATAAAGCCTCACACTCTTGTAAGGTGTAGGTTGAGTAAGAAAGAGCAGAACTCTAATAAAGAAATTAGGGTTATGTTCACCAGAGTGTATCCAACTTGTCACCAAAAGTTATTGTATGTACTGAACTTGAAAAATTACCTTTTGACGTATCAAACTTAAAAAAAAACTCTATTGTGTGTATCCAACCTGTTATAGCAGGTTACATGCTGACGTGGCATCGGTTTTTCAGCGACCACCCCTCCCACCGACGACCCTTTTCCGGCACCTCCCTTACTCCGGCGTACCTCTCTCTCTCTACGCCCGCTCCTCCGACCACACCTCCACCTTCCAACTCTCTTCCTTTGACCCCATATCCTATCGATGAAAGTGGGTCTTGAGGATGGTGGTGGTGGCCAGAAACGTTTTCGCCGGAGAGTGTTGCTCGGTGAAGACGGCACCAGAGACGGAAGCTTTTGGATTGCTGGCGACTAAGATGGTGGGTTATAGGGGTGGCCGGAGATGGTGGGTTACACGGATGGCCGGAGATGGTGGTGTTGCAGGGGTGGCTGGAGATGGTGGTGATGGAGGCTTGGTGGCCAGAAAAGTCTTGGAGATAGTGATGGAAGTGGGTTTTGAATATGGTGGTGGTGGCCGGAAACGTTTTCGCCGGAGATTGTTGCTCGGTGAAGACGGAGATTGTTGCCGGAGATTGTTGCCGGAGTTTGTTGCCAGAGATTGTCGCCGGAGATGGTGGGTTACAGGTTACTTGTTTAGCAGGTAACCGGATACACACAATAGAGTTTTTTTTAAAAGTTTGATACGTCAAAAGGTA
Source organism: Centaurea solstitialis (assembly GCA_030169165.1). Classification (NCBI taxonomy): domain Eukaryota; kingdom Viridiplantae; phylum Streptophyta; class Magnoliopsida; order Asterales; family Asteraceae; genus Centaurea; species Centaurea solstitialis. Next base: position 41,625,312 of record CM058043.1, read on the forward strand.
ATTTTTCAAGTTCAGTACATACAAAAACGTTTAGTGACAATTTCGATACACTCTCGTGAACATAACTCAAGAATCTAAAGTAGCCTTAATTACAAAGAGATTTTTGTAACTAGTCATAAGCAATCATTATGCAAATATATGGTGACATAGGCCATGTAATCATTTGGATATTTCTCTTTAACGTTTAAAAAAATTGAAGTTTGGAAATTAAATAAGAAGAAAAATATTTTTAGGAATTACATCAAATATTACCAATACTATTCTATTAATGACAATGGCCAAATATAAAAACTTTGGAACTTTTAAGATGTCCTTCCACATCGTTACCAGCAACAAGGATAATTGATAAATTGATTAACAGTAAAAGTCACTATCTAGGATAAGAATATTTATTGAACTAATAATGCTAGAAATTGTATTTCTTCATTTCAACTATTTAACATGATGGACTGAAGCCCTTTTTTTGTTTTTTAAAGTAAACATCTTAAATATATTTCTACACATATTGTTCTCATTTTTATGAGGTTCAAACTCTTGACCTCATGGATGTTTGACTATATCCATAACCCGGGTACATCTTACTAGTCCTGCTAGAAGCTTATTGTTTCTCCAAATGTAAGATCTTAACTATTAAGAGCTTAGTTCAAATGAATAGTCCAAGAGTTGTTTGGACAATTATCTATTACAAATACAAAAAATATGCAATTGTTATGACTAGTTACATTTGAAAGCTAAGTAATGTTGCTTTAAATCTCCTTCTTAACTAACGCTTGTTAAAAACGTTAATGTGTAGGGACTTTGGATGTTATAAAGTAAAAAGCACAAGGATGTTGGTCTTTAATATTTTTTTTGAAGGACTTTAGCCGTTAATTTTTGTAATCCATGGAGACCAATTTTGTATTTAACTCGATAATAAATACATTGTATATTTTAATAATATAATTGATGGTAGATTATCTATAATAGAAAAGCTATTGAAGATAAAATAATTGTTTTAAAAATTTTGATGCTTCATTTTTCTATTTTAAAAATATATAACAAAAGTGTTAGAGATGCTCATGCTCTCCATCCTCTCCACCATCACCATGTCACAATCCTAGTCTATTGTTCCATGTCGTGCTAAAATTAAAACAAAGAATTTTTGTCATGTTTGATGTCACACCAAACATGAAACAATGAGTTTTATTTCATCCTATCACATGTGTCAAATCCTACCAAAGCATAAAACTTTACCAATAAAAAAATCCAAAATAATTGTCGATCAATGTGTGTGGTGGAGTGAATAAGACTTATGAGGTTCATAGCGTCTAACCCGGATTGGAATCTCTCCAAGGATTAGTCAGACCATAAGGTCGGACACCCTTCCAAAAAAAATCCAAAATAATTAATAGTAGAAAACAAGATATATAGGTTTAAGCTTAACTAAAACAAATCAAAACATTGAAATTTTAGCCGATCCGACCCAATTGGATCACCGAATTGGGCCCCAAAAAGGGCTTAATCCAGTCAGCTAAGCCTCTGAGCTGAATAGCCTTAAATACGCCCAAACCCTAGCTCCTTCAGAAGCCCCAATTTTGCGACCTTCTTCATTCTTAGCGCAGTACACCATCACCATACCAACGAAGAAACTCCGCCGCCATGGTAAATCTCTCTATGCTTCTTTCAATTCAGTGATAGATGTTCAGTTTAGGGTTTTTTTTTATCGATTTAATTGCAGTTTTCTTTTCGTTGAATTCTGAATTAACTTGAAATCGACATGAATGTATCATGGCACACAATGATTCTAGTATTTATTTGCATTTTATTTGTTAAATTTAGCTGAACTTAGCTCTATAGGATTTCGAAGGTAGTTCAAATTTGGTTCCTTTTATGTCAATGTTATTTGGAAGATTCTAGATACTTCTTGCATAGCTGTACAAAAACTAGCAGATGGATTAGTTTCTGAATATTGACATTTGTTGCATCTTTGGCAATGGTGTTATAGGATCATATATTGGGGTTAAATTGCTCAATATGTAGGAAATGTTTTCTGTTTGATGGTGTTTGGACTTTGGATGGACATAGATTAGTGAATTTTGTTACATTGTTATGGTCAAAGAGAAATGTAGAATATGTCAATCCTTAACTATTTATTTAATGTTAATTAGAGCAAAAATGGGTGTTTTTGTGGCCGGTAAATGAGACTGATGATTTTAGGTACCAACCGTGATGATTGCATTTTGCGATTTTAAGGATTCATGATGAATCAAGAATGGGCTGAATGGCAACAATTTTTATGGCATATCGGAATTTTCTCACATGTTCAAACATTTAAATGGATAGCTATTGAAGAGTGCATCTGAGTTATAAGTATTTTATGATGTTAAATGTTATACAAGAAGACCTTGTTTTTTTCCGTAAATTGTATGAACACGAACCATTAACCATTAACCATAAATCATATTTGATTTCACAGTGACATGTTGTAAAATATTTTCTTCTTTAACTGGTCATTATTGAATTCTTTTGATTTTCAAGGAAACTAGTTGGGAAAGGTGTTGTGTCATGTGAAAATACTCTATCTGAAACTCAGTAAAATTGGGTCCTTTTTATCGACTAATACTATTGCATTTTTCAACTTATTGTTGTGAAAAGCGTGTTAGTGTGGATGAATATTAATTGTTGAGGTTTATTTCAATTTGATAGTCGAAGTCAAGAAAGGTTAGGGAGCCAAAGGAAGACAATGTCACCCTTGGACCTGCTACCCGTGAAGGAGAGCTTGTATTTGGTGTGGCACACATCTTTGCGTCATTCAATGACACATTTATCGTAAGTTCGAGTCTTTATCTTTTATTTGTCTTTTGAAACTAAAGTTTGTGGTGATTCATTTGTGTGTATTTGTTTTTTGTATACTGCAGCATGTGACTGATATCTCTGGGAGAGAAACCATGGTCCGGATTACAGGTATGAATATAAGAGCCATTTTTTGTAACTAGTTGATTAATTTTATTAAATAAACTTGTATGCTGCTAAAGAAGGCAAAAACACTAAAAATCTTCAATAGGAGCTGCAAAGGCCTTATGTTTTGGAAACCTCTATTTACTGAGGATTCAAGTCAAATGTTGAATGGCCTTTTAAGCTATATGCTATATGATCTACAGTAGTTTTTTCTGTTGTTTTTGCCATTTGTTTAGGAATTATAAGAAAGAAAGTTGGCTCATTGATGGATTTTTTTATGATAATATATAGGCAATCGTCAAAGAAATATATATATATATATATATTTATATATATTGACGAGTCAAAGGAAAGCTTTGAAATGTTATAAGATGCTTTTGTCTTTTTGGTTTGAAATAGTTGAAGTTTGCTATTTCATTCTATTACTTTTGCTGTACTTATGTTCTGTTGTGACACTACTAGGTGGGATGAAGGTGAAGGCTGACAGGGATGAATCTTCTCCCTATGCAGCTATGCTTGCTGCACAAGATGTTTCTCAGCGATGCAAGGTTTTGTTCTCATCTTCATATACACACACGCGCACATATATATTCAAAGATTTCAAATTTAGTTAGAGACTTCTGTTTCTTTGTTTCGTTGGTTTGAGGTTTTTGGTTTGAATGCATGCAGGAGCTTGGCATTAATGCTCTTCACATTAAGTTGCGGGCTACGGGAGGTAACAAGACCAAGACACCTGGTCCAGGTGCCCAGTCTGCTCTAAGAGCTCTTGCTCGTTCAGGCATGAAAATTGGCCGCATAGGTATTTCTTTCCTCACTTTTCTTTTCTAAATATTACACCATTTTGTTGGCCAACTTCTAAAAGTGTTGAAAAGTTAACGATTTTTAATCACTTTTATGCTACTCAAGCTTTTGTAAAATGCCAAAATAACATTGTAGTTTGCAAATGAATGCCTTTTGTACAAATAATGAAAAATTAACACTGGCACTTGACATGTAGTTTAAAGGTGTTCATCTTGCAAGCAGATTCGTGTTTTGCATTTTGCAAAGAAATTAAAGTTAACCAAATTTGATCTCTAAATCTAGCTTTGGTTTGATTGTTTAAATGTAATTTGTATATGTTTGCAGAGGATGTGACCCCGATTCCAACTGATAGCACCCGTAGAAAGGGTGGGAGAAGAGGAAGGAGGCTGTAATCTCAGCAGAATGGATTATTATGCTGTTGTTCAAGTTTTGTTTTTTGGTCGACAGTTTTGAGGATTTTATGGTATTGTTTTACGGTTATCGTGTTTCTTTGATGATGGAGTATTATTATTATTATATGAAGTGAATTTGCTTCTGTTTTCTCATTGCACAAAGACTGCATGTATCCCTTTACTTACCCCAACAAAATGGAAGTATTACCATAGAATATGATCATGCTGTTTCATGCACCTTGCATCATCTTCATGCACTTTTTAGTTCGTACGTCTAGGGATGTAAATGAGCCGAGCAACTTGAGTTTGGGTCATTGAAAGCTCTAAATGACAGCTTTGACGAGCTTGAGCTCGAGCGAGCCTAGATTAAAGCTGAGCTTGAGCTCTAAAAAGAGGATCTTGTTTGTTTTTGAATCACTAAAAGGTGGATCTTGTTTGACAAAAAAATTATGCATTGTAATGATTTTGTATCCTAGATCTTATTTAACTATTTATAATCCTAATTTCATTTTAAATAATTAGCAAACAACCATATTTTATTTTGCACTATATGAGAAGAGCCTTTTCATCATTTTAAATTTTAACCCCTTAGAATTGCATTCTTACTACAATAGTTGCAAGAACAACAGACTCAAACTTTCATAGACACACATACATCAAAAGAATACCAACTCCATTTGAACAAACAAAGCCAACCAAAAAATAGGTAACAATGAAAATGTCACTCTAAATGCCACCAGCTTCTTCCAAACTTTGAATGGTAAAGACATAGATGTGATTAATTCAAAGGAGGTTAGTTATAATTAATAATACAAATAAATACAAATTCCAATTAAAGATTGTTCAAGGGATTTTTTTTCCAATACACAAACATTACTAAGAATTACAGATTTGGAGCATTTCCAGGAGTGAACAAACTAAAAATATATGTAAGAGATTGGAATTTGGTACTTGGTAGGCTTGAGTTTGTAAAATCAAACTGGAGTTAAATTGGGATGGAGGGTGCAAGAAAGAATCATTAAACAGGATCTAAAAACAACACCCCTTTTGAACATAAGGTACAATAGTAAGAGAGAACTCTTAGAGAGTCAATAGTTCTTTTAAACATAATAACGTTATAAAAATATAATTACGACCCATATATAATAACGTTATGAAATATAATAATGTACCATACTAAGCCAACAAAGCCCAACTACCTACGACCAATTTGGTTCAATCCATGCATGAACACGAGCGACTTGTTTAGTAACAAAGAAATCCTCGAAACTTTCTTCCACGTTTCCGCTATTGAACGTGTGATACCTGCGTGTTTCCATCGAGTAGAACACCACCTTCCCGTTCTTCGAATGCAGTCTCGGAAAGTAGATCTTGTTCTCCATTTCACGTGTTCTGGCATCCATGCATAGGCACATTCTATCGTGAATGTAAATCACGTGTCTTCCCAAACCATCCATTTTCTCCCATTCTCGTGTAGAATCATTCAGCTCGAATACCTCCACGGATTCTCCAAACTCCCCCACGATAACTAGTAAAATATGTTGATCGCATGCCATGAGGAAATACTCTCTCGAACCATTGCAACAGCTTATCGGGGCTTCATCTATAACGGAACTGAAAGTTAAATCGTCGTCCTTAAAAACTTGAAGTCCTCCCTTCTGGGACAACAAATATACATCATCGACGTAGAAAGTTGGAGAACCAATGAGAAACTTTCTCTGACCCAAATCCAGATCGTATCTATACCAAAATGATCCGGGTACCTCTGCATAGTGGATGTAAATACAATATCTCGTAAATCCAACAACCATACAATAAGGGGAAGTAGGTGGTTCCGAGAAACAAAAACTATGGGCATGCGGTGCTGGTGGAAGATCACGGGTATCACCCGTGAAGGGGTTAAAGAACACGAGTCGATGGTGACCGGTGAACACGAGCAGCCAACCATACCTGCAACACAATATTATGTTGTCGAAAAAGAATTCTTGAGACGCTTTTATGAAGTAGTTGTCCCCAAACGTCGGATCTGTAAAAGCGATGAGGCCTCGATCCTTCTCAAAAGTCATGAGCCATGGTGAACCTAATGAATACGTCTCGAGTCTCTTTCGAGCTGTGGCATTCCTCCATTGAATCACGGGTGCTGCCGAACGACAACGCTTGCACGTAGCACGAAAGTTGAGGTATTCAATACCTACACAAAACTCCATAATCATCTCCAAAACATGAAATGGGATATTCAACACGTATGCTTCATTCGTCTTGCTACTCAACTCAATCTCATCATTCCTAGTGGATCCCGAATCTTGTTTACAATCGGCCTTGCACTCGGTTTCTTTGTCATCACCTTGTGACCTACACAAAATGAAACGATGATTCTAATAAGAAAAACACTGAATTGCCAACCAACCATAAAACGTACAGAAAACGAAGTTGATACCTGAATTCAGGCATTGCCCAAACTGAGATATGGCTTCCCTCCGACCTTGGTGGTAAATCTAGAGAAGACAGGGAGATGGTTTTATCTTTGAAATCGTACGAGTATATTACTTTGCATGTTTCATGAAGAATATGTATATAACCCCCTCCCAATTTTGAGGCAATGGCAGGGCTACAAGTTACCGACGGACCCGAAGCCGTATCCACGAAAAATATCGTGCCTTTGAGGTCTTTCAGTTTGACCCACACCATGCTAGTCATATCAAGTTTATACAATAACACATCAACCGGTTTTTTTGTCATGGTTAAATATACTGAAATGGCGAATAGTTCTGAACAAGATCCTTTTAAGTATCCATTTAAGAGCCATCTGGTGACAATAGGAAAGGGTAGCATCGCAAATGGCAACATACTTATCACAACTTGTTTGTCTTGAACCACAATGTCGACGTGTACGACACAACTATAGTCATCGGTTACGGCGTATACTTTACCACCGTTGGAACAAGTTAGTTGTAGGAGGAAAGCATGCCGTCTATGGGTTATGCTCTTGAGCTGTTTAGAGTATGACATTTCAGTCCATTTCTTCTTTTTTCTTTTACGGTCCACCCTACAAAAAACTAAGTTAGGTTTTGAAAATCTCATCAACAGGAGAATGGATCGGGTCTCATCAGGAGGGGACGACAGACAACACTCAAGGATGTCGTTAGAAACTCCATCTATATGAATCAAACGAGGAAAGTGAACCAACTTTGAGGTGAGTGGGTTCCAAAGATACCACTTGACGCCATCTGGCATGTTGGAGAGAATCACCCAACCATGGAAACATGCTCGGATATATCTCCCTAGCAACTCAGGAGGAGTTCGGCAACGATAACGAGACAATGGGTCGTGCAGCGTGTAAAAAACATGATCATCTGGTTCGAGGTTTTGAGCAACCAACCATGGGTGGTTGACGGAGAGGGGAGGCAATCGATCGCTGCTACAAATCTGCTTCTGCTTCTGCTCCATCTACGTACGATATTATTTTGGATTATTAACGATAACTATAATCAATACAAAACGATATTTATTGAACTTATACAAGATCTACTAATAAATAGACACAAACATGACCATCATTCATAATCAATTTAAAAAGTGCCTATCAACTTATATGGAACATGAATGGAGTTCCGTAAAAAGTGTTCAAATTAGCTTAATTGGTGTACCAAAACATGTGATAAGCAGATAAGCTGTTTTCGTGATAACCAAAAAGGATTTTCTAGTGTACAACAAGATACAAACACTAAAATCGGAATGAAAGAAAAAGACTTAAATTCTATAGCAACAAGTTCAACCAAAATCGATTTTACCAAACACCCACGTAATAAATTCTATAGCATCAACAACAAATTAATATAAATTAATTTTATACCATTCTTCAACCAAATCACCAAAACCGATTTTATCAGAGGTGAAATCTTAGATGCATACCGAAAGAAATAAAAACCAGGTTGTGGCATACTGATCAAGGCTTGTGAGGAAGTGGCTAGTTAATACTCCAGGTTCAACTCAGGACAACATGCTTTAGCTGTCGGTGAACCCCGGAATAAAGCATCGGATACCCTTCCAAAAAAATAAAAATAATAAAACGAAAATATACCTGTGAGAGGAAGCATGCAAGGGGGTGTTTTTATTGGGATAATTGCCAAAAACATTTTATATATTAAAATTACATGGGTGTGTATCGAACTTGTCACGTTTTTTTATTGTATGTACTCAACTTTTAAAATTGCCATTGTATGTATCAAACTTGCTAAACTTTGCCATTGTATGTATCGGTTTACCTTCTAAGCAGGTAACCGGTCAATGGCAACATACATACAATGGCAAAATTTAGCTTTCGTAACCATTGTATGTATCGAACTTGCTAAACTTTGTCATTGTATGTATCGAACTTGCTAAACTTTGCTATTGTATGTATCGGTTTACCTTCTAAGCAGGTAACATACATACAATGACAAAGTTTAGCAAGTTCGATACATACAATGACAATTTTAAAAGTTGGATACATACAATAAAAAAACGTGACAAGTTCGATACACACCAATGTAATTAACCCTTTATTTAAATACTAAAATACATAATTAAAACAATTAATTTTAAATTAAACCAATAATAATATTGATAATTAAAAAGTACATTACAATTAAAAAAATACATTAAAATGATTAAAAAAAACATTAAAATTAATGTTGGGCATTCACAATAGAGTTCCACACGTGTTGAGATAAATCGACGCGAAGGTTGGTACGGCTTCCGCTATCCCAAGTGGTTTCGTCATATATCCGTTAATTCCCCGATATTGATACGCCGTTGGTGCTAACTTCTTTATTTTGAGTTTACTGCAATAAGAAACATGCATTACGTTAAGCGCTGCACCAGAATCAATTAAAGCAAGACCGGGAAATCTATTAAATATTGAAATAGGTAAATTGTAACTCCCCGGGTCATGTTTAATTGGCGGGACATAAGTCAGTTCGTTCTCATCCGCCTTCTCCTTTCCTTTGCTATTGGTCGGAATTAGGAATTCCACGTATCCTCCATGCTTTCCATCTTCCTCCTCATCATCATCCTTATCCTCTAGATATATCGGGTCCTCGATCGTCAAGTTCTCAAGAGAGAAAGTAACGCCTTCTAGAAAGTCTGAATCATAATCCGTAGCGTAGTCGGATGCACTATCGCAATCGGAAGGCACATATTTTTTTTGTGTAAATATCGGTCCAAGACTTTTTCGTGATTCCATCCACCATCATTGCTGCCTTTGATGCATCCACCTTGGGGTTAACTTGCGTTTGCGTGGGTAGTTCACCTTGCGTCCTTCCGCTTAAGGTTTGTGAAATCCGGCCAACCTGCATTTCCAAATTCTGGATTACACTCTGTTGATTACGAAGATAAGAACTTACCTCCTCGTTTATTTTCTTTTGGGAATCCATGAATTGGAAGATCCGATCCTCAAGAGATACTCGTGGTTCGCCATCCGCCCTTTGTGGTGGTTGATTTAAAGCGAAGAACCCGGGAGGTCTTTGGTTAAAGTTTCGGTTGTTATTCCATCTCCCTTGGTACTCCCCTCGGTTGAGAAAGTTGACCTCCTCCGGTGTCATCATTGGTTTGTTCGGGCAATCTTTCGTGAGGTGAGGTCCACTGCATTCTTCACAACCAACCTGCAAGGCATAAATAGACTTAATCAGTTCATCATTTTCTTTTCAAACCTTACCTGTTTGTTTTTCATGGCGGCGATTTCATCGGTTGGGTCAAAATCGGTAGAGATTTTCCTGGCCAATTTGGGAATGTGTAAGCGCTTATCCGACTTCCAATCAATGTTGTGAATGAGCATGTCCTCGAGGAGGTTGTATCCTTGCGTGGGAGTTTTGTACATGAAGACGCCCCCGGCGGACGAGTCCAATGTACAACGTGATGAGTAATCGAGCCCACTATAGAAAGTCTAAACTTGCTCGCTTTTGCTCAATCCGTGACTCGGGCACGAACTCATTAAGTGTTTGAATCTCTCCCATGCTTCGGAAATTGTCTCCTCGTCATTTTGTCGGAAAGTGTGGATATCGGCACGTAGTTTCTCGATCTTTGATGGCGGGAAAAATCGGGACATGAATTTGGAACGTAAGTCTTCCCAAGTGTTGATTGAACTTGGTTCCAACGACCGAAGCCACGCTTTAGCTTCTCCAACTAAAGTAAATGGAAACAGCCGTAGACGAATGGCATCGTCAGCGGTGTTTTCAGTTCTGAACAGATCACAAATATCAATGAAGTTTTCCACGTGTACGATAGGGTTGCTATCGCTTTTTCCGTCAAAAGCCAGCTCCTTTATCATGTGGATGAATTGGCTTTTAATCTCCTTCTCCAAGTTCGGCTTCGTGGTCGGTTGGGTTGCAACGGCGGGAGCTATTCTCCGGGCGGTCCTCATAGGCTGCTCGTCTCCCATATTGAATTTCAAAGCTCTCTGTAGAACTTTTCCTGATTTGTTTTTCTTTTTGTTTTTCTTTCTAAACTCCCTTTCGGGCTCCACAAAAGACTCCACTAGGCTTGGCGTGAGTTCACTGAAACCACAACCAAAAGATCAAGTGCAATTTGCAGGATAAAAGGAATTAACAACTAAAAATTAAAAACTAGAAAGCAAAAACTTGCAAGGGATGAAATCCCTCACAAGGATCGATTAACTAAACTACTAAAAGACTTAAATCAAATAAAACTACTGTTCCCCGGCAACAGCGCCAAAAACTTGATGCGGTAAATACTATATATAAAAACAGAACCAAGTTTAACCCTTAAAAAGCCCAACTATTATTACCACATTCACAGGCAAGCGTACCTGATCGCGAGTAATATATTGTAGGAAAGTCCAGGTATCGTTCTTACCACTGGGAACGGTTAAGTTATTCGATGAAAACCTTTTTAAGTCTAATTAATCTAAAAAAGGGGGGTTTTGTAAAAGCAGTTTGAGTAAACTAAAATATTGAAAGAAAAACAATTAACAAACTAAGACTGAATTAACACTTATAAAGACAAACTAGTACTTATTATGGTTATGGAGATTCCTCTTGTGGATGATTCATGAATATTATCAAAAGGTATAGTTTAGTTGGTTATTGTAAGAATTTAAGCCAAAACACCCTAACATGTATATCTAAGACTATCAACCAGGTTGGTCTCCCGGCCCAATTACAGGGACTGGTTGTCAAGCAGTCTAGTAAAAGTCATCCTATTCAATGCTAAGTTGTGGGACCCTACAATCCAGTCTACTCTCGGTCCGAGCGGACTACTTACCCAAACTTTCCGCGTCACCGAAATGAAAGATAAGGGAGATTGATTAACCTATCGGAGTCTGTCTATTTGGAAAACAAAGACACCCAATCAACGACTTCAAGTAGCCACAGTTTAAACATTGAATTAGGAGCCAAAGATAAACACTCAATAAACCAAACAAAACTGATATTCATTAAAAATAAAAACAAATCATCCAACAAGATTCATCAAACCATAATAAGCACTAAATTAAACTACTCACTAACCATAACTAAAACAAAAAATAAAACTAAATAGAAGACATTATACGGACCGTACAACGAGGGATGATCGGGTACCGGCTAAACGTCTCCGAGTTAGGATCGTATCGCGCTGATGGCTCATACAAGACTCTCTATGACTCTAACTACTGAATTCCTATTCTACCGAATATTTTTGACTCTGGTAGCTCATGTCTCAAACAATGGGGTGAAGCCTGTATTTATAAAATTGAAATCGGCCCATTTCGCGTTCGCTAAACGGCTACTTCGCGGCGCAAAATGCTAAACTAACCCTTCTTTCCTTTTTTGCTCAATCTGGAATCTTCCAAAGGGAGTTTACTCCTTCTTCGCGGCGATAGACATTTGATCTCCAACACGAAACGAGTGAAAAGTAGGAATCTTATAGAACTGGCTCACTTGGCGGCACAAAACTATAATCTTCGCGTTCGCGAAGGCCTCTCTGTCCACTTTTGCTCATTTTTCGTGCTTTTCCGACTCTTTTCATACTTTTCCATCTAAAGGCTTCCAAAACCTACAAAACTCAGAATCAGTAGCTTTCGAGAGTAAATTGTACGAGAAACGGGTCAAAACGAGATAAAAACATTCAAACCAGAACTACCAAAATATGTATAATTTTGGAGTTATCACCTGTACATCTTCATTCGCTCATTTGACACATAGTCGGGACAAAAGAGCGAACGCTCCAAGAACAAATCAGTGATTTTGTTCACCGATTCTGTTGTCTGCCTCATTGCCAAGAACTCGCCGGTAAGCTGCTCCACCTCCACCTGAGGCACGTACTGTTCCTTGAACAACTCCTTGAACTGTTCACATGTCATGGAGGCTATCTGCTCTGGTGTCCGGGATCGGTTGATCAGATTCCACCAGTCTTTCACTGCCTTTCTCAGTAGGTTCGAAGCATAACGAACCTTCACCTCTTTTGAGCAGAAACTGGTGAGGAAAGCGCCCTCCACTTCAGATATCTAGCGCGAGCTGGCCACGAGGTCCTTCTGCCCATTAAACTGTGGTGGCTGACAAGCCGAGAAATCCTTGTAATTGGTGACCCTCGGTTGTCCACTACCTGATCCTTCTGAACCAGTAGCCCTGCTACCTATGGCTGCCTTAACTTGGCGGCGCACCTCACTCGTCAGTTTGTCCTTCATTTGGGCAAACAAGCCTGGTAACAAATCCTGCAACACTTCGCCAACCTCCGAGGCTATCAATCCTCGCAAATCAAGGGTCTCTGGTTCCTCCTGATTGACGGACCTTGCATCCTTGCATGGTCTCCCCATACTGATGCAATAGATACACAACTTTTAAAATAACAACACTCTATTCCTCCCATTCGAACTCTAGCCTGAGTCAATGACCCAACTGTATATCTCTTCTCATTACATGCATCTTAGGGGTCTGTCTATTCACTCTAAGGACACACATGTCCTATCATGCTTCTACCCCATCCTACAACTTCGTTGGTTCATAGAAACTCTCGTAACTATGTCAATTTCCAACATGCACAGTGTAATTGCAATGATATGGGCGCTTATATCATTGTAACTACACCCTACATACCTAGCCTCGACACCTTTACTAAGCCCCAATTCCCGAATTAGTTGTCACATCACATAATCATATACTAACACAACAGTTCATCTATCAATTGATCATATAATAGGCATCATGCATTTCTACTTATCTCCACGTAATTTTAAGCCTATACAAAGCATACATGCATATATATATATATATACATTCCATAACAACCACAAGCAGTACATGCTCAAATAAACTGTATTACATTAGTCATACACACAACTAATGTTCAACTACTACACATGCTATAATTTCACATAATTCATATGTGCATTCACTTAACAAAATAAATCAACATGCTTTACAAAGGTAAGGTTTAGTGTGCTCACCCCCGTTCTGATGCTCCGGTCCGTAGTTCAGTCTCACTATCCATTTGGTTACTTTTATTTAAGAAAACTCGAACACTTGGTTTAAGTTCAAGTACCCACCACTTGTGAATACTCGAATCCCTTAAACCTAGGCTCTGATACCAACTTGTAACACTCATCTCTCAAAATACTCAAATTCGACAATTTAAGTAACCAATAATCAACATTGACTAAAAAGTTATTACACGCGGAAGCTCGTCCAAAATTCATTTTAAACCACTCATAAGTCATCGGATTAAAGGAAAACATAAGTCAAGTACTTGAAAATCAGAAACCTAGTTTAAACAAAAATCCAACTTAAGAGTTTACATGTCAAAACCAAGAAAATATTTGGACTCTTGATCAAGAGAATTAATTTGATGCATCTTGGGGAATCTCATTAGTATTGATGTTTAATTAGGATTGATCAAATGATGGAGATCCCTTCATATCTATCTTAATTACCATAACATTCATTTTTACCGAAGCTCAGCTCGTTTAATAGAGGATGTTTAAACATAGATAGCCTCCAAGATATGAACCGGGCGGTGGCGTTTCTTATCGGAAGGAAATCCCTTATGGGTAGACGTGGTAAAGACTATATACAGGGAGAGCAGGGGCGCGCTTGTTGGAGGGAGAGTCGTGTTATGTGGGGGGTCGTCTATTTGGCATAATATCATCAAAGTGGGAAAGTCTTTTGGTGAAAAAGGGTTTAACTTTATGGGTTATTTTCGAAAATTAGTAGGGAATGGATTGGAGACGCATTTTTGGCAGGATAGACGGATAGGAGATAGAACGTTGTCGAAGGAGTTCATTAGGTTAAGCCGATAAGATGGAAGTGGATCTATAACAATTGGGTATAAGTGGAAGTAGAGGAGGGTCCTAGATCTCTAGGAGACGATCTTCCAAATCTATAAGTTTACTTTGTTCTCCTCATATAATTTCCACCAACTTGATGTTTAATTATTTAGAGTGAATTTGTCACGTGGCACGATCTCAGTGGTTCTCACGTTTGCAATCAACAATAACTCCATATCCTGCAAAAGAGTAGAAATTCAAGGATGAAAGACCTTAACTATTATTATGACTATAGTTTGTCATAATTTAAAATAAAAGCCATCACATTTATCTTGAGATGAAAATGCATGTTTTGAAGCAAACCACAATAAGCTAAGAAACATAAGTCATCCGAGTACTCTGTGGCTTCATTGGGTGACCTTACCCATGCATCTGGTCTATATGCTAAAGAAATGCTACAGGTTTCCATCCAAATCCTAGAAAAAGTAGCATATTATGACTGTTTTTATCTGTTCAAGACTTCTAAAAATGATGCAATTTACCTAAAGGAAATGTAGTCCAAAGAACTTTGATTTTAAAGTACACAAATAAACCAAATTACTTAACACAAACAAATCATTCTACATGTACTTCACAGGTCTAGCTATTATGGCACACATTTTTTAACATAGACTCAAACTTCAAATTACACAATTTTCACCCTTAATTTTCGATTGATCTATTAATATTAATAAATCATTCAGATTAATCATACAGGTTTTTCTTGCACATTTATATTTTGCATTTAGTTCAGTTCAAGAAAATAGGTGGCTATTAGTTGGACTTTAAGAATTAGCGGACGGATCGAAGTAATGCAAGAATGTTTTGACTAGACTTGCTAGGACAATTTATATTTTTATATTTGATTAGACTTGATGTATGATTAATGTTTTTCTACCTTTTTTTTAGGCAACTGCTAAATACACCCGACTTTTTACCAAATGCATCCAAAAAGTGAATGCGTCATACACACATGTCAACGTCAAAAGCTACTTTTTCAATTCCCGATGCTACTTTTTCAATTCCCGATGCACTTTTTGGGTGCATATAGCAAGTTAGTTGTTAGTATGAAACTAAACGTACCTTTTCAATTCCCAATGTACTTTATCTGTTGTTTTAATCAATTATAATTTTTAATAATATAATACTTTAAGTAAGGTGTTGTTTGTTTTTGAAGAGGTAAAAGTGCTGTGTGCTGCGGACCACATCTGCAGACCTCTGTGGCAGAAGAGGTGGTCCCAACCTCTATAGACTGCTGTGGGAAAGACTGTTTGTTTTTTACCTCTGCAGACAAAAAAAAATGTAATTTATATAATTTATTTTTTAATCAGGTTAACAATTTTTTTAATAAAGTCAACAAACATAACAATTTTTTAAATAGCATTACACAAACATAACAATATTTTTACTAGGCCGCCCAGGAGGTGGTGAAGCACCGGGAGGTGGTGAAGCACCGGGAGGTGGTGAAGCACGGGGAGGTGGTGAAGCACGGGGAGGTGGTGAAGCACGGGAAGATGGTGAAGCATTATCGGCAAAAGAAGTACCAGCATCATCTGTATAGTCACCGAAAGGAGTGTCCAAGATTTGAAGCATTGGGACACGCCGAGAAAAAGATGATGCGACATTGGATGTTGTTTGGGAAGAAGGAGTCCATCTCATTTCACCAGTAGCAGTATTTCCACCAAATAGAGTTTCACAAAGTTGTGGATGAACCAATGGAACTGAACTCAGTGATGCAGCCTTCGGAAATCTCTAAAATAAAAAAAAAAAACTAGTATAAGAACCTATATAATATCTATATATATAGATATAGATATTAAGAAAACGTATTAATACCTGCTTAAATTCAACCCACTCCTCAGGCGTTAAACTAAAAGTGTTTGTTTGCGAGTTGTAGATGTTACCAGTTCTGTCTTTCAAATGCTTCCAACCTATGTATTTTCCTCTTAGATTGTCGTAAGCATTCTTTAACTGGCGTTGCGCCAAAGTCAAGCCAAACCTCTCATGAAGGATTTTTCCTACCTTCTCCCATGACTCTTTTTTCAAACTCAATCCTTTTCTACCGTTTGTGTTCACCTCATCGATGCACGTTTGCAATAAACAATGTAGTTGCTCGCTTGTCCAACTTTGTTTCTCTCCCATCTCTAATTAGAGACAATGTCCACAAATAAACAATCCATAACATTCAACATATAAACATAAGCAAATACAACACCCAACATATGATGAGCGCAATTTAGATAAATAGGACTCAAATCTAATATCAAATTCACACCAATTCTCATGAAAAAATTTGACAATAGACTTAAGATCAAGTACAGAGTAGTTTATTCTCAAATTAATGAACAGAAATCGATAGCTAAAACCTCTAAATCATCATACATCTTCTTCTTCTTCCATCAAATTAACTATTTTTTATTAGAGTTTTTTTCACATTTTCATCATAAAATCAAATTCACGAATCCAGCTAGAAATCCTAAACTCTCCGGTAACGATAACGAAAACGAAAAATACCTTCGCAATCGATAAGTAATCGATTGAGTAACTAGTTCAATTTCAGAACGAATGAAAGCAAAATCACAAATTCTAAGATCGAAGCTCTTAATTATCGACTTAATTTAACAACAAAACACAAAAATTATATGGAAAACGATGTAGAAATAAGCTGAAGGAAGAGGAAATACCTAGAATCAAGAAGCTCCGGTGACTATTTTTGTTTCCGGCCGTCGTCGTTTGACCTGCCTACGGCGGTCCGTTTTCGCCGGAGAAGAGAGCAGCGGTGGTGGTCTACGGAGGAGTAAAGAGAGTCTGGTGAAGGTAGAGAGATGGAATTAAGCAAAGCCAAGAAAAGAAAAGAAAGAGGAGGCGTGCGGTGGATGGCGTGTAAAGGCGTTTTAGGGCAAATATAGCAAAAAGAGGTTGGGCCACATCTGTGGGGAGAAGCACACGCACAGCAATTAGAAGTGCTGTGGGGAAAAAAAAACAAACAAACTGTATTAAGAAAGTGCTGCGCGTGTGCTGCGGGGGAAAGCAAAAAGAGGTTCTGAAGCGCTTTTGCCAAAAAACAAACACCACCTAAGTCTGTTTTGCTTCTATTTCTAGAGTTTTATTCATTAGCATTTTGTGTTGCTCATTGACATCTAAAATCACTTTACATACAATTTTCTATTGTCTGAATAATTGTTTGTAAACTAGTTATTAAGAGTCCGAGCTTTACACCGAGTTATAAAGTATGATAAATTTTATTATAAGTAGTAAGATGGATTTATATGAAGCATAAACTTTTACATATGTGGTCATACAAAATGTTAGTATGACAGACTTTGTGCATTGTGTTGGTTGTTTATGTTCTATTTTACATCGTCGTCATATTCAATTAAAAAAATATACAATTGATTTAAAATGATATAATGGTCATTTTTCCCTCTCATTTAAGGGATTAACGAATGACCGTTAATATGAGGGACAAAACCTATAACAAACTGTATACCTAGAGGTTTATAGACCAAAGGTTAAACTGTATACCTTAGGGACCAAAGGTTTGAGAAAAAATATCATGTACTTATCAATAGTTTAATGAAATTATTTGATTATTTTCTTGATTAAAGTTATAATAGTTTATAATTAGCGAATAAAACAAAATGTGTTTATAAAATTAAATAAAGAGAATAAAAAAGTAACAAAATATGAATTATGTGATTTGAGAATAAAAATATAAAGAATGATTTGCTATAATGATACAATATGTAATTTAACTAAACATTTTTTTGGATGAGTTAACCACTAAGTTTAACAAAGTTAGATAGAGGAATGAAAATGAAATAATATAAAAACTACAAAGATAAAAAAAGAAAGATTTTAGAAATCGGGAACGAGAAATAATATTAATATGAAACTAAACGTACTTTGACCTATTATTGTATTATAAAATTTTCTTTTTTGAACGGCAAGTTAGTTGTTAGTAAACACCCCAGTTAGATTATTAAAATCTCTTTCATGGTAATTGTAGGAATAGTAAATGCGGATATTTTTTATATTTAATTGTAAAATTCGTAAATCATGAAATATCATGATTCCATGGACGGCCCATAAACCGTTAAAAGTCTGGCCCGGCCCATAATTAAAATTTTCTTTCTCAAAAAACTCTTGACAATTATAAAGAATAACAAGTATTATAAAATCACTTCAAAAATTATATAATAAAATAAGTTGACATGAGAGTGAAATGTGTTTGTGGAGCCTAACGAGGAAGAATGTGTTTCGGACTTGGGTCGATCATGAATAAGTTTGACATGAGAGTGAAATGTGTTTGTCATACCTTTCTCTATATATAACTTGCTAACATGTTTTAGAATATATTGAGAAAGAAAGGTTGATGCGAGAAACATAATTTTTTAAGAAAAAACGAGGATGATTCTCAACCATTCATCCGGTTAATAAAGACGGTTTTGAGCGGGTCACCCTCTTTTAATCATCTACATCCTCCATGAATCGCGTCAATCCTCCGTGAGCGCGTCCACCATAACCGAAAATGTGTGGCTGAGAATCGTCATCGCGTTTTCTTAAATTGACATTGTTCTCGTTTGAACCCAACTATATATATATATATATATATTGCGATCAAAATATGTATGAAATGTTTCATATTTGTTGGTGTGTTTATCATTTCGCCCTTCACCTAACTGTATATTAGCTTGGATGGATATTGATTAGTGAATTTTTTATTTTTTTTTCATTTTTATAGTCAAAGAGAATCGTAGAATAGGTCTACTCCTTAAATATTTATTTGAAGTTAATTAGACAAAAAAAACTGGGTGATTTTGGGACCCCAAGACTGGTAATTCGTGCGTTTTGCAATTTAAAGAATTCATTATGAATCAAGAACGAACACATTTTTTATTGCATATTGGAAATTTGTCACATGTTGAATCATTTATCTAGATAGCTTTAATTTGAAGAGTGCATCCTAGTAATAAGTACTAGTTAATGGCCCGTGTAATACACGGACGATTTAAACATATTATTTTAGTTTCTAATAAGAATTAATATTTGCATTATAAAGTTCACAAATAATTCACCACAAACCAAACGTAATATCCAATTAACAATATAAATATGACTTAGTTAGTTGATAAAAGAAACATTAATGATTTAGTTTAATCATAACCATTTAGGAAATTGTATATATAACATTTAAATTACTTTTCTTTCATTTTTTTATTCAAAGCTTTCTTTGAAATTGAGTAAGTAGAGATTATTATTTATTAAAATAATTATAATTAATCAACGATTTAAATGAAAAAAAATTACTCTTACTTTATTATTAAATATTTTAGTCATCTAATAGTTGTTAAAATATTTGAAATTCTTTTGTTGAAAGATTTGGATTTCGTGAATGATTCTAAAATGGGAGGGATTATGAAATAAATTATATAGTGTTTTTGATTTGTAGTGTTTTAAAAAAAATTATTATTTATAAATGATCTATAGAATTAGTAAGATTAAAAGGATGAAATCTTTAAATTTCAAGAACATCATAGCGTTTTAAATAAAATAAACTTTTATTATTTATAAATAATCTATAAAAAATTTAGATTAAAAATAGGAATCTTTAAATTTCAAGAATATCAACGATAGAATTGTAATAAAATGTAAACAACTTAATTTATATATATTCTTAATATTTACTAATATAAATAAATTAAAAAAATATTCAATATTATACTCATTTTGAAGGTATGGTCGAGACGATTATAATGGTGTAATTTAAAAAAAAGAAAAACAAAAAACTTAAATGGTTTTAATTCATATACATTATTTACCTTAATATGATAAGAATGTAAAGTGAAAATTGAAAAACTAAGGGGTAATAAGTAATTTAATCAAATAATTATAAGGATACAAAATGTAAATTATAAAAGGGAAACTAATAAATTAATGAGAAATTTTAGGTATGTAAATTTTGGAAAAAAAAATGGAAATTGATTATGACATCATCATTTGATATGATTTGTTTAATTGACCAATAAAATCACTCAATTTCATTTTGATGACATCAGCAAAAACCTTCTTTTAATATATATATAATATATATATATATATATATATATAGATTTTATGATGTTATACTAGAGCATCTTGTTCTCTAACCGGTCATCCTTTTGCTTTTCAAGAAACTGAGCTTTATTGTAAGTTCAAGTCTTTATGTTTTATTTGCCTTTTGAAACCAAGGTTTGTGGCGATTCATTTATGCGTGTATTTGTTTTACGTAATAGTCATGGGCGGACCTATTTAAGTGCCAACGATGGCACGTGCCACCGTATCGTTGTTTCGTGTCATAGTAGAAAAATATGGGGTTGTGGAAAGTATCAACGTATCAATTTAATGTGTATTACCACCATATATATATATATATATATATATAGAGAGAGAGAGAGAGAGAGAGAGGTTCATTTGTAAACCACAAAAAATGTGTAAACCAATCATAGCCGTTGATCAGAAAAATCAAAGGAGGATATGGATTCATAGAAAAAATGGAAATGTGAAATATATGGTAAGTCATTTATTATTGAAAGATGAAAATGTGAAATATAGAAATGTTTTTGAAAATCAAGGGTGTGGATTGATGAGAGTGCGACACGTGGTGGATGACTAGGCGCCACGTCAGACTCATGGCGGATTACTAGGCGCGATTCATGGGAGGGCATTGAATTAAAGAGGGGGACCACACTCAAAGTCGCCATGTGTCGCGCTCTCGGTTGTCCTCACGTTCACAACCAAAAAGTGGTTTACATTTGAACCCACCCTATATATGAAAGTAAATGAGAAGAGAGGGGATGGAGGGAGAGGGGGAGAGGGAAGAGAGAAGGGAGAGGAGGGAGGATGAGGGGAAAGAGGAGATGGAGGAGCAGAGAGGAGAGGAAAGTTCAAAAATGTAGAAAGAGGGAAGTCATGTGACCACTTTTTGGTTGTCGCGCTCTCGGTTGTCCTCATGTTCACAACCAAAAAGTGGTTCACATTTGAACCCACCCCTATATATATATATATATATATATATAGAGAGAGAGAGAGAGAGAGAAATGTTCAAACAAGAACAAAATCATTTTTAGGAACAAATGAATCATTTTGGATCACACATGATGTGGGCCCATGTGGGACCCACCCATTATTAAATCATATATGATTCTGGTGGGTCCCACCACTAAATCACATATGATTTGGAGTAAATTACATATTTGGTCCCTGTGGTTTACATTTTATAACACTGTTGGTCCCTATTTTAAAGTAATTATGAATTTGGTCCCTGTGGTTTACATTTTATAACACTATTGGTCCCTCTTTTCTAAAAGCATTAAAATATCTCAATTAAATAGGTTTACTTAAGGGTATATTAGTCATTTCTTAATTTTTTATTTTTTACAAAAACAAAATATGTAATTAATTTAAAAATAATCTTAACCACCCCTACCCATCCACACCACCCCACGTGGGACCCCCTTCACCAATCACCACACACCCACCACCACCCCTCTTCTTCTTCTTCCTAAAACAAAAAACCTGCAACATTTTTTTTAACATCACAATATTATTACCAAACCAACTTCAAAACAAATACAACCAAAGACCGCCAAAAACAACAGCAACAGTGCCAAGCCAAACACAGAAAGCAGAACAACCAGTCTCTTAAAATATTCTATGTCTTTTTTTCCTACCTTTTTCTCCAATAAAATGTTCTACGTCTTTTTTTCTCCATTGGAGATAACATATAAAATTTTCTTTCCACTATTCTTACTATCATCATCAATTACAAATATCTGAATCAAAAACTAAATTTCATTAATTAGAAAACCTAGTGAAAATACAAACTTTATGAATAGACACCTAAATTGTATACAGATCCTAAACTATACAAAATTCTATATAGAATTCCCCTTGTTCTTGCATCGTTATCGAAGATGAAGCTAGATCATTGTGTCTCTTCTACTTACATCTCCAGATCTGGTCGATGAAAAGGGGGAAGAAAAGGGGGGGGGGGTGGTCTTTGTGGCTTCTAGTGTGACCAATTTGTTTCTTCAAATGCCTTGGCAAAGGGATGAGGTTCATAAAAAGCATATATATATATATATATATATATATATAATACATGCATACACACCCACATGTACAGATATGTGTGTGTATATATATATGTGTGTATATTTCCAATGGAAAGAAAAAAAAAGATAGAAAATTTTATTGGAGAAAAAGATAGAAAAGATTATACATTTGTGTATATGGTTTTGGTGGGAGGATATGTTGCAGGTTTTTTAGTTGTAGGAAGAAGAGGAAGAAGAAGAGGGGTGGTGGTGGGTGTGTGGTGATTGGTGAAGGGGGTCCCACGTGGGGTGGGGTGGATGGGTAGGGGTGGTTAAATATTATTTTTAAATTAATTACATTTTTTGTTCTTGTAAAAAATAAAAAATTAAGAAATGACTAATATACCCTTAAGTAAACCTATTTAATTGAGATATTTTAATGCTTTTAGAAAAGAGGGACCAACAGTGTTATAAAATGTAAACCACAGGGACTAAATTCATAATTACTTTAAAATAGGGACCAATAGTGTTATAAATGTAAACCAAAGGGACCAAATATGTAATTTACTCTATGATTTAATTAATGGATGGGTCCCACATAATGTGTGGCTCACATTTGGTTCATTTGTTCCTACCTCTATGATTTAAAATGTGTGGCTCACATTTAGAATAACCCATTTTAAAGGAACAAATGAACCAAATGTGAGCCACACATTATGTGGGACCCACCCATTAATTAAGGGCTGTTTGTTAGTTGCTGAATGGTTTTGTGCAGAATGGTTGAGAGGCTCTAAATGACGTAGTGCAGAATGAAATATGGTTGTTTGGTAACGGTTCTGAATGAACCATCTGAATGATAACAAATGACCATTTTACCCTTATGTTGAAAATGGATTTCGACTATTGAAATTTGAAAGAATACCCCCTAACAATAGATTTCATATCTGGAAAATCAGTTTCAAAATCAAAATGGATTTTACCCATCTTAAACAATCGATTTCATATGGAAATTTTATTTCACCCATCTTCTTAAACAATTGATTTCATACCGGGAAAATCAATTTCACCCATCTTCTTAAACAATCAATTTCATATCTGGAAAATCGATTTCACCATCTTCTAAGAAACAATCGATTATCTAGAAAATCGATTTCAAAATCAAAATCGATTTCGCCAATCTGTTTAAACAATCTATTTCACCCATCTGCTTAAACAAACAACTTCATATTGCGGGGAACGAGGAATGGAGGTCGCCGGAAAATCCACGAGGAATGGAGGTCGTCGGAAAACCCACGAGGAACCGAGGTCGCCGGAAAACCCTCGAGGAACCGAGGTCGCCGGAAAACCCTCGAGGAACCGAGGTCGCCGGAAAACCCTCGAGGAACTGAGGTCATCGGAAAACATGGAGGTGATGAGAAAGTAGTGATGGTCTGATTTCGTTGGATGAAACCGTGCATCCTGTCGACGATTTTGAAGAATAAATTCTCTCAAAAAAATTCAGCAGAAATTGAGGAAATGAAAAGGGTTTATGGAGATAGAGAATAGAAGAAATGGGAAGGAATTCAAATGGAATCTTGATAGTCTGATGTAGGAGATGAGAAAGAGAAGATGAGAAAAAGAGAAAAGGGTATTTGTGGAAGAAAAGGACCTCTGAATCTTACGCCTCCAATTTAATGCAAAATGGTACAGAGGCTGTTGTCATCATTCAGAAGGCTGTTTTTTCTTGCCAAACACTATTTACCTCTGTGCGATTCAGAGGTTCCCTCTTAAGGGTTCCATTAAGAGGCAAACAAACAACCCCTAAATCATATGTGATTTAGTGGTGGGACCCACCAGAATCATATATGATTTAATAATGGGTGGGTCCCACATGGGCCTACATCATGTGTGATCCAAAATGGTTCCTTTGTTCTAATAAAATGGTTTTGTTCTTGTTTGAACCTTTCTATATATATATATATATATATATATATATATATATATAGAGAGAGAGAGAGAGAGAGAGGAAAGTTAAAACTAATAGTATAATATGGTTTTTAAAAATTAATACAAAACTTAAATCATCTCTACATTTTTTTGAAGTGAATATAAGGTAAAAATGTTAGCAAAACTATTGGAGGACCAAATCTGAATCTTTAAACTTAAAAACGATGTTTATCAAAAACAGCAAGGACCAAAATTGAACTTTACTCAATATTTTACTTTTCCCCTTGATTTTTAATTGTATATAATTTTCAACGAAAGTCGTTGTTATTAACGTGTATTTGTATTATGTATATTGTGATTAGGGTAGCCCATTTATCTTTATTCTTTTGTTGTATGTTTCGGCCCCTTATGGCCCATCTTGTATCCTTTATATTCTGTGGGTTTATGATGAATTGATTATGGGAAAATAATCCTTCTCACATGGTATCAGAGCCTCCCTCTGATATCTCCTAAACCTAACCCTAATTTCGCCCCACCTCCTCCAGCCTAAACACTTCTGACGGTTGTCTCTTTTTGCTTCGATCGACCGATCGTACCTTCCGCTGCACTCTCTCTTCTCCATCATTTTCTGATATGGGAACCAACCCTCCCTCGTCTGAGAAACCATTTGGCATCACAAACATCAAGGCTTATGTTCCTCTAATCCTTGATCTTGACGAACTGAACTATGACGCGGGGCGCGAACTGTTTGAAACTCATTGCGTGAGTTTCGGTGTCTTTGGATACATCGATGGTACTGTTGTCTCTACCGGTCCAACCGACGTTGAATGGAAGAAACTTGACTCTCTAGTCAAGCTCTGGATCTATGGAACGATCTCCAAGTCGCTTCTTCAGATGATTTTGAAAAAGAACGTGTCTGCTAGAGATGTCTGGCTTAGTCTCGAGAACTTGTTTCGTGATAATAAGGAAGCTAGGGCTTTTCAACTGGATCAAGAGCTTAGAAACATCCGCATCGGTAACTCATCGGTGACTGAATACTGTCAACGCATCAAGACGATCTCGGATTTGTTGGCAAATATCGATGCCCCCGTTGACGAGAAAACTCTAGTAACCTACATGATCAATGGTCTTGGGGACAAGTTTGATCATCTTGTTAGCATCATTCGTCATGGAGAGAAACTTCCCTCCTTTCTACGAGCCCGTTCCATGCTGTTGGTCGAGGAATAACGCCTTCTCCAATCCCGCGGCTCATCAGTCAGCCATCATGATCATGCTTCATCGCCCACGGTTCTCCTGTCGGATGCTAAACAATCTCGACACCCTCGTCGCAACGACAAACGACAGCCATGCCGCCGCACATCGTCGGCTCACTCCTCCACCGCTGTTGGCCAGCCCTCCGTTGCCGCAAATCCACGACAGCCTCCGCCTCCCAGCATGTTGCCGCCACTGTTCCCTTCTCCATGGGGATTTCCCGGTTACGGGTGGGGCTACCCACCATGGATGGCTCCATCTTTCAGTTTCAACAACCATTCTGGACGACCCGCCACATCCAACAACCCTCGCAATAATCCTCGCAACGGGTCAGGTGATCGCAACCAGGTGTTTGCTGCCTCTGAAACGCAAAACTACACAGCTCCTCCTTGGACTTGGTTTCCATCGTAGTCACCAGAACAAGCTTTCAATGCTCTTTCTATTGATTCTGATGACGGTGGTTGGTATATGGACACCGGAGCCACATCCCACATAGCTTCCGATGCAGGTAAACTCGATACCATTATTAATACCAACACTATGTCATCTGTTACTGTTGGCGACGGAGCACCTGTTCCTGTTATGGGTCATTGTCGTTTGGCTAATCGTTTTCGTCCTTTACATCTTAATCATGTGTTGGTCACCCCTAAAATTATTAAAAATCTTATCTCTGTTCGCAAATTCACTAGAGATAATCATTGTTCTATCGAATTTGATGAGTTTGGTTTATAGTGAAGGACTTCAAGACCAAGCAGACCCTCCTTCGCAGTGATAGCTCCGAAGATCTTTATCCGTTTTCTTCTCGTTCGTTTGCTCTTCTGTCTTCCAGTCGACCACTTTGGCACCGCCGCTTAGGTCATGCGGGAGATAGTGTCTTGAATAATTTAGTTTCTCGTGGTTTTATCAATTGTAATAAAGTGTCATCGAACACTCTTTGTCATGCTTGTCAATTAGGCAAGCAAGTTAGACTGCCATTTTATTCTTCTTCTACTATTGTGAATGAATCTTTTGATATTATACATTCTGATTTGTGGGAATCTCCTATTATTAGCTCTAGTGGTATTAAATACTATATAATCTTTCTTGATCATTTCACACATTTTCTTTGGGTTTATCCTCTTCGTAGGAAATCCGATGTGTTTTCTAAATTCACTCACTTTCGCTCATATGTCAAAACTCAATTTAATAAAGAACTTAAAGCTTTTCAATGCGATCATGGAGGAGAGTTTGACAACAAATCTTTTCACGATTTTTTTGCCATCAATGGCATTCAATTCCGTTTCTCATGCCCCTGGACCTCCCAACAAAACGGTAAATCCGAGCGTATGATACGCACTATTAATAATGTGGTGCGCACTTTATTATTTCAAGCTCATTTACCACCTCAGTTTTGGGTAGAGGCCCTCAATATGGCGGTGCGTCTTCTCAACATTATTCAGTCCACCTCCATTGACAATGAAATCCCGTATACAAAACTTTTTGGCTCGGATCCTTCCAACTCTCACCTTCACACCTTTGGGTGTCTCTGTTATCCTCTTCTTCCTACACATCATAAACTCGCTCCTCGCACCTCTCCTTGTGTCTTCCTTGGGTATCCAGCTCTTCATCGTGGCTTTTGTTGCCTTGATCTCTCTACTAACAAAATCATTATCTCTCGTCACGTCAATTTTGATGAAACTATCTTCCCGTTTGGTTCTATGACTCCAAACCAATCACCTTCTTACGACTTCTTAGATATGGATTCTGACCCGTCTCCTATTTCCCGCCGTCTTCTTTC
This sequence comes from Centaurea solstitialis, assembly GCA_030169165.1. Lineage (NCBI taxonomy): Eukaryota > Viridiplantae > Streptophyta > Magnoliopsida > Asterales > Asteraceae > Centaurea > Centaurea solstitialis. The sequence continues at coordinate 41,652,747 of CM058043.1, forward strand.
ATCCCCCGATACTACTCCGGGGGGATCTCCCATTAACACCCCTTCTTCTACCACCTCTCAACCAAACAACCACCCTTCCTCTCAACAAAACACCATTGACGCCACCATTCCTTCGTCATCTCCCCCACCCCCTCACCCCATGAACTTGATCTCGTGTCGCTATTTCTAAACCGATCAACCGTCTTAACCTTCATGTCACCACTTCCTCCCCACTCCCTAAGTCCTATGTCCAAGCCTTACTTGACCCAAACCGGTCCAACGCCATGCACGATAAATTTAGTGCTCTTATTAGTAATGGTACTTGGGTTCTTGTTCCGAAGCCTAGTGATGTTAATATTGTTAAACCTATATGGCTTTTCAAACACAAGTTTCGTGCAGATGGCTCGCTTGACAGGTACAAAGCTCGCCAAGTGGCTAATTGAAAGAGTCAGACACCGGGTATAGATTGTGAGGAGACCTTTAGCCCGGTGGTTAAACCGGAAACTTTTAGAACAGTTCTCAGTCTAGCTGTTTCTCGGCAGTGGCCAATCCACCAGTTGGATGTTAAAAATGCGTTCTTACATGGCAACCTATCTAAAACTGTGTATATGTACCAACCACCGGGATTCGTTGATTCAGCGAAACCGAACCATGTATGTCTTCTCAAGAAGTCATTGTATGGCCTGAAACAGGCTCCTAGAGCATGGTTTCATTGGTTTGCGGAATATGCTTCTACCATTGGATTCCAACGCTCTCGCGCTGATTCGTCCTTATTTATATTCAAGAAGCACACTTTTACCGCTTATCTCCTCCTGTATGTCGATGATATCATCTTGACTGCATCTTCAGCGGATCTTCTTCATCGCATCATTGTCAAGCTTGGTAACGAATTTTCTATGTCTGACTTGGGTCCCCTTAATTATTTTTTGGGCATTGCAGTTACTCGCGATAAACATGGGATGTTCTTATCTCAAGCTAAATATGCTCGGTCCATTCTTGAATGTGCACATATGACCGATTGCAAACCATGTAACACTCCTGTTGACACACAATCAAAACTTGGACCAAATGGCGTCCCTGTTTCAGATCCTAAGTGGTATCGTAGTCTGGCCGGTGCGTTACAATATCTTACATTTACACGACCGGATCTCTCGTACGCAGTTCAACAGGTGTGCCTTTTTATGCATGATCCGCGCGAGCCTCACTTCACAGCTCTGAAACGTATATTACGATATGTGAAGGGAACTATTACTCATGGTTTGCAGCTTTATCCTTCCTCAACAGACAATCTAATTGGTTATTCTAATGCTGATTGGGGAGGTTGCCCGTCCACTTCAGGTCTACGTCCGGGTACTATGTCTTTTTAGGAGACAATCTCATATCATGGTCATCTAAGCGACAACCTACTGTATCCCGATCGTCTGCTGAGGCCGAATACAGGGCTGTTGCGAATGCCGTTGCTGAAACAGTCTGGTTACGTAATCTTTTCACCGAGCTTCACTCCACCATTTCCAAAGCTACTTTGGTTTATTGTGATAATGTCAGTGCGGTTTACTTATCATCCAATCCCATTCACCATCAACGCACAAAGCATATTGAAATTGATCTGCACCTTATTCGGGACAGAGTTTCTACCAGACAAGTTCGTGTTCTTCATGTTCCATCCACTTCTCAATATGCGGATATTTTCACCAAGGGGCTACCATCGAAATTGTTTTTGGAGTTTCGTTCCAGCTTGAACGTTCGTCAGTCTACTATCGCTCAATCTGCGGGGGGATATTAACGTGTATTTGTATATGTATATTGTGATTAGGATAGCCCATTTATCTTTATTCTTTTGTTGTATGTTTCGGCCCCTTATGGCCCATCTTGTATCATTTATATTCTGTGGGTTTATGATGAATTGATTATGAGAAAATAATCCTTCTCACAGTTGTCACGAACTCCATTTTCAATCCTTCAAGGTACGAAATCATATGATTTATTTCATCAAGTGTTTTACTCTGTATGATTATCAAGTGTTTTATTCGATTTCGGAAGCTTAATTGCATACTTGGATTTGTTATTTTTGAAGCTTAATTTCATGGTGTAATAGAGGAGGATCTAGATTTTGAGCCAGTGGTTGCTTTGTTTGATTGCATCAGTGAAGTGACTTTGACAAATGTAAGATCCAAATAAATGCTCAAACAGATCATTACTCCATTATATATATATATATATATATAGACGGAGGTTCATACAAGAACAACTCATTTTAAAGGAACAAATGAACCAAGTGTGAGCCACACATTATGTGGGACCCACCCATTAATTAAATCATATGTGATTAAGTGGTGGGACCCATCAGAATCATATATGATTTAATAATGGGTGGGTCCCACATGGGCCCACATCATGTGTGATCCAAAATGATTTCTTTGTTCCTTTAAAATGGTTTTGTTCTTATTTGAACCTTCCCCCCCCCTCTCTCTCTCTCTCTCTATATATATATATATATATATATAGGGTTACCTTCTTTTGTGAACCAAATATTTTGTGTTAACTTTGTTAACTAAACCAAAGGAGTGTTAGCCTAGTGGTAAGGCTTGGGCACTACATAGTGGTGAACCCGAGTTCGAGCCCTGGGGAACGCATTCTGGAGGTACGGAGGCTTCGACCCCGGGATGCATGCTTTAGCAGTCGGGCTTCGGCCCAAATATTGCCGAGGATTAGTCTGAGCCCAATGTGGTCTGGGATACCTCTTCTAAAAAAAAAAACTTTGTTAACTAATGCACACCATTGATCAAATGCAATCAACGGTTAAGATTAATTCATGGGGGTAGTTTTTCCTTATTTTTTTTCTTATTTTTTTTCTTATTTTTTTTTCAAAAAAGGCGGTTACAACAGTTTTATCTCAGCCGTAGATTTAATTATTGGACGGTTTAAATCGGTTAACAAATTTAACACAAAATAGTTAGTTCAAAAAAGAAAGTAACTCATAGAGTCAAGTTCATTTAGAAAAAAAAGAGTAAAAACTGTAAAAACTCATGGTTTCATAGCTTAAATCAACAAAAACTCTTCGTGGAATTGTTTAATATGATGCAAATGTTTCATATATTTCATTTTTTGATGTTCTTTTTTGTAAAAATGTTTCATATATTTCATTTTTTGATGTTCTTTTTTGTAAAAATAGGATTAAGAAAATACATAAAAAAGTTTCATAAGAATGAAAAAAGTGTATGAAACCTTTTCATTTTATATAAAAACACCGAAATATGAAACAATTTCATCCAAAAATGAATTATATGAAACATTTGCATCATATTAAACAACTTCACGAAGAGTTTTCGTTGATTTAAGCCAAAAAACCATCGGTTTGTACGGTTTGTACGGTTTTTACTCTTTTTTTGGTTTCTAAATGAACTTCCCTATATATACATATATATATATAGGGGAAAGTGAGTATGTGGCTGTAGTGTATATAACTTAGGTGTGGAACCCTTCCAAAACTACGTCGTTTTGGTCTAAAGGAAAAAAAACAATTAAAACCTAAACTACAATATGAAATCGACATCATCCAGCATCTGCACTCTTTCTCTCTCGATCATCATTCATCACCCACATCCAAAATCAACAACCTGATCCTATCTCGATCATCACCATCTCTCGATCATCACCATCTTCCTATATTCAGATTTCGATCATCATTCTTCTCTATCTTCACATTTCTCAATCATCAAGCTCTCAATCATCTTTGTCGTTCATCACCATTGCTTTCAATAATAACCTGAATCTATCCTCTCAATAATGTTCTATTCGTTTGATTGATGATCAAAAGCACCAGATTAAATGGGTTAATTTGATTATTATGAATAGATGTCTTAGTTTTTATAAAATGCACAATAGGTGTTCGATAAAATGCTTGACCGAGTTGTTTGTAGAATTTCTTTACATTTTTAAGTAGATGTTAATCTACAAATCGTATATGATCACTTGAGTCTACAATTAGTTTGGTTTTACTGTTTTTGTGGCTCACATGAGTATTGATGATATTTGTATATGATCACTTGTTTCTGTTTGTCAATGTAATCTTGAGAGGTATAGTTAGCATATCATCATGAGATTATTGAGGACTTAGTGTTCTGTACATAATTTATCTCGTACTTGATCTTTGGTTGCAGATTTGAACGAGTTGATTGACAGCAAGAACTGTTTAAAAGTTTTGGTAACATATTGTCTTGTAAAGTGGGTATACTTGAGGATGGTAAGAGCAAAGGTCATGGTTTTAAATGGCCGAAGATGTGAAAAAGTTACAAAACCATTTGAAATTCCCAAACAACACCAATGTATGAAACGGAAGCATCATTCTTTTTGCAACGAAGAATCCTCGGCCTATCATAGAAAAATAAATAAATCAATGAATTATATACATATATAAGTACTTTAATATAAAAATCTTGTAATGACAATCACCTTTTTTTTGGGACAACCATTGATGTAATGACCAAATCCCTTGCAGTAAGAACAAGTCTTCTTTTTCTTCACTTCTAAAGAAGACTTGATTCTGGTTGCATTCTTCGGACGTCCATTAGTCTTAGTATGAACAACGGGATCCCTAATAGATATTTGTGGCATCATGTCGACTTGAGAAGTTCTCGAAGAAGCATCTTCGTGTGGATTTTCAACTACCATTTCCTTTTTCCGGTCCATTTGCTCGGCTAAAAACTTTACTAACAAAGCATTTACTTTATTAATCTCATCAGGTGAGTCTTTTGCTTGTTCGATTGCTTTGGTACAGTTGACATGAACACACCATAAGTTTAAGGCACTAACTTCACTCTCACCATCCATTTCTTCGAGTCTAGTATTACCAACCTTGTACCTAGCATCAACTGTCCACCGGGGTAAAATATAGTGATTAGGAAGGATTTCAACATGTTTCTTCTTCATCACATATAGAGCATGCTTGCACATAATCCCATATGTTTCAAAATTTGCACATGAACATGTGACCTCCACCTCATTCAAGAACCGAAACTTAACAATTCTCCAAAAATTATGCTCAACATTCAGCTGCCCAACCTTATAAGTACTTTCTTCGGTACTTTTGCTTAGAGTTTCATGTGTTAGATTATTAGTTGTTTCATCCCATTCTCTTTTGAAAAGCTCGAACATCTTTCTAGTATAACATGTACCTGCAAAATTAATATAAATAATCATATGTTTATAGTAACTCGGTAACAAAATTAAGTGACTAAAGACACCTACTTTTGAAAATATTGGATGAACCGACAAAAGAATAGGTCTCGAGTTCATTGACTTGAAATCTTCATCTTCTTCTGCCGCCCTTCGACATTCAACAGCCTTGTCATATTGAATTACAAATTCATTCAACATGGTGTTTGAATTAACATATCCATCAAAAAAAGAATGGATACTCTCACTTCGTCCACTTGTTGTCATGCCAGCAAGGAACACATCTTTCAAGAAAGCTTTAACCCAAAATTTTCGTTGGTTATACATCTCCATCATCCAACAACTACCTTCGAAATTATACTTATCACGTAGAACTTCCCATTGGGTTTCAAAATTTTCAATTGTATCACTCTTGATCCATTTTCTATAAATTTCTTCGAAATCACTATAATGGGCTTTAAATGGCCAAAGATGCTCCAACTCATGCTTCTTAATATGCCACGCGCAATAGCGATGTCGAGTGTTTGGAAAAACTTTCTTTATTGCATTACCCATCGCTTTATCTTGATATGTTATTATCGCACGTGGATGCTTGTTAAACATGCACTTCAAGAAATTCTCAAATAGCCACTCAAATGTTTCTTCTTTTTCATTTTCAAGCAACGCGCCTCCGAAAAGTATAGATTGGTCATGATGATTCACCCCTATAAATGGAGCAAATGGCATTTTAAATTTGTTTGTCATGTATGTGACATCAAACACAACGACATCTCCAAATTTAATATACGAATCTCTCGATCTCCCATCAGCCCAAAATATATTTCTAGGAGACCCGTCCTCAAATAAGTCAACAACAAAGTATTGGTTCATATCTACCGACGCTTTATCTTGAAAATGTTTGATAAGGCCATAGAACTCTTTACCTTTGTATTGTTTTCGTTGTTCAAATAAGATGTCAGCACATTGCTTTGAAGTAACATCTGCTTCAAATGGAGATTTCATTGTATTTACAGCTTTTTTGATTTGTGAAGGCCGTAACTCAGATTGCCCAAGTTTTACCATGAGATATTTGCATTCCACAGAACGATAGAATTTCTCGTGAGAGTGATGTTTCATTACTTTTGTTGGTGTCGTGGTTAATTCATGATTGTGTATGTCATTAAATTGGTCCACAACCCATTTCCCGTCTTTCATTTTCGATACCCGAATACCTGCTTCACAACCGGTTTATAAATTTCTTCTATGTTTCTTAGTATCAACACCAGAACTATCAACCTTCATGTTTTTAAAACCTTCTTTGTTGCACACATACATCTTTCGATAAGCCTCATTTGTTATCTTATTTTTATGCTCCTAATGAATACGTATGTCAAACCCATGTAGAAACGCATAGCAATTATAAAATGTATATACATCATCAAGATTATCAAATATTTTTCCCATAATATTTTCTCCATTAAAATCATCCTCATTGAAGTCAACATTAACGTCGATGTTATCTTCGCTTTGAAGTTCATTTTCCGAATCCTCATGGTTAACCAAATAACCATTTGCATCAATGTCTTCTATTAAATTTGTTTCCAAATCCTGTACAAAATTAAGACCAAACTTAATAGAACTTTTATTGATTAGTTCAACACAATTAATTTGCTCTAATAAACTCAATTATGATCATGATTAGCATATATAGTCATCAATTAAGCAGGTGGTATATTAGTATAAGAGTTGGCCATAATAGCTATCAATACAGAACATGGTGGAAGCTATAAGAATCCAAAATTGTTGAAATAACTTTGTTATCAGGAGACTTTAATCGAACTTTTAATTCAACATACCATGGCAATATTAGAGAACTAAATGAAGAACCAAAAGGTTGCAGGTTGAAGACGATTGTGGAAAGTCAATTTCAAGTTACAGGTTGAAGAAGATTTTGTCACAAATTGATGGAGACCTTCAATTTCGAAGCTATTCTGGCTGAAGAGGACTTCCAATTTCGAAATTATTCTGCTGATGAGGACTCTCGAACTGGTTGATGATGGAGAATTGAAAGGTCGTGAGATACTGTAGGCGATGATAGAGACGTAATTTTTGTTCTGATAATTGTAATTTAGGTTTTATTTGTTTTTTTTCCTTTAGTCCAAAAAGACGTAGTTTTGGAAGGGTTCCACACCAAAGTTAGGTACACTACAGCCACATACTCACTTTCCCCATATATATATATATATATAAACAAGCACAACACACAGTCACTTCACATTATGCAGATAGATTGATCTTCCAACAGACTATTCCTATGGATCGTATATCATAACAAAAACTGAATCCAAATCTAAAATTCACAATTAAAGTGATACTCACATATATGAAATTCATCACAGAACTACTCAACAATCAATTCACCTATCAATTATTCACGAGATGATATTTCATCTTCTACCTATGGAATTCACTGTAGAATCAAACAATGTTTAACAGTAAAACTAAGAAGATGCTATCATATTCAAATCTAAACCTATACAAGCTCTTATTGATAGCAAACAAAATCGATGCATACCTGATCTCACTAAGATCTCTCTGCCTCATCATCAACACTTGCCTCAGAAGGAGATTCAGATTGCTTAGGCTCAACAGTACTTGCCTCAGCGGGAGATTCCTTAGCCTTAATGGCTCTACAATAGCAGGAAATTCAGTTGCCTTAGGCGGCTCATCAACGGTGCCGGCGCCGGAGCTAGAACCACGGTGACGATGGATGCGCGATGGCCTTGTCGGTCCATGGATAACAACCTCCTGCTCCGGCGTAGTGTTAACCTCAGATTCAACGGTTCTCCTTCCATAGGCGTTAAAAACATCGAAGAGATCTTCAATGTCTATCTCGCCGTCACCATACTTACAGTTGTCTCCAGTGATCTTGCATGGAGGAAGATATTTTTCGCCTTTTCCTTTTCCCGCCATTATTCTAACAAACTTTCTGAAATGAAATGATGATGTAAGGAAAAGTACGAAATGGTTGTCTATTTATACCGGTTAGAGTAGTAGGTAGCTACGATAGATAAGACGGTTCCTTTTTTTCTAACTTTTTACCTTTCCAAGAAAAATATATATAATTTATTAAGGGGGTTGCTATATGCACCCAAAAGTCAATGGACTTTTGGATGCATATGACACATTGGAATTTGAACCTATTAAAGTTATTATAAATATAATATATTATTATTATTAACATTATTATAACTATCATTATTAATATATATATTTATATATATATATATATGTTAGCTCTTATATTTTATTATTATTGTTATTTTAAGATACTTGTAAACAATTTTGTAGAATAGTAACCAAGTTTGAAAACTGTCTCACCTAGGTCACTCATACTTTGTTTTCATTCAATAAAAGTAACCAAGTTTGAAAAGTGTCTCATTCATGTGAAACTTACCTTTTATTATAGGTTACCAGGCCATCTATTTAATTTTTTTATAAAAAACATTTAATAATCTAAAAAAATAAAAATATATATTTAATTGATGATAAATTGATTTATCCTCCTAAAAAATATAATATATACGATAATTTTGTACATCACATATATTTTATATATTAATAATATATTATAATTATTTAAAATTAATATATATAGGGGTGGCTTCAAATGTGAACCACTTTTTGGTTGTGAACGTGAGGACAGCCGAGAACGCGACATGTGGCGGATGACTAGGCGCGATTCATGAGAGGGCATTGAATTAAAGGGGGGACCACACTCAAAGTCGTCTTTATTGACTAGTCTCCGCCACGTGTCGCGCTCTCGGCTGTTCTCACGTTCACAACCAAAAAGTGGTTCACATTTGAACTTTCCTCTATATATATTACGTCAAAAAAAATTATCAATCACGTTTAAATAATTTATTTATCTTTAGTACTGAAGTATAACTAAGAATATAAACAAAAACGTGAATAATTTGTTATAATATTGATTAATAAAAATGTGAATAGTTTTAGTATAATATTGATTAATAGATTAATTTTGTTATAATATTTATTAAGTTATCGTATATATTAGGAGGATAAAATCAATTAACCCATCAGTTAAATGTGTATATTATTTTTTTCGATTATTAATTATTTTTTTAAAATAATTTAAATAGGGTGACTTGGTAACCTATAATAAAAGGTAAATTTCACATAAATGGGACACTTTTCAAACTTAGTTACTATTATTGAATGAAAACAAAGTATGAGTGACCTAGATGGGACAGTTTTCAAACTTGGTTACTATTCTATGAAATAAACCCATTTATGTAATATTCAATTTTTAAGTTTGTAATTATCAACCTTAAACTTATTTATTTTATAACTTTTAGTTTTCTATATTTTATTTATATTTTTTATCATATTAACATATATATATCATCGTATATTGAGTAAAATACGCTACAAAAATATGTTTTAGTTTTAATAAGTTAAATCGTTATAATCGTTTTGTCAATACCAATATTGATTTTTTTCATTTAATTATACATGATGAAATTGTTTAATATGATCAAATTATATCAAATAATTCCTTTTTTTGATGAAATTGTTTCATTTTTTTTTATTTTTCACGTAAAAACAAGAATATATATATACACATAGAGAGAGGGGGGGTTCATACAAAAATGATGTCAATTTAAGAAAATGTGAGGTGAACGCGATCATAGAGGATTGACGCGATTCATGGACTGTGGATTATAACTTGATGTAGCATGTTAACTGGCTAAAAAATTAATTATAACAAGTTTATGAATTAAAACATGCATTATAATAACTTTAGAGATTAAAACATTCATTTAAAAAGTTTAGAGAATAAAAAAATTTCAGGAGTTAGGTTCTGGTGAGACCAAGTTGTTTTCGTGAGACCAACATCTTTTTCATGAAACTTCACATCGAAACACCGTGAAAGTTTAAAAAAATTGAACATTTATGGTAAAAACAATGTAAATGTTACGTTTACAGTGTTTTTTATATCAAAGCTCGATTTTTTATACCTTCACAACATTTTCGCTGTGAAGGTTCGCATTATTTAGTTGTTACCTTCACAACATTTGAGCTATAAAGGTTTCGCTTTTTACGTTGTTTTGAATCTTTTTTTACCTCGAAATTGTTTTCAATTATCCATATTCGAGTTTTATTTACCTCCATGGTCTTTTTTTAGAAGTTATATACGTTAGGTCTTGGTCTCACGTGGTCTCACAGAAACTGTTTGATCTCACGCGAACCTAAGTCTAATTTTTAGACGCAAAGTTTAGGAGTTAAATCATATTTTACCATTGTTTATTTTAGATGAAGTAAAAAAACACTATAATATGTATAAGATAATATAATAAAATAATACAATATCAATACTATATAAATAAATGAATATGAAAAATATATTATAACTAGGTGGGAATGCCCGCGCGTTACTGCGGTTATAATGATGGAAAGTTTGTATCATGGTGCATATTTGAGAAAGACTAAAACCATCTACTTGAGCATTACCAAATATAAGAACAAAACATCGTGTCAGCTTACAAATTAGTTGTTCTAGTTACAAAATAAGGTTCGATATTAGCCGATGAGGTTCATGCTTCACCATTGCCTTGCGGTAAACTTCCATTTGGTGGTCATGCTATGCACTCGACAAATGTGTATATGTTAAGTGAAATAAGTTCTAAGTTGATAACATGTGTCCGAGGATCGTTATCATGTAAGAGTAAGTGTTTTTGTTACATGCTAGTACCATCATCCATATATATAGATATAAATCTTCAAGGTAAATCATCAACTTTTCACATATCTACTCCCGGTGCACATGCACTTCCAGAAAATTTGTGTCGTCTGTTGAAGGGTTAGTGTCTTATGATTGATTCACCTGTCATGGTAAAAACTAACATACAAACATTTCATCAAACACTTGGTGTGTACTGAATTTAACATAAAATGGACTTCACTATTAGTAATAATCATACTCATAAAACTAAGACCAAGAAAACTTTAAGAACGTAGATAATCCATATAACTAAATCCCTACCAACCGACAAAATTAAGATAGAAAAAAGAAAAAGCTAATCAACATGTTTATACATTTATTCAGCACAGAGCATGCACCTCTATTTTATCTATAAATAATATTTGCATAACAAAGGATACTTGCAGATTTGACAATACAGCAGCAACATTTAAAAGCTATGTAGTTCTTGCGCCAACATTACATTCTATAGCCTATGCACTCAAATTAGCAAATAATCAAATAATCAAATACTCAAATAAGCACATACTCAACCGGCAAGTAATCAGCCAAATTAACTGATATTCTAACAAATAACTCAAATAACCTGATATTCTAATTAACAACCTAATAACCTTATCAACCAAATTAATAGTCAATTACATAGAAAAAAAAACATTGCTAGCCAAGAAAGTAGAATTTGAATTATGATTCGTCTGATTCGATGAACGATAAAATTTAGAAACTTGAGTGTGATTCTGATGGAAAGCTATCTCCAGCGGTGTTTCCTTTGTAATGAAATGAAATCATCAAGGGAAAAATTAGAGAAATAAATGTGTGTGTGTATGTTTTTAACAGAAGCTTGTGAGTTATCAACAATGGTGGTGTTTCTATACAATGGAAACAATACATATATTATAATATATAGAAAAATGCCAAATGTGAGGTGTGTTTTTTCTGGTGTGACATGTGGTGTGATAGAGATCAATGGAGCTATTAGGTGGCTATTTGAGTCACGGACACGTGTAAGTTAAAAAAATAAAGAGAAAAAATAAACTAAAAGTAAATAAATATAATATAATATGTTAAACTTACTGTTCATCTCTTCCTCGTAATTGTTATAGATTATAATTCATATTAGTTAAGAAAATTAAAATAATTAAAATAAATAAATTAATAAATAATATTGATTAAACTAATTAAAAATATTAAAATAAGAAAAACAAAATAAAGACAAAAAAAAAACACAAACTTCAAAAAAATGAAAATGATTAGGTTGACTTTTTGGGTGTATTAAGTAAAAAGTTAGGTGTATTTATGTAACACACCAAAAGTTGGAGCTAACAAAAACCTTCAAAAGAAAGGTTGGTACAATTAAAAACGCCAATACGCGAGCTTAACCCAATAATTAAAACAATAGAAACTTTATAAATACATAAACGCAATTTAACAGAAGAAGAATAGCAATTAGCTAAACTGTCTCCTAACTAGGAGAGGGATCCTATGAACAGTTATTATCTTAAAGTCGGTTAATGGTCCAAAGGTTCGGTCCCCATAAGCATCCCCTGATGCTCACCTCGCACACTTATACCTGCTTGCTACCATCACCTGAGATACACATCGACACCACACAAGTGTTAGGCCAAAAGAGCCTAGTGAGTTGTACAGAGCATATAACGATGTACATATAAAAACATGTTAAGGCTTACGATATATATAAAAGTATATGAATGAACATAATGACAGTACGCTTATACGGGTTATCTTTTATCTTCGGAAACAGTGGGAGTGACCCACTTCCACCAACCAATATCCCATCACTCGTTACTTCCAAACACCTCGATGCCATATCAACATGACACCATCAGAGGCCCGCGCACCTCGGAGCCACCCGAGAGCCGTCGACATAGTGGCATACATATTTCAGTACCTCCCAAGACTGTTTGGTGTGGAAATATTGCGTTGGATCGTCCATTATTATTATATAGTCCTCACATCCGCCACCAAGTCCCATCACTCTTTACTTCCAAACACCTTGATGCCATATCACACGACACCATCAACAGAGGCCCGCGCACCTCGGAGCAACCCGAGAGCCGGCGACATAGGGGAATACCTATTTCAGTACCTCCCAAGACTGTTTGGTGTGGAAACATGGCGTTGGATTTACCTATTCACATACATTCTCTGTATTTTCACCCGGTCTAAGAGACCATACACATATTATCAACCTTCATCGGTTGACTAAATAATCTAACGATTTATCTCATAGAGTCTTTTGACATCTAATTATCATGTCATTGGTGTCCGGTCTATTTGACCTTAACACAAACCATAAACCGTTCATGTTATATAATTAAATATTCCCGAAGGTCTCATGACCTTCATTTTACACCATCATGTCAGTTTACTGGAAATTCATTTCTCACGTATCCTATCATATCATGACTGATAACTCCAAAATTATACATATTTTACTCGCATCAATTCCCCACTTTTATCTTCATTTTGAGAGTAATTATGATGCTGTTTGACTTAACAAGGTGTAAATCCTAATCTTGTAGGTTTTGGAGGCCTTGGAGCAGAAAAGTGCGGAAAAGAGACGAAAAAGCATGAAATTTGGAAAAGTGTCAAAACAGAAAGTTTTGGCGTTCGCCAGATCTCCAATTTGGCGCCGCCAAGTCATCCATTCGAGAATGTTCCTGCTTTTTATCAGCTTCGCATCGACTCTCGCGTCGCGAAGAGAGTGCTCGCGCCGCGAAGAAGGTGCTCGCGCCGCGAAGAAATCAGTTTCTCACTCGGAAGCTTCCAGAAGATTAGGGTTTGGTTTGTTAAGTGTTTAGCGCCGCCAAACTGGCCGTTTCGCGAACGCCAAATGACCCATGCCAAGTTTATTATAAATACAAGCCTAGGGTCATTCAGTTTATGCATCCAGTTACATCCAGAAATTCAGAAATTCAGTACTCTCTTAGGTTAGATGTTGGGAGCCGCTTAGGGTTTCCAACCCGAGAAGATGGAGGCTCGATGTGACGGCTACGGAGGAGATGATTCGAGAGGATGTCATGCCAAATCAACCGGTCTTTAGTATGGTTTGGTTTTTCATCTGCAATTGACATGTCTATGTGTTGATTTCTCTTTGCTTACATTATGGTTTGGATACTTTGGATTTCAGTTTATTAATTAGATGCATGATTTGTTGAATGTTGTCTTTGATTCCGTTCTAATTTATATTGTTTGGTTATTTGAACTCATTGGTTGGGTGTATCTGTTTGACCAAAATAGATAGACTCCGAAAGGATAATCAATCTACCTTAACCTACCCTTGGACCAAGAGAGTTGTGTTAAGTGGTTACTTGGACCGAGAGTGACCGGAGGTAGAAAACCATACAATAGAGATATAATCGGATTTCCGGTGTTAAGTTGCCTGACAAACACCTAGTATTGGAGCTAGGAGGACCGAGACCTAGTTGATAATCTTAGATAAACATGTTCGGGTGCTTTATTGCTTAAATTCTAACAACAATCATAAATCTATGTCTTTTGAAAGTAAACCATAATTGATGCACTTATCTCCAATGTATGTCTGTTCATCAGTTTTCCACTTCTTGGTTAGGTTTATTTATTATCTGTCTTTTATCTTTTAAAAATACTTTTCTAAAAACAAAACCCCCCAAAAGCTTTGAACCGCAATTATACAAAAATTGCACAATTTGAACCGAGATTGCAAATTGAGAAGATTGAAGAGCCGGTTGGAATCATTACGATAAAATCGGAAGATCAAATCCCGAATCATCAAGAGGTAAGTAAAGTATCCATTAATCCTAATGAAACTGACAGAAATTTACTTTTGCAGGATAAATCATGGGTGGATACGGAATCGGATGATGGATTTTGGGACGAACTTGAATTCTTCTTACAAGAAGCCCCCAAGGAAAAACAGCCAATTGGATTCACATCATTCTCGAGCCGGCGATCGAAAGGGGCCAAATGGATTCACATCAGCAGATGGACATGGAAGCTACTCAGCTCGAGAATGATGTTGAACCTTCTCCGCAAAAGATGCCCAACCAATCGGAGAATCCTCGCCGGAGCAATGCTCTCCTAAACAAAAGGTAAGTCCTCCTAAAAGTGATGGTACCGAGTCTAACACCGAATCTTTGTTTTCACAGGTCAATCCACGCGCAGTTCGGTGTGAGGAGATTTTGGCCCAAGATCCTTTTTGGGAAGCCAATTGTCAAAAGCAATTGGTTGACCCAACGCTCTTAGAGACACATTTAAGGATCTAAGGCCAAGCTCGTACGAATCTGTCACTCATTCTGCAAAGAAACAGGACACAAACCGGAGCGGTGAGTGGTATGCTACTCTACCTGGCAAATCTCCCAACGGTAAGTCGTCGAGCCAAGGTATGTACCACCACCATCACCCTAACTCCAATGCAAGTGAAGGGTGTGCTGATTTAGGTAACAATAATTAAATTCGGAGTCAGGCTCGAGACTCATGACAAAAACAAGCGCTTCTCGGGAGGCAACCCGTGTTTTATCGTTTTTCAGTTTTTCTTTCAGTCTTAGTTAAGTTTGAGTCAGTAGAGTCAACAGGAATCAACCAAATCAGTTTTCGAACGCAAAAAATTTTCGAACTTGGACATAAGGCATTTCGCGTTCGCGAAATTTTAAGTCTGGCGTCGCGAGATTAGTGCAGGGACCAAAAATGTAATTTTATCGATTTTTGCGCCGCGAGCTTCGACTGTTCTGACCCGTGCCTTAATTTTTTCCCTCGCGCCGCGAGGATATATACTCGCGCCGCGAGCTGCCAACAGAGCCTGTTTTTAAAACGCGAAACTAGGGTTTTTGCTCACTTCTTTTTCACTTCTGCGCCGCGAACCTCTCCCCACAACCTGCGATTTTTGATTTCTTGCATCCTTAGGTCCGAATTTGTTCAATTTCATGGCTCAAAAGGTAATCTTTCATCTTCTCCCTCTCCAATTTCATCTTTGAAGGTATTTCCATGGTGGTTTTTCCCCCAATTTGATTTTGTGTGATTTGAGTGATAGGTGGGGGAAAACCGATTTTGTGTGTGCTTGATTGATTCATGTTTTAGTTTGTTTAACTTACTAACATGATATATTTGTGAATTCCATGGATTTTTGTGTTGATTGATGAGAACTCCATTGTTGGAGCTTTAAGGGTGTTCTTCCCCAAAATTGTTTTCCACATGAAGTTATTAAGTTATTGTTGGGGAAGACCTTTCTTTATGCTTATTGGCTAAATCTTTAGATGTTGATAAACTCTCGTTTCACAAAGTTTGCAAGTTTTGTTTTTCCCAATTTGGTTTTGAAAGGTTTTGAATGATGATGGATGGGAAGAACAAAGTTTTGTGTGCTTAAGTGGTTCATCTTGCTTGCTTTCATGTTTATCGCCGCGTTTAAAGATGTGATCTCCCCCGTTGATTTTTGGCCGTTTTCCAAGGCTTCCAAGCACTTGCCAATTTTTCAAATAAACAAGTTTTAATAAAGATGCTTGAAGCCTACTCTACCATCTAAACGAATTTTTGGGCGTTTTTGGGTACAACTTATTTTCGAAAACTAGATGGTAAAATTTTTAAGTGTGGGAACCCATTTTGTAAGGCTTTAAAAGTTACACATTTTCGAAAACGGGTTCTCGTCACTTTGATTTTTATAAAAATATAGTCAATTATTAAACGGGAAGATGCGATCTTTTAATTTTGGCGAAAAACATGAGTTTTGGATATGCTCGTTGGTTATTTGCATGTTGCCTTGGTTTGTTTGAAACTTTATCGTCCCACTTTTGGTGTCATGACCGTTAACGATTTTCACATTGATTTACAAATCAAGTTTTTGGCGTTGTTTTATGCTTAATCTTAAAACGTGACTTTTTGCAAGATTCTAAGTGTGGGAACCCCAAAACCAAGCAAGAAATTATTTTCAAAATGGGTTCCCATCAGTTTTTAAAGAAAATACGGTCAAACACTAAAGTGTGGGAAGATTGAGCTTTTCTTTTTGGCAATTATTTTTGGTTGTGTATTATCTTGATACGTGCTTATTTTGCGTTTCCATCTTGCACTAAGTGATTAATTGCACTTTTATCGAGTTGTTTCGACAAGTTATGTTTTCGTTGGCCAATTTTTGCATGACTTGTTAAAAACGCTTGATATTGTCCTTTTTGCTTAATTCTATATTTTGTAAAGGGATAGATTAAATTCTAAGTGTGGGAACCTATTTGGTCAAAAAATTTCTTGACTTTTAAAATTTTTGTAGGTTCCCATTTCTTTAGTAATTTAATAAAGTGTAGTTAAAAACTAAGTGTGGGAAGGAAACCTTCATTTCTATCAAGTATGTGCACTAACTTTAGATGTGTGTTATTGTAGCGTACCCGTTCTCTTAGGACCACAACTGGCGAACACGCGTTTTTGCAGTTCAAGCCGCAACCATAGTATGATGAGAACGAACGGAAGAAGCTGATTAGGGACCTTGATGCGATCAAGGCTCACCATGTTGAGATCGGCCGGACGCTGGACTGGGTATTTCTGCACACTATTCATGCGGCAGGTCACATATTGAGGTATTTTGAGAGAGGCCCGAGTGCGCCTGCGAGTGAGCTTAGTAGCATGGCTTGGAAGGCCGCCCTAGACCTTCGTGAGCCCATTTATAGAGAGTTGACCTTGGAGTTTATTACGACCTATTCCTTTGACGAGGATGTTGGGAGAGAGAGTGTGAGGCTGCCTTGTATTACATATCGTTTGGGTGGCCGATGGTTTAGACAGACTTTAGTGCAGTTCGCTATCTCCCTTAGGCTTTACACTGTTGATATGGTCAGGACTGATTATTTTGAGGACTATATAGGACATTGTGCCATAGCTCCACCAGAGGGTTTAGACTATAGTGCGTTATGGAGCCAGCTTGGTCGTGGACAGCACCGACGGTCCAACACCAAGTCTGGTAACCTAGTTGACCCTGAGCATAGAGTCCTACATAGGATGATTGCCTACACCCTGAACTAGAGGAAGTCCAGTCAGGACAAGATAGGGGATTTCGAGCTTTGGTTGCTTCATCAGTTGATTAGTCTAGACCGCCACACCCATCTAGCATTCATCATAGCAGACTTTCTTACGGGAGCTAGAGGATTTTGGACCTCGAGCGGACTTTTAGGTGGTCACTACATCACCCGCCTAGCTTCTTCCCACGGGATTTTGACACCGGAGGTGATAGCCTCATTGACTTGTTTGGGAGAGTTAGGACACATAGACCAGAACCAGCTGAAGGGAACGAGAGTGATTGAGAGAGGAGTTGGTAGTTCGTGGGTTTGGATAGGAGTGAGAGAGGAACCAGAGGATCAGGAGATGCCGGAGCCACCACAGCAGCAGCAGCAGCATGACGAGGCAGGACCCTCGGGATCACATCAGATACCACCCGATTGGGATTCTTATACAGCTATTCAGGGTCTCACGTCTCGTACGCATTATCACGATGTTCATATTCATAGAGCACTTGGTTGGCAGAACCAGTCGTTGATGAGTTTCTTCTCAGACCCTCAGTTCCGACCACCAGCACCACCGCAGTATGATGTGTGGCATCCACAGGACCCGAGTCCTCCAGGTTACGAGAGTTATGATCAGTGGTGGGACCAGTTCCGTGGACCCCATTGACTAGTTGGCTCGATGAATTGTTATGGATTGATGTTCGATTTGGTTGTACCGTACTATCTTTTTATTTTTATTTTTAATTTTTCCTTTTTAGTTTGTGTGTTTTTGTTTTTAGTTTTTCAGATTTGGTGTGTAGACCCTCGAATCAGTTGTACGAATCAGATGTCAGTAGTTCGTCAGAGCTTCAGTTTCCTTAACCCAGGCAGTATTCGTTCTTTATCTTTTTACCTTTCCGCATACATGCTTTAATTGTTATTGCATTGAGGACACTGCAATTTTTAAGTGAGGGAAGGGGGTTAAGTAAACTTTCGCTTGTTTGTCCTTATTGTGCTTATTTGCTTATCTGATATGATTTGAATTATATGGCATAATTTTTTCGAAATCCATGATCTTTTCAAAAATTTTGTGGAAGTCAAAAGAGTCTTGCATATAGGATGATACTTTTTGGAGTTTTTATGAGTTTGAAAAAGTCATGTGTATGCTAATTGCCATGAGTGATCCTTACCCCATTCCGTTGAGAGATTAAGCCTGAACTGTTATATCTATTCATTTCTGTGAGGATACCGACTTTGAACCAAGTAGAACTTGTCATTTGAATGCTTGTCGAGATCACATAAGGAAAGTATGTCACCATTGCACTGATAGAGGCCTTCGTTTCTAACCCTTTTAGCCTTCGTCAGATGACCTCATTATAAGGTTATTTGATTTGCCTAGCCTTTGATTAAAAAGTACTCATCATTAGTACTTTATCCCTTGTAACCCCTTTGAGCCTTAGCCTTTTCATTTCTTTGCCCACATATATATATCCTTAGCCCATTCATTTTATCTATCTTTTGGCCGTAGCTTAAAGTTGGAAGCTTTTCATGTTTTTGGTCCGTTTTATGAATCTGACAAATAGAGAAAGGGATTATGAAAAAAAAAAAAAAAAAAAAGAGCCCAAAAGCAACATAGTTGCTGCTCTGAAAAAAAATAGAGAGCTTGAAAAGAAAAGAAAAAAAAAGAAAAGAAAAAAGAGAAAACGACTCATTCAAAAAGAAAAAAATCAAAAGAGTCGATATGCTTAAAAGAAAAAAAAATATCGAAGCCACAAATAAGCAATATGCTTAGGCCGGTATAAAAGTGATAGTGATAGAAATCTAGAGCTCTAAATATCTCAAAAGTCAGATGATTAATTTGGATCTTGAACTGATTGGTTTTCAGGTTTTTGCTACAACCCTTAGTCACTTATATATATCCTTTATCCTACCCTTAACCCTTAGCCTAACATTACAACCCTAAAGTCCTCTTGACGGTTGACAACTTTTCAGTGGTGGAGATGGGATTTGGTGACAAGCATATGCGTTGGTAAGATGTCGAGTATCAGTGTGATCACTTCATATATACACTATTAACCCTTGAGCGATACACTTGATTGATACATATTTTGTGAGGGTAAAAGGTTGAGCATGACTTTGATAACTTGTAAGGCTTTGATTGGTGTCTGAATTGTGTTTGATTTCTTGCGACTATCCTTGTTCTTTCAAAGCATGATCATGGGTGGAGAATAATTTTGTCGTTATCTTTCTTATTTTATCAGATGTTTGCTTGAGGACAAGCAAATCTTAAGTGTGGGAATTTTGATAACTCCAAAATTATACATATTTTACTCGCATCAATTCCCCACTTTTATCTTCATTTTGAGAGTAATTATGATGCTGTTTGACTTAACAAGGTGTAAATCCTAATCTTGTAGGTTTTGGAGGCCTTGGAGCAGAAAAGTGCGGAAAAGAGACGAAAAAGCATGAAATTTGGAAAAGTGTCAAAACAGAAAGTTTTGGCGTTCGCCAGATCTCCAATTTGGCGCCGCCAAGTCATCCATTCGAGAATGTTCCTGCTTTTTATCAGCTTCGCGTTGACTCTCGCGCCGCGAAGAGAGTGCTCGCGCCGCGAAGAAGGTGCTCGCGCCGCGAAGAAATCAGTTTCTCACTCGGAAGCTTCCAGAAGATTAGGGTTTGGTTTGTTAAGTGTTTAGCGCCGCCAAACTGGCCGTTTCGCGAACGCCAAATGACCCCTGCCGAGTTTATTATAAATACAAGCCTAGGGTCATTCAGTTTATGCATCCAGTTACATCCAGAAATTCAGAAATTCAGTACTCTCTTAGGTTAGATGTTGGGAGCCGCTTAGGGTTTCCAACCCGAGAAGATGGAGGCTCGATGTGACGGCTACGGAGGAGATGATTCGAGAGGATGTCATGCCAAATCAACCGGTCTTTAGTATGGTTTGGTTTTTCATCTGCAATTGACATGTCTATGTGTTGATTTCTCTTTGTTTACATTATGGTTTGGATACTTTGGATTTCAGTTTATTAATTAGATGCATGATTTGTTGAATGTTGTCTTTGATTCCGTTCTAATTTATATTGTTTGGTTATTTGAACTCATTGGTTGGGTGTATCTGTTTGACCAAAATAGATAGACTCCGAAAGGATAATCAATCTACCTTAACCTACCCTTGGACCAAGAGAGTTGTGTTAAGTGGTTACTTGGACCGAGAGTGACCGGAGGTAGAAAACCATACAATAGAGATAGAATCTGATTTCCGGTGTTAGGTTGCCTGACAAACACCTAGTATTGGAGCTAGGAGGACCGAGACCTAGTTGATAATCTTAGATAAACATGTTCGGGTGCTTTATTGCTTAAATTCTGACAACAATCATAAATCTATGTCTTTTGAAAGTAAACCATAATGGATGCACTTATCTCCAATGTATGTTTGTTCATCAGTTTTCCACTTCTTGGTTAGGTTTATTTATTATCTGTCTTTTATCTTTTAAAAATACTTTTCTAAAAACAAAACCCCCAAAAGCTTTGGGTTGATTAAACTGGTTTGGATCATTAGTCTATAAAACTTGACCGTTTCCAGTGGTAGATACGATACCTGGACTTTCCTACACTATATTACTCACGATCAGGTACGCTTGCCTGTATATGTGGTAAGACGGTGGCTAGGCATTAGAGGTTAAAACTTGTTACGCTTTTTATATACGATAATTACCGCATCAATGACATACATAACATATCATGCATCATCCATATAATAATCCGCATGGAAAACATGAAGTAGTTCACACATCAATTAGTCCACACATCATGCATATCATATTCTACTCAATACATCCATATAAGCACCATAAACTCATACAACAATGATTAATCTCTAACCTAACAATTTAGGTATTTCATCCTTAACAACGTTTATTTGCAATAATCGAGCATAGCATGTTAAATCAAGCAAGGTGATGTGTATCCAGTTTTAACAAAAGGTTTAGAAACTCACCTTGAGGCTTGTAAAGCCAAAAGCTCCAAATTTCACATAGAAACCTAGATTAAAGCTTGAGTGAACACCTAAACTGATAAGGGGTAATACCTTAGATTAGTTCCAGATCTATAACATATAAGACTAGATCTACACTTAAAACCATAGATAAGAGTTACCCCTTCAAGATCTTGGATGAAAGCCCTAAAATGGAGAAGCTCTTCAACAATGGTGGTGTGATGGTTGGAGAAGATGATGATGAAGATATAGATACCAAATCTTGTTAGCTTGATACTTCAATCCATTGTTGTAGGCTTGAAGAGCTCGAAAAACCGAGAACATAGCAATTTGAATCACCAAAATCGGAGTTGTAGAGAGAAAGATATGAAGAAATGAAGAAGATGGCTTAAAATCGTGTTTTTCAGCTCCGATCAGCGGTATCGGCGGGTCCTACCTGAAACCCGCCTGAAACCCGCGCGGTTCACTGTTTTGGCCACAACTTCTTCGTTATAGCTCCGATTTTGCTCCGGAAAGAACCGTTGGACTCGTATTTCAATTTCCCATTCAACAAGACCATAAAATCCATGATTTAACCTAAAGTCCTATTTTTCATATTTAACTTAAAAGATCCATTTCTACATTGGGCCGAAGTTGTGTTATCCGAAAATTACACGGGTTACAATTTAGCTTTCCCCTTTATTAAAGTATATATGATATGGTGGTTTAATCTCCATATTTTATATATAGATATAGTATTGATTGTTTATGTATCTTTATTTCTTTTAAAGCATTAAATTTTAACAGTTTTACATGTTATTTTTATGTTATACCTTTTTAACACCCGTACAAATTTTGTAAACCGAAGGATTACCAAAATTTAGCTCGGTTCTCCAAAGGAATGTAGAACAAAGTCTCGGTCGGCACACCACATTCGCCACCGGAATCATCGGTGTCGTAAAACGATCCACTATTCAGCCAATCACGCTTGTTATTGCCACTCCAAAAATCAAAATGCACACCAAATTGGACAAAATTTAGGACTATTTCAAAATAATCTAGTCATATCTGGGACTTTTCCAAGTTATCGGTTTCATTTGTGCTAAAAAATTGATCCCATTGAGAGATGTTATCCGTTGGCATACGACATATCTCCTATATGCAAAACTATTTCAAGATTCTCCAAATCTTTTTATGAGTGTGTCGGTTTGCCATTTGGTTGGATTATTTTTTTAATTATGTTACCAATCAACGCTTAATTGTATAATGCTTTTGGGATGAATGTTTTTGGGATGAAGATGATAGGTAAAAGGATCAACTTGTCCCTCACAATGGACAAAACACGATTTTAAGACCAACGCACTTTAGGAATTCAAAATATGAAAACAAGAAGAAGAAAAAAGGTATAAACAAAGGACCAAATTGTAAGTCTGATTTACAGTGATTGTAGTTTTAGGAGTAAATTACGGATTTGGTCCTCGTGGTTTGATGGTTTTTATGGATTTGGTCCCTAAACTTTGATAATTACAAATTTGGTCCTTGTGGTTTGCAAATTCTATTGGATTTGGTCCTTATGGTTTGCAAATTCTATTGGATTTGGTCCTTGCCTATTTGCACTACCAGAGACTAAATCCAATAGAATTTACAAACCACAAGGACCAAATCCGTAATTATTAAAGTTTAGGGACCAAATCCATAAAAACCATCAAACCACGAGGACCAAATCCATAATTTACTCTAGTTTTAGTTTATATTGTTTGGATAAACACACATGCATGAGCAGCATATCGAACATCAATCAATTCAATTTTCTGACACAAATATGATGACCAAAAAGAGGTCACTTTTAGAATATGTATATAATTGATTATGAATATTAAGATTTCTCATATTTTCATATTTTAGGCGTTTACCAAAGTCTACATAGCATCTACAATGTTTTTTGAGATTTTATCAGAAGGTTTTTTGAGATTTCTAATTTATTTAAGGTCTTTTACATGGTGGTGAGGTTTTCATTAGAGATCTTTTGGTGAGGTTTTTGTAACTGTATGACCTGTTTTTTTGGAGGTTATTCGTATTTAATCAGTTTTAACTTTATTAAGGTTTATAAAGTGTTGATCCAGCTCCTCTATGACTTGATGAAATACCAATGATTATTTATCAAGTAACTGAAAAATACTTAGCACTGCTGTGATGAAGTTCAATACTTCAGCGAGCTTGTCTCGCTGATAGGTTGGACATCAGCGATTGCTGATCACTGACTCCGTTCAGTATCAGTGAAGAGCTGACATCAGCTAAGTATCCTTTGAAGACAAATTGTCATGTCACTATGAAACCATCAGCACCATCTATTGATGCAAACTGATGATAGAATCAGCGATGCTAATGATCTGAAGTTGATATCAGTGACAGCTAGCTGACTACTCTTACATGACGTTCCAAAGAGAACAAGTAACAGTGCCTCCCTGATCCTTTCCAAGGATTAGCGATTCTAAGGACTGATCAGTTACTTGTACTTTTAAGAATATTATATTTGTCTTCTTGTCCTATATGCACAAAAAGGATTTGTACAAAAGGGATGTCTTTTTACTGTTCCCTCCGTACTTATCACCCATAAGGCAACTGTTTACCATAGGCCATGACCCTACCATGCATGGGCATTATTTTATGGTACAATAGTACACCAAACCCAACATTTACCTGACACGTGTAAAGTTGGTGATGGCATGCATTTAATGCATGGGGTATAAATATGAACGTAGTGTTGTTCTTCAAATATACCTTGGTCCATCTTCTATACCCCAATCCTTTCTCCTTTCTATCTTCTAATTCTTTTTATCTTTTCTATTACTTGCTTTGTGCATAAGCAAAGGCTTAGTGCCAAAATACTTAAAAAGATTGTTTGGATATTGACATAGTCTTGATCTGTTTCAACAAACAATCTACTTCAGTTCACACAAAGGCTCCATAGGAGTCGTGGACTGAATTAAGTGGAAGAAACAGTGTTGATTGTATTCTACCCCCCCCCTTCTACAATACAATTTACTTATTGGCCATCAATAGAGGACCAACAAGTGGTATCAGAGCGGTTAGAAACCTCTTCTTCTTAACCGTTCACAAAAGAAACATAGTTTCTAGATCCATCCTATGGCCAATCCTCCTAAAGATACTTATTTCGAATCTAGATCTCTGGCAAAGCCACCCAGATTCAATGCTGATAACTTCCCTCTATGGAAGTCAAGAATGGAACTCTTTCTTTCTGGTTCCGATCCTCAAATCCCCTACTTCTTAGAACATGGACCAATGTTCCCACCTCCATAATTCCTTCTGTTGCTGCTACTACTACCTCTCCTGTTGTTCCTAAGAGGACCTTCATCAAGCTGGTGTCCAACTGGACAGATGAAGATAAGCGCCTGGTAAACGTTGACACCAAGGCAAGGTCTCTGATAGCCATGTCTCTTCCTGATGAAGTATTTCACTTCATCAGTAAGCTTAAGACAACTAAGGAGATATGGGATACTCTCTGTATCCAATATGAGGGTTTTGATGCTCTCATAGAATCTAGAAAGATTCACCTCATACGTCAGTATGAGAATTTCATCGCTGCTAAAAGTGAAACTTTGGCCCAGACCCATCAGAAGTTTAACTGCCTTCTGATCGATCTGAAGACCTACGATATTGTTTACTCTAACTTGCAGGTAATCACTAAATTCATGGAGGCCCTCCCTGAATACTGGGAGACTTACACCATGTGTCTGAAATTGTCAAAGGACATTAAGACTATAACTCTTAGTGAGTTATATGGTATGATGCTCAACCATGAGCAAACCAAGTCTCTGAAGACGAATCTCATCAGAGACACCAAGTATGTTGCGAAAGGTACCTCTCTCGCCTTAATTTCAGATGCTCCTCAAACCTCTCAAACTCCTGTCTTAATAGTGACTATCACTGAGATAGATGATTCTGACTCTGATCTTGTCTTTGATAATGAGATAGATTTCAATGAGTCTCTTGCCCTTCTCTCTAAGAACTTCAAGAAGTTTGGCAGGAAAGGAAATTTCCGTAAGTACAAGCAACTCTCTCTTACTAACAAGCCTGACACCCCTTCTGGTGATAAGGCTGCCCTCTACCTGCTTCAAATGTCAGGGCAAAGGACACTTTGCCACTGAGTGCAGGTACAAGGAGAATCAGTTCGTTGAATCCTCTACCCCAGCTTCCAAGGACGGAAAGTACCAGAAGCTGAAGTCCAAGTACCGAAAGCTGAAATTCCAGCGAAAAGGCAAAGGTCTGGTCGCTAAAGAAAAAGGCTGGGATGAATCATCTGATGAATCCTCTGATGAAGAGGATACCTGCGAGGTCACATGTCTGATGGCCATCGTTGAAGAAACCGAGCCTGCTCTTATGGCACAGCTCGAAGACATCCCTGAAGAAGAAGTCCCTGCTACTCCTGCTTCGACCTCTGATCTTCCTCAGGTATCTACTCATTCTCCTTCTGATGCTATGACAGTGATGGATGCTTTAACCATCGATCTGTACAATGCCTTAAATGGCAAGTCCTCTGCTGAAAAGGTCAACTTTGACCTTAGGACTGAGCTCAAAGAGTGTCATGAGAAACTCAAAGAGCTCGCTGTTTATGAGGCTAATTACAAAGACCAAGTTCATGCAAACCAAGTTCTTTGCATTGAACGTGAACAGGCCATCGCTGAGAGAGAAAAAGCTCTCGCTGAGCTAAATTCAGAGAAGGTCACTGTTAAGTGCTGGGCTGATGCCTCTGAAAAGGTGGATGAAATTCTCTCCACCCAACGTCATCCTTAAAATAGAATTTGCTTGGGTTTTGTTAAAGGAAAACAACATGCTATGGATAAATTTGATAAATCTAATTTAAAATTTGGCATGTTTGTTACTTCTGACTCCAACTCTCAGAGTTCTTCTTCCATCTCTAAAGATGAGGCTTCTACTTCTGTTCAGCCTCCTAAGAACTCTAAAGGCAAGAACCTTCCAAACCATCCTCCCAAACCTAAGAAACAAAACCACAAGGCTTCTAAAGTCTTAGGTGGTGGTCCTTCGGGATCAGGGGCTAAGAAATCAGCTCAAAGCCCCACTCCCAGAATCAAGGTTGACTTAAAGACCAAACCTCAGGAGAAGACTTTCATTCCTCCTCAGACCAAAGATATAGGCATTCTTGGACCTGGACCTGCTCACCTTAAGTTTAAACCTAAGACTAAGACCTATAGAAACTGTTATCACTGTGGTCAAAATGACCATATCGCTAGCAAGTGTCCCCATGCTACCAAGGCTGAAAAAGCAGCCAAGGTAAAGAAAGAAATATTTGAGACTCAAAAAGAAAAGAAATATCAAAAGAGTCGAGAATACAAAAAGAAAAGAATGAGAACTGAAAAGATTGAAAAAGAATTTGCACCCCAAATAAGCCATAGGCTTAGGCCAATTCTAAAAGAAAGAGAAATACTCATCCCAAAAGCTTCACTGTTTGAAAGTCAGATTGCTTCACTGTTTGGATCATTACTGATTGAGTTTTCAAGTTTTTGTTGCAAAACCCTTAGTCACTTATATATCCTTTATCCTACCCTTAACCATTAGCCTAACATTACAACCCTAAAGTCCTCTTGACGGTTGACAACTTCTCAGTGGTGGAGATTAGATTCGGTGACAAGCTTATGCATGCGGGAATTAGTCGAGTATTGGTGTGATCACTTACATATACACTTTTACCCCCGAGAGATACACTTTATATTGTTATTCATATTATGTGAGGGTAAAAGGTTAGCCTTGGTATCCGATTGCTTGATGAGTCTTGTTTGTGTGTCGATTGTGTGAGTATACTTTGTTTTCTTTGATGATCTTGGGTGGAGATAATTTTGGAGTTATCTTTCTTATCTTTCAGTCTTTTGATTGAGGACAATCAAAGCTTAAGTGTGGGGATTTTGATAACACCAAAATTATACATGTTTTGGTTGCGCGTAATCGTATGACTTTACCCCATTTCTCACCCGTTTATGATCAGTTCATGCACTAAAAGAGCTTATTATTGTTTGTGAAGGATTTGGAGGCCGTGGAACGGAAAAGTACGAAAAAAGGCGAGAAAACGTGAAAAATGCACAAAGTCAACACAGAAGCTACTTGGCGATCGCGAAATCCTCAACCTGGCGCCGCCAAGTTCGACTGAATTGAAGACCAGAGTTTGACCTAAGTGTCTGGCGTCGCCAAACTAGCAGCTTGGGGATCGCCAGATGAACCCTGGGTGTTTTCCTTTAAATATCAGCCTTCTCCTTCAGTTCTAAACATGTTCGATACACGAGAGAAGTACGGGATACGAGGAGGAACGAGAGTGAGAGTACGAAAGGTGCCGATACGCTGCGGGAATTGATCCCCGATCATTCGTCATTATACTATCGGTATCATGTCGATGTCTACTTTTGTTTGTGTTTATGTCTTTATTATGATTAGTGATTAGTTTTATTAGTAGTGCTTGTCATGGTCGATAAACCTTTATGGATGATACTTCGTGATTAATGTTTACTGGTTTGTTTTGATTAATTGAATGTCTTTTATGGTTCTTTTCTGATTAATATTGTTGTGGCAATTTGAATTCAATTGGTTGGGTGTATTTGTTAGACCAAAGCAGATAGACTCCGAAAGGATAATCAGCCTACCTTAGCCTGACTTGGACCAAAAGGTTGTGTTAAGGGGTTACTTGGACCAATAGTGACCAGATAGTAAAAGAGCCATTGCAATATTGATTAGGAAGGGTTTACCGATTCTAGATTGTGGACCAAACGATTTAGGATTGGAATTAGGAGGATCGTATCCTAGTTTCTCACCATAAATTGCACATGTTAGGGTGTCCCAGACTTAAATTCCTACAGTAGTCAAGACAACCAAACCTTCGACCTATTCATATCATCCATATTGGGGATTCACTTTACCATGATAAGTACTGCTGTTTTTCTTTATTATAATCTTAAATCAGTATTTTAATTGCTTTATTAGTTTTTACTTAGTTAATTGTCGTTTTAAGTATTTAAACCTTTTTCATACAAAACCCCCCTTTTAGGTTAATTAAACCAATTCAGACTTTAGTCTACGATAACTTGACCGTTCCCAGTGGTAGATACGATACCTGGACTTTCCTACACTATATTACTCACGATCAGGTACGCTTGCCTGTATATGTGGTAAGACGGTGGCTAGGCATTAGAGGTTAAAACTTGTTACGCTTTTTATATACGATAATTACCGCATCAAGTTTTTGGCGCCGTTGCCGGGGAACGGTAGTTGTTAAAACTTGTGAGGGATTCTTTCCCTTGCAAGTTTTTCGCTTTCTAGTTTAATTAATTAGTTTCATCTTTATTTTTATTTTATCTCTTTGTTTCCCGCAAGTTGCCCGTAACCGTTTGTTGTGATTTCAGTCACGGCAGACTTGTTAGAGCCATTTGAGGAGCCGGAGAGAGAATTCAGAAAAAGAAACAAAAAGAAGTCAAAAGCAAACAAAGTTCGCCCGAGAGCTTTGATTTTTGAGATGGGAGACGAGGTACCGATGTGGACCGCTAGGAGAGCCGCTCCAACTGTACCCACCAATCCGATCACAAAGCCGAACCTGAACAAAGAAATCCCGGGGAAGCTCCTACACATGATCAAGGACCTTACCTTCGATGGGAAAAACGATAGCAATCCTATCGTTCACATGGAAAACTTCGTGGACATTTGTGATCTGTTCAAAACAGAGGCGGACCGGGATGATGCAATTCGTCTTCGGGTCTTTCCTCTAACGCTTACCGGAGAAGCTAGGGCTTGGTTGCGATCCTTAGAGCCGAGTTCAATCACTACATGGGAAGGACTTCGCTCAAAGTTCCTTTCCCGATTCTTTCCACCATCCAAGATCGACAAATTGAGAGCCGGGATCCGATCCTTCCAACAACAAGACGGGGAAACCATATCCGAAGCATGGGAACGTTTCAAGCACCTCCTAAACTCGTGCCCGAGTCACGAGTTGAATAAGAGTGAACAGGTTCAAACTTTCTATAGTGGACTTGCTTATTCCTCACGAGCTACTTTGGATTCATCTGCAGGTGGTGTCTTCATGTACAAAACGCCCACGGAAGGTTACAAGCTCCTCGAAGACATGCTCATACATAACATAGATTGGAGGACGGACAAGCGATTGCAAATCCCGAGGATGGCCGGAAAGATCTCAACCGACTTCGATCCATCCGACGAATTAGCCGCTATGAAAAACCAACAGTTAAAGTTTGAACGCAAAATCGAAGAACTAATTAAATCTGTTCATGCTTTGTAGGTTGGATGCGAGGAGTGCAATGGACCACATTTGACTAAAGATTGCCCGAACAAACCAATGATGACACCCGAGGAGGTGAACTATATCAACCGAGGCGATTACCAAGGGAGGTGGAACAACAACCGTAATTTCATCCCTAGACCTCCCGGTTTCTTTGCACCAACTCAACAGAACCAAAGACCGGATGGAGAGCCACGTGTTTCTATCGAAGATCGGATTGTCCAATTCATGGATGCGGAAAAGAAGCTAAACGATGAAGTAGGTTCATACCTACGTAATCACCAAAGTACCATCCAGAATTTGGAATTGCAGGTTGGACGTGTTTCGCAAATGCTAAGTGAAAGGACGCAAGGAGAATTGCCAACGCAAACACAAGTCAACCCGAAGGTGGAAAATGTGAAGCCAATGCTCATGATAACTGGAGAGCCGTCAAAAAAGAAGTGGACAGACATCTACACAAAGAAGTACGTGGAAACCGAGAGTGAAAGTGAGCCCGATTATGCCACGGATTACGATTCGGAGGGGTTCACCGTGTCATTCGAACGCCTAAGACTCAAAGTTCCCGAAGCTTGAAGTGATGATGATGATGAGGAAGATGGAAAGCAAGGCGGATATGCGGAGTTCGTGATCCCGAAGAAAGAAGATAAAGGCAAGGAGAAAGAGAAGGAGAAAGAAAAGGAGAAAGCACCGGAAGATGATCTCATCTACATCGCACCAATCAAGCATGATCCTGGGAGTTCCAACTTACCTATTTCTTGTCATAAATTTAATGGTCTTGCTTTGGTTGATTCAGGTGCTGCTCTTAATATGATGCCTGTTGGTTATTGCAGGAAAATGGGAGTCAAGAAGATCGTGCCAACGAACTATCAATACCGGGGAGTGAACGGTTACATGACAACACCGTTAGGAATAGCGGAAGGAGTCCCAATTCGTATTGGCAAATTCGTGTACTATATGGACTTCGTCATAGCTAACCTTCCACAGAACACGGAGATCCCGATAATCCTCGGGAGATCTTTCTTGCACACCGCTCAAGTAAATACCGATATGCAAAATCAAGTCACGAGCTTAGGCTATGGAGACAATCTGATTTACTTTGATCCCAACGGAGAGCCGGTTAAACACCTCGATGAACCTTATTACGATCCTTCTCTGGTCTACAACAAAAGCATGAACCGTCCGCTACTCCCGCATGAGCTTGGAAAGAAAACGGAGGATTATTCAAACCCGATGCATCTAAAGAATCAAAAACTCAAGGAACCGGGATCCTCCAAGAAAGATCACAGAAAGAAGAAGGGCTCGTCATCCCGACGTGCCAAGAAATGAGCCGAAAGTGGGGTCAAGCTCTAGACCCGTCCAAAAATGAAGCGCTTCTCGGGAGGCAACCCGAGCTTTTTCGTTTTCTTTCATTTTTATTGATTTTCGTGTGTGTTTTTATTAATGTTTTCATTTGATATTGCTTAGGTAACCATACGGAGGAGATAAAAAACCATATTCGAGCGAAATCGGAATGCGATGCAGATTTTCAAAAGTTGGAAACAGTGGGCATTTCGCGATCGCCAGATTCCAAATCTGGCGACGCGAAATTGGTAAGCCACAATAACAGGTAAAAATTTCGAACCTCGCGACGCGAAGAGAGCCGTTTGGCGACACTAAACTTTTAAAAATTAGGGTATTCTGAAAATTGCCTGTTTGGCGACGCGAAACCATGGGTTTCGCGACGCGAAGTCGGGACAGACGGTTTTTAAACCTTCTTTTTCTCACTTTTCACAAACGCACAAACCTAATTCCTCTTAGGCGCCGCCAAACCCTCTCACGTTCTTGCGAAATTCTACCTTCTTGAGCTTCAATTTCATCTTTCAATATGAACAAGGTACGTTTCCTAAACTTTAATTTCGCAAGGATTGCTTGATTTGGTAATTGGAGATCTTGTTTTGGGTATCAATGGTGTTTGTTTGTTTGAATGGAATTAACATTATTCTTGATACACCATTGATTGTTTAGAGCTTATAGATGAATGCATGCCCTATATTGTGATTGAAATCTTGTTTCTTGCATGCTATTTGATTGATTAATCTAGTGATTGTGGTTAAATGATAAGTGTGGGGATTTTGAGAACACCAAAATCCCCCATTCCTTCTTGATTAGCTAGATTGGTTTGAAATTGTGGATTGAACTAAAAGTTCAAGTGTGGGGATGTTCCACATCCCCTTTGTCCGTTAATGCGTTTGTGATTGTGATACTTGAACTTGTTAGTCGTATATTATTTGTCTCGTTGGAATTTTGAAAGTAAATAAACCTTGTCTTGCGTTTATGGATTGAGATTCTTTCTAAGACGATGGTATTTGGATTTTGTAGAGACAAAGAACCCGCTCGTCTACGACCGCCGTAGCCAATTTCCATGCACCGGATGGAAGTCATGTCTTCACCTCGTTTACGAACGACCCGACTTTGAATGCTCGAAAGAAGGAGGAGTATTGGGACATCGTTAACCGACTTCTCCCCCGCCAAATTCTTATGCCGAAGAGAGTCGATTGGGATCTTCTTGGATCAATGGGTGTCGAGAACGACATCAAAGCAATTCTTGAAAAGCACGCATACGACGAGGATGGCAATGAGTACTACATATGCCATGCATGGGAGCGAGTTTTCGATATTGTCGAGACCCTTTACCGAGAGCTTATCGTGGAGTTTGTGGCCACGTTTCATTTCGAAGCAATCAAGGCCCTTGACGAGTTTCATCAAACGTGTATGACGTTCCGACTTGGTGGCGTTTGGAGATCTCTATCTTTGGTCGAATTTGCTCTTGCCTTAGGGATATATACCCAATCGGATGTTGATGCTCCCAAATTTGAGGAGTACATGTGGGCGACCGCGAAGAGACCCGATGGCTTTGATCCACATTTGGCATGGTCGATCTTAGGTGATGGTGACTATCATGGCAACCTCAAGGTGAAAGGTTTTCTTGCTTCATCGGATAGACTTCTACACCGCATGCTCATTCAAGCGGTGAACGCTCGTTCTTCGAGTGAGGAGAAAGTTACCGTGCAGGATTTGTGGCTTCTTGAGCAACTCTCTACGGATGATAAATATCCGAATGCTCCGTATCTCATCGCCGCTCAACTCGCCAAGGCGAGTGGTTATCGAGAGGGTAGTCGCATAGTTGGTGGCCAGTACGTGACGCTCTTGGCCAAGCATTTCGGTATCCTAACCAACGCCGCTATTGCTTCGATGACGAACCTCGGGGAGATGGGTTGATTGACATGGACCAACTCCGAGGTATGGGCGTGGCGAGAGTTGAGCACATGGTTGGACGAGACTACAATGCATGGATCCGTAATCCTCAAGCTTATAGGAGTCAACCGAGAAGTCAACCGAGTCAAGCAAGGAGTGAAGCACCGAGGAGCACGCATGAGATTGGTGGAACGAGTGGGGCGAATGTGGGTCAACAACTGGCGGATTGGACGGCATATGCAGGTTACCAAGACTTGAGTAACCGACTCTCGGAGATGTCACTTTCTTATGGCCGGCATCAACAGCATATGGAGTACAACACCGTGGAGGCTCTTCACCAAGCCAACTAGCAAAGTGGAGTGATGAACCAGATGGCCTCCTACTTCGGTATTCAACCGAATACTGCTTATGCTCCATCTCCATATTGGCCATACTCCGAGGAAGCTCCGCCCGGTTACCCGACTTACGAGGATTGGCAAAACCAACCTCGTGGCCCTTATTGATTCTCTCTTTTATCTCCGTTATTCGATATGGTTGTCGTAAATAATTTTATTTTTGAACTGCGTGGTTGTGTTTGTTTGAACAATTTTATTTTGTTTGGATTGTTTAGGATTTCAAGTAGTTTGGTTTGGTTTATTTTCATTTGTTCGTTTTTACTTTTTCTTTTTCTTTTTTGTTGGTAGATACGGCGATTTTATGATCGAGCACGATTTTTACGCACCACTCTCAGATCAGAACAGATTTCGTCACATAACCCGGGAAGTTTCTCTTTTTCCCAATTACTCCATAATTGTTTTAATTGTTGCATTGAGGACACTGCAAATTTTAAGTGTGGGGAGGGGGTTATGTAGACTTATCTGTTTAAATGGGTTCACTTTTTGCTTGTGGATTGTCGTTTTTCAAACTTTTGAAAGCTTTGAGATTTGACCCCAATTTTTTTCAAAATCTGAGATTGTTTTTGAGACTAAGTTGCTTGCATAGGAGAACACTGAATAGGATTAGTTGAGTAAAAGGATGCCTTGAAAAACTGATTACAATGAGTGCCTCACCCAATTCCTTTGAGAGATTGAGCCTTAATTGTTATATATGTTTATTTCGTGAGGAATACCGACTTTGACCCAAGGTAGAACTTGTCATTTGAATGCTTGTCGAGACCACATAAGAGGAGTATTTATCACCATTGCACCGATAGAGGCCTTCGTTTCTAACCCTTTTAGCCTTCGTCAGATAACCTCATCATAAGGTTATTTGATTTGCCTAGCCCTTGATTGAAAAGTGTTCACCTTTTAACACTTTTATCCCTTGAAACCATTTTGAGCCTTAGCCTTTTCATTTCTTTACCCACTATACACTTTATCCTTAAGCCCTAATTGTTTTATCTATCTCTTGGCCGTGACTTAAATTTGAATCTTGAGAAGTTTTGATCCAGTTTTTCGTATCTGACGGTTTTTATGGGATTGAGATTTAAAAAGAGCCCAAAAGCAACATAGTTGCTGCTCTGAAAAAAAAATATTTGAGACTCAAAAAGAAAAGAAATATCAAAAGAGTCGAGAATACAAAAAGAAAAGAATGAGAACTGAAAAGATTGAAAAGAATTTGCGCCCCAAATAAGCCATAGGCTTAGGCCAATTCTAAAAGAAAGAGAAATACTCATCCCAAAAGCTTCACTGTTTGAAAGTCAGATTGCTTCACTGTTTGGATCATTACTGATTGAGTTTTCAAGTTTTTGTTGCAAAACCCTTAGTCACTTATATATCCTTTATCCTACCCTTAACCCTTAGCCTAACATTACAACCCTAAAGTCCTCTTGACGGTTGACAACTTCTCAGTGGTGGAGATTAGATTCGGTGACAAGCTTATGCATGCGGGAATTAGTCGAGTATTGGTGTGATCACTTACATATACACTTTTACCCCGAGAGATACACTTTATATTGTTATTCATATTATGTGAGGGTAAAAGGTTAGCCTTGGTATCCGATTGCTTGATGAGTCTTGTTTGTGTGTCGATTGTGTGAGTATACTTTGTTTTCTTTGATGATCTTGGGTGGAGATAATTTTGGAGTTATCTTTCTTATCTTTCAGTCTTTTGATTGAGGACAATCAAAGCTTAAGTGTGGGGATTTTGATAACACCAAAATTATACATGTTTTGGTTGCGCGTAATCGTATGACTTTACCCCATTTCTCACCCGTTTATGATCAGTTCATGCACTAAAAGAGCTTATTATTGTTTGTGAAGGATTTGGAGGCCGTGGAACGGAAAAGTACGAAAAAGGCGAGAAAACGTGAAAAATGCACAAAGTCAACACAGAAGCTACTTGGCGATCGCGAAATCCTCAACCTGGCGCCGCCAAGTTCGACTGAATTGAAGACCAGAGTTTGACCTAAGTGTCTGGCGTCGCCAAACTAGCAGCTTGGCGATCGCCAGATGACCCCTGGGTGTTTTCCTTTAAATATCAGCCTCCTCCTTCAGTTCTAAACATGTTCGATACACGAGAGAAGTACGGGATACGAGGAGGAACGAGAGTGAGAGTACGAAAGGTGCCGATACGCTGCGGGAATTGATCCCCGATCATTCGTCGTTATACTATCGGTATCATGTCGATGTCTACTTTTGTTTGTGTTTATGTCTTTATTATGATTAGTGATTAGTTTTATTAGTAGTGCTTGTCATGGTCGATAAACCTTTATGGATGATACTTCGTGATTAATGTTTACTGGTTTGTTTTGATTAATTGAATGTCTTTTATGGTTCTTTTCTGATTAATATTGTTGTGGCAATTTGAATTCAATTGGTTGGGTGTATTTGTTAGACCAAAGCAGATAGACTCCGAAAGGATAATCAGCCTACCTTAGCCTGACATGGACCAAAAGGTTGTGTTAAGGGGTTACTTGGACCAATAGTGACCAGATAGTAAAAGAGCCATTGCAATATTGATTAGGAAGGGTTTACCGATTCTAGATTGTGGACCAAACGATTTAGGATTGGAATTAGGAGGATCGTATCCTAGTTTCTCACCATAAATTGCACATGTTAGGGTGTCCCAGACTTAAATTCCTACAATAGTCAAGACAACCAAACCTTCGACCTATTCATATCATCCACATTGGGGATTCACTTTACCATGATAAGTACTGCTGTTTTTCTTTATTATAATCTTAAATCAGTATTTTAATTGCTTTATTAGTTTTTACTTAGTTAATTGTCGTTTTAAGTATTTAAACCTTTTTCATACAAAACCCCCCTTTTAGGTTAATTAAACCAATTCAGACTTTAGTCTACGATAACTTGACCGTTCCCAGTGGTAGATACAATACCTGGACTTTCCTACACTATATTACTCACGATCAGGTACGCTTGCCTGTATATGTGGTAAGACGGTGGCTAGGCATTAGAGGTTAAAACTTGTTACGCTTTTTATATACGATAATTACCGCATCACATGGGAATCTCTCAGAAATTCTCTTCCGTTCGTACTCCTCAGCAAAACGGGGTCGCTGAACGAAGAAATCGCACGCTGATTGAAGTTGCAAGATCAATGCTGATTGAAGCCCGTCTTCCTATTCAATTCTGGGCGGAGGCTGTCAACACTGCCTGTTATACGCAGAATAGGTCGCTGATCGTTAAACGTTTCAAGAAGACATCCTACGAACTTTTCAAAGGGAGGAAGCCGAACATCGAGTACTTCCACATCTTTGGTTGCAATTGTTATATCAACAACAACAGAGATGCTCTGGGAAAGTTCGATGCCAAAGCTGATGATGGTTTCTTGGTTGGATACTCTACTATATCCAAAGTCTATCGTGTCTTTAACAAACGAAGACAAACCATTGAAGAGACCATTCATGTCAAGTTTGATGAATCTAATCTCTTCTCTTCTTCTTCATTTTCTGATAATAATGATATAGATCAATGGGCTAACTCTTACTTTCAGGTCCCTAAAAATGAAGCCCCTGATACTAACATCCCTGCTGCAGGAACACCATCTCCAATCCATGATGGATTTGAAGAAATACCTGAAATTCCTCAGGATCCTCCAGTTTACTCTACTGTTCCTATAACTCAAGTTGCCCCCGCAACTTCTCAGGAGGACATTCCGTCAACTTTAGGATCTTCTGAAGCTGCTCCTCTCGTCGCTGATCATCCTCAACTTGATGCAGTCGCTGAAGAATCATCTTCTACTGTTGCTACTGAACCTCTTCAGGTTGTTCCTCAGCCCCTGCTCTCAGATGGACTAGAGATCATCCTATTGATCAAGTCCTAGGTGATCCATCTATTGGTGTAAAAACTCGACATCAGGCTAGTAATCACTGTCTCTATGTATGTTTCTTATCTAAAAATGAGCCTTCTAAAATAGAAGAAGCACTCGCTGATCCATTTTGGGTTTCAGCGATGCAAGAAGAACTCGCTGAGTTCGAAAGGAACCTTGTATGGATTCTTGTTCACAGGCCATCCAGGAAGACCATCATTGGTCTGAAATGGACTTTTAGAAATAAACTTGATGAACAAGGCATTGTGATCCGCAATAAGGCTCGTTTTGTTGCACAAGGATATAGACAAGAAGAAGGGATAGACTATGATGAAACATTTTCCCATGTGGCTAGATTAGAAGCCATTGGACTTTTTCTTGCTTATGCGGCTCATATGAAATTTCAAGTGTTTCAGATGGATGTCAAGAGTGCGTTTCTAAATGGGAAACTCACTGAAGAAGTCTATGTTGCTCAACCTCCAGGCTTCACTGATCCTAAACACCCTGATCATGTTTACAAGCTAAACAAGGCTCTGTATGGATTAAAGCAGGCTCCTAGAGCCTGGTATGAAACCTTATCTACTTATCTTATCTCTGAAGGTTTCACTCGTGGAAAGATCGACAGCACGCTGTTTGTCAAGACTTACAAGGATCATGTTTTCCTTGCCCAAATTTATGTTGATGACATTATCTTTGGGTCCACGAAAGCCAAACTTTGCAAAAATTTTGAAGCACTCATGCAGGCGGAATACAAGATGTCCATGATGGGTGAACTAACCTACTTTTTAGGTCTTCAGGTTAAACAATCTGAAAAGGGTATTTTCATCTCCCAAGGTAAGTATGTTCGAGAAATGCTTGCTAAATTTGAACTCACTACCTGTTCTGAAATGAAAACACCTATGGCACCTCCTCTGAAACTTGACAAGGATTCTAATGGGAAATCTGTTGATGTTACTCTCTATAGAGGAATGATTGGCCCACTGCTGTACATTACAGCGAGCCACCCTGATATCATGTATGCTACTTGTCTTTGCGCACGATATCAAGTTGATCCTAAAGAGTCCCATATGAGGGCTGTAAAGCGCATCTTCAGGTATCTGAAAGGGACTCCCAACCTTGGTCTCTGGTACCCCAGGGACTCAGGGTTCGATCTAACTTCTTTTTCAAATAGTGATTTTGCAGGCTGTAAAATAGATCGAAAGAGCACCACTGGTGGCTGTCAGCTACTTGGTGGTAAGTTGGTGAGCTGGACAAGCAAAAAGCAAAACTTAGTGTCCACATCAACCGCTAGAGCAGAATATGTCGCTGCTGGTAGCTGCTGTGCTCAAGTCCTTTGGATGCGAAACCAACTTCTGGACTATGGGTTTCAGCTATCAAAGATACCCATCTACTGCGACAACACTTCAGCGATCGCCATCGCTAACAATCCTGTCCTTCACTCGAAGACAAAGCACATTGAAATCCGATATCACTTTATCAGAGATCATGTAATGAATGGCGATGTTGAACTCCATTTCGTTCCCACTGAATATCAACTCACTGATCTCTTCACTAAACCGTTGGACGAGAAATGGTTCAACCAACTCATCAGCGAGCTAGGAATGCTAAACCCTGACGTCTGATCTTCAGCATGCTGCATTTCTAGTTTCTCTTGTAAATTATCTATGTATTTTCCTTTTCAGTGTACTGTAATTTTCTTCTTAAATGAAATGAATTGATCTCGCTGATCATTTTTTTCACTGATACT
The DNA here is from genome assembly GCA_030169165.1 of Centaurea solstitialis. NCBI lineage: Eukaryota > Viridiplantae > Streptophyta > Magnoliopsida > Asterales > Asteraceae > Centaurea > Centaurea solstitialis. Next base: position 41,692,140 of record CM058043.1, read on the forward strand.
CTCTTCTGCTGAGACAATGCATTTATTTCATAAGTCAGTGATCTCACCTACCTTAACACATTAAATGTGATAAGAGGACTTTTCCTCCTGCTGATAACCTTTCACATTTCTATGTTTAAGGATAATCATCAAAAGGGATATGTTTTCCTTTTTGAAATGATTCGTATTCAGAATGCTGTCTTTTCATAGTCTAACACGTAAGTGCTATTTAATGCGAGCAAGTTTGTATCAGGCGCGTGACAGCGAGTAGAGCGCGTGAATGAGAGTGAGACGGTTTTACGGTGCGTGATAACTTCTGTCATCATTGCTCCTAAAAAATTGGTACACGTCTACAACTTTTTCCCTCTTCTCTCTCTTCTTCACTACTATATAAACTCTCATAACCTCCATTCTTCTTCTTTACGCTCTCAAAAACTCTCAAGCACTCAAGCAATCAAAGCATTCCAGCAAAAACAACTCTCAAAAATCCTCTCAAGAACCTTTGTTCTTTCTTCAACTGGTATGTATGTTTTGCCCTCTTTTCTTTCTCCATACTATTTTTGAGATCTTCTTTCTCTTAGAGTTCATGCATTCTTATGCAAGAACTCTTGATTCTGAAAATCACGCTTTCCAGAATCAAGAAAGATGAAACCTTTGTTTTCTAAACTTTTTATGAAAACATCTTCTTTTCACTTGTTTTTGAAAACCCTTTGTTCAAAACGGGATTATCTTTCAAACAACCTTAAATTTCTAGGGCTCGAAACTCCTTCAAAAGAAAAGAAAATTTTGAAGATCTTTCAAAATTTGAAAGTCTTTCATCTCTCTTATTAAATTTGAAAGTCTTTCATCTTTCTTATATCTTTCTTTTTTTTCTAAGTTGTGTTTTTTTTTTCTTTAGCAGATTCAATGGCTTCCACTTCTGATGTGAGCAAGAATGTTACTGAAACCAACACTGAATGGGACATCCTCAACGAACCCATTCCCACTGCTGAAAACCCCACTTCTGAGGCTACACCACTCACCACTGAAAACCCCAGTCTGGTAGAAGAATCTCTTCACTCCAACCCTGCTGAAGAAGGTTCCAACCTGGATCTGATCTCCTCCGAAAACGAGAATGATGTTGATGACGATGATGACAACCAGCATGAAGAGGATAACCTCTCTGCTTATCTCTCTCTCTCTCTTGGCAATCCAACAACTTCATGGCCATCATCGATCTCCCCTGGCAAAGAGCACCTCACTGCCGCCAGGGACTTCCTGCTTAGCTGCCCTCTGAAGACTACCTTCACGATCAACTGCTCACCAAACAGAGAGTTGTTGAGCGCTCTTTGGGTTTCAGCGAAGGTGGTTACGATGAAGAACTCCATTGGGAAGGACCCTGAATATATTCAGTGTCGCTTACCAAGAGTCCCAAGGGAGATGGCCCAGGGACTCTCACCTTCGGAGTTAGGCTACTCCGAAGGGTTCTAGGACTACCTGTCCTTGAGGCTTACTGCAAGGAGCCTTCCAAAGAGGCAATCATTGCCTGGCTGGAGACCCTTGATATCCAGTGGCCTGTTGACAAAAATACCAAAGAGCCCCTCAAGAACGCCTCCACCGTCAAGAAGAACTACCTCAACCCTGTCTTTGGGTTTATTTGGGCACACTTCATCCAGTGCCTAACTGCTAAGGTGGGGAGCTTGGATCAGGCCTCATTTTCCTCTACAGTGATGGTGTGGGCAGCCATCAACAACAAGCCCTTGAACTATGCTAAGTATATCTATGACGATACACTGCTTAGATTCAAGAAGGCCACCAGGGAGAAGAACGTGGCATACCCACGTTTCTTTTCAGTGATCATCGCTGATTACCTGGGTGCAAACTACCCTGCAGCCACTCGTGGTTACTCCCACTCTACCATTGGGAACAAGTCGCTGCAACATGACTCCACCGGCATCACCGTCCAACTTCATGACGTGCTGCTCACTGATGGTGGTGTTCCTCCTCTTGCCGCTGCCGCTACCGCTGTCGCTGCGTTACTGCTGACAAGCCGAAGAAGCCTTCTTCATCTAAGAGGAAGGCACCAGCGATCAAGCCCAGCTTATCGCTGAAGAGGCCAGGCACCTCTCCACCTCCAAAGGTGAAGAAAGCCAAGCTTGGGCATCCTTCTAAGGATACCTACCCCTCCAAAGAAAAATCTACAGGTATTTTTTTAACTCCTAAAAATTCACTTGTCTCTATGATTTATTTCTGTTATTATATTTCTTTCTATAAAAACCTCTAAATCTCTTATTTTCTTTTAGGTTCTGGATCTTTATCCACCCCACCTGAAGTCTCAGAAATTGAGCTTCAGGAAATCGCTGCACAGAAAGCAGCCCTTCAGAAGGCCGTTGACGCCAAAGCCGAGGCCTACAAGCAAGAGCATGACCTAAAGGTCCAGGCCCTCAGACTGGCTCAAGCTGAAGTCAAAGCTGCAGCCGCCAAAGCCGCCACTTAAAAGAAGGCGATAGTGGATGCTTCCTCTTCTTCCCAGAACCTAGGGATGTTTCTATCAATCCTTACCCTAGGTTCCATTAATGGGAATATGGAGATCCTGGCGCAAGCCTCAGGGGTTCTGGGTAATTCACTGGATGACCTAACTACCCAGGTGATCCCTGAGCTGCATGACTCCATCAAGACGGGCCCCACTTCTCTCCCGTCCTTCCAGCGCAAAGTTTTCCAGCGCTTAGATGCTCAAGAAAAACCAATCAAGGCCATCCAGGATCAGGTGAAGGTCTTCGATGCCAAGATTGCTGCTCTTCCTCCTCCTCCACCTCCGGCTGAACCAAACTTCACCGCCAAAGATAGATGGCTGCTGGAAGGAATCGCTGCTAACATGCTTCGCCAAGGCACCGTTCAGGTGAATATGGCCTCCTTCCTCCAGTGGTACCTGTCAACTGCAGCACAGGGTGCTGCATCTGAGGGGGAGAATCCAAGCAGTCCCGCTGAAGAACCAGCGAAGGGTGATGATGACGGCTTCATCAACACTGAAGCTGAAGCTGAAGATGCCTCCATCTCAGGGGGAGAACTTCAAGGTACCTCTTCTATCCCTTCTCTCCCTGAGGTCCAAATTCTTTCAAGTTCAAATTCTGAAACCCCTACCCCTTCTCCTAAAAACAACCTCCAAATGGTAGTTTATCAACCTCCTCAAAATCCATCTCCTGAACCTGAACCCCAAGAACCCCTAAACCAAGATGTAAACTTTGGCTCCGTCACTGGTGAGATTGTCCACTTGATGGAACATAGTATCTCAGCCAGCACAAGAGCTGAAGTCAAAAATATGACCTTTGTTGTCACTCCCTTAAAAACCAAAACCTTACCCTCAAACATAATAACCATTTCTTCGTCAGAGGAATCTTTTGAAACCTCTTCTGATGAAGACTCCGACAACTCTCCTCCTAACATCAATGATCCGATTTACAGGGAATTGAAGTTAAAGGAGGCAGTCTCTCATCTTGAGAGTTCAAGAATAAAAATCCCATCTGGGATCTTTGATGAAGTGCTCAGGGAGCACGAGCTGTCTCTGAAGTAGCTCGAGGAAAATCAAAGGGACGCTTTGGCAACTCAACAACTCGCTGAAGAGTTTGTCAGAGAAGATCCTGACATAAACACTGACTCCACCTGAGCTCAGCAGGCTGCTCTTCGAGCCTTCGAAAAAATAAGGGATCATAGAGAGCTCACGGCCGCTGAAGCTGAATCCAACTGGTGTCTGGAGAAGATCAACAAGAGAAGAAGACCAGCGAAGATTACTTCCGTCAAGCTTCAAAAGACCAGAGCTAAGATGAATGCCCCCACATACGTAAGAATCACTGTTTCCAGAGAGGATGATAGAGATATCACTCACTCTCTGAGAACCTTGGAGGATTACGGGCTGACGGAGTGGCATGAACTTCTTAGATGCCTGAAGAAATCAAGGTCTCAAGCCAGACCTCAGGTGGAGGAACTTCTCGAAAATCTCATCAACAGAGTTCGAAACTTCGAATTCATTCAAACACCTGAGGTCCAGGAAGAATCTCTCGCTGCTTCAACCTACAGACCCTCTACATCTTCAAGGCCATCTTCTTCAAGACCGTGCATCTCTGAACCAGGCTTCATCCCAGTTAATCCCTATCAACACATCCCTCAGATTACTCCCACATATGCAGACACCTCAGGGCTTGACTTATCTATCCCTGAAGGCTTATCTTTACATGTGAGGCAAGTGATCAAGGAACCATTCTTTGGGCTTTGCTTCTATGATGGATCCTATCATCTCAAGCTTCTGCAATTCAGCGAAGTCCCCATTGCCTCAACACATCTGCTGATCGACCTTCTGTTGTCTTTCATATGTCTTACCCCTGAGGGTACTGCATTTGAAAACGGGATAAAGACTGATCTAAGAAAAAGAAGTATAGCTGGAGAAGAAAACATAGATCAATACTTGATTAAAGGAGAACCTCTATAATAGTTTGATCCATGTATTTTTTTGTTGTTTCTTTCAGTGACTTGTATTTATTTCCCATCTGTAATTGTTATTATGAAATGAAATACAAGTGTTTATCTATCCCTGATTCTCCTACTGAAAAAGATCACTTCTAATAGTTAAATAATACAAGAACCTTTCATGTGTTTTATTTCCTAACTGTTGAATCTAGACTTAGAAAATTTTTTAAGTTACTAGAATCAAGGCAACCTCTCTGTTGTCTTATCATTGATATTTAGGGGAGATTGTTGATCCAGCTCCTCTATGACTTGATGAAATACCAATGATCCTTTATCTAACAACTGAAAAATACTTAGCACTGCTGTGATGCAGTTCAATACTTCAGCGAGCTTGTCTCGCTGATAGGTTGGACATCAGCGATTGCTGATCACTGACTCCGTTCAGTATCAGTGAAGAGCTGACATCAGCTAAGTATCCTTTGAAGATAAATTGTCATGTCATTATGAGACCATCAACACCATCTATTGATGCAAGCTGATGATAGAGTCAGCGATGCTAATGATCTGAAGTTGATATCAGTGACAGCTACCTGACTACTCTTACATGACGTTCCAAAGAGAACAAGTAACAATGCCTCCCTGATCCTTTCCAAGGATCAGCGATTCTAAGGACTGATCAGTTACTTGTACTTTTAAGAATACTATATTTGTCTTCTTGTCCTATATGCACAAAAAGGATTTAAAATTGCCTTTCTGAGTTTAGTACAAAAGGGATGTCTCTTTACTGTTCCCTCCGTACTTATCACCCATAAGGCAACTGTTTACCATAGGCCATGACCCTACCACGTATGGGCATTATTTTATGGTACAATAGTACACCAAACCCAACCTTTACCTGACACGTGTAAGGTTGGGGATGGCATGCATTTAATGCATGGGGTATAAATATGAACGTAGTGTTGTTCTTCAAATATACCTTGGTCCATCTTCTATACCCCAATCCTTTCTCATTTTTATCTTCTAATTCTTTCTATCTTTTCTATTACTTGCTTTGTGCATAAGCAAAGGCTTAGTGCCAAAATACTTAAAAAGATTGTTTGAATCTTGACATAGTCTTGATCTGTTTCAACAAACAATCTACTTCAGTTCACACAAAGGCTCCATAGGAGTCGTGGACTGAATTAACTGGAAGAAACGGTGTTGATTGTATTCAACCCCTCCCCCCTTCTACAATACAATTTACTTATTGGCCATCAATAAAGGACCAACATAAAGATCTATGTATTGATCAGTTTTATTTCTTAATTTGTTTTATTTCACTTTTAAACTTTATTACATATTAACAAAAATTATGTATAATAAATACTCAAAATTAATGCAATAGTATTTTCTCGATATAAATAAATATATATATATATATGTATTAATTTTGATGTATTTATTTTTATAAAAAAATGTATAAATGATAGAAAGTTAAAATTGTGGGACCCTGAAAAGTTTGAAAATGCTTGAGTGAGGTATTTTACAATTTACATAGTGAAGGCATGTATAGATTTTTAAGTTGTTGAAGTGGCAACAATGCGTAAGCAAAAAAAAGCTATAAAAAAATCTTAGTGAAAAACCTAAATGTAACAACCGGCGTTTTAAAGTTAGCCATAAGGTTAGTCACTCGTTAAGTATGACCATTTTGATAAGATTTTTAAGAGTGGGGTGAAATGCGACTCTTTTTAATTATGTTTGATAGTTGGGTTTATACCATAAATGGTATGGGCTTAGCCCTCTAGCCCATATATAGGCTAAACCTAGGGTTTTTGCCATTTTTGGGGAACCATATTAGTGTGTGCTTAGTGTGTGTGTTTTTGGAGAAGCAAGTTGGAGCTATTTACACCATTTCGAGGTCGGAAAATCAAAGCGGAAGTAAGATCTTGATGTTATTTTGTGTACAACTTATCTAGGTTGACATAGGAATGGTTTAGTGATCTTCTAGAATTGCTTTGGATTCAATTGGATCAGTTTTCATCGAGATTTAGAGATTTTTGCGAATCTGCTCGGTTTCCCGAGCTCGAATCCCGAATCGGGATTCATGTTTTCCGAATCGGGAAACATGTTTTCCGAATCGGAATACCATGTTTTCCGAATCGGAATACCATGTTTTCCGAATCGGATTTTGTGTGTTCCGAGCCGGTTTTTATGAAACATGTTTAAATGTCTCAAGTGCCTTTTCCGAATTGGAAACTTGATTTCCGAATCGGGAATTGGGCTGGCCTAGTCGTTATGCTGACCTCGTTTCTTTTCCAAGTCGGAATTCGGAGTTGAGGTTTCTCGAATCGGAGTTTGGTGTTTTCCGAACCGGAAATTGCCATTTTCCGAATCGGAAATGGTGGTTTCCCGAATCGGGATTTGTGAGTCGGAAAACGTGCTTTTCCGAGTCGGTTCTTGAGGGGTTTCGATTGTAGGGTTAGTCCTCGGAGGAGTGTGTAAACACGGTTATTAATGCTTTAGAACTTATACAGGCACGTTAGACGAGGTCTACGGCAGGACAGTGAGAATTTGCTCAGGTGAGTTCCCTTACCTAAAATGAATGGAATGTTTTACTGTCATTCGAAACTGCAAACGGTTTTGAATTGTGGGACATTTCTGATTGATTGATAAATAACATGAAATGATATTACATTTAAAGCATGCTTAAAATGGTAATGACTTGATGATTTGACTTATGTGTTGCACTATGGACACTGGGTACCTTGGAACCTCGCGTTCCTTGGGAGTTTACCATTTGGTCTGATCCGCCACTTGGGGGTACCTTGGGACTACGTCCCTTGGGAGTTATTGTCAGGTGACCTGGACTGGACCTGGACTGTGTTTTCTTTGTCCGCACACATTCAGTGGTTTTTGATTTGAATTACGGTCAGCGGGTCGGAACTGTTTTATTTACTGTTTGGGGAATTCACTAGACCTTATGGTCTAACTCTCGCTTTCCAAATTCTTTTCTTTCTTATCTGTTATAGGAGTAGCCCGTGGGAGAGAGAGGGCAAGGATAAGGTCTGATGTCTAGATAGAGTCGGCCTTGGTTTATTTCTTTTACGCACTCTAGATACCTAAAATTATTATCTCAGCCGTGGAGGGTTGTTCCACGTGCAACTTAGACATGTTCACTTTTAATTTAGTATTTATATTACTTCCGCTGTTTTAGATCACCGGGATATCTTTATTGCATGTTTATTTAAACTGTTGGGATTTGGGGTGTTACATTAAACATTGTGGATGCTCCTATGAATATCAAGATTTCTCATATTTGCAACGACTTCCAAACCATTCATGTTCTTCCAAGGACTAGACGGTGCGTGCAAACTGACCCAAAATCCCATTATTACCAAAGAAAAGAAAAAAAAAAGCTTTTAGAGTTAGTTTAAGTTTGCAAATAATATATTATGTTTAAGAATTTCTCTAAAACTTGAGAAAAGGTGTAAGGGGATGATAAAATATATAAAACTATTTTAATAATAATTAATGTTAAATTCTCCGAAATAGAGATTATGTTGTAGTTGAATGTAATTTCTTGTATGGAGATTTTAACTTTTGGTTCCCTATTTTAGTGAAGTTATAGAGAACCTATTGGAGATGCTCTTAGATTACCAAATTGTGCAATTGAATAGACGGCTTAATTCACTGGCAAGACAATTATGCTTTTAGAGAGCGAAAGATTGTGTGAGAAGTTGAGTTTAACGTGAGAAGCATGAGAAGTGGATATGAACTGTTGATCGCTTTAATCCCATGAATTGCACTTTAGAATGGAACTGATCCGGTGCATCTCATCCTAATGTGCATTCAGTGGTTGATAACTACATCTCACACTTACCTCAACTTCTCACCAGAACCCAACTTTTCTCTTAGATTCACCTTGAAAAATGCATAATGATCGGTCAGAATAATCTTGTATTATTCAAACTACATATAGTCCGAATAGGGCATGTGACGCGCTCTCCATAATCCTCGTGTTTGCAAATCGCAATCACTTTTGAGTTTTCATTTAAACCTGACTTAATATAATATCAAGCCTAATTTTTTCAACATATCATATTACTTAATCTTTGTTTATTATTTGTTTGTATTAATTAATTAATACATTATAATTTTAGAATTTTGTTTCAATTATGCCATGTAGTGTTTGTGACTAATTATTTTTTCTTCAACACGTTATTTTATTTATTTTACATATTTATAAGTTAATTCTTGTCAAAATTTAATATCTATCTACTAATTTATCACTCAAAAGCTAGTTTGTCAAACATGGCTTTAATGTTTGAAATTAAACAAACTTAAACGATAAATTTCGTGATCACTTATTTTTCTTTCTAGGGGGATTGTTTAGAATTGCTTATTAACTTTTCTCCAATATGTTTTTTCCTATTTATCTATTTCATTTAAAACGCACCTAAGCGTTTTCTATCCAAACCTTTTTGGTGAACATATGCCAAAAGAAACAACTAAACACACAAAAATTACACAACATGGTTCATAAAAATACCCCGTCACTCCGCTAAATTCGTCCGAGACCAAGTACATTCGAGATTTACATGAAATCTAAGCTAATGCTCAAGGTGGAATACGTATTCGGTCAAACGCTGCAATTTCGAAGGGTCTATTTTCTGCTCAGTTACAACAGTTTGCTTCTTAACAGTAAGCATTTGAGAAGCAGCATCCACATTCCACCCTTGTTGCAATACATCTGCATTTTCCATGAGTCAAAACACAGGTCAACAGTAAGATATAACAAAAAAAGACTAAATAAGGCATTGTTACAAAAGTGAATTTTGCATTTTCTACAATCATTTCATAGCTGGTTTACTAAGAAATGACATGTCCATCCTAACATTGTGGGCCCACTTTAGGGTTTTAATGTTATATGGGTAATTTAGGAATTTACTCAACCGATGATGACATGTCCATCTTAAGTTGCACCAAATGTGGGATGACAAATTTTATCAAGTTTAGTAGTAATGCACTTGACCTCACAAGTCAATGTGAGCTTTTTCATTTTATTTGGATCGGAGGGATACATTAAATATTAATTATAAAACAAATATACAAGCAGAAAAACTTACAGTTTGTGGCATCATTCTCATTCATCCCCAAGAAAAGTGCTGTATCTTGAACACTTATAGTTGAATAAGCAGACATCAATAGCTCTAACATCCTTTTTGTGTATCTTTCTGCAAAATGTAATCAAAATATCTCATCACCTGATTTGGTTCATCTTCTTAATATTTATATGCAGACCTTTCTGCAGCTTATTGCAGCACTATTAAGTTTAAAAAGCTTGCCCAAATGATCCAAGAAACAAATAAAAAAGTATAAACACATAGGTATCGCTATAACTACTATTTTGTCAATGTTTTACACAAAAGCACAGTATAAAACCATTGCTCTAGTTGTGGTCATTTGACTTTGATTGAAACTACCTACAATTTCAAAATTGATATGTACTCCAACCGAAAGCAAATTCAATAATTTCCTTTCTCAAGTGTCCAAAACAGATGCAGCATTACCTTTTTAGCAAAATTTCAATCTAAAACCATCTCCCTGGTCATTGACAACCGTTACATGATATTGATGGTGTTTTAGATATTTGACTAGAAGCAAAAAAACTTAATCTATACTATATGCCTAACCACAGTAAAATGTACAAGTGCTACAAATGAAAAGGCGAGTGCTAGAATATTATAAGGATATATGATACTTCAGATTTCACATATACAAGTTTGAAATGTAAAGTTAGTAATTCTTTTAATCACTATTCACTAACAGCAGAATCATCCATTTACAGAAATAATGTCAAAACAACCATATTAGCATCCAAATATCACTTGCTACAGTTACATCTTATATATGTTCTTTTCAACCTTTAACATGTTTAATCAGTGTCTTTACATACTTCAAACTTGCGTATATGTCTAGAGCCATCATTCGAATTTAATCTTATAAATCTTTTTTCACCCCTTTTCACCTTAGTATGGGATTATCAAGTATCAACCCTATAATACCCATGAACATAGTTTAAATTTGATATATATGTCTAGAGCCATCATCCATCAAAGAAGTGCACAGCCACATGGATTGAAGATTGTATGAAACTCAATTGTATTATTTCAAATTTCAATTGTTTATTTTCTGTCTTACACTTCTTTGGGAGAACATGTATGATATGCAGAATTTCTTCTATTTTCCTATGGATGAACTAGCGCAGGCCCACAAAAATACCCACACAATTAATCAAAGTTATTCCACCTCGATACTTTTTAAATGTCAAATTTTGTCAAATAACCAGATTACTATATTGTCATCTATTTCACCTTCAAACTTTTGCAAATAGTTCATATAAATCTAGAAGCAACTTGTTTTCAAATAGTTGTTTTCTATATATAAAAGTTTCCTCATATTAGTAATCATCAAGTTCTACACAATAATTTTCCCACCAAGGCAGTTTCAAGCTTGCCACTAACTGATGACTCCACTGGTCATGATGGCAACTGCTGAAAAAAGAATAAAAGCACAGAAACTAACCCGCAAATGAGGCAATGAAAACTTGAATCTCTGCACTCCAATTAAATCCACGAATCGAATCATAAACACCTGCATAATTTCGAGTCCACAAGTGCTGCCCAATTTTCCAGACCGCAACAACTTCTGGACGGTTCTCCTTGATAGAAGATGGTATAGATTTCCACAGAAACCGAGCACTATTTCTGTCAAACATAACTAGATAATTAAGATGACGACCACATTCAATAAATAAAAAACCCACCAGATTTAATTACATTTGTACAAAAAAACAAGCTCTGGCATATAATATTGGAGGGTTCTCTCAATTTCAGACAATAATTCTATTCTCCAACCACAATGGAAATATAGAACGAATTGGATCATATCAATCAAGATATTTACTAAAATATCATTCCCTCCCACAATTAGAATTGGATTCTGGAGTTGTAAGACCAGATTTTCCTTCAATGGATATTTACAATCAGATAGTACGACATGTAGGCCTTTCCCTATCCATAAATACCAATTTAAATATCAATATACACATAAGGGGATAACCCTGTAAGCCGCATTAGTAATTTAGTAGTTTTCTATATAGTAATGTGTCTCTCTTAATTTAAAATATATATTAGTCCTTTATCGAGTAAAGTATCCAACATAGCAAAATCGTCTTTTCCAATGAATAACATGTGCTTTGAATATTTGAGAGCTAATTGCATGTAGGGTGGTTCTGCTTACATGGTGTGGTGTGTTTCCTAAGAAAAAGTATCAAAATATATCAGAACCTTAGGTATATGTAGCAAAAATATTTTAACATAAGTTACTTGTACAACTATACACGCATTAATGTGTCACACAAAAGCATGAAAAACAACCAGTAAAAAACTAGCCCAAATACCAACTAATAACTAAACCAAAAAAACTGTAATACCCAAAGTATTATAGTCAATAAGTCAATTGTAGCAGGCTATGGTATAAGTCTTTACTGTTAGATACAAGTAGATGAATCAGGATAGCGGGACAGTTACTTAGTATAGATAAGAGAGTTGTGGAGATCTGAACTGGAATCCAAATCACAGCCGAATCCAGAGATCCATGTTTGCATTCCGGTTAACGATGGGGACGCCACTCAATCGACCCAAGAAGAGTAAGAAGAGAAAGGCAAGAATGCATGAGAAGGAATCCAAGCCCAAACCAGTTTCTAATAGGCCCAAGGTCGTACCAAGTGTAAAAAAGCTACTCGTCTCTTCAGTTAAACCTTTAACTGCGATGGCCATGAGGAGAATTTGGTAGGACAACATTCATCGTGAACCACCTCCACAACCACTAGCATTCAAGGGTTGGACGATTGAGAAAATTGACAATTGAAATTAGAAATACAGGGGTAACTTGAAACGACTTTTGAAGCATCTTGTCTACACAAGTGGAGAGAGAGAGAGAAAAAAAAAAGTAATGGGAGAGATCAAGAGGGGTAAAGACTCACGACAAGGAATCAAGATGAAAGAATTAGAGAAACATAAAATTACGGTACCTTTGCTAGTGCGGAACCAACTAAACATACATAAGAATAATGGGAGGATTGTTCAACAAACTTTCCTGTCAACTTTGCTGGCTGATATTTGTGGATATTGAGACGGTGAATGTGAAGCTGCTAGTGTTGCCTTTCTCTGACAGATCTGAGCAACTTATATGCTATTCTGGGAAGGAACTTGTCAAACTTCCATCGGTTGCCACTAGAATCTGGTGTAATATTGGTTGTATGTGGTCTAATATGGATGGTTACATTGCAAGCAATAAAAAGCCACTAGGTGAAGCAATAGCCAAGGGATTCCCTTGATGACATGTACACACGGATCAAAGGTGGAATGGAGAACATGCCTCCTTCTCAAAGCTGTTTATGGCAGGATTTTTTGGAGTTCCTTTGTTATTGATCTTCACTTCTTGAAGTCAATGTTGCAACCTCCTATTATATCATAAAACCTACACAGAGATAATCAATCCAACTCCTCCTCTACAAAACCCTCTTACTTATACCAAGTAACCGACCCACTACCCTACTTCACCTACTTGTTACCCAACAGTAAAACTTGTACCACGGCCTACTACAATTGACTCATTGACTATAATACCCGGGATATAACAATACGAAGAATTCTTGCCTCATTCTTATGTTGGTTATCATCTGCAATTTGTTCTGAAACAGTACAGACACGACCCCTTTAGATTTTTCCAAACCTGATGAAAGCTCTATTGCAGCCCAAAATGTTAGCTTAAAAACACTGCAGAGCTTCTAGAGGGGTCCTTTAGAATCAAGGCAGATTTTATGCACCAGGTGGGTGAGGATAATCAATCTAAGTTTTATATGGGAATTAAGAAGCAATCTGCTAGAGACATTACCTACGAGAATACTAATATAGACATGGAACTTTATGTTCAATCATTCGATCTCAGTCTAATTTCATATTGAACTCATCTTTTTGTATCAACTTCAATGTTAATTGCTCAGTTTGTATTACATATACACCAATTAACAACGCCGATTCAAAAGGTATAAAAATGTATATGTTTCTCTAACACATCAAACTTGCAACAACAGTAAACCAGTGTTTCTCAACCCTAAAGTGGTTCGTTTCACCCACTGCTTTCTGATTAACTTCCAAAACACCCCAGGCGGTTAACGAAGCCCTAAATTCTACGTTCTCGATACATATAAATTGATCAAACAAAGAGAATACAAAAACTAGACAAAATTTGCCTGTGAACTTACAGATCATTTAGGTAAATGTGCCCTAGGAGATGAACAGCATACGGCCATTCTTCTTGAAATGCAACGCCCTGTGAAGCAAGCTAGGTAGACAAAGAAAGTAAGATAAAACCTAACTTAGGGTTCCAAATCGAACCTAAAACACAGAAGATATATGCAAGTATATATATATATATGTGCAATACCTGAAGCATAAGTTGATCGCAGATATCAGCAATTTTGTCGAATGATCTTGACGCCATTGCATCCGAAAGCCGAGAGAAATCCATTCGATTTGCAGCAAAGCAACACTCACGAAACGCTACGTCTGAAATCGCTGTGGTTTCTTTCTTCTTTTATAATTTCAGTCCTAACTTGGATTGGGCCACAATAACTTAAAGCCCAATATGAAGATGTATAGAAGTTTTTAAAATGAGTTTAGGTAAATTACATCAAAAGTTATGTTGTGTGAGCCTAAATCAAAATAGTTATAAAAAATGTCAAACCAATTTATACTTTGTACACATTTAAGGGGTTGTTTAAGGAAAAATCTTAAATGAACAAAAAGTTGAGGAACATTCTTGTAGCTTTTCATATGAATCTTGTAAACTTATATATATGGGTTTAAAATATGTATATATGTATGGCATAGGTGCATAATGCAATTGCACATAAAAATCCAAACAGGACTCAAATTACCTATATGCATAAGTTTAAAAGAAATTAGCCACTCTAATTCCTTTAGATTCCCCACACACATATAGGGTTAGGTTCCAATGTAAATCCATCTTATATTATGAATGTAAGAACTACTAGTATCGGGCCACGTGACAATATTCAATTTGAATATTCATTGTATTATTCAGACTGAATAATAGTCTACTAGCTTGAATAGAGTGATTGCAAAATTCAGAGTGATTGCGCCTAAGCTTTATTCACTTTGCATCAAAGTGTATGATATTCATACTGAATAAAACTCAAGTGCTGATTCAGATTTTCATATGACTCAATTTTAGTGGTCATCATGTTTATAATCAAAATTAAATTCATATATATACGAAACCAAAAGAGTTCTTGTGTTATTTCTCATCTAATCTAACATAAGTTGAAAACAATAATTAATGCATTTTTTCCTTTCTTCTAAACATAAAGAAAGTTTCCTTCTTGGTTATGTTTTCTTCCATTTAAAGATTTTGTTGAAGAAATAAACTTTTAGACAACTCAATATTTTTCTATTTTAAAGATTTTATTGAAGATACTTTAAAAAAATTGTAAGGAGAAAATAAGTACTTAGTAGGTCTCTAAAATGATAACGCAACACATGTTTTAGCTTACCCAAACTCCAAAATATGAAAGGATAATGTGAAATTGAACTAGTCACTTGTGAGTTTTAGGCTATGTTTGGCAAATTAACTGAAAAGCATGGTGATAACTAATAAGCTAGCTGTTGATTGATAAACTAGCTAGTAACTGATAAGTTAGCTTATGAACAAATTATGTTTGGGAAAAACTAACTTATGAGTATGTAAAATGACTAAAAAGAGTATTTTTGAATTTAATAATTAATATTAATAAGGGTACAATTGGAAAAAGCTACAAAAAACTACTCCAAATAATATTTCAATAAGCTAGCTTATGTTACATGTTTAGATGAACTAGCTTATTTTTATCATGCAGTTTAGGGTCCTTAAATACAATGATCTATGTACAAAGATGCATATTATCATATTTGACCTTTTGATTTGACCTTTTGATTTGACCTTTTGAGCCAACCTCTTTGAGTAGAAAACTTTATGTTATCCATAACCAATTATTAGGTTTTATGTACAACAAATCGTCACTAAATTATATTGTAAATACATAATAAATAGAATGATCAAGATAATATATATGGAGAATTCCTCGATGTTTTTGCATTTAATAAACAATCGAGCACAAGAAACAAAGCTTTTTACAATTCTCCAATATATATTTCATAGAATATAGTTTGGGAATTAGAATGAAAAGATAATAATAAATAATTAAAATGCTTTTTTATGACATTTTCATATTCTCTTGCTTAAACTATAAATAATATTAATTGACGATAGTGGTGGTGGCAACAACGACCATTGTGGGGTGGTGGTTATTGTGGTTGACGGGGGTTATGGTGGTGGCAATGGATGTATCCATGGTGGCAGTGGCGATGATGGCAACAGAGGTAGCGGTGGCTATGGTTGTGGTTGTGACTTGTGAGGGGTTGTTGTTGGCCAATGTATATAGTTGACTAGGGTTTTTGTTTAATTACCTCCTTTTTGAAAGAAAAAAAAATGAGTAGGAAACTAATCCAATTCCATCGTATGCAATGGATGATGAATATATCGTATCCAATTAAGTTCAATTTAATTTGCAAATCAAACAACTGAAATGAAATTTGATAAAAAATTCCAGCCACTTCATTTCTTTCAGGTTCCATATATATGTTGGGAACTAAATGAGTTCTTGTGTTATTTCTCCTCATTCTTTCTCATCCAAATAAGCTAAAGAAAATACTTAATGCATTTTTTTTTCTCTTTATAAATGAAGAAAATTTTCTTCTCTGTAAGCAATGTCAGCTAGCCGAAGATTAGTCTAGGCCCAATGTGGTCTAGGATACCTCTTCCAAAAAAAACGTATCTATGGTACTATTACTCTGATACTCTCCGCTGTATATTTTCTTTCTTTTATTTGGTTAATTATGTATAGCAAAAAATACATATCATGTTACTAAAATACACAATAAATAAAATGATCACTATAGATGTATGGAAAATTTCCTCGATATTTTGCATTTAAAAAGCAATCGAGCAAAAGAAAAGGACTTTTTACAATTCTGCAAACGAAATAAAAAAGAAAGAAAAGAAAAAGGATTACATAGCTCTTCCTTTATTTTTATTTTTTTCATTTTGTTAGTTTTTCTAAGAAGATTATTATTTCAAGATCAACATGGGGTAATTAAAATCATGTCGAATCATACTTGCAAACCATCGAATCCACACTGCTTGGATACAAGAGCTTGTTTACTTGGGCTTAGAACTATTGCACAATCTATGGATACCTGTAGATCATCACAAGACACAAAAAGATATAATTACAAACCTTATTTACTTCTTTTTTAATAGCAGATAACTCAAGCATATGTTCCGATACGAAGTAAACGAGGTATCCGGGGGTCCATACAGGCACCCTACTAATCCTCGGTGACTATGGGCCGACCCGAAAGCCGACCCATGGTCAGGGTATCGCCACATGCCCACCACATGAATCAAACCTGGGTAGATAAGGATGTCATCCAGTGTCCCTCCGAATAATGTTACCGTTCACTAGGCTACTAATGTTTTGATACCAATATTATAAACTTTTTTTACCAATAAGCACTAACAAGGTAAAATTTTGATCAGCAGGTGGTGATATAATAAGATTGTTGGTAAAGACCATCGCCTCTTGCTAGGTACATTTTGGTTTTTGGTTAGAACAGTTGTTATCATAAGAAGGAATCTCTACCGTTAGATCAACAATAATTGAAAGTCAATTAAAAGAAATTCTTTTCTAAACTAATTCATGAGTTATTTTAAAACTCAATCCAAAATTCCAAATCATTAAATCAACACCATTTAAAAGTAGTTAAAAGTGGTTAAAGGTATGTTTGGTTGTGAAAAATTTTTAGTTTTCTAAGAGAATTTTCAAAAAAAAAAAAAAAAAAACTTAGAAAATGCATTTGATTTGTTCCATTTTAAAAGTTTTCCTAAAAAAACTTGAAACTTTTTTAATTTCTATGTAAATTAGAAAACTAATCTGCTAGTTCGGTGTTGGTACCCCAACACCCTCCTATTCATTTCTCGGTCACATTATATTATAACCCTCTTTACTATGAATACCTGGGGTATGTATGGAAAACTCCTTTTTCGAATTTCCTAAAACAAAAAATTGAAAACTCCATAGTTTCAACCATACCTTTTTTCTAAAATTTTCATAGAATACCGAAAATAAAAACTCAACACCAGTTTTTTAAAACATTTTCCAAAAAAAATGAAATTTAACTTCTTTAATGTGGTCGGTTCACGTAGAATTAATTATTAATTAAAATCAAATCCTAAACCAAAAGAAAAACGATATTCAGACGTGAGCACGATAGCAACACATGCAACCCCTAAAATCCGCGCACGTTAGCAAAAAGGGCATGTGGGGGTTTGACTAGAACCAAAGCAAAGCAAGAAGCAAATCAATCCAGCACAATGCCCTAAAAATCTCCACCTTCTAGAACCAAAAATAAAAAGATAAAGTAGCTGAAAATGCTAACCTGCACACCGGGCGACGTTATCCCAATAACCCGGATCTTAGCACTGACATCCCCCATGACCCGAAGCTCCACCCGATCACTAACCGAAGCATCTCTGACCAAATCAGCAGCATCCGCCTGCAGGAGGCTCACCCGATCCACCGACACAATCGTCACCACGGACTTCGTACTATGCGCTCCTTGATAAAACCCGGGCACGGTGCCCCGGCCCAGGGGGATCCCGCGGTACATGATAGTAAACGTGGAGTCGCGGTACTTGATCCCGGCAATGTTGTCGTTTCTCGCCGCGAACAGCATCCGGATGATTAGCGATAGCGATGCGGCGGCCGAGGAGGTCGACGGTGGATCCACCACGGCGGCGGTGGTGGTGGCGGTGGTGTTGAGGTTGAGGTATTGGACGGTGACCTGCTGGAGGTCGAATTGGGGGTTTTTGGGTTTGATGGCTAAGACGATGATGAGGATGATGGCGAGGGAGAGGAGGAGAAGGAAGGAGAAGAGGAGGAGGAGGCAGCAGCAGCAGCCTTTGATGGAGGCGGAGGAGGAGGAGGAAGGGTAGTACCGGCCGGAACTCATGGCGGTTTCCGGCGAAGGGTTGGAAAAAAGGGGATAAAGTGTGGTGGTGGAATGAAGGGAGGAGAGAGGGCCCACACCTTTTTGTTGTTGTTTTTGACTTTTTGTGAAGATAAAAAGGGGATAAGTGGAGTGAGATGGGAGTGAGGCTATTTTGACTTTAATTTGATAATGTGAATAAATTATATAACAGGACTTTTATTCAGAAAAGGAAATTTATTATTTAATCTAGTTTTTTATGTAGAATTTTATCAGAGAAAATAATTAATCTGGCCATGTTTGAAAAATCATTTAACATCTTATCTAATCTCTTCCGTCATTCACCATTTTACCCATCCGGCCGCTATCCAGCAGCTGCTAATAGCGACCGAATGAATAGCGGCTCACATCCATTGAATAGGAGCTTACATCCATTGAATAGCGGCTCACATCCATTTTTTATTGCTATCATAAATAATTTGTATATATATATATATATGGATAGCAGATGGGTTGGGATATATATATAAAAAATAATTACGCCGGCCGCGAATAGCGGGTGGGTTGGGAGCGGCCGGAGCAATTTTTTGCCGGATTCCTCATTTCTCGCCGGATAGCGGCCACCGGTAGCGGCCGGATGGGTATTTCAGTTATCGGAGGGAGAGAAAGGGTATGAGGTTAACTGATTTTCTGAAAATAGCTAGATTAATTATTTTCTCATTTTACTAGCATCCACTAGGAGCAAACGGAGTGGTTGTTCTCCACCGTATCGTTACGTCAGCTTTTTATTCATCACTTAACCATATCATTCAGACACCATTGAAAACTTGTAATGGTTACTTTCCACTGCATCTAAAGTATGGATCCATCCCCTATCTTGATACAAAAAACAAACCAAAAACCACCACCATGCCAACTCCAACTTTGTGGTCTTCCACACTCACCCTCCCACCACACCGTGATGAAGTGGTTTTAACAGCATGGTGGTTTCATCACACCCCAGACCCCACCGCCATTCTCTACTCAATTTACTCTTTTTAAAATAGTATTGAACTATAAAAATAGGTGCGGTCATTAAAAGATAAAAAATTATATTTTTTTACCTTAAGTTTTCAAAAAAAATTCGCAAGTCCATAATTAAAGCTTATTTACGTTAAGAGTGGAAAAAATGTCTAAAAAATATAACTAACACATTTTAATTAAATTCTTATTCTAAAAGTCCTTTTAATTTATTTTTGAGTGAGTTATGGATTTGGACCAATGATTTGGTAAGAAGTGAGAACTATGAAAATGGTCCCTATATTTCATTTATTATTGTATCCTCGATGTGTGTATTTGTTTTGGATTTGATCTTTCATCTTATCGATTTTTCATTGTATCTGTTATAGAGGGTACTTTAGTCCTTTTGCATTTTCTCCTACTTTAATGATTTTTTTAATGTCCAACTTCTGTATAAAGAACAGTCAAATATTTTTATTCGATATTCATGTTTATCATTTCTAATCATTTAAAATATCAGCAACATGGCATGAACAAGACCAATGTAAACCAAAATCGTGAAGTTTTTTTTTGAACGGCAGATAACTCACACACTTTCCGAAGGTATCCGGATCCAAAATCGTGGTTATTATGATGATGATTTGGAGGAAGGACGACAATAGAAGAAGGCGAGATGGGGTTGATTTTAACAAGGAACACGACAACAGAATTAGGGGAAAAAAGAAAGAATGGTGTCGATAGATGATATGGAGAGGGGAAAGCAAGCAACATAGGTTGCAGGGAAAAGGAAGAAAACACACCCTTAGATGTCGATATAGGAGTAGAAAAGGGTCGTTTGGTAGAAGGAAATACATACAAGCACTCGTTGTCGTTATGCCTTTACATCGTTATAACCTATTGTGCTTAAATCGTTATTTTTATCATTTTCCAGTCTCATATTTCCATTGCATTATTTGGACTCTTAAAATTATGTATGTACCATGTTCCTTAAGATTTTTGTTGCCTCAAAATCATATATTTGCAATGGAGGTTGAGTTTTGTTTTAGGGTTTATGGTTTCTTCGTGATTGTTAATATGAAAGAAGATAATTATTCTTTAAAATAAAAGAAAATGTTACAATAGAAAAAGTGAATAATGCTCATTTTCAATTTGATAATTGAAGTTCAAGGACTAAGTTTATAGCCCTCATTAATTGAAATATGGACAGATGTTAGGGTGGCAAACCAATTCCAAAATGAATAGTTAGGACAAAACAGACATGGCAGCATGGAATAGTTGTTCAGG
Source organism: Centaurea solstitialis (assembly GCA_030169165.1). Taxonomy (NCBI): domain Eukaryota; kingdom Viridiplantae; phylum Streptophyta; class Magnoliopsida; order Asterales; family Asteraceae; genus Centaurea; species Centaurea solstitialis. Next base: position 41,712,995 of record CM058043.1, read on the forward strand.
ATTTAGTAAAATAAAACTGAACAAAACAGAACAAAAAAATGACTATTTACCCCTAATGAGTTATTTATATCTTTTATATATTTTGATTAATTAAGTAGTTATTTAACTTATAAGGAAAACAAGTTTGTTCCATTCGGTTTTTGTCTGTTTTATCATGTCTAATATACCAAACAATCGTATGGGTTGGTTTATGGTAGATGAGGTTCAAGGACCATGTTTATGGTTCTCACCAAACTATAAGGACCAAATTTGTAATTCACCATTCACATTTGGTCAAATTTAATTACGAGTAAACTTCACTTTTGGTCCCTGTGGTTTGACGAAAATAACGAATTTGGTCCCTAGAGTTTAAAAAATACAAATTTGGTCCTGTAGTATGCGATTTCGTCCGGTTTTGGTCCCTCCGACTAACGGCTGTTAAATGAAGCCGTTAGTTCAGGGGTAATTTCGTCTTTTTCCATTTTAACAAACCACAGGGACCAAATTTGGACACATTTCTTTTTTTGTCTTTTTCTCTCTCATCACTTCTTCTTCCCCACAAAACACACACACACACACACACACACACACACAACACACACACACATATATATATATATATATATATAACCCACCATCACCACCCACCACCACCCATTTTTCCCATCACCACCATCCACCGTCACTACCACCCACCCACCACCACACACAAACACACACACACACACACACACACACACACACACACACACACACACACACACACACACACATATATATATATATATAACCCACAATCACCGCCACCACCCATTTTACCACCGCCTACCACCACCAGCATCCATTTTACTTATCCACCGCCGCCACCACCACCACCAATTTTACCTACCACCCACCATCACCATCACCACCACACCACCCACCACCACTCGTCGGGAGAGGAAATTAGGGGATTTGGTAGGGTTTGAGTGTGAAGAAATTCGATGTGAGGTACATGAAATTGGTGAAACTGAGTTCGATTTTGCCGATAGAGATTTGGGGCGGATATAGATTTGGATTTGGGGCAAGGGATTTGAGGGTTTCTAGGGTTCCAGTTAATAAATTAGTTGTTTTTTAGGGTTTATATGTATGTATGTATATGTATATATATATATGTGTGTGTGTGTGTGTGGGGTCGCAACGGTATTGTGGGTTTTATATATTATATATATATATATAAGAGGATGGTGTTGATGGTGGTGGTTAAAATGGGTGGTGGTGATATTGTGGGTTTTATATATATATATATATATATATATATCTGTGTGTGTATGGTGGTAAAATGGGTGGGGTGGTGTTGGTGGTGGTGTGTGGTGGTGGAAGATAAAAAGGGTGGTGGGTGGTGGTGGTGATGGAGGATAAAAAGGGTGGTGGGTGGTGGTGGGTAAAATGGGTGGTGGGTGGTGGTGGGTAAAATGGGTGGTGGTGGTGGAGGATAAAAAGGGTAGTGGGTGGTGGTGGATAAAAAGGGTGGTGGGTGGTGGTGGTGGATAAAATGGGTGGTGGTGGAAGATAAAAAGGGTAGTGGGTGGTGGTGGGTAAAATGGGTGGTGGTGGTGGTGGAGGATAAAAATGGTGGTGGGTAATGGTGGATAAAATGGGTGGTGGTGGTGGAGGATAAAAAGGGTGGTGGGTGGTGGTGGATAAAAAGGGTGGTGTGTGTATGTGTGTTTTGTGGGGAAGAAGAAGTGATGAGAGAGAAAAAGACAAAAAAAGAAATTTGTCCAAATTTGGTCCCTGTGGTTTGTTAAAATGGAAAAAGACGAAATTACCCCTGAACTAACGGCTTCATTTAACAGCCGTTAGTCGGAGGGACCAAAACCGGACGAAATCGCATACTACAGGACCAAATTTGTATTTTTTAAACTCTAGGGACCAAATCCGTTATTTTCGTCAAACCACAGGGACCAAATCCGTAATTTACTCTTTAATTACAAATATTTGATTTTTTGTTGACTGTAATGTTTAATTATTAATCACATGTTCAAGATACTTTTAGTAAGTACTAAAAGGTATTGAAAAAGACATAATTAAATTTCAGTTTGTGATTATTGACTGCTCTTTGTAATAAAATGTTTGATTATTGGCATATTAAATTTAAAAAAAGAAATTCAAAACTACCGTTATGTGCACATAAATCAAATAAAATCGTATTTTTATATATAAATATAAATAACATGACTATAATAAAATGTGATACAAAAAGATGTTCAAACTTAAAGAACATGGATCTAACCAATATGGGATGGGCATTTCACAAATGCTTTTTGGAAGAGTATCCAGACCAAAGTCCGACTAATTCCCGGTAATTATCCCTACATTTCACAAATGTTTGTCTCTTGGTTCTCAACGTGATTAGCTTATGATTAACAGCCCTCTTCCCTTCAATACATTTTGGTTACAAATGAATGAGCCTTATTTTCACTTGAGCAATGGAAAAAAAAATACCAACATAATTATCATTAACAATTTATCGATGACAATATTATTCATTTGACGACGAGATAATCTATAAAATAAATGCATCTTTAAACACTTATTCATGGTAATTATCCTGGAGTGTTCGGATAAAGGTACTGAAGTAAAGCAAACCATTCGGCTTTATATGATACAATGAGCTCATCTGTCAACAAGACTGAATCTTCATTCCAGATTAAACCAGGTTGGCTTTTTCGTACCAAATGAGTGTTAGCCTAGTGGTAAGGCTTGGGCACTACATAGTGGTGAACCCGAGTTCGAGCCCTGGGGGACACATTCTGGAGGTACGGGGGCTTCGACCCCGGGCTGCATGCTTTAGCAGTCGGGCTTTGGCCCAAAATTGCCGAGGATTAGTCTGGGCCCAATGTGGTCTAGGATACCTCTTCCAAAAAAGGTTGGCTTTTTCGTCCAATGACTTCCGATATCAACCACCAAACCTCAAATCATTAGATGAGCAACATACTTCCCAGATCGAATATCTAATCGGGATTGGCTACAAAAAACAACCCGTCTTATTTTTTAACAGGTTACAACAAATGACGGACTTGCAAGCCAAGTCATTCACACCCCTCCAATAACCCAACCCAAATCAAACCAAACGAAACGATCTCAGCACATCTGACCTGGAGATGTGATCTGAGGGTGGAATGTATGCAGAACAGACTACTATACCACCGACTTTTATCCCAAATAGTAGAAAACCAGTTTGTCCAATAAATTAACTACTTACCATCTTTCAGTCTATATATTAAAATCTCCTAACTTCACTAAATTATTCAGTTACAACAAAACTGCATAAAAACAAGTTGACATTCCCACACTTAACAAAACCAAACTCAATAATGAACTAATCTTTGTTAGCAGGAGTTGGGCTAAGATTACCTGCTGCTTCAGGCTTCACGGTTTCCTCCACTCTCCTGCTGCCACTATCATCGACATCCAAGACATCATCCATCATGTCATCCTCCCCTACGTTGATATCTTCCACATCATCCTCATCTTCGTTGTTATCGCCACCAGGGATCTTCCGTGTCTTAGGCCCGTGCTCAAGTCTGTGGGTCTCCAGTTCTTTGTCCATCGTCTCTTGTAAGTTCAATGAATCATTGTTTCCGTTTCTCGCCTTTCGACCATTTTGCCACCTTTCAAGCTCTTTTTCAACGTTGGCAACATATTGTTCGCCAATCTGTTGTTGGTATTGAGACAATTCCTCTCTCCTAGCAGCCTTCCATTCTTGAAATGTCTAAATTATAGCATAAGAACATTACTAGGTAGATACATACAAGTAGCAAATTTACCATCAAACTCAAAAAAGAGAGGATGTGATTCAGTGATAATTACACAAAAGGCTACAAGGGCGTTACTCAGTTTTCCCTTTTTCGAGGTTTCCCTTGAACCTCTCTCTCTCTCTCTCTCTCTCTATATATATATATATATATAGAGAGAGAGAGAGAGAGAGAGAGAAAGGTTCAAATGAGAAGTGCTAAAAAATACGAAGTAGAGAAATGATCTCCACCACTCATCCGGTCAATAAAGGTGGCTTTGACCGGTTACAGTGGACGCGATCACGGGGGATTGAAGCGATTCAAGGGAGGGTAGAGATTAATAAAGGCGGTTTTGACCGGTCGCCCTCCTTGAATCATCTCCACCCTCCGTGAATCACGTCAATCAACGGTTGAGATCACCTCTCTACTTCGTATTTTTTAGCATTTCTCATTCGAACCTCTCTCTCTCTCTCTCTCTCTCTCTCTATATATATATATATATATATAGGGGCCAAATACTCGGTACTAACACTTTCTCCACAAACAAGCATAGAAAAATATCAAATCTTGCCAAAAACTCACCTGCTCTTTCCTTTGCTCAAGTACAGCTGGATCTTCTTCAAGTTGTTTAGCAAACGAGTAATATATAGGGGGCTCTGCTTTGGTCCTGAAAAAATTACAATCCAGCAACAATATAAAATGAGCTGTTACGGTAACACAATAATGATATATTTAACCTAGAAATTCTGCACGTCGGAATCCTCGAGCCATCCAGCAGCTTCAACACATGAGAAAGAAGCTTATCTTTGTCTCAATAAAATTGTGAATATGGATACTTTTGGACCAAAATTAGAAATAACCTGCAATTAAACGAGCCAACGCAGGAATCTTAAATTTAAATTGCACCCGCTTTAGAAAACACAACACACCACCATTGTTATATTGATAAATGACACAAAAAAAAAAAGCAAACCTTAAGAAACTGCCAAGTTTTTTCTGATGTTCACTCCAACGTAGAAATAGCAGTTCCAATTTTTTCTCCTCTGCCTTAGCAGCAACACGTGCTCTAAGAGTCTGTAAAAATAAGAAGTTGGTGAAGAAATGTAATAGCCAAAGCAATGTTTTTCAGTTTAGAAAAAAAAAAATAATTCAGCGCTTCAAATATAAATTTAAAAACATAAAGAGAAAGAACAAACCAAGTCTCTTCTCCTCTTTTCTGCAATTTGCTCACGCTCCTGCTGCCTCAATCTTTCACTTTCTTCACGTGCTCTTTGCTCAGCCTACGTCAAGTGGCACAACTAGTTAAGTATCTCGGAACAATATGCAACTACGCAAAGGTAATCAGCACATATCAACAATGATGTTAAAATTATAAATCTTATACACATGAGTCATTTATCTTAGTTAGCATACTTGTAGCCAAGTAGAATAACTTACTAGATAAACATTTAAGGTATCCTGTCTGCAAGCAATGAATATAAACAAAAGTTGCAGAGCCAGTTTGTCTTTAAGAGTTCAGTTCTCTTAACATTTATAGAACATGAATAATTCAAGGTGTGAAACTGATTAGATTCTATTATTACAGAATATGTCAAGTAGGTGATAGAATTTGATCCATTTTGGAAGCCCATTTAAAAATGTCTGTTACAATATATATATATAGTCCACAACTCCCAATGCTGAAATGAAGGAGATAAACTTACTCTCTTCAGTGAATCGGATCTCCTCATAAATGCCTCTGAGCCAGAAAGTTTCACGTCTTCTTTCCTAAATTTCTGAAAATTAACATGTAAAAGCATATAAATTTATCATGCAATAGAATGCACCATAAGAAAAAGTACAACCAACATAAAGATTCTATATAGACAAACATATATATGAACGCATCAATTAGCTTTCATGAATTCATCTTGTTATACTTCAGTTTAAATTTGTGGGCACCATGTAAAAAATAAGGTAAAAGAAATTGGGCAACAAGCATCCCTTTCTATTTGCGTAATTCCCTTCAACATATGAATAAAGTATATTAATACGATACTACAATTGATTAAACCAAGATAATTCCATTCTCTTACAATAGATACTTATGTTGCAATTGGCACTCATTAGACTAAGAGGCTGTTTATTTTTCAAAAAGTACCTCTTAAAACCTCTTAAGTCTGAAGATTAAGAGGTTTGCAGACTTAAAACTGTTTGTTTTATTTTTTAGGGGAAGGTCTGAAAACCTCGTATGTTGTGATCAAGTAGAATTACAAGTTGTGATAAGTTTTTACATTACAATTACAATTTACACAAAGGTTACTTGACAATGGTACTTGCTAATTTACAATTTGTGTTTCAATTACGAGTAGTTGTATTCAGAAGCCTTGAAATTAAAATGTTATTATAGAGATTCCCATTTACAATGTATAACCCAAAAGAAAGCGGCTATCCATTGGAATACTCTGATCAAGGTTTTATGAAATTAAACATTGATGGTTCAGCAGTTAATGAACACTGGGGAAGTTACCATGGGTAATATAAGAAAACAAATTACGCCTGCCCATTCCAAATTCTTTGGCAGTGGAACAAATTATTAAGGTGAGATAAAACCAGCCTCAAACAACTTACAGATAGCTTTATCTAGTGATATATTTCATTATGCTACTGAAACCAACTCACTCCTTGCCGTAAAAAGTCTCCAACAGGAACCCTCCTAGGCATTTCCTAGCTTTTGTACACAAGATGTAGATAACTTGCCAAGGAATATTAAGATTTAGACCATTTTATAGAGGCGCCCCTATGTTAGCACATTCTTAAGCAAGGTTAGATACTTGATCAAGAGCATCAACACATGAAAATATATATAAGCTAGGAGATCTGATTTCTGCAAGCAACTAGTTGCTGATAAATGATTGAAATGTGGTCCAGTTTTTACGGCCTCCCCACTCTTTTTCTCTTTATTAAATGTTCTCCCCTTTCTCTAATGGAGGCTTTAAAGTTAAAAACAGTAGTATTGTCTTGTAAGGTTTCCTGTACATAATGTTTTTTAGGATCAAAATTACAACACTCGATGCTTACACTTTATTTTAATAGCTCTCATGTCCTTTTAGGTATATCCATGTGCAGTGCATGTATTAATGAAGGCATTAAAGTGCCCCCATTAATATAATATAACCCATTACTCCAGGTGTCATATGTTGGACCTGTTGACAATTAAAATAATCACCATGAATATGTTGAAAAGTTACACTTCATTAAATTTGCTCATCTTTATTATCTAGCAAGTGACTGAAATTCTCTACTGAGGATGTATGCAATCCACAGTTTGATTCACAGCTAGCATGCTAAAATCAAACATATATCCCTCTGTCCATGTCGCAATTTAACTCAAGACATAAAAGAAATGGATAAGGTGAGGACTATTCAAAAGGTGGATACAAAATGATTTACTTTACTTCTATTGGTGGACTGTACATAAAACTAAAACGATTTCAAAGGACCACCCTTCGCAACCTAATAAAATCATAATTTCTGGTTTGTAAATCAGCCAAATTATGGTTCTAGAATTAGCCATCACTTGTTTGAAGAAGGTTTTGATCACTGCCGGACTTCCTGGTTGGCTGTCAAGTGATTTGGTTTGGCTTCAAACTCCAATTACAATGACACGTGTGTATAAGGGGACAGGATGTGAGTAATTGATCATAAAGGATGATTGAGACCTAGGGAAGAGGAGAGATAAATAAATGGTCAATTACATAAAGCTTACTGGCGTGAATAATTTTATTTCACGTGTACTACTATCCGCCATATATATGTACACTAATACATATTGGTAAGTGAAATTTGTATGATCATGCAAGTGAGTGCAAGCAAAGGCTAACCCTATAGTTGGCATGCTTACATAAATAGAAGTGAATTAGTTTCCTCTATGAGAAAGACTAGGGGGACGTTTACCAAACACTTACCGGGTAAGCGCTTATTGGCACGAACATTATCCTCGCTTACCTTATCGTATAACATTTTCGGCCATCAAAATTTGATTGTTGGTAAGTATCTTCAACTTGATACGCTTACCAGGTAAGAGTCATTTCCATCACTTACCGGTAAGACTCTCAATCCTTGTTATGGATCTTACTAAATAAGATTCTCGGTGGTTTCCATGCTCAATTGGCAAGGATCATAAGATAAGTGAACTAGTAGGTGCTTACCTAGGTAAGTGTCTAGTAAACGGCCCCTACCTTGGTGACTAACTACACAAACAAACTTCTTGTGTTCCTATAGATTCATATACTAACAGGTAAAAATCTTGTTGCCTTGCTATCAATTCACCTTTTGTTTGATGTCTCTAGTAGTGCTTTGAATGTCTCTAATTTTCCTTTTGTTTGATGTCTCTAATTTCTTTCAAGATTACAGTGCTTCATCTTACCCCAATAATATTATCCTTGGAAAGCTAACAAGTAAAAGTAAGGCATCACGTATCTCCTTAGTAAGTAGTGCTTTGAATTAATGGTTAAAGAAGAGACAGGCTTTTCATAGCTTTGCATCCTGAATGTGAAAACCTGAGATTTTGCTCACTAACAGTGCATAATGAATTATCAGCTATTCTTTTTGGTTCTTGGAGTGGGTTTGGAAGTAATTTTGGTGGTAACACACATTGGATACTTTAAGGGCATAAGAAGCTTTACTGGATGCTGGGATAGTTGGATCCACGGTATATTTCAAATGTTCATAGATTTGATTATTTTCTCCAAATTTAATGTGATAGATGGCTTACGCATAATCATTGAACTTCAAAAACTCAGAGTATAACAAATATGTTTGATACTTTGTAGCGTTGTTTCCATGTGACACTTGAACAAGAACTACCACCACCTACATCAAAGTCTTAAACAAACCATGTACCAAATTTGCATATAATCTGACCTATATATGCAAAAAGTTAAAATTCGGCATGTTTGTATTATTATATAATATAGAAACAACTCTAACAAGATTTGATTTATGAACCAATGTTACACATTAAAGAATGTGAAGACGTCTTGAGGTTTCAACCCTACTCATTTCTTACAAGAAGTCTAAGAAGAAAAGAAAAGCTTATCTTCTGAAGGATATTTGGTTAAGTGTATACATAAAAAAGCATTTAGGCCTGAAAAAAGAAATGCCTTGGACATACAAAAAGCAGGTATCACATAATAAAGTTAAAACAAAAACAAAACTCATTTATAAGATAAGGAGATCCAAAAGAGGTAAGATTGGTCTTACCTCCAAAGTTCCAAGAAGCTGTCCCAGCATTCTTCTATTCCTATTAACCAAGCTCGGGTCCTCATCTTTCGGCAATACTCTAGGAACATTCTCAGAAGGAGGAACTTCAGAATCCTAATCAAATCACATAACATTATACATAAACCAACAATTACCATGTGTACTCCAAATCAACAACTTGCACAATAAACATATCTAAATATACCATCTTGGACAATCTATGAATGCCATCCCTCCTAGCCCAGTTCGACGGCTTTCTATTATTCTGGTTCTCACCATTACCACTCCATCCACTTACTTCCATCGTCGAATCTTTGTTACCATCATCAACCTTTGTAGCATCCACAGCATCCTCAACAATCTCCCCTTCCTCAATCTTCACACCCAACAACCATTTTTTATAAAAATCACAAATTAAATCAAAAAAACTGAACAGAAAACAAAAAATACACATATCTTGTTTCCCTAACCTTCACAACAGTAGAAGAAAGTCTTCTTTTGGGGCAGGTTGGTCTTCTGAATCATTCCTATCCGCCTATATACAAAATTCACAATCCATCCATAAACTAACAAACACACAAAAAATTAACAAACAACTCAAAAGATTGATAAAGATTAAAGAATGTTTACAGGTCTGATAAAACCACGCTGACGAGGTGGACCACCGGCGGCGAAATTACGAGGGCCGGAGCCGGTGAGGCCTCCGCGACGGATGCCTCTAGGATCACGAAGGCGTTCTGTAATCTGTCGGTGAAGCAATTTATCAAACACTTGGCGTGCATAAGTGTGGAAATTAAGAAACAGATGTGGGATGTTTTGAGGTATACCTCCCATTGTTGACGATGGAGTTCTTCGATCTCCTTTCGAAGTTCTTGCTCGGTTTTTTCGACTTGGGCGGTTCCCATATCTCTGTGTGTGTGTGATCTTCTTCTTCTTCTTCGAAGAAACCCTTGAATTTGTGGAGCTCGCCTCTTCGGCTTTGGCAAAAACCCCTCTTTTGGTTGGATGCGTTTATTTGAGAAAGAGTACAGCCAAGTTTGTATTTTTGGCCCCAAAGAAACGTCTGCTTTCTGTTTTGACCCCCATACTAATTTCAATTAGGGTGTGTATCGAAGAGGTCGGGGGTTGGAGAGGGTGAATCAAAAGGTCTTGTCGGATTTCGGATATGAAAACCAACCACGAATTTTGAGTTTTAGGTGGTGTTTGGTTTGTTAAAATGTTTCTGAAGGAATTGGAATTGGAATCTAATTTCATATTTTGTTTGGTTGGCTGACATTTCAAATGAATTGGATTTCAAAAATGCAAAATGATAAAATTGCCCTTGTAATCAAGTTCATATTTCAGTCAACTCTTTCTCTCTTACATATGCATTGGTAATCAAGTTTATATTCAACAAGGAGAGAGAAAACCCCCAAATTCATGAATTCCCCTAAATTCCATCGATCTTCAAACAAATTCAACGGAGAGAGAACAACGGCGAACAATGGATGGTGGTGAGAGGACGATCGCGACGAAGATGAAGGAGTTAGCAGTCGGCGACTTTACCTGTCGGCAACGAAGGAGAAGGAAAGAGCAGCCAGCAACGGTACGAGAAGGAGTTGTTGGCTGGCGACGATGATGAAGTAGCACCATGCGTCGGTCCAGCAACAGCCGGCGGCCGGGGTCGGTCCACCTGCAGCATGCGGTCGACGTCGGTTCAGCAGCAGCTAACGACGGTGGAGATGGTGTTGAAGCAGAGGTCGGCGACGGTGGAGATGGTGGTGAAGCAAGTCAGCGATGGTGGAAAATGGTGGTGAAGCAGAGGTTAGCGATGACGAAGGCTACGAGAGGGGGGTGGAAGCCAACAGTCGGCGATCGGTGTCGGTCCAACAGTAGCCGGCAATGGTGGTGAAGCAGAGGTCGGCGATGACGAAGGCTACAAGAGAGAGGGATGGAGGCAATGTGTATATTGGCAATTAGGAGAATCCCATATTAAAGGATTTCAAAATTCTTCCTTCCTTTGAAGGATTTTAGATTCCCATAGCTGAAGGAATTAAATCTCACCCCCAAATTCCAATTCCTACCTCTAAACCCAACCAAACATGGGAATGTTAGGGAATTGGATTCCAATTCCTAGGAAATCCTAAGGGCGCGTTTGGTATGCATGATTCCTTAGGAATATGAAGGAATTGGAATTCAATTCCCAAGGATTCCTGCGTTTGGTAAGGTGGTGTTTGGTTCGCATAATAGAATCTGTTGAAATTGGAACCTGTCAAAGGAATTGGAATATGAAGGAATTGGAATGGAATTTAACAATCTTTGACCATATGTTTGGTTAACAGGAATTGAAATTGGAACCTGTCAAAGGAATTGGAATATGAAGGAATTGGAATGGAATTTAACAATCTTTGACCATATGTTTGGTTGACAGGAATTGAAATTGGAATTTGTCAAAAAAAATTGAACATGTCTGTGTACTTCATTGAATATATGGTATTGGTGGGGGATGAAGGAGGTGGTGGAGACGGTGACGGTGGGTGGTGGTGGTGGTGGCGGTAATGGTGGTGGCGGTGGCGATGGCGGGTGGCAGGTGGCGGTGACGTTGGCGGTGGTGATGCTTAGCAACAATGACAAAAAATGGTAATGGCGACGACAACAATAGTGGTGGCGTGACAGTGGGCAAAGGTGGTGGTGACAACTATGATGACGGATTGTGGTAATGATGACGGTAGTAGTGGCGGAAGCGGTGGTAGGAAGGCGATGACAACAAGTGGTGATGGCGATTAAAGACGGAGAGTGTGTTGGCGATAGTGACGGGTGGTGGTCGTGGTAGCAACCTGACTCGTGTGTTGGCGGCAGTGACGTATTGTGGTCGTGGTAGCAGCGTGACGGGAGTGTTGGCGGCAGTGACGGGTGGTGGTCGTGGTAGCAGCGTGACGGGTGTGTTGGCGGTAGGGGTGAGCAAAAAAACCGAAACCTGAAAACCCGACCCGACCCGAAAAAACCCCGAAAAAACCCGACCCCGAATTCCCCGAAAACCGAATTCCCAAGGGTTGATCGGGGTCGGGCCCGGTGTGAGAATTCGTGCCCTGAAACCCAAAACCCAAACCCAAAACCCGATTTTTAATTTTTTTTATACTATTTTTCTTACATTTACAAAATGGCCCTTTAAGTTTCATTTTTTTTAATTCCAGCAACAAATGTTTCTGTCCAAATCCATTTACCCTTATTTTGTTAAGTTTCCAAATCCCAAAGACCAAAAAAAAAACAAACGACGCTTTCACACTCATCGGCTCTCTCTCTCGGTCTCTCCCACTTCATCGGACATCGGCGCTCTCAACCTCTCACCACCATCCACCGACGCCGGCGACCGCCTCCGCCACCGCCGACCGACGAGTCGACGACCTCCTCTCTCATGTTCGATTTAGGTACAATTTTGACCTAATTTGTATTTTCTAGTTTTCTACATGAATGTGGCAATGTGCTATGATTCTTAATTTCTACTTGAATACACTATGATTAGTTGATAGTTTATTGATATTTTTCATGAATGTGCTATAATTACTTGATTTCTACTTGAATACATAAATGTGCTATGTATATATATAGCCATATATGGATGTTTATTAATAGTTTGAATACATGAATGTGCTATGGTTACTTGATTTCTACTTGAATAGATGAATATTCATTTATACTTAACTACTTGAGTTTTAAGTTTTGAATAGCTTGATTTAATAGTTTGTACTTTGTAGTGCACCACCTGAACAAAAGAAGTGTAAATCTTACGAATCAAAATCTAAATATTGGGCGCACTTTGATAAGATTCTAGACGATAATGGTCGTGTCACAAACGTAAAGTGTAAGTATTGCCTAAAAGAGTATGCCGCCGATCCGAAAAAACATGGCACGACAACGTTGAGAAAGCATCTTGCTGCATGCCTACAAAACCCACATGCTAAAGAAACCAAACAATCTGTGTTGGCATTTCAAGCTTCACAATTTAACAACTCCGGGCATGTTTTGGGTACTTGGGTATTCAATCAATATAAGGTTAGAAAAGCATTAACTAGGATGATCATTGTCGATGAATTGCCTTTTAAGTTTGTAGAAGGTAGGGGGTTTAAAGGATTTGTTGAGGACGCATGTCCTATGTTCAAGATACCGTCTAGATGGACGGTTAATAGAGATATATTTGCTTTATATTTCGATGAGCGAAAAAATCTCAAAAAGTTTTTCAAGGAAAACACACAACGAATGTCCATAACCACCGACACTTGGACATCCGTTCAAAGGATCAATTATATGTGCATAACCGCACATTTTATTGATGCCGAATGGAAGTTGCATAAAAAGATTATATCTTTCGTGCCAATCCAATCACACAAGGGGGAGTCGATTGCCAAAGCCCTTGAGATTTGTTTGCTTGATTGGGGAGTGAAAAATATTGTCACGATCACGGTAGATAATGCATCAAGTAACGATGTTGCCGTTGGATTGATGAAAAGCAAATTGATGTCTTGGGGGTGTTCGGCTATTAGAGCTAGTTACTTGCACATGCGATGTATTGCACATATCTTGAATTTGGTTGTGCAAGATGGGTTGAAGATGGCACATCCGTCGGTGATGAAGCTTAGGGACATTGTGAGGTGGGTAAGGGGATCTCCGGCTAGGTTGACAAAGTTTAGAGAGATTTGCGATTGGCTTGATATTCAAGAAAAATGTTCTCTATGCCTTGATGTTCCTACTAGATGGAACTCGACCTACATGATGCTTCGGAATGCCATTCCTTACCGAAGTGCTTTTGAAAGTTATCCAGACCGAGATGCCTCATACAAGGCTGACTTGGGTGATTCTTTGCTTGTAGACTTTGATTGGATTTACTTAGAGAGCTTTGTGGTGATACTAAGGTCATTTTATGAGATGACAATAAGAATTTTAGGCTCTCTGTATGTGACTTCTAATACATACTTATCTGAGATCTCTGACTTGAGTTATGCTCTTACGGAAATGATGGGTTCGTCGAATGCAACTGAGAGGGTACATCACTACACCTTATTTAATTTAATCTATTATTTACATTTTTACATTTTGATTTACATAGTCTTATCTTAATTGTTGGTTTTCTTTTTCTATATATAGAATGTCGGTGTAAAAATGAGAAGTTCGACAAATATTGGGGCGATCCGGAGAAGATGAACATGTTGATCTTTTTTTCAAGCATCCTTGATCCGAGAGATAAAGTGGAATATATGGCACACCAATTGAAACAACTTTTTTTTGGAAAGGCAATTGAAACAACTTTATGGTGAAGATGTAGGAAAAGCGATATTCAACAAGGTGAAGAGTATGCTTGCCTCGTTATTTGAAGACTACGTGGCTCAATATTCTACTTCGGATTCCGAGCCTTCTCAAACTCAAAGTCAATCTCAACCTCAAACTCAACCGAAAAAGTGCAACCCTATTGGAAAGGTAAAAAATCGGATAAAAAGTGAACTAAAAAAGCAAAAGCTTGAGAGTGGGATGACGAAGATCAATCAAAGTGAGCTTAAGTTATACCTTAGTGAGCCGCTCATTAATGATGATGATGATTTTGATATATTACAATGGTAGAAGATGAATAGTGCAAGGTTTCCGAACCTTTCGAGACTTGCTAGAGATGTACTTGCGCTACCCATATCCACGATTGCATCGGAATCCACATTTAGCACAAGTGGAAGGGTGTTGGATAGTTTTAGGAGTTCTCTAACTCCTAAAATAGTGGAAGCACTATTGTGTACGCAAGATTGGTTGCGAGGTCCTTTTGAATACATTCAATGATAGGTTTTGATAAAGTTGGATACATACAATGGCAATTTTAGAAAGTTGGATACATACAATGGTAAGTTTCTAAGTTGAGTACATACAATGATAAAACGTGACAAGTTCGATACATACCCATGTAATTAACCCTATTAGTAATTGGGTAATTGGTACTTTAGTACTTTGGTAATTTTGGTCTTACCTTTTGATACTTGCCTATAACTATTTGGTAATTTGGTATTTGGTATTTTGGACTTTAGTTTAGTATTAGCCTTTTGGACTTGGATATTTCGTCCTTTTGGTATTTAGTTCAACTTTTAGATGTTGATTTTAATGTCAGTATTTGTTATTTTTCGTTTGTTGGTATCTTAGTTTGTTACTTTCAAATGTTTATTTTTACTTTGAAACTTGAAAGTGTAATAGGGGAAAAAAGTCAAAAATAAAATCGGGTTCCCCGAAATCTCCGAAACCCGAAATCCCCGACCCCCCAAAAGTCGGGTATCGGGTATCGGGGCCTCCATTTTCCCCCCGAAATCCCCGAAACCCGAAAAACCCGTCTGATGCTCACCCCTAGTTGGCGGTAGTGACGAGTGGTGGTCATGGTAGCACCGTGATGGGTGTGGTGGCGCTGGCAGTAACGATTGGCGAGGTAGCTGCGGTAACGGGTGGTAGTTGTGGTAACAACGTGGGGACGGTGGTGGCGACAACGACGACTAGGACGGTGGTGGTGGCAATGACGCCATGGTGTGTGGTGGCGGCAGTGGTGGGTGGTGGTTATGTTACCAGCGGTGACAGTTGTGTTGGTGGTGTCCGTGACGAAGGTACCGGTGGCAACCATCGCTAGGAAAGTGGCGGCGGCGGTGGTGAAGACGGCAGGGCGCAAAGATGGCGGCGGCGGCAACGATGATGGGATCACGGTAGTTACATCCATCATGGGTGAATGAAATGGAACAATATATTTTTTTCAAACGGTAGGAAGGAATTGAAATTCCTTGCTAAAACCTACGGAATCTACATTCCATAATTTGTGGAATTTGAATTCCTTGTGAAAATTCAAAAGATGAACCAAACACAGGAATGGAATTTGGTCAATGGAATTGCCATTCCAATTTCTTCAAATTCCGCTGGATTCTAGCGAACCAAACGCCACCTAAGATTTAGAGAAGGGTATTGGAATTGGGGGAAGGAATTAAAATCCTTCATATGAAGAAATTTGAAATCCTTGGGTACATGGAAGGATTTTAAAATCTCTTGACATGGGAATTGCCAAATTACCAGATTACCCTTCAAGTAGATGCCCTAACTTACAACTTCGCTTCAACCCATTGTCGACCGCCGTTACCGCTTCGACCCACCTCCGACCGCTGCCGACCGCTTCGACCGACCGCCGCCACCGCTTCGACCCACCGCCGACCGCTGCCGCCACTCCTTCGACCCACCGCCGACCGCTGCCGCCACTCCTTCGACCCACCGCCGACCGCTGCCGCCACTCCTTCGACCCACCGCCGACCGCTGCCACCGCTTCGACCCGCCGCCGACCGGCACCACCGCTTCGACCCGCCGCCACCGCTTCTACCCATCGCTACCGCTTCGACATAAGAACAAAAGGAGGGCAATTATGTCATTTTGCATGTCTGAATTCCAATTCCATCGGACATTTCTGCCAACCATACAGATTATGGAATTGGATTCCAATTCCTTCAGGATTCCAATTCCTTCAAAAAGATTCCAGCAAACCAAACGCGACCTAAGGATTCCTTCCAACCAAACAACCAAGATTTTGGATTGATTCGAGCTCAGTTTCGAGTTATGATCGGTCTAGTTCAGGTAAAGTCATGATGGAAAAAGTATATATGTTCAAGCTATTCTGATAGATTTAGAATTCTAAAAGCAATATGACCGACTAGAGATGATTTGACAAATAAATATTTTTATATGATTTAAAAAAGTATCTATATATATTTTGAGTTTACAGGTGGACAAAAATCAAATCCAACCCGAACTAAAATACCCCCCCCCCTAAAAGTTGGGTTTCGGATCTCAAGACATTAGGCTTTAGCATGAACGCCTTATTTTCGGTTCAATTTTAAGTTCGTGTTTGGGGACATTCTGATTTTGTGCGCCCTACCAACCTTGAGTAAATATATTTACCAAAGACAAAATCAATTAGATTTTAATTATTATTTTTAATTATATATTTAAATAAAAGTATTATCATTTTATATATTCATGTTCTTATTTTCATGCTAATTATATTATTTTATTTTAACGTTATTCAATTTTTGACATAAATCATCAATAGTAATTAATATATCAACATTTTTTTATGATTTGATAGGAGAATTGGGACAAGTAACATCTTTTAGGGTGTGTTTGGTAAGAGAACTGGGTGGAACATAACAGAACAGAACAAGTCTGTTCCATATTTGGCACACTATAAAATAGAACAAGATAGAACTAACTAGCACAAGAGAAGGACAACCTTGTTCTCCAAAAAACCATGGAACTAAATAGAACAAGCTATTATGGACCAAAATACCCCTGCTTTTTTCCTTTCTTTCTCGATAATATCCAACACCTGCTTCCCCATCTTGAATCGACCTGGACTCTCAACACAGGTGACCTCGCCGGCGACCATCTCAACACTGGCGACCTGCTCTCTCGACACGCCGGCGACCATCTCAACGCTAGCGACCTCCTTTCTCAATGACGACTATGACAGCGACCATCTCTGTCGACGCCGGCGACCTCCTTTCTCGACGTCGACGACCATCTCAACATCGGCGACCACAATCAAGCTCTGCAAATCCACAATCGAGAGCTTCTAGATGCGATCTACAAGTCGCAAATACAAACTTGCAAATTGATTTCGCAAGTCTTTTCTCAAATCAAAGATGAAATTCAATGTTTGCTTCTCAAATCGACGATGAAATTCGATGCCTGCTCAATTATTTCTCAAAATTTAGCTTAAAAGAAAACGTGTGCTTCTCAAATCGATGCTGAAATATGCATTTTTTGTTATACTTATACATGCTTCTTATATATATACATATAATATATATACGTGTGTTATATGCTTCTGAATTCTTATATATATGCATCTGTTTTATATTTCAATATATGCTTCTGTATGATAATTTTATTTCTGATTTGGTTCTTTGCTTCTGATTTGGTTTTGATTTTGGTTCAATTTTGTTATGTCCTATCCATCTTATTTATGTCTTACCAAACACTGAACAACTATTCTGTTCTGTTCTATCTTGTTCTGTTCTGTCATATCCTGCACTGTCCTGTCCTGATACCAAACGCACCTTTAAGAGTATTAAATAAATCGATATAGCTATGAGGCATCTTACCATTAGTCAAATGTTCTTTCTAACCTAAATATATTAATGAAAGTTAAGCAGACTATGAATGTATATACTTTTGGTACGAAGTCACAATTTTCGAACTTATTTGCATGCGTAGTTCTTGTATTCATGGGATATCATAGTCCTGAAAACCAACAGTGGAATGTTGTTTATATATGTCTTTCTCTTTGAAATTGTGTTGCTCAATATTTTTACCATTTTTCATACATATTACTTGTCTTTTGAGTTTGTCAAACATCTAATGGTGTCTAAATCAAAACTACTCTAAAAGGTTATAGCAAAAGGAAGAGTATTTAAGTGTACACGCTCATCAAATATCGTCTCAAACAAGCAAGAATGATAACCAAAACCAAATTATTAATCCCTGGGGATAAACAAGGATAAGAATTCTCGACAACAATATCTTATAATGAGATTTATGATGGCAAAGTCAATGAAATGGTTTTGGTTTTTAGTTACCAATATTTTAAGGATATGCCAACAAATAAAGGATGCATGGATGCAAGTTCAGGTTGGAATTTGACAGCAAAATGCAGTAAAACTCTATTACAGCATAACATGAAATTTTGACTTGTCGCAACAATGATTTCCAAAACACGGTATTTGATCAAATGACCTTTGAAATACATATTAAACCCTTTTTAAGGGCTTTAGAACCCATTTTCGGGTTGAGTATTGATATGCCGTGCATGTAAATGTTATAGGTGACTCGTCTTGAGCATTGTACGTGTACCAGTGTGTGATACTAGTCTTCTACTAGGTGAGTACGCTACGTGTAGCCTTACATTGTACATGCGTGTATGTATGTATATAAGTTGTTCAGCATAGGGACAACTTCATGCCCTTTGTGAGTTGAGGAAGGGACAACCTCGTGTCCTTTATAAGTCGAGGAGTTCAGATCCGATCTCTTGGAGACGGAGTTCAGTTATGTACAGTTATATTTGTTATGTGTATGTATATGTGTGTAATGGTGTAAGTTAAATGTAGTGTATGTTCACTAAGCTTTTCGCTTACCCGTTTATATTTACCCTTTTCCAGGAAGCAGTTCGGGTGAGGATAAGGGAAAAGCCCCGGCTTGACTCCATGCGCATGAAGACAGTTCCACTCGTATTTCATTTTAGTTTTTACAACAATATGGGATTTTCTTTTTACCAGTTCTCTCTTTAAAATGTTTAAAGCCGATGGTAATAACTTGGTTATTATGGCAAAGGTTTTTTTATTAATGAGGTTCTTGAAAAACAAAACAAGGAAAAACCCTTTATATAGACAGGGAATACAAAGGGAATATAAAGAATCCCTAACAAACTATCCTTAGATAAAAAGCCCTATAAATGGAAGCAAATATATCGTTGCCATTATTATATTATTGCCATTACTCCCCCTCAAGTTGGAGCGTGGAGATTGATAACGCCCAATTTGCCCAGAAAATCAGGAAACTTTTGAGCCCCTAAAGACTTGGTGAAAATGTCAGCAACTTGGATCTTAGAGTCGATTTGCATAGGCAGGATTTCCTTTGATTCAACACGTTCTCTAACAAAGTAACAATCCATTTCCACATGTTTTGTGCGTTCGTGGAAAACTGGATTGTTGGCGATGTGCCTAGCAGCTTGGTTGTCACAGAAAAGTTGAGTAGGACCAGTACAAGGCATGCGAAGTTCATGTAACAACCACCTCATCCATAATACTTCGCTAACAGTAGATGCCATTGCCCTGTATTCAGCCTCAGCTGAAGAACGAGAAACAACAGATTGTTTCTTGGATTTCCAGGAGATCGGAGAACCCCCTAATAACAATAGATACCCAGTTCGAGATCTTCTAGTCATAGGGCATCCCAGCCAGTCAGAATCACAGTAAGCCGTGAGATTGTCCCCTCCTTCTTTATTAAGGAGAATTCCTTGTCCTGGAGTAGCCTTGAGGTACCTTAGAACGCGATTGGCGGCTTCAAGATGACTCTCACGTGGATCACTAACAAATTGACTAAGAACATTCACGGCATAAGTAATGTCTGGTCTTGTGGCTTGAAGGTAAAGAAGTCTTCCGACAAGGCGTCTATATTGGTTTGCATCAACTTTAGCTTCTCCATCCCGTTTGTCTAGTTTCAGATTCTGCTCCATGGGAAAAGAGACAGGACGACAACCGAGCATCCCCGCATCTTCCAAAATGTCTAAAGTGTATTTTCGTTGGCTCAGAACCATGCCCTCCTTTGTTCGAGCAACTTCAATGCCAAGAAAAAACTTTAAAGGACCAAGATCCTTTATGCTAAACTCTGTGTCGAGAAAGTTCTTAGTTTCCTGTATCTTTTGCATGTTATCACCGAGAATGATAACATCATCGACATAGATAAGAGCAGCAACGAAAGCATCTTTAGTATCAAAAAGAAACAAGGAATGATCAGCCCCTGATTGTTTAAAACCAAGGGTTTGCAAGGAAGTGGTAAATTTTTGATACCAGTTTCTTGAAGCTTGTTTAAGCCCATAAAGGGATTTCTTTAATTTGCAAACACGGACACCATCTTGCATACCAAAACCTTGCGGGATCTTCATATAAACATCTTCACGAAGGTCTCCATGCAGGAACGCATTATTCACATCTAATTGATGAATATGATACCCTCTTTTTACCGCCACGGCCAGAAGAGTTCTAACTGTAACAAGCTTTGCAACTGGCGCAAAGGTGTCATGGTAATCCACTCCTTCCATTTGTGTGAAACCTTTTGCGACTAAGCGAGCCTTGTATCTTTCCACTTCTCCATTAGGTTTATATTTGATCTTATAAACCCACTTAGAGTCAATAGCATGTTTTCCTTTTGGTAATTCTTGTATGATCCAAGTATCGTTTTTCTCAAGAGCTTGGATTTCGGTTTTCATGGCTTCAACCCATTTAGGATCCTGCATAGCTTGAGCAAAACTCTTTGGCTCATTACTTGAGGTAATGGCCGAAAGGAAAGCTTTGTGATCATCAGTAAAATTATCATAGGAAACAAAATGAGCTAAAGGGTGTACCGTTGAGGGTTGATCGGAAGAAGAGGATGTATGCTCGAGGTCTAGCGATGGGGGAAGCTTCACATTGTAATCTTTGAAGTGGGCTGGTGTAGATCGGTTCCGTTTCGGCCGGATTGGCTCTGTATTTTGATCTATGCCGGTCGGGACAGGATCAGTTTCGACCCAAGTGGGCTCTTGCTGCTCGACTGTTTCAGTTTGGACCCAAGTGGACTGTTGCTGTTCGGCTGTTTCAGTTTCGACCCAAGTGGGTTGTTGGTCTTCACTTGGGTTGGTTGCGGAGACATTAGGTTCTCTAGCGATGGGTGGTGCTGGCCCGAGCACGAAATCCCACTCCTTTGGAATGGCAAAAATCTCTTCTTCCTCCTTTAAATCGTTTATTTCAGAAAATGGAAACGCATCTTCCACGAACTTCACATCTCTTGACACAATTATCTTGTTGTGTTGAGGATCGTATATCTTGTAGCCTTTTGTTCGTGGTGGGTAGCCTAAAAATACTCCTGGTCTCCCCCTTACTTCGAATTTATCTCCTTTGGTTTCTACACTTCGATAGTATGCCAAGCAACCAAGCACCCTTAAGTAATCATACTCAGGTTTTTGGTTGTATAAGATCTCGTAAGGGGTTTTGTTGCCTATCACATCGGAGGGTAAGCGATTTATGATGTGAGTAGCAGTTAAGAGGCACTCTCCCCAGAACTTGATTGGAAGATTTGCCTCAAATTTCAAAGCTCTTGCTGTTTCAAGGAGGTGTCTGTGTTTCCGTTCCACTACCCCATTTTGTTGAGGTGTGTGAGGACATGTGGTTTCCAAGAGTATCCCTTCTTTAGCGTAGAAATCAAGCATGTCATTAGAGGTGAACTCTCCCCCGTTATCGCATCTTATTCTCTTGATTTTTTTTTTCAAATTGAACTTGTATCATTTTGTGAAAATCAATCAGACACGTACTGGCCTCATGTTTATGTTTGAGAAGGAACACCCATACAGCACGACTATAATCATCAACGATGGTAAGGAAATAACTTGCACGTGTGAATGAAGGTGTTCGATACTTTCCCCAAATGTCACAATGCATAAGATCAAAACAAGCATTTGTTTTTGTAGTGCTAAGATGGAAAGGTAATCTAGTAAATTTAGCTTTAATGCACGAATCACAAACAATGTTTGAATTGACAGAAACATCCTTGATAAAATCAAAACGACAAAGTTTAGAAATAGAGGCGTGTCCCAATCTTTTATGCCAAGTACGAGAGCTAGTCAACAAGGCCCGTCTTCTCGTCCCCATCCTGTATAGACCCTCAACACATTCACCCGTTCCAATCAAGGCCCTCGAACTCAGATCCTGCATCACAAAGAAGGTTGGGAAAAACGTGACAGCACATTGTAAGTCATTGCTAATCTTGCTCACAGATAAGAGATTGCATTCAAAATCGGGCACATGTAAAACATCCTTTATGGTGATACCATTCGGAAGGGTGTGGTTTCCACGACCTTTAACAGGTATGACATCACCATTAGGGATGGTTACCGGTGCTTCACAACGTTCTGTGGGTAGTTTTTCGAGTAAAGAGTCATCATAGGTGATGTGCTCAGTCGCACCAGAGTCTACAATCCATTTACCTTTCTTGTTGATTTTACCTGCCATATTAGCAACGGGAGGATTCTTGTCTCTCTTCTCGAAAAAAATGGCAAATTGCTTGTATTGATCTTCATTTAAACCGAGTGTCTGTTCTAGTTCTCCTTCAACGAGAGCAGCCTTAGGCTTTGCCTGCTTTCCCTTTCCTGGCCACCACTCCGGATAACCGATTCGTTTGAAACAGCCGTCCCTGTTATGCCCATCTTTTCCACAAAAGTTGCAGTGTTCCGCTTGTCCTTCGGCTTCTTTCTTGCCTTCTTTTCGTATAGGCTTGGACGGTAACTGGTTCTGATCGCGTTTGGCAGCAAAGGAAGTCTGAAAAGCTGTGGCGTCGGGTGCAATTCGCCTCGATCCAGAAGCAGCTCGCTGCTGTTCATCTTCGGCCACTAGATGATAAGCTGCTCCAAGTGTGGGAGTTGGTCGCATTGCCAAGATTTGGGTTCTTATCGTAGCGAATTCAACATCCAAACCTAGCAAAAATTCATACAGTCTTTCTTTATCTTGAAGTTCAGTGAACTTCTTACCTATACCACACGTACACTTTTTGCATTCACAAATCGGCATAGGCAAGACAGACTGGATCTCATCCCATATCCCACGTAGTTTGGTGTAGTAGGCTGATACGGACAGCCCTTCTTGTCTGGTGGTAGACAACGATTGCTTTAATTCGTAGGCTTTGGGTGCACTCTCCTTTCCGAAGCGTTCCTTCAGGTCATCCCATATCTCTCGAGATGTTGTCGCATACTTGACGCTTGTGCGGATCTCCTTTTCCATGGCAGTATTCAACCACCCTTTTATCATGGCATCGTTTCTCATCCAAGGCATGTAATCCTTAGAATCTGCTGCTGGCTTTTCGGTGGTTCCATCAATGAAACCGATTTTGTTTTTGGCAAACAAGAAGTTTAACATCTCTTGTGACCAATCTGTATAATTTCTGTCTATGAGCACGTCGTTAACGTGCATCTGACGAGGGTAATCAGAAGGGTGGATGTAAAAGGGTGAGTCATAGTTTGGGGTGTTGCTACCGTCGGCTCCTCCTTCTTTGTCGCTGCCGCCGGTCATGGTTAGGGTAGGGTTGGATCTTATTTCTGCTCTGATACCATAATAACTTGGTTATTATGGCAAAGGTTTTTTTTATTAATGAGGTTCTTGAAAAACAAAACAAGGAAAAACCCTTTATATAGACAGGGAATACAAAGGGAATATAAAGAATCCCTAACAAACTATCCTTAGATAAAAAGCCCTATAAATGGAAGCAAATATATCGTTGCCATTATTATATTATTGCCATTAGATGGCATGAATTCTATTGTTTGACCCGTGTTTTAAAATTATATATTATTTTAGTGTTTTTGGAAAAGTGGTGTTACACGATTCAATCAATTTACAAGATTGATGAACATCGATAGTAGGTTTATAAATTAGAAAACAACACGCATGATTAGATTTTAGGGTTCTCAAAAGATAATTAGATAAATTAACACATATATACAATATTTAAGATGTGTGTGTGTGTATTCGGCTTTTTGGTCGGTTATGGTGGCCAAAGTCAAACCGAAATACCTCCAAAGGGTCGGAATTCGGAGTTCGAGACTTTTAGGTTTGACATAATCACCTTTTTCGGGTTCACATTTTTATTTCAGATCATTCAGATTTTGCACACCTCCCAATAGAAATGGAACTAAAATTACAAAGCTACTCCAAGCTTAAAAAATGAATATATTAGCAATTACTAGCTCCTCCTTATATATTAAAAGAAGGAGCTAAACGTAATAATTCTAAACTAGAAAAGACATAGAATCTGATAGGTAAAAACAACACAAAGTTAACGAACGGAAAACACCTTAGTATAATGATTGAGAAGTATATAAGTTGTTAATCAAAGGAACTTCCATCATCAATCACCAAAAGTTTGATTCTTTAAATGAATCAGAACACAGTGTCAACGAATATTTTGAAATCCTGCTAATCTTCAACAAGAATGGTTACAAATATTGTGGCAACTTGCTGCAGCAAGCTCATGTTTAACAACTTTTTCTTCGATTTTGTAGAGACAAAACGAGATTCCTTTACCAAGCTTTAGCCACAAATGTGTAGGAAATGATAATGAAATACCTAAATTATGATTGGGGATATAAATAAGATGAAATGAAATCCCAAAAATGTGTTAAACCAATTATGAGTTGGGTGCTTTAACCATTCAGCCATGGATGCTTAGCGGGTCATAGTGAATGACTAGATTCCAATTCAAATTATTTCGTTTCTTTGGGCCAGTGGCCATCTACAGTGGCTTGGTTAAGGGAACTCACTGGAGTCGTAGCGAAAACGAGTTTTCATAGAGCAATTGTTACTGCTTATGGAGCAATTCAATAAGAGAGCTCGAATAGCAATACCGATTCGATCCGGTGGGTATGAATTATACACACCTTAGTTACTTTATCGTTTCTTGAATTTAAACAGAATCCTTAAATCATAAACGCTTTCGACAATTTTTCTTACAATATCTTTAAAACAAGAGTAAATTACATATTTGGTCCCTGTGGTTTACACTTAATTGCACTATTGGTCCCTCTTTTAAAATAATTATGGATTTGGTCCTTATGGTTTACATTTGCTCACTCCTTTGGTCCCTCTGCCCTAATACCATGAGTTGGTTTTGTTAAAAAGGTTAAAATGAGAAGGTAATTTAGTCATTTTCATAATTTTTTTAATTACTATTTAAACTTCATCAACTAAAAGTGTAATAAGTTTACCATTAAAGCCACCATCTACAATTAAAACCACCACCCACCATGAAAACCACCATCTACAATTAAAACCACCACCCACCATTGAAACCACCATTCACCACCACCTACCACCATTAAAACAACCATTCACCACCACCCACCACCATTCACCACCACCCACCATTAAATCCACCATTAAAACCACCATTCACCCACCATTAAATCCACCATTAAAACCACCATCCACCATTGAAACCACCATTCACCACCACCCACCACCATTAAAACCACCATTCACCAACACCCACCACCATTAAAACCACCATTCATCACCACCCACCATTAAAACCACCATCCACCACCACCCACCATTAAAACCACCATTCACCATCACCCACCATTGAAACCACCATTCACCATCACCCACCATTGAAACCACCATTAAAACCACCATATATTAATAGAAAATTTACTCTAGATTTGATACATATATTATACTATTTATCTAGAATATATATATATATATAATAGTAATAATAATATTAATAGAAAATTTAATAAAAAACTTTTTATTAAAAATTAGGAAAACATATGAAATGACCAAACTGCGCTTAAAACAAACCTATTTAACAAAAGGTGTTAAGACAAAGGGACCAAAGGCGTGAGAAAAAGTAAACCATAGGGACCAAATCCATAATTATTTCAAAAGAGGGACCAACAGTGCAATTAAGTGTAAACCACAGGGACCAAATATGTAATTTACTCTTAAAACAAATGGTTAAACGTTCAAATTTTAAATTGTTTTCATTAAACTCCACCAAACACTTTATTGTAGAAATCTTAATATTAATATTATTAATATATTTTATAACTTTATCATCTACTTTTAAAAATCTATATATAATAAAAGAGTAACTGATTTGACACGTGTCGTGCTCTGGTGAGCCGAATTGTCGCGTGTCGCGTTCTCGTGAGCCAATCCTCTACATAATTAAATCAAACCTTTTAATCCAAACTATAGATAAATATGAAAACAATAAATAAAATAATGTAAAAGATAAATGTCACTTTCAAAATCCTCTACATATATTTGTGTAATATTTAATATAATCAATACACGTATTATTATTTTTCATTGGTGATATAAAGAATTAAAAATATTCTCTCTATTTTCAAAGTACAATTTTATAAGAGTTTTCCAATGTTGAAAAATCTTACTTTTTCTATTTTGTTAATTCTTAAAAAAATTCCATATAACTTGTTGGAACAAAAAAATATACTCAAACTCTTTAAAAATTTTCATTTTTTAATCCAAACTATAGATAAATATGAAAACAATGAATAAAATAATGTTAAAGATAAATACCACTTTCAAAAATCCTCTACATAATTAAATTCAAACAGTTTTAATCCAAAAATACACACCACAATCTCAATCTCTCAATCTCAATCAATTACTGCAACTCTCTTAATTAAGCCAGTACCAATTACACATACACACACAAAGGTAATTAATCAAACGCTCTTTAATTTTTATTTTTTCCTACACATGATGATATGATTATAATGATTCTATTCATGTTTATAGTCCAAATTGGAGTTGTTGATTTCTCGTATGTGACTTTGTATTTATGATCATTGATTACACTTTTTGTGTTGTTTTGTATTACAAACGCTCTTCAATTTTTATTTTTTCCTTCACATGATGATATGCATATGATTATTCTATTCATGTTTATAGTCCAATTTGGAGTTGTTGATTTCTCGTATGTGACTTTGTATTTATGCTCATTGATTACACTTTTTGTGTTATTTTGTATTACAAAAATAGTTCTAATTTTTTATTTTTTAATCTTTTGAATTTTTACCATATTACAGATCAATGGATTAAATAACTAATTCAAAATTATTAAACTTTATCAAAATTTAAAATTATTAAACTTTATCCTATTAAATATTAAACTCCAACCTATTAATTCAACTATTTTATTTTAAAATTATTAAACTATTTTATCTCTATTAATTCAAAATTTATTTTATCTCTATTAATCAAAATATTAAACTATTTTTACCATGTTACAGAACATTAAATTAATCCATCTGTTTTATCTCTATCTCTCTACTATAACAAAACCATATGAACCTATTTTATCTTTATCTATCTCAAATTAAAAGTTCGAAAAAATTAAAAGTCCAGTTATAAATTAAACTATAGTAAATAATTTAGATTAAATAAATCATACTTGTAATATTGTTTTTCTCGTATGATTTTTTTTATTTAAATTACCCCGTGTATCACACGGGATAAAACCTAGTACTTTATATAAGACAATAACAATAAGTTAATGTAATTAACATGAATGAATAAAAGATTATTCACTCTCCTCATGTCAAGTATTGAATAATTTTCTAAATTTAGAGTTTCTTTTGTTTTATCTATTTTAAAGAAAGACACAAAATCTCTTTCAATAAAAAATAAAATATTTAACTTATATATGTTAGATTAATGAAGATACTCTTATATTTGTTTCTTTTGCTTCATAAAAAAATATGTTGTTTAGTTGTGATCTCTTGGTTTCGCACGGACCACATGGAAAAACCAAAATAAAGCATCAATTGCACCTAGATGACATGAAACGAAAAAACATGGAAAAACACAAAATTGATAAGTATATTTCGGTTTGAATTTTAAAAACAAAGAACATTACATGAAGGGATTACTTCTTCAAAATGTATCCAACTATCCCCAATATACTATTGTATGTATCCACCTAAAAAAATTCATTTTGTATATATCAAACTTTATTTTTTAGTCTATTGTGTGTATTCGATGACCGGTAACAGAATTACTCGGTAAACTCTGGCCATCTTCTTCTTCTCCGGCAAAAAACTCCGGCCACCGTTCTTCTTCTCCGGCGAAAACTCCGGCCACCGTTCTTTTTATCCGACGACTGTTCTTCTTCTCCGGTAAGCAGGTCATTTCCACTGCTGCAGCTGCCGAGAACCACCGTTGCTGCCTTGAACCACCGCCGGGAACCACCGCCACACCGACCTCCACCATCACCCACCTCCAAGCCACCTACCTCCACCATTACCCACCTCCAACGGCGACCTCCAGTGCCACCCCATCTCCAGCACCACCCGCCATCACCATCACCGTCGCCATCACCATCACCATCGAACCGCCGCCCGTCACCACCGCCATCGCCATCACCGTCACCATCATCATCATCACAGTCACCATCACCATCACCATTGAACCGCCGCCCATTACCACCACCGCGAACCACCATCATCACCATTGAACCATCACCATCACCATCGAACCACCACCATCACCGACGACCTCCACCGCTGCTGGCCTCCACCGCAAACACCTCTAGCCGCCGTCCAACCGCCGGTAACCGGTTGATGACCGGTTGAGCAAGTCACAATACACACAATAGACTAAAAATAAAGTTTGATGCATACAAAAAGAGTTTTTTTTAGGTTGATACACACAATAATATATTGGGGATAGTTTGATACATTTTGAGGAAATATTCCCTTACATGAAATTAAAAAAATAAGATTAAAATTAAGTAAAGCCAATTACTAATTTGTCCTCGCAAACTAAAATCAACCTACAATCGGGATCTCGTATCATCATTTAGAACCATCATAGAAAAATATACTACTTGAATACCAGTATAACATATAAATAGATCTGTTATGTTAGAAGAACCATGTCAAATACATTTTGACCTTTACAGGACCATCAACGAACCATCATATCGACATCGTGTTCGTCAAGAGACCATCGCGGAACCCTCGTACAATTGTTGCTAGGGGTGAGCAGGAAAAATCAAAACCGAACCGAAACCGAAAAAACCGAAAAAACCAAACCGAAAAAACCGAACCAATACCAAATCCATTGGTTTTGGTTTTTAAAATTTCAAAAACCGAGTTTTTCGGTTTGGTTCGGTTTTATGATTCAAAACCAAACCGAAAAAACCGAACCGAACCAAATAAATACTTCTTTTAGTTTTACCCTAGTTATTTAGTAAATACTAGAAGATTTTGTTAAGTTCTTTGATAATTTTCTTGTTTATGAGTTCTTATTTATCTCCAGTGCCCTGCTAATTTTCTTTTAGTTTTCGACTAATTAATAATTTACCCTTTGCATTCTCCTTCTCATAATTACTTGAGTCCATGAACGACTTGACATCACATAGAAAACATTTATATTAAAAAATGATGAAACAAATAATAAATTGAAGTCAATCTATGATGATGATAACGATTAATAATGTAAATTAGTCAATATTAAATTGAAGTCATAGCTCTATAAAACACCAACTCTATCTTTTAAACATTCAGATACGATAAACATGAATTGATGGTCTTGGATTTTAATTTTTGGACAAAAAATTTGAAATCCGAAAACCAAAAACCAAAAACCGAATTAAAAACCGAAAACCGAACCAAAAACCGAGCTTAAAACCGAAAACCAAAAACCGAAAAAACCGATTGGTTTTGGTTTTGGTTTTTCTAAAAACCGAAATTTTCGGTTTGGTTTCGGTTTTACCTCAAAACCGAACCAAACCGAACCATGCACACCCCTAATTGTTGCAAAACCATCGGGCCGAGCAGACAAAAGCCCAAAACATTTTGGCCCACAAAGAAATTATTCACGCGGTTTTTGGCTGTTGCCATTTGGCAGCATGTGTACGCCTCTATATCATTTGTCCTCCACGTGGCACCACCTCCTTGATTCATTTGATTCCAATTTTGGAAAAAAATTTAAATAAAATAGAAAAACTTTAGTCGTTTTCAAGCCAGTTATTTTAACGTTAAAAAACATCATACAGTTATTCAAATGGGAACCAAAATTGCATTAAATCCCCACAAGGTTAACCATAATTTCAAATACTACCCTTTAGTTTCATGAATATTTGTTTTACCAATTTTAGTAACAAAAGTTGTATATTTATTAAGATAAACATATAAACATATACTACTCACAACAAAAAAAAGCCAATTCCACCATGGCCACATATATATAATCGATCATGAATACTTAAGATGTAGTGAGTTGTGTTGAACATTAGCGATAGATACCAACCTCTATACATTTCTTCAGCAACACCAGACGTTCTATCCTCTCAGCGTCGATATTTGTCAACTTCTACTAATGCAACAAAAACTCATATTGCCATTCATAATTAAAATTCAACAACAACAACAACAAAAAAAACAACGAGAGCTTAAAGAATATGAGAAATAACATGATGACAAGATGATCGACAATCGATGAGAGTACAGAAAACGAGATAATGAGAAAACGATAAGAATTGAGCAAAATAAGATAAAGGAGATTGTCAATCAGATACCTTAAATCAGATACCTCAAATCAAGTTGTTTGGTTTGGCTCTTTCGAAATTAGACCGCCAAAATGCGTAAATCGCCAACAAATCTACTCTGGTTTAATCAGTTTTAGTTAAGATTAAAAGTTAATTGTGATAAATCTCAGGGATCAATGCTAACAACTTATATAAATTTAAGGGACACTTTCCCTGACTTCTTATCATATAAATATCACTTTGACAAGCAAAAAAGTCAACCATTATCAGCTCTGGCAGACCCTCTCTGCCGATGTACACAGCCATTTCTGGACTGAAAACCCTAGAAACCCTAGAAAGAAGAAGAAGAAGAAGAAGAAGATGTACACAAAGCAGCAAAAGCGGTTAGGGCGGAGGCTTGATCGAATCAATGCGTTCAAAAACTCCGATTACGATGCTTCTACATCAACATCATCATCATCTTCTTCATCGTTGTTCGATAATATGCCATCACCAGCTCATGTAACTCTTCAATCAGGTGATGCTTCTTTCTTCTCTGATCGAATTAATTACCGGATTGAAGGCACCGACGGCGAATTCGACCTGATTTGCCGGTCCCTAGGGCTCTCCGGGCCGGAGGATTTCGCAATTCCGGCGGCTGATTGGGAAGCTCATAAGGCTTCATCTCCTACGGATAGTAATTGTTTGATTGGTTCTAGGTTTCGTTGTTTTAGTTCTACTCCGGATTCAGCTAAAGAAAGTTGTGAATCTCCGGCTAGGGTTAGTAATACTGGATGTTTGACATTAGCAGAGGGAGAAGAAGCTAGGGTTTCGGTGAGTAATGGAGGTAAAAAGCGGGAGGATGATGTTAGGGGATTTGGATTTGGTGAGATCAAGCGTGGAAGCCAGTGGTCGGAGTTTGTTAATGGTGGTAAATTGGGGGATGTCGGAAAATCTAGGGTTTGCAATTATGGTGATGATGATACCTGTAAGGCTCCTGAGAAAGGTTATGTGGAGAGTAAGAGTATGATTAAGGGTGCCCGGCCGCCGTTACTTGCTCGTCCTCCGGCTAGGGCACGAGTGATTGTGGATAATCAAGGTTCGACTTGGGATTTGATTCGTGGGTTTTCTCCTAGGACTGATGAAGACTTGACATCGGTTGAGCCGGTTAGGACGGTCAGGTCGTTAACTGAAGATGCGGTTGCGGTTGTTGGACCTACAATTGTTGAAGATGGAGAGCCGATGACATCAAGAACCGTTGTTCCACAATCTGTTCTGGATACATCTGATGATGAGGACAATGTATGCTCTACGGCAGCTACTGGACTTGAGTATCTTCTTTCACCGAATGGATCGGTCAGGTGCAATATCAAAAAATGGCAAAAGGGCGATTTTCTTGGAAGTGGGTCATTTGGAACTGTTTACGAGGGCTACAATGAGTAAGTGACATCTAGATATTGCTATAGCAATGGCAGAACTTCTTTAATCATCTTATTGGTTTTTCACCCCATTTATACAGTCTGCAGATATCACCTGTTCTTTTGTTGTTAGCAGTAGGTTAACTCCTTTTGCATCTTCTGCCAAAATAATGTCTAACTTATTTTGCATCTGCATGTGAGTCACAGCAATGTGCCTTTAATTTTGTTAGGTTAGTCTAAAAAAGGACTCGTTAGGAGTTAGGAAGAAACAAACCACTCTTTTAAGGGTTATGGTTGGGAGACTCTTACGTGGATCACTTTTGAATCTCTAGTTATCAAATGATGGTTAAATATCTGAATCTTCTTGTGTTGTAACTCAGCAGAGTTAAGTGTCTTTAGAAGCAAGCATTGCTATTTCCACACATGGGGGGATTCTCTCATCTGCTGTAGCTTTAGCATAGCAGATGGGATAGCTGTCGAAACAGACTAGCGTGTTCATGGTTTTGTTTGTGGGTTAATAAGCTTTAATCACCAAGCGAATAATTGAAGTGATAATACTAGACCTTAGTAGGCATAATGACATCATGTCAATATGCTATCACTGATATTTAATCAATCACAAAGCAGTCTAATTTAACAAGTGTCATAGGAGAAGTAGCTGGCTGATACAACTTCTCTCTCAGCATGTATACATAAACTTCACAGCCTCATTTTTTTTGCAGAAACCTTGTCCTTAGAATGCATAGTCTAATTGGAGCAAAATGTTGAAGAGCTTAATTGCGATATTTGTGAAGTGTGTTTTATTTTTTATGTAACACAATTTTCTCAATCTGCTATTGTATCAATTAATTCTTCTCTAAAAGAATTTTGTACTTTCATAGCATTGTGCAAGTGCTGTGGCACTGTCAGTATCACAGTACATACCACTTGCCTTTGAGAAGTTAGAATGCAACTCTCTATCCATCTTCATTTTCCAGTAAAGGATGAGTGAAACTCTTATCTGATGTTGGAACCAATGCTAGGTTGCCATTGCCAACTATCGCTTTCTGTGGGGATTGTGATTTTTTGTGTATATAAAAATGGTTGGTCTATCCATGTAAATGTTCTCTTGTTGTCTCTTGCAATGTGGAGGACCATTTCTTGTTATTTTTCAGGTTATAAAACGGCCCTCTAGGGAGTGGGGTGGGTGCTCGCTGTTAGTCCTCACCCTTGACGCTAGGTAGCTACCTTATAGGAAAAATCATGATCCTTACTGAAAGTGCGCTGCTAGAGAAACTTTTCAAGGAGAATGCTCTTTGGTAATTAGAACTTTTTGGATCACTATATGGATCAGTTGGGAGTTAAGTGCATTTATACCAAGTGCGGACCATAACGCAGAAAGCTCCTTATTAGCTCATGTGATATCAGGCTTTCAGAGGTTTAATATTGGGGATTGGAATTTGGAACAGTGGGTCTTGATCTTTCCTTTTCTTTCTCATCTAATATGTCACATCTTTCCCTGTTATGATATTCGTCTAGCAAAGTTCCTTTTAATATATTATCTTTCCCTGTTCTGGCTTCTTGTATTTTTCGTCATGCCATTCTTGCAGTTATATTAGAAGGAGAGCAGACCTTCTTCACAGTCACCCTTGCTTTCCTCCTTAAGTTGTTCTCATTCCACCCACTTAAAGGATCTATATGTTTGTTTGCAGATATGGGTTCTTTTTTGCTGTGAAGGAGGTTTCTTTGCTTGATCAAGGAAGCCAAGGAAAGCAGAGCATTTTTCAACTTGAACAGGTGATTTATAAGGGTTTTTTCTTTCTTTCTTTCTAGTTATGCATGGGCACATAGCCATGGAGTCCTTATCTACTGAAGATTGAGTTGTTTTGACATTTCTAATTGTTTCAGGAGATATTTTTATTAAGTCAAATCCAACATGAGAACATTGTTCGGTATCTTGGAACAGATAAGGTATGCAATTTTTTCCCTTACCAAGGTTTTTTTTTGGGTGCGAGAGCTGAGCTAATCCATTTTACGAGAGACGCTATTTACTTCCTAAAAACATCATCATTTGAATAAGAGGGTAAATGCCTCCAAGAAGCTGCAAGTTTCAGAAATCTGACACTTGAAATGACAGCAGAGTTGCTAACCATGTAAGGCGTCTTAGCTTTTCTTATCCATTAACTTAGCTGTTCTTATACACTAAACTGTTATCTTACCTGGGACCCACTTTAGATTTCGACAAACATTATGGTCAAAATACTATTTCAACTCTCCAATTTTCATGAAAAAACCTCCTTATGGAAGCAGAAGTTCGTGGTACAGATTTTCGTGTTAGCTACACAATAAAGCTCGAGGCACAACAGAAGGCCTTATGTTTCTTTAGGGAGGCTTCTTTTCCTCTTTGTAATAACATTTTCCCACCTGCTGGAGTATCAAAATAGTATGAACCGAACATAAAATATATTGATAACCCTAAATGGAGCAAACTAACAATAAACGTACTTAATGAACAAGTAAATGGCCTATATTCGAGAATAGGCCAACTCTTCTAACAATTTATTACAAATTCAATTCACTTTGATAATGATGATGAGTATGGCTAACACATTCCCACCACCCCATCTGTTTCTAGACTAGTTAAATGAGAATACCAAAAACTACTCTTCACTAATTAACTTAGGCCTAACACAATACGAATCACGTTCTTGATTTTTGCAGCTCCTTCAGTTTTTATGTATTCTGTAGGAAATTAGTCATAATTCTCAGTCTCAAAATAAATATTGAATCCCATGCATGTCTCTTATTTTGACTTGGGAGTCTCCATCTAAGTATTACATTCAATAAAGCTTCAAAGTTTTTTTTGCCTTCGATTTATGTGATTTGAGCAATGTATGTGTTGAAATATTGATGATCCTATTTCTTCCATGGTGGTAGTTGAGGTAGGATAGCTCTTGGGATTTAGCTTCATATTGTTGTAGGATGGGGAAGAAGACACTAACCAATGTCTTTAATTCCCACTTTTAATCTATTACTTTCTATAGGAAAACTAAGTATATATATGTAATTGATGTCCAATAATGATGTTTCAGGATGATGGCAAACTATATATCTTCCTTGAGCTTGTACCCAAAGGTTCGCTGGCAAATCTTTATAAAAAGTATAACCTGCGGGATTCTCAAGTTTCTACCTACACAAGGCAGATTTTGAGTGGTTTGAATTATCTGCATGACCGAAATGTGGTTCATAGGTAAGAGTTCATGCTTCTTCGAAAAGATTTGGTTTAAAGT
This sequence comes from Centaurea solstitialis, assembly GCA_030169165.1. Lineage (NCBI taxonomy): Eukaryota > Viridiplantae > Streptophyta > Magnoliopsida > Asterales > Asteraceae > Centaurea > Centaurea solstitialis. The sequence continues at coordinate 41,748,518 of CM058043.1, forward strand.
TTTAACATTCCCTCCCTTTTCTGCCCTTCTCTTTCCTGGTTGTGTCGGTGTGTTCTGAAGCCCTGGGTTTCTTTCATAAGTTTGTAGATATCCCTAAAAAACTGCTCTATCTTTGTATTGGCTTTTCATCACTTATGTTTGCTGTGCCAAAATGTAAATTTCTAATGTTACGATGAAAATACTTTATTTTTAATTCTTTACCCTTTAAAGATGCATGTCACCAGAGAGAAGCTACTTGATGTTATTTTGTGTTCCCCATATAGTTTCTTTTTGTTCTTTTCTGTTCTTCCTCTTCTTATTTTTCTTTTTCTTGAGCTAGTATATTTATTTAGAATCAATTGAGACAACTTGAGACATCATGCTTAATGTGAAGCTGAATGGTTTACTTGAACCGCTTGTTAGATTTCCTTTTCATTCTGGTAGTTTGTCGAAGTCTTGGTTGTAGTATCGATTATATCATGACTTATTCATATTCATCTTTCAGGGATATTAAATGTGCTAATATATTAGTCGATGTGAGTGGATCTGTGAAGCTTGCAGATTTTGGGCTGGCAAAGGTAGCCGGCACATGGTTTCATTTATTTTTCTATTCTTTTCTTTTCTCCATCTCCCGACTTACTTTTTACAACCTGGAAAATGTAACACTGTTTGTATCTGTAGGCAACCAAATTGAATGACATCAAATCTTGCAAGGGGACTCCATATTGGATGGCACCAGAGGTTATTTCTATTCTCTTAATCTGTCGTTAGGAACTACATTAAATGATATAGTGTCCACCAAATGTTGATATACCATCTTAATCTTTTATTGTTTGAACCACAATATATCCTTTCCATTTTGTTCAGCATGTCACCGGTTCTTATGATTCTGTTTGTAACTTTAAGTTGATCGTAGATTATGTTTCATTTTTTCTTTGGGCTACATGTGATACAGGGTGGTGTTTGTTATGTTCTTATTTTAACGTATTGGATATTGGTGGTGGTTAGTGAAAGCAATATAGGGGTAACCACTTCAAAGTTTGACATTAAATTCCGCCCTTGGGGTGTGAATATCTAATGACAGGAAGAAATAGATTCTTAATTGTTATGTTGACAATCCAAAAGTCTTTTATGCTTAAGTTTAACCATAAACCTGGTCTTTGAATAGCAGTAACTGGAAATATAAAGTTAGTACAAAGGAATAACATGAGACTCTTCTGAAATCCACATCTCATTTTTGGGAAGTATGTGTGCCCCTAATATTAGTTGTACATGTGAGGTATGAGTAGTACAGGGTCATTCTAGAAGGTTCCAGAGGCGGTAAGGGGTGGTAGGGTTAGTTTGGGCGGGAGATTCTGTTTAGCTTGCTTCAAGGAGTATAAATAAGAAAGGGGAAGGCCTAACGAGGGATGTCTGATTTCTTGGTTATTCTGTGGGCTAAAGGCAGTTCACCCCAGTGTTTTTGATTGTCTTTTGTTATTCAATTCAATCATCCGTTGTGAAATTCTGGCCAATTTGTATCAGTATGCCACCTGCATATTATATGAAGTTCCTAACTTGTCTCCCTTAGTGTAGTGTACCTACTACTAAAAATGTCATGTTGAAATTTTCGTAACTTGGTTAAAGATTATATGGTAACCGAGTTTATTCTTTCTTACTTTGTTTTTCGTTCTTGTGTGGAAAAGTGACAAATGCATGCTGTCTATATATACTCTTTGTGAACATGTTACTTGTTCATAATAACATCAAGTTGGAGCCGAATATTGGAAGGTTGCCTGCTTCCAATTTGATGGTATCATTTGATAAAAGCTGTTTTTATCACCATCCAAGCTTAGTTGAGTGGTAGAAGCAATTGAACCTAAGGTGGTAATAATGATAGTAACAGTAGTAACTATAATAAGATTATTAATAGTAATGATGGACCAGGTACTAAATCAAATGGTGTTTATCCATGTGTGGTTTTGTCTTTTCACAAGATTATGTGGAATGGAATTGTATTCCATTAGATATATGAAGGAATGATACATTCCCACACCTAAAGAAACTTGCTAATTCTGGCTGAATTCAATTCCCCCGAACCAAACGCAACCAAGAACTTCTGGGGATATGGAAGTTTAAGTTATACCCTGCCAAAAATATGTCAATTTGGTTGTTGAGTTAGATGGTGATTGTTATTGCATGCTTTCTGATAGATATAATTTGCTCATGCATCCTCAGGTTGTTAATAATCGGAAGAACAAGGGCTATGGACTTGCAGCTGATATTTGGAGCCTTGGCTGCACTGTGTTGGAGATGCTAACTGGTCAAGTTCCATACTCCCACTTGGAAGGGGTATGTATAATGCTCACCTCAATATTTCCTGTTTGTTTCCATATTACCCTTCCAAAATAATTGAATTTGCAAAGGTGACAGTCATATGTTGGAACTCAGACCTAGGCTTTCACACATCACTTGTTTTTGTAATAAACTTGTGATAATCTTATTGTAAACATGGTCTCAGCAATATCTGCTCTTAATTAATATGAAAAGAATTGCAATAGCATATAAAATACCACGACTTGGATTATTTAGGTGAATAACCTTCTTACAGATTTAAGAACACCTCACCTAACACAAGAATGCATCAAAATTTGTTGGAGTCATGCACTTTAAATGAAACATGTCAGAAGATAATTCTCCTAAATAAACCACATCACTCCCCAAGAATCAGAGAGCACAATTGAGGTCGGAGTCTGTTGAGTGCATCCAAATACCTGTTAATGCTTTGTTACGCACATCGGCACATGTGCTCTCTGCTCTTTTTTGATGATCAAGCCAAAAACCATTATTTCTAGCAGATGTTTATGTTTTTACTAATTTTGGATGCTAAGTTGTTCTATTGTGCCTTTTGCTTTCTTAGATGCAAGCATTGTTCAGAATTGGCAGAGGTGAACCTCCTGCTATTCCTAAAACATTGTCTGGAGATGCACGGAGTTTCATACTTAAATGCTTGCAAGTTAACCCGAATGATCGCCCAACTGCTGCCCAACTATTGGAGCACCCATTTGTGAGGACATCAGTCTCCATGAACCTAAGCCCTGTTTCTCCACTGTGCGGTCGCATACGCTCACAGATTCCAATGAGCCCCCAACGATGATAACGTAAGGTAACTCTCGCCTTTCTTTAACACACACACACACACACACATATATAAATATCTTACTAAAAGTTTATTAACTGAGTGCTGAAGAAATTGTATGACAAATGTAAAACTTGTTAACCTTTTTTATCTAGTTTAGTTAAGGTCATTTGCTGACATAAATCCACATGATGATCACTAATTACTTGTTGTGGTAAAAAGAAATGGCATCTTAAGAGTTCTTTGGTGAAGAAACACATGATTCTTGTTCTATGAACATCCCTCTATCCATAAAACTAAAGTTAGCTATTTCTCTGCACCCTATTCAAGGTAATTCTTTTGCTATGCAGTTGATTGCTCAAAAATTGACTCTTGGCTCCTTTCCGGTTGCTAAAATACAGCTGTGGTTAAAATCTATGAGTGTAGAACTTGTTAGAATTTTTTGTATTTGATAGTAAAGGTTTTATTATTTCTGTTTGGAATTGGGTTCCATCAGAAGAGCGACTACAAGGATGAGTTATTTATAGGAATGATAGAAGTACTTTTTTGCTGCATGAATAAAAGCATGAGTTATAGTGATTGTAGGCGGGTCAAAAAATCGTGAATGGTTTTAGGGTTTTAGTTTGACATGTGGGGTTTAGTAATTTACCAATCTTGTCTCGTTTTCCTAATTTCTTGTTCCACCTAACCAAAAAAAATGCACTTTTGTACCACTCAGTTCCGTGATACTGTCTTAATGGCGTGCTAAACATGGGACAAAAAGCTTTTGGTTCCGTCTTGTTGGGTCTTGTAGAGGTTATTGTTATTACAATTACTAACACTACAATAATCTGGTGCAGCAGCTGGTACGAGTGTCATTTTTGGTTGGATGTTTCCGTTCTCAACTTTTGAAAATATGTATTGGCTGCATCTTCGTTTGTGGTCAACGGTAGGTCATATGTTGTAACGATCAACTGTAAATAGCTGCATTTGTGGAGTGATATTAAGTTATAGCTGAATGAAAGAGAGAAACAAGGGCCCGATAATGTTTAGCGTGTTTGTTAGGATTTTGATAGCTCTGTCTTCAATATGTGTGGTGATAGCACTTGTAAATATCGATTGTGCTTCACAGTTTTGTTACGTTATGGAAGTCCATTTGTTTATTTACGTGTTGGCTAGAGTTTTAGGTTTCTGTTCGATTGTTTTGTTTCTTTTACCATGTTTCGGTCTTCCTTTTAAGTTTTAGATTTGCACATCCGTGTATGCATTATGATCGGCAAGTGTTGCAAGTTGATCTTTTGGTACGGTCTTTTGCAATATGTTTTGGTCTTTACCATGTTCACCTAATAACGCTAGTGTAATCTGCTAAATACTTACTCAGGTTTAGTAAAAGGCATGAAAACTTAATATAGAAAGAAAGTTGATCAATAATAAAGAAAGAATTTAACTCATACAAGTTATATACTATGAACACACTATTATAAATTGTTCAATGTTGGCAACTGCGTTTCTGATGAATGTACTTTTATTTTAAACAAACAAATTAATTAATTATAAAAATATATTCATCTACAAGTAATCCAGTTTGCAAAAAGAAAAAGTATAATAAATTTGATTTAAATGGAAGAAATAATAAATTTGCTTTTATTTGTAGCTTTTTTTATTCAACATCATAATTTAATTTTTTATTATTTCAATAAAGCCATATAACAAGTTTTTGATGTCATGTAATCTAATTAAATAAGGGGATGGCCGGCTTTAAAAAGTAATGAATTATTATAATAAGTAAAACTTTGAATTACAGTATAATAAAAAGAACCTATGAAAAATATATTACTGTAATCAGAAGATAGAAATAAAAACAGAATGTTGTATTAATTATTTTTATAAAAATAGGTTGTTATTTATTATACTAGTTAATGGCCCGTGTAATACACGGACGATTTAAACATATTGTTTTAGTTTCTAATCAGAGTTAACATTTGCATTATAAAGTTCACAAATAATTTACCATAAATCAAACGTAATATCCAATTAATAATATAAATATGACTTAGTTGATAAAATAACATTAATGATTTAGTTTAATCATAGCCATTTAGAAAATTATATATACAACATTTAAATTAAATTTTTTTCAATCGTTTATTTAAAGTTTTTTTTTTAAATTGAGTAAGTGGAAAATAATAATTTAGTAAAAATAATTATAATTAATCAACGATTTAAATGGAAAATAAGAAATTACCCTTGATTTAGTATTAAATATTTTAGTTATCTAATAGTTGATAAAATATCTGAAATTGAAAATTTATAATCCTTTTGTCGAAAGATTCGGATTTCGTGAATGATTTTAAAATGGGAGGGATTCAGAATTATATTATGTAGTGTTTTTTATTTGTAGGGTTTTTAAAAAAATCAATATTTATAAATGATCTATAAAATTAGTAAGATTAAAAGGTTGAAATCTTTAAATTTCAAGAATGTCAACAATAGGATTTTAAATAAAAGAATTTTTCATTATTTATAAATAATCTATAAAAATTGTTAGATTAAAAATAGCAATTTTTAGAGCATCTCCAACAGATTCTCCAAAATGGAGAAAAATGAGATTTTACATGAATTTGGTCTCCAACAGATTCTCCAAAACTTTCTCCATTTTGGAGGAAGTAGGAGAGAGAGAGAGAGAGAGAGAGAGAGAGAGAGAGAGAGAGAGAGAGAGAGAGAGAGAGAGAGAGAGAGAGAGAGAGAGAGAGAGAGAGAGAGAGAGAGAGAGAGAGAGAGAGAGAGAGAGAGAGAGTAAAAATCTCCAAGTTTGGAGAACTCTCCAAAATCCCCAAAAATGATTACTATGAGAGCAAAATGGTGTTTTTTATTGTGTTCTACCAATAGGAGTTTTTGAAATAAAATGTTTAAGAGAAAGAAATAATATTTTATTAAATATATGTAATATTTTAATAATATAAGTAATGATGTTATCTCCAAAATAGAGAATCTGTTGTAGTTGAAAACATTTTATTATAGAGATTTTGTAGTTTGGTTCTCTATTTTGGAGAACAAAATGGAAAAGCTGTTGGAGATGCTCTTACGTTTCAAAAATATCAACAATTGTAATGACAAGTTTGGAGAACTCTCCAAAATCCCCAAAAATGATTACTATGAGAGCAAAATGGTGTTTTTTATTGTGTTCTACCAATAGGAGTTTTTGAAATAAAATGTTTAAGAGAAAGAAATAATATTTTATTAAATATATGTAATATTTTAATAATATAAGTAACGATGTTATCTCCAAAATAGAGAATCTGTTGTAGTTGAAAACATTTTATTATAGAGATTTTGTAGTTTGGTTCTCTATTTTGGAGAACAAAATGGAAAAGCTGTTGGAGATGCTCTTACGTTTCAAAAATATCAACAATTGTAATGAAATGTAAACAAGTTAATTTATATCTATTTTTAATATTTAATAATATAAATAAATTAAAAAAATATTCAATATTATACTCATTTTGAAGGTAGCGTTGAGATGATTATAATGGCGTAATTTATAGAAAACAAAAACAAAAAAATTAAATGGTTTTAATTCATGTATATTATTTAGGTTAATATGATAAGGATTTAAAGTGAAAATTGAAAAACTAAGAGGTAAAAAGTAATTTAATCAAATAATTCTAAGGATACAAAGTGTAAATTATAAAAGGAAAATTAATAAATTAATGAGAGATTTTAGGTAAGTGAATTTTGGAAAATAATTTTTCCATACATGATGACATCATCAATTGTTGTATTTTAATTAATTGGCCAATGAAATTGTTCAATTTCGTATTGATGATGTCAGCCAAAACCTTCTTTTAATATATATATATATAGATTTCCCCTGCTATACATGGAATGTTGTAAACCTTCGTATAGAATCGTGTAAATATTTTATATTACAAAAACCTAGTGGGTGGAGGTAACACATTCTTGTGTTTTTCTTGGATGGTATACTTGGTTGGCCAAGGTTCGAATCCCGTAGGAGACGACTTCTGCGGTACCAAGCTCTTGGGTTGGTCCGTAGGACCGGTTCAGGGGTGAGTTCATGGGTCGATCCATAGGGCCGGTTCATGGACGCGGGGATTAGTTGGTGTCCGTTTGAATGCAGATATTCCAAAAACGTTTGTGTGTTATTTGCCGTTAAAAATGATAATAAATAAATAAATAATATTAACTTCAAAATATAAATACAAAAAGTTTACTCGAGGACACGTCATCTTCAAGGACTTTACGTGTGAATAACCATCACATCATGGATGTCCGGATCTACATATATTGTATTTGGATTAATTTTATAGTATTTTAAAGTTAACAGTCAGACAAATCTCCAGTAAATGAAAAGAAATCCAAACCCAATATATCATACTATTTGAGTTATCATGTAATAATTATATGATGATGTTATATGATACCATCAAATTGTATAAAATGACAGAAATTGATGCTTATGTTTAAAGGATTCGATTGTATGATTTGCCTTGACTCTAGAAAATCCAATCGAGTTTTAATTCGAGTTGGACGATGATGATATAACGGAAATCAAACTCGTTTAATTACGCGAGCTTTAGTTTGTATTTAAAAACAACTTGAGTTCAAGAATTACTAAATTGGAGTTCAAACAACTTGTTAAATGCTCAAAGTTTTATCATCAATACTTGTAAAAAAGGTGGTATTTATTTTCTTAAAGAGACAAGATAACCTTCAATATAATTTTTTTTTTTAAAAAAAAAGGTAGACATCACTCTTTGCGACATCCTCACAATACCTCCAACTATGATGACTGAAAATGCTTCAATACCCAAAGTAAAAATATAGGTACACCAAAATAATAAAAATATACATATAAATCAATTGTGAATAGTTTATTTATTAGATTAAGGGAGTCTTTTGAGATTGCTTATTTAAAACAACTTATGTTTATTTTAAAAAGTGCTTATTAACTTACATGATATGGAAAAAGAGTTTCGTAAAAAGTGTATGGAGTAGCTTATTGTTATACTAAAACACAATAAACTCGTAAGTATTTTTTAGTGTTCGGCAAATTTTTGATTATTTATGTAAAATGACAGAGGACATTCCTAATCACATGTTCATATGCAAAAAGTGTTCAAAAAACAAGAAATAATAGCACCCAACAATCAAAGTATCATATGCAAACAATTTTTACAGCAACCAACAATGGCAGTATCATATGCATACAATTTCTACAGCAACCAACAAATGGCAGTATCAACAAGAAGTGTCCAAAAGCAAGAAACAAAATCGTTTTGTGTCTGAAAATCAACAAGAAAGTTGACCAACAAAATCGAAAAATTACACCTCTTCAAACGAGAGCAGACCAGAGAAGAGAGAAGCTATACGATACATTCAATGAGGGGGAGGCAAGAGTCTATTAGGTTAATAAGGTGTAAAGATTTACTCTGAAACAATAAGCTGAAAAATAGAAGCAGATAAGTCAAACCGTTTTAATTTTTTAAAACCTCTTTATTTATGTTTTCAAACAGCCAAAAACACCTCTTGTTGATCTAGTTCTCCCAAGACTGATGAAATAATGATGACTCTGATGCTACATAGTGTAGATACTTTATTTATACTCAATCTTGAGGAATTATCATTGGGAATGTTCTTTGATAGTTCTTACAATATCAAGTAATTATTTAACAGATACATATCGACGTCATGGACTCACTATAGGAGATATCAAGAAATGAGGTATCATCCCTGAAGACAAATAAGTCAAGCAACAAGAACTATCAACGATGTCAAAGAAGTAGCTGATGATAGAGTCAAAGCCGCCTGTGATCTGAAAAACGAAATTTAGTGATAGCTGCCTAACGATCTGAAGGAAGCAATCCTCATCGACCGCTGATGTCTCAAGGACCAGTGACCTCTAGCCGCTGATCAGAGACTTGTTCTTGAAGACTTCCATACTTGTCTTATTATCTTTAATAAAAAGGATTACCCATGCTTTACTGACATAGTACAAAAACGACATTCTAAACATTGTTCCTTCCGTACTTAAAAGCAATTGTTTGGCTTTTACCCATAATGTTTTCTTATGCATGGGTATATTTAAATGACAAATAGTACACAAGATCCACTAGATACACAACACGTGTAAAAGTGACCTTACCATGCATTTAATGCATGCAGTATAAATAAAGACATTGAACGTGTTCTTCAAACACATCAGTTCAATCTCTTTTCTATACTGAGTCCTTTCATTTTTTCTCTCTATCTTTCTTTCTTTCTTTCTTTTAAATCTCACTAGTGCATAGTTAAGCTTTGTGTCCAAACTTAAGATTGTTTAGATTAGGTTTACACCTCTTATACTTCCGCATCAGTCTTTGTAAATTCAGTATTTATCTTAATACAAAAGAATTTAAAAGTAAACTGAATTTGTGTAATTGTATTCAATTTCATATTGTGTTTGGTTTACATACATATCAAATTAATTTGATTTCAGTATTGTAAAATGACAAAATTGTCCTTGTAATATATATATATATATATATATATAGAGGAAAGTCCAAATGTGAACTACTTTTTTGTTGTGAACGTGAGAACAACTGAGAGCGCGACACGTGACGGCTTTGAGTGTGGTCCCCCCTTTTAATTCAATGCCCTCCCATGAATCGCTAGTCACCCGCCGTGGACATGACGTGGCGCCTAGTCATCCGCCACATGTCGCGCTCTCGGCTGTCCTCACGTTCACAACCAAAAAGTGGTTCACAATTGAACCCACCCCTTCCTCTCTCTCTCTCTATATATATATATATGTATATATATATATATAGAGAGAGAGAGGGGGGGGGGGGAGTTCAAATGTGAACTTAATTTTGGTTGTAAACATGAGCACGAATCACAATTACTCAACCGATTAATAAAAGCGGCTTTGACCGGGTCCCCTTCTTCAATAATCTCCACCCTCCCATGAATCGCGTCAATCATCGTGATCGCATCCACCGTAAGCAAAAATGTGTAGCTGAGATTCGTCCTCACGTTTACAACCAAAATTGAGTTTACGTTTGAACCTGACGCTATATATATATATACATATATAGAGGAAAGTTATTTTGTTAACCACTGAATTTGTGTTAACCGTGTTAACTCATAGTTGCATATGTAAATCAATGAATTTTTTTTGTGGAGTTGTTTAAGATGATGAAAATGTTTCATAAACTTCAATTTTTGATGAAATTGTTTCATATTTTGGTATTTTTATTCCTATGAAATTTTTTCTTATTCATGTGAACTTTTTTCATTTCTATGTAAAAAACACCTTTCAAATGAAACAATATCATCAAAAAATTTAGTTTAGAGTAAATTATGGATTTGGTCCCTGTGGTTTGATGATTTTTATGGATTTGGTCCCTGTGGTTTACATTTTCTATTAGATTTGGTCCCTATCCCTAACATCAATTTAACCTTTCTGTTATCATTAAGGGTAAAAAAGTCATTTCACTATTTCTTTTATTTTAAATTTAAATTTGTTTCTTTTAATTCTTTGCCTTTTAGCCTCACCAATAAAACAATGCCATGTGTTGGTTAATTAAGAAAAAAAAACAACAAACCTCAATTCCATAAAGCAGTTTCTGAAAAAAGGTACAATCCATATATGGGGAAGATAATGCCAAAAAAAGAGTCACATTAAATTTAGTTCGCATATTGAAGCACAGTGGGTTAAACAAAAATATCATATAATTAATATTATACTTTAATAAATAAATATCATACACACACATAATATATATATATATATATATATATATATAGAGGGAGGTTCATTTGTAAACCACAAAAAATGTGTAAACCGTATAAACCAATCATAGCCGTTGATCAAAAAAATCAAAGGAGGATATGGATTCATAAAAAACATGGAAACGTGAAATATATGGTAAGTCATTGATTATTGAAAGATGAAAATGTGAAATATAGAAATGTTTTTGAAAATCAAGGGTGTGGATTGGTTTACATAGTTTACACATTTTTTGTGGTTTACAAATGAATCTCCCTCTATATATATATATATATATATATATGTATATATTACTCTTCATCTTCCTCAACGGGAAATCACGAATGGCCCGACCGGCCACCACAAACACGCCGCCTACCCCCTACCTTTCTCTGGCAAAAACACACACCGCCCCATTTCTCCGGCAAAAACGCACGCACCCCACGCCATTTCTCCGGCAAAAACACACACACCACCCTTTTTCTCCGGCAAACACACACACTACAGCTCTGAACCCACCATCGTGACTTCCCCACCTGAAACCCACCACCTAGTTTGATCCCCCCGTCGTCTTTTCCGGCAAACATGCGATTTCCCCATCTCACCATCTTCTCCTACCTTCATTTTCCTGCAATTTTCGGTGAATTCTCTCTCTTTTCGGCATAAGGAGGATGTGTGTGTCTGTGTGCGGTACGTGTTGTGTGTCTTTTCGTCGGAGTTCGCCAAGAGTCTAACGCCGGAAGATATGTTAGGTTTCACAGTGGAGGGGTACGGAGCCTCGCCGGAAGATGAGATATTTTTTTATTGGTGATAGACGTCGATGGTTAGACTCTTGGCGAACGCGGGTGGTTAGACTCTTGCTGATAAAAGCTGATGGTTTGGTGGGTGGGATAATGGTTTGTTTTTGTTTTTTCTTAATTAACCAACAGGTGGCATTGTTTTATTGGTGAGGCTAAAAAGGCAAAGAAATAAAAGAAACAAAAATTTAAAATAAAAGAAATAGTGAAATGACTTTTTTACCCTTAATGATAACAGAAAGGTTAAATTGATGTTAGGGATAGGGACCAAATCCAATAGAAAATGTAAACCACAGGGACCAAATCCATAATTAATGAAGTTTAGGGACCAAATCCATAAAAATCATCAAACCACAGGGACCAAATCCATAATTTACTCTTTAGTTTATGAAACATTTTTATCATATTAAACAACTCCACAAAAAAAATTTCATTGATTTACGTATGCAACTATGAGTTAACACGGTTAACACAAATTCAGTGGTTAACAAAATAACTTTCCCCAATATATGACTTTACTAATATTTTTTCATCATCATCATTCACATTCAATAACATATATATATATATATATATATATATATTGTTCAATTTTTTCTACTGTACTTTCTGTATAATTACAAACACATACAATAACATATAAATATATATTTTTTGACTTTTCTTACCTAGTCATCATCACCATTCCCAACTTGAATAAATTAATATATATTTGTTATTTGTCTATTGTACTTTTTATTTGCTCATACAGGCATACATACATATTACTATTGTACTTTTCTATTGTACTTTTTTGTATCATTCATTACACGCATACATACATATATATGTATATATATAGCTTTGACTTTTCTATCGTAGAAGAAGATAAAAACAAAGAAAGTTACCTGAAAAACAAGGCATCACAATAGGGTTTGCAGCAGAAAATAATGAAGAAGGCAGTTGAAAAGGGTTGGAAGAGGCCGTATATGTGAGAGAGATATATACAAAAAAAGGGGTTTATAAAAAGGATAATATTGGAATTTTAAAATTTTGGAATTGGGCCTTATCTTTTCCATCGCTTTCTTCCCAATTTTGGGAGGAAATATATGAGAGAAAATTATCAATTTCTTTTCCTCCCCTTCCTTCCCTTTCTCTCCTAAAAAAAATCTTGAGAACACGATTTTTTTTGCTTCCTCCCTTTTCTCTCCCTTTTCTCTCCCTTTCCATCCTTTCCTTCCTTAAATGAAACTCGAGAACACAGCGTAAGAGTTTGGTAGTCAAATGTATTATAAAGTAGTATAGATTTTCTAATTTGGATTGGACTTATGTGAAATCTAAATGTGGTCTCCACTGTTATCGTTTTCATTATGCCTTTGCTTGGCTTTGGTATTTGGCTACTACTAGTGCTTACTTAATGCTTTCTTCAATCCATTCTTTGTATTTGCATTTGTATGTTCTACATATAAGCTAGTGTTTGCATGGCCTATAGTTAGTGTTTGCATTTGCATGGCCCAGTTAAACGCAAAACAGTAGCAACAAGAATACCCAATCTACGATGGCATGAATGGCATTTGTATGGCCCATATGGCCCGTGACCTGACCCGATCCCTCCGAACCTGAGCTGCCTCGAACCCCGAATAATCATATGTGGGGGCTATTTTTCTCACCCGAACCCCGATCGGGTTTTCCATTTTTCCCCTGCCCCGACCTGTGCTCAATCCTAATTATTATGGTCTAATCCAATATTTAATGAACTTGAACACAAATTAATGTAACAATATTTTTTATTTACATTTTTCTATTACAAGTATTATTTTTTACAGTTAATCATATTATTTTGACCAATAACTTATTTATTTCTATATGAAACAACATTACATTTTAAAATCTTTTCATCTCATCTATTTGATATTTTTTTCTTTAAGGTTAGTCGGTATTACGATTGTTTTTGGTACAGTTTTACCTTTTGCCCCTAGAACGATTAAACCCCAAATTTGCAGCAGCGTCAATAAAATCAAGCCCTAACCCTAAAAATGGGCGATCGCCGGGACCGAGATCGGGACCGGAAGCGAGATCGCGACGACTGTGACCGTCTCCGGCACCGTCACCGTCACGGCGACACCGACCGCGAACGAGACTGCGACCGTGACCGCAAAGACCGAACCAAAAGGTCACACACTCCCGACCGACCTCGTTCTCGCCACACCAGGTCTCGTACCCGCTCGCCGGACCACCGCCGGTCGCGGTATCGGTCCACGGACCGACACCGCAGCAGGAGGAGCCACCACTGTAAGCCGTCGCCCGACCAATCGTGGAAGCGCCGCAAGCACTACGACGAAGGTGCCGCCTCTGTGGTTTCGGAGTTTGTAGACAGAATCGTGAAGGAGAAGAAACAGCAGCAGAAGAGTTCTAAGGATGTGGAAATGGTTGGAGATGATGATGTTGGTGGAGACGTGGATGCTAATGAGATAGAGATGATGAGGATGATGGGGATTCCGGTAGGGTTTGATTCAACGAAAGGGAAGCCAGTGGAAGGGAATGACGTCAGAGAAGTGAAGACTACGCCAAAGCTGGAGTTGTCAAGGGAACAAAAAGAACGGATTCGGTTTAGGATTGTGAAGAGGAAGAAAGATTTTATTTACATGGAGAGGGTTGGTGGTTGGTGTGAAGTTTGTGAATATCCTTGAAGACCTAGAGCTCCATTATGGTGTATTCAGTGCAGCGGAGCAAAAAAGGATTGTTGAATTTGTTTATAACCTTCAGAAAGAGGGAAATAATCGGAAATTGAATGGTTCGTTGTTATAGAAATCGATCCTTATTTTATATGATGAAATTTGTAATTCTATAAAACTTTTATATTGCCTAGTGTTTGTACTAAATATCAGATGATTGATCCTTAGTTTTCATAATTAATTAATTAATTATAGCATGCTAGGGGAAAGTTATTTTGTTAACCACTGAATTTGTGTTAACCGTGTTAACTCATAGTTGCATACGTAAATCAATGAAATTTTTTTTGTGGAGTTGTTTAATATGATAAAAATGTTTCATAAACTAAATTTTTTGATGATATTGTTTCATATGAAAGGTGTTTTTTACATAGAAATGAAAAAAGTTCACATGAATAAGAAAAAATTTCATAGGAATAAAAACACCAAAATATGAAACAATTTCATCAAAAATTGAAGTTTATGAAACATTTTCATCATCTTAAACAACTCCACAAAAAAAATTCATTGATTTACATATGCAACTATGAGTTAACACGGTTAACACAAATTCAGTGGTTAACAAAATAACTTTCCTCTCTCTCTCTCTCTCTCTCTATATATATATATATATATATATATAGAGAGAGAGAGAGAGGAAAGTTCAAATGTGAACCACTTTTTGGTTGTGAACGTGAGGACGGCCGAGAACGCGACACATGGCGGAGACTAGTCAATATAGGCGGCTTTGAGTGTGGTCCCCTCCTTTAATTCAATTCCCTCCCATAAATCGTGCCTAGTCATCTGTCGTGGAGCTGACGTGGTGCCTAGTCATCCGCCACGTGTCGCACTCTCTGCTGTCCTCAATTTCACAACCAAAAAGTGGTTCACATTTGAACCCACCCCTATATATATATATATATGTATGTGTGTGTCTAGATCATATGTAGGTAACAGTAAATATGATTGCAAGTTGTTATTGAATAATTATTTGTTAAAGTTAAAAAAACGTTATGTGTTTGATGTATATTTTGGTTTTAATAATAGCTTAATCCTAAATGCACAGATATCTAATGGACGATGACATGCTTCTTTTGTTAAGAACTCAACAATTAGTTGCGGCTCACTTGGTTTGTCTGGTGGTGTATTTTATTGCATATCGTAGACGTCAAAACCCAAACCAAATTAACTTACCTACTAGGGATATGAGGTTGCATAGACAACGAGTACGAGATGAGATGTTGTCTAGTCTCTCATCAAGTGGTAAATGTCGTGAACTAATACGTATGAGTGAGACCGCTTTTATGATATTGTGTCATAAATTAAAGAATGTGGGTGGCCTTCGACCAACTCAACGTATGTCGGTTGAAGAGCAAGTTGCTAGATTTTTGCACATTGTAGGAAAATATTTAAGAAATCATTTCGTGTCTTGGTTTTATCGTCGGTCCGGATCAACCACAAGTAGGCATTTCCATCGAGTGTTGAGTGCAATCATATCATTAGAAGATCAATATCTTAGGCAACCAACCGGTGATATAGTTCCAAAGGAAATTCAAGAGCAAAGAAGGTTTTATCCATTTTTTAAGGATTGTATAGGGGCAATTGATGGAACACATGTTCATGTGAGAGTACCTAGTAAAGATGCCCCGAGATATCGTGGCCGTAAGGGATATCCAATGATAAATGTATTAGCAGCTTGCACATTTGATTTAAAGTTCACATACATTTTGAGTGGTTGGGAAGGCACAGCCTCAGACTCGAGAATCATAAAAGACACATTCACTAGAAATGATAAATTACTCATTCCCGAAGGTAATACCTTAAACCGAAGTTGGTTCAATTATTAATCTTATATTATTATAATAAGTTTATTTTGTTTATAGGTAAATACTATTTGGTTGATGTCGGCCTTCCCTTTAGAGGTTCGCTTATTGCACCTTATAGAGGTGTTAGATATCATTTGAAGGAATATTCGTCTCGTGCACCTCAAAATTCACGAGAATTATTTAACCTTCGACATTCCTCATTGTTAAATGCTATTGAAATAGCCTTTGGTGTTTTAAAGAAACGATTT
Source organism: Centaurea solstitialis (assembly GCA_030169165.1). Lineage (NCBI taxonomy): Eukaryota > Viridiplantae > Streptophyta > Magnoliopsida > Asterales > Asteraceae > Centaurea > Centaurea solstitialis. The sequence continues at coordinate 41,764,923 of CM058043.1, forward strand.
CCTATAATTAGAAGTACGACCGAGCCATTTTACTTGTGTGAAACACAATCAGACATATTTTTAGCATGTTGCATCTTGCATAACTTTTTGCTTGACGAAGATCGTGACAAAGAGCTTGAAGAAGAAGTGTTACACGAGATACTAAATGTAACACGAGAAGAAGAAACTCTTGCGTCAAGAGACATGGATGATAGAGGAGAACAAATTAGAAATTCAATTGCAAATGAAATGTGGAGTGATTATTTGTTGCACCAAAACATCTAGAGTAATGTCTAAGTAGTTTTTTAATATTGTACGATGACATTTGAATTTGAATTTGATGAATGATTAATGGTTAATGTATTGAGTTGTTAACATTGTTTATTTTATGTATTTGTTATTCATACTTTTTAGATTAATATTGTTAAATTAAATTTAATATGCATGCTTGCTACACAGTAACTTACCATGAGTAAGAAGGTAACCGATGGTAATACGATCAAGAAGGATCAATTTCATTGGACTTCTCAGATGGATGATGCATTTATTCAAGCAATGCTTAAGGAACAAGATAAAGGTAATAGGGTTGATGGAACATTCACTTCCCAAGCATATGCCAATATGGTAGATGTGTTAAGTAAAACTCTTAACAAGGATTTTAACAAAAAGCATTTGAAGAATTGTTTGAAAACTTTAAAATATCATTTTTCTCAATGCTATGATGTTTTCCGCAGTGTTTCGTTAAGTGGTTTTGCTTGGAATTCTGAGACAAAGTTATTTGAGGCTGAAGAAGAGGTTTGGGAAGCATTAATAGCGGTATGTGTTCTTACTAATTTCATTTATAATATTCACCGACTATTATCTTTAATACTTCAATTATTTGTTTTTAATAGGAAAAGCCCGATGCTGCAAAATGGAAAAGGAAAAATATCAAACTATGATGAAATGTTAGAATTATTTGGTAGAGATAGGGCAACAGGTGGTGCTGCTGAAACGACTAAAGAAAGAAGAAACCAAATGAATGCTAATAAGCAAATACCAGAAACGATTGATGAAATTGATCATATGGTATCTATTGATGAGATTAGCTTGGAGAATGTCAACAGCAGTGATGACATTCAAATTACATCTCCCATGCCAGCATCACAGATGAACCAACCAAAGCTAACCACATCGAAAAATAAAAAAAGAAAGGTAGATGAAGAAGATGTAACAACTGTTAAGATAATGGCGTCCATTGATAATGTAGCTAATGCTATCAGAAAATCTAGTAAGGTATTGAATTTGTTTACATTGTATATCATTGTATACATACGTGTTTGTATTTATCATATTTCTTATTATCATTGTTATCTTTTTCTTATCATGTATTCGAAAGATCTCATCCACCTTTGTACTCGGCAAAAGAGATATTTGATGAGCTCCAGATGATGGGTGTGGAACCTGAAAAGATATCACGAGCGTATCTCTTTCTAGTGGACAAGCCTAATAAAGTGCGTGCATTATTTGGTTGTCCTCTTCCAATGAGGATGTCTATTTTGAAAGACATGATGGATGCATATTCTTAGGAGAGATTGATATATTTGATTATACGTTTTTTTTATCGGACCTTGAATTTAGTTTTTCATCATTTTTTTTTTGCATTTAAGACTATGTTACATAAAGTGAATTTGTTTAGAATTTAAATGCTTAATTTGATTTGTTTGCTAATTTTTGTTAACAAATTTGGTCAAATAATTACTGTTGTTACAGGTTTTTTATTTTCAGTCATATTGGAAGACAGGTCATTATTGAAGTTGTTTCCAGCGGCAAAATTAATATAAGGGTATATTTGTCAAATGACAACTTTCCTTTCCTTTCCTTCCATCTCGAGAACACAAAAACTTATTTTCTTTCCTTTCCTATCATTTCCTTCATTCTCGAGAACACAAATAAAAAATTTCCTTTCTTTTCCTTTCCTTTCTTTTCTTTTCCTTTCTTTCCTTCCAAAACTCGAGAACACAACGTTAAAGACAACTCTTGATGCACATTGTACTATCATTTTAAGCATCAGTTCTTAAACTTTCAACATTTAACCAGATGTGTTGATTCGTCTTCCTTGGTTAACGGGTACCTCTTCCCTTCCTTTCCGTTTCTCAACATGCCCATTCCTTTTTCCAAAGATGACTCTTCGATCTCCCTTTCTCCCCTTCAAATCATGTCGATAGTCGGATTAAGATTCCTATTGCCTTCTCTTCTCAGATTAAGCTTCTCAGGTATTGAATAGATTTGTTAAAATCAGATTTTGAATTTCATATTTAGATTTCGATTTCTTTTGTTTTCTGTACTTTGAATCGATTTGTTTGAATCCGATTTTGATTTAGACAACATATTTCGATTTCAACAAAACGATTTCGAACCAAATCTGATTTCGATTTCGGACATCTGAATCGATTTGTTTGGTTGAACAACATCGAATCGATTTGTTGAAATCGATTTGTTTGGTTGAATCGACCATGTATTGAAATTTGGCTACTGTATTGAATCGATTTTTTTGAAAATCAGAAATCAGATTTCACTTGGGGTTTTAATTTTTTTGCTACTGTGTTAATAGGTGTAAACTTATTTCATCTTTGGCTATCGAATCGATTTGTTGAAATCGATTTGTTTGGTTGAATCGACCATGTATTGAAATTTGGCTACTGTATTGAATCGATTTTTTCAAAATCAGAAATCAGATTTCACTTGGGGTTTTAATTTTTTGGCTACTGTGTTAATATGTGTAAACTTATTTCATCTTTGGCTACTTTGGGTTTTGGGCTTTTTCATCTTTGGCTTCATCTTTAGCTATTGTTTCAAGTTCAGATTCATGTTAAGAGGTCTAAACGTATGACAATTATGCATATGCTTCAGTAACCTTGTACCTTGACTTCATGTTAAAATGAAAAGGTCTATATTGGTTACAGCCTCTCGAGTATATACCCGCACCTATTGCTGGCAGAATATCAAAATTCAAAATTTAAAAAAAGTTATATATGTGTATATATGTATGTATATGTGTGTTTTAAGAATTGATTTGGCTACTTTATAAAAACCCCGAGTTATTGGTGAGAAGAATCGATTTTAAAATCAGTTTTAAACAAAACTACTTTCTTAGATTTTGAAATTTATTTTTCATTTGGGCTTCTTCTTGATTATAAACAATGGAGTTTTTGACTAATTTGATTGCTTTTTTTACTCAGGTTCTTAACGAAATCACCATATTTTGGTGTTTTTATTCCTATGAAATTTTTTCTTATTCATGTGAACTTTTTTCATTTCTATGTAAAAAACACCTTTCATATGAAACAATATCATCAAAAAATTTAGTTTATGAAACATTTTTATCATATTAAACAACTCCACAAAAAAATTTTCATTGATTTACGTATGCAACTATGAGTTAACACGGTTAACACAAATTCAGTGGTTAACAAAATAACTTTCCCCTATATATATATATATATGTGAATTAGGGTTAAAAGGGTTTTGAAGGATGGAAAGGTAATCTCTCATATTCCCACATCCAAAGAATTTAAATTTCTTCCATATCTTGATGAAATTCATTTTCCCATGTTTAAAGAAAAGTTTTCCCTCCTAAACATTTTAATTCGTTTGTTTAAAACAAACCAAACACATAAATCCTTGGAAATTGAATTGCAATTTCTTCAAATTTCCAAGAAATCCTACAAACCAAACTGGCCCTAAAGGCCTTAACAAGTTACTTGAACTCAAGCTTATTAACTATCAAGCCCGAGTTGGTCTTGAACACAATAAAACTTGTCCAACTTAACAAATTGAGCTTCATAACACCATGTTCGACTCAGCTTGTTCAAAATCTCAATTAAAACTTTCAAAGTCAAGCCGAGTTATTCAAGCCAAACTTGATGCACATATATCAAAGTATAAAACTTCTTGTGGTCAAGCCAATAAACGAGCTAGATGATCACGAGTTCAAACCTATAAATGAGTATCAAGGCTTAAGACCTACTATGAAAAAGTTATGCAAGCTCTCAAAAAACCTGCAACTCAACCCAACTCGGCTCGTAAGAACCCTAGTTCACGGTGTTAATAATAATTAGAAAAAAAATGTGTTTATCTTTTCCAAGCCAAAGATAAACCATAAATTTTGTAATAGTGAACTGAAGAGCACCAACAAACTAGAAAACAGAAACCCATCACATCCTCGAAGGCTGAGGATTGATGAAACCCAAAAGAAATGAGCACCCACAATCAACTTTCTAATTACAATACCAAAATAATAATAATAATAATATATCTTTATATGCTTACTTCATTCTTATATCTTGAATGATGAATCAAGATTTGAGATTGGACATTATTGATGCCTTGTGAATTTGTGATATAGCACCAGCAGTTTCCGATACCTCTTTTTTCATCTCAGATATTTTGAAACGAATCAACTCTTTGTACTTTGACACCGAATCTATCAAACCCAAAAGCTCAACGCCACACATCTCTATTTCTTCATCGCATTGCTTTCTTGTTTCCTGCAGCCTCCTTTTCGAAATCTGAATGAAATAAACTTATTTCAAACCTTACAACAATTTTATTTTGATTTATTAAGAATAATAATATTATTAATGATCGGTGTTAAGGTGCATGTAAAAGAACTATGAAAGGTTTTAATTTGATGTAGGTGGTGGTTTAGTAATTTACCAATCTCGTTTCTGATATTTGTTCCACGTAAAGATGCAAGGGTGAAAAATAGGAGCTTACCTCAACAAATTCAAGGGCTTCTTTTCCGACAGCATCCGTCTTATGAGACTCGGCTTCAAAGTTCTGTACCAACTGCCTAGCGTCCATGGCACACCTGGAGGTGTAATCTTGTGTTTCATTCTTTATCAAGTTTAATTGACTTTCCACCTGATCAAACAATCACCATCAATAATTATATGCAAATCATCATATATCAATTTTCAAGCCAAAAAATATTATAATTGGGTTTTCTCAAGGTCTTTTGTGGTAAAGCATTACTTAAGAATGAAGTAATCATTCCAACAATCCATTGTGCTTAAAATAGTCTCGAGATGATCAAACATTTTAAAACACGTTTTAGGCTAATTTTATTATGAACTTATTCCAGCAACCCAACAGGCCAACACCGTGGACAATTGGCAGCAGGGGTGCTGGTCTACTGTCCAAAATATTGTCCCTATTTTCGCCTACTGAGTCAAACACATGGGTATCTACATGAGGCTAGAACAACCTTCAGGCCATCTTAATAAGGCAAAGATTTTACAAGATATTTAAGCATACCTAGTGAGTTATGGTGGTATGCCAAAGAAAATAAAAATTTATGAATATTTGAGTGGGTGGCTAATATTACATATTGACATTCCTACTCGATTCTTGATGTTGTATCTTTAAGAATAAGTAAATATCTTTAATTAAATCCAATATTGTTCTTGGAACATGTATTCCTAATCTCCTATATTTTTATTAAGATGCAATGTTGTTTATGTGATGTTTGTCCCTAGAATGTTGCAGTTCCAACAAGTAAATATTCTTGTAGAGGTCTTGGTACTTGAACTCTGATCCACTAGACAAGTCTCTGTATCCTAGTTGGATGTTCCCTTTGTAATATTAATTGCCACTTTCAAATTCTTATCATCTTAACCATGTTTAGAAGACAGCATGCATAGAAGCATTATCATTAGAAAATATGAAGAACTACAAGCATCTCTAATCCTAATATTTATCCTCTTAACCACAGGTTAGATGATAACAAACATAAAACTATTACCACTAAATGAGATGAAGAGCCACAAGCATAACAATCAGATTTGCTGAAAAACATTTGTAGTTATGTAGACTTTGACTTTATGGCATGCTTACAATTTTAGACTTTCACGTAGACATATAACATGAAGAAAAAAGAAGTTTTAAAAGTTAGTCATGGACTCGTGGTAACGTATAGAAGTTCATTAAAAAAAGTGTTCTTTTCATTGAGAACTATCTTTCATTTAAAGTATTATTTCATTTGTTGCATCCAAATATTGTCCTAAAAGTATTTAACAAAAAGCCTTCTTTTAGTCTTGTTAGTCAGTGAAACCTTTAAAGTTGTGTGTCTTGATACAACCTAACTCATCCTAGAATGATAAAAACTAGCTTTTAAGACTATAGTATAGAAGTTTATATGTTTGTTTTAAGTTGATTAGACATAGATGGTACTAGATGTTAATGTGGGAAACTATCATGGTATGCAAATATTGTAGCTAAGCCTAGCATTACTTATTTAACTTTTCTACTATATATACTATATTGAAACATGTTTTAACCTGTGAGATGTGTACTACACGACTTCATCCATGGTTTCTTGAGCTACATCAATTTAGAGGGTTGGACAATAAGTACCAAGAGAAAGGGGTGGCATATACACAACCTACCAACCTACTAACAAGTAAGGACAGTGATATAATCATATAAATAATCACTCAAATGTCGCAACCATGACATGAGTCATACTATAGAAAAGATGCACACAACATCCCATAACAGGTGCACTATTCCCAACATGCAAATTTTCATATGAAATGTCTGCATTGGTAGTTATTTTTCTATCTTCCCCAGCCAACTAGCAGTCATGCTTATAATACCGCAAACATAATCTTTCAAGTACTTCACATGTTTGAAATTCTTTAGATGGATGAAAGTTGTTCCCTTTTTCCTTTAAAAGGAAGATGTATTTTTTAAAATTTGCATGGTCGATAACTGAGTCTAAGATAGGGCAACTTAAAGGAAATTGTGAATCTTTCATTTCGATACTGCAAAGTGCAAACAGACATAGTTGGGACTTACTTCATCAATTCGTGATTGAAGTGCAGAGATACGATTTCTTTTTGCATCAATCTTTGCACTAATGTCACGGGATAGTTGCTGAAGAGATATCAAACTTTCCAGATTTTCCATTGAAGTTCTCTTCACTTCATCACTGGCAGAACTGAGTGCAGGCTTTAGTGTTGATTTATAATCCATGCCAAGCACCTCAGCAGGTGTCGAACCTTTGGCATTCAACCCATACTGAAAACCATTTTCTAGTTTCAACCTAAAATTCAACAAGGAAACCAGAAATATCAATGATGATGTGAGCTCAAATCATACTAGCCAGACAATACATGTTCAAGTTGTCAGCATCACATTAACAGATGGCCTTGGAAATTAGGCAATGGCAATGCTAGCTAAAAGAGGGAACAAAGTAACAAGAAAATCTTTGCGCTGTGCCCACTTAATGTTCAAAATTACTTTTAGGCTAGTGATGAGAAATTCTCACATAGTCAACATCATACATTATTCCATGTCGAAACAACAGAATGAAGCATGCCATAAACCAGCATAACAATAAATGATGCACCATTCTACCTCATGCATCCAATAAGAAATATATAGATTGCACGTAGATCAAATTGTAAGATGTTAGCAATCTCAGAAATAATGAATTCTATAAGCATTTCTACCAAATATAAGAGGTAGTTATAAAAACAATTCACAGATTGCACAAGATACCTCCGGATAGCCTGGTTGCCTTCAATCTGAAGTGCCTCCAGCTCCTTAAACTTTGTCCCCATGGTAGCATTAAGATCCCAACACTTCTCCTCCCATTTGTTCCTCTCAATCTCAGCATCCCCTATATCTCTCTCCACCGACTGTAACTCCCTCTTCATCCTATCTGCATCCCTCATATTGATACCCTGCTCCTCCACTTTCTTCTTTAATTCCTCATTCTCCTGACAAATCCTACTATTCTCCTCAAATTTTGTTCTCAATTCCTTCTCTTTTTCTTCTAAAAGCTTATCTGCGTTCGCCTCACGTGCCCGCAACTGCTCGATCAATTCATTGAACTTCTTGATATCCTTTTCCAACATACTCTTACTCGCCTCCTTTTCTTCCCTTGGTGATGGCCCAGACTTCATAGCCTCTAGTTGTGCCACCAAATCCTTAGCATTTTCTGATATGGCCTTTATCTTCTCCTCTTCCAAACTTTTCTCCTATTATCAACATTTTAAGAAACCAAAATCAACCTAAAATAAATCACTTTTCAGTTACACTCAATGTTTTAAAAACTGGTTTTTTAGTTAAACCAGTGTGATGACCGGTTCCCGGTTCAACCCATGGTTCAACCGGTTCCAAGCATTTTTATGTATTTTCTATTTTTCTACATTCATACATTATATAGGGTCAGATTCAAATGTGAACTCAATTTTGTTGTGAACATGAGGACCACCAAAATCGCGCCACATGCGATATTCAGTTTGAATATTCATGTATTATTCAGTCTGAATAAAGCTTAGGTGTGCGGTACATGATATTCATACTAAATAAACCTTAGGCGCCGATTCAAATTGCCACATGGTCCTCAAGTTCACAACCAAAATTGAGTTCACATTTGAACTTTCCTATATATATATATATATATATATATATAAAATCAACAGTTTGATATCTACAAGTTAAAAACATTAAAAAATACACTTTACAATAAGTAAATAAACAATAACAAGTTTAACACGTAATTGTTTTTAAAACCTAGTCAACCGGTTTTTTTTACCGGTTCAACCACTAAACCGGCCGGTTCAATCCGGTCCTTAACAAGCCATAGAACCGGTCACATTTGATCTGGTCCTTTCACACGTTCCTGGTTCAACTAATTACATGAAAGAAGACATTATTAATACCTGGTGTAACTTCTCCATGAAATGGTCATCTACCCTTTCCATTGCATCATCATCTCCCCTTATGTAATGCAGGTAGCTATTCAGAGTATAAATGAACACGCTGTCCTCGGAAATCGACCGCGATCGAGTCGAATTCACAAGGTGCTCGTTGTAGATCGCGATCTGCACAAGCCAATGGAGCACGGCCAACACGCTGGGAAACGAGTGAGGCGTTCCAGGGGCCTTCAATGCCGATTTGTTCATCTTAATCGGGCAATTCGAGTACTTCATAACTACGACCAGATCGTCTTCGAACTTATTGCTAGGCGGATACTCGAGGCGAGTGAGGATGAATTTTAGGGTTTCGGTGATGTCTTTGTTGGAAGGGAGAGGTTTGAGTTTGAATGAGATCGGGAAGGAGCAGGCGGAGAGGTAGGAGTTGATGGTGGAGACGGCGTGGCTTTGGTAGGACCGGTCGGTGATTGGGACTCCGGTGGCGGCGGAACGGTGGTGGTTGGGGCCGGCGGAGAAAGAAGAAGAGGGACGGCTGCTGCAGAAGCTAGCGTCGGAGTCTCGGCGGTTTCCTCCGGAGGCGGCGTTGAACTGCCATGGATCCACCGGTGTTGGAGTGTTGAGGCGGTGGTCGGCGACGGAGCGCTCCGTCGGAGGGCGGCGTCCGGTTGGGCCTCTCATTTGTCAAAATTGGGATTTTCCCGCCTTCGAAATTTGGAAAATAGGAAAGCCTAGCGCAGAAGGGGCTATTTATACCCCCCATCAAGTCGCATGATTTCCAATTTGATCTTAGGCCCTGGGTAGCAGCCAACCGAACCTCAGGCCACTCTGTCATATCAACGCTACATAAGATGATCAAATTTACCATAAGCCATACAAACCCACTTTGTTTAATACCACAACCAGTATTTTAAAAACCGGTGAAAGGACTGGGCCAAATGTGAGCGGTTCTATGGTGTATTAAGGACGGGATTGAACCGGCCGGTTTAACGGTCGAACCGGTTAAACCGGTGGTTGACCCGGTTTAAGAAAAAAAACTATGTGTAAAACTTGTTATTATTATTTTTAATGTTTTTGATTAATGTAAAACTTATTATTGTAACACCTTAAATTCCATAACAACTATTTAGCGGAAACTATTAAAATTAAGCGGCAGCCTTGTTCAAAAACTTGCATAAAATTAAAAACCCAACCTTTCGGAAGAACATTTAAAAGTTTGAAACATAACGGAACCATTCATAGTTCGACCATAAAAAAAACAATATCTCAAACTTAACCAAAAACATAATCTAAAACGTAGTTCCAACAAACGTCTTTCACATGCCAAACCCCAAAACCATCCCATAGACTGATTGAGCTGCTGACTTCTCGGTCCATCATACGTGAGCCTTTCCCTTGCTACCCGAAGCCGTACCTGGCACTAAAAGAGTGAAATAACAACGGGTAAGCTTTGGCTTAGTGAGCACACATCTACACCAACATAATCATACAAACATAACCAAGACACATTGTCATCACATGCACATAACTTGATCCGTTGACACTGGTACCAGGCCTCTTAATCCGTAACATCTTCCCTAGGGGTAACAAGTACCGCCTAGGTACTATCATAACCATAACATAACCAACATGTCACATAATCACAAATGCATATCAATCATATAAGCATAACCATGTCAATATAGATAGAGCACTCATCTGAAAGTAGCTCGAGAATACACACACGAGCTAGCACAATGCTCAAGACAAGTTACCTAAACATACACATGCAAGGCATATCAACACATAGCTCAAAATGACCATCCAATATTCCATACCGAAACACTAGTCTTAACCATAGCTAGACTAGTCCAATTGCCCTCAAAATCCACTTATCATCATCCCATAACATCCCTAACATAAGCCCAAAGCCAAATCCCAAAAAGGACTGCAAACAAAAAATGTCGAAAACCAAACAGAAAGTTATGCGACCTTGCCCCCGCGACCTCAGGTCGTGGGCTAGGTCGCGAGATTCTCCTGCATTGGCCAAATCGCGATTTTGCTTCGGAAATCATGCCTCAAACCCATATTTCGACTAACACAACCCAAATAACGATTTCTACATGAACTAGGGTCGACAATTATCGATTACATGCGAATAATTCGACCCCAATATACCAATTACATAACAAAATACTACCCAATACACCTAGTTTGGGGTTCATACACTTACTAACCCACAATCCAACCCTAATCCGACTTATGACTCGAATTAGACACCAATCAAGCAAAATTGAACATAAGAATCATACCTCTTAACACAATTGGTGTATTCACCAACCCAATTGACCGATTTCAAGCCCCAATTGCTTCCTCCTTGCTTTCTCCTTCACGTTGCCCTCCTCTCTCTCTCTCTCTCTCTCTCTCTCTCTCTTTTCAGTCGCTGGAAACTGAAAAGGAGTTGAGGGTTTTCTCTTTTTTTACACATGCCACACTTTCCCTCGCACTTTTACTTATTACATTTTAACCCCTAGGCTCCTACAAACACGGTTAATTGAGTTAATTATCTAACCAAATACCGACATATTTTAATATAGAAAACGGGCCGTTACAACTCTCCGCCACTTACCAGGATTTCGTCCCCGAAATCGCCTACTCGTGGAACAACTCTGGGTAGTTCCTTCGCATCTTGTCCTCCGGTTCCCAAGTCCATTCCGAGCCCTTTCGATGCTCCCATTGGACTTTCACAATTCACACTTCATTGTTCCTCAAAGTCTTGGTCTTTCTCTCCAAGACTACAACCAGTCTTTCCACAAAGTTTAGCCGCTCATCTACTTGAATGTCGTCAATCGGTACATGAGCTGACTCGTCCGCTAAATACTTTCAAAGCTGCGAAACATGGAAGGTGTTGTGTATCTGACTGAGTTCTGGCGGCAGCTCAAGGCGGTACGCAACCTTCCCTACACGTGCGATTATCTCAAACGGTCCAATGAATCTCGGACCTAACTTGCCTCGCTTCCGAAAGCGTATCACCCCTTTCCACGGTGACACCTTTAGAAGCACCTTATCAGCCGCAGTGAACTCTAGGTCGGACCGTCTCTTGTCTGCATAATTCTTTTGGCGACTCTAAGCCGTCTTCAGTCGATCTCGAATCAACTGAATACTCCCGAGCTCTCTCTGCCCGACCTCTCCCCAATATATGGGAGTCCTACACCACCTCCCGTAAAGCATCTCGTAAGGAGGCATGCCAATACTGGCATGGAAGCCGTTGTTATACGAGAACTCTACTAACAGAAGATGAGAGTCCCAACTTCCTCCAAAATCGAGCACACATGCTCGTAACATATCTTCGAGAGTCCGAATTGTCCTCTCCCTCTGACCATCCGTCTATGGATGAAAAGACGTGCTGAACTGAAGTCTTGTGCCCAACTCCTCGTGAAATCTGCTCCAGAAACGGGATGTGAACCGTACGTCTCGGTCCGAAATCACCGTCACTGGCACTCCATGCCTTGCCACTATCTCTTGGACATAAATGTTCGCTAACTCCTCCGAAGAGGAAGCCTCCTTGATCGCAATGAAGTGGGCACTCTTCGTCAGCCTATCTACAACCACCCAAACGGCGTCATGTCTCCTAACCGTCCTCGGAAACCCGATAATCAGATCCATCATCACGTGCTCCCATTTCCACTCGGGTATCTCCAAAGGTTGGAGTTTCTTGTGTGGTCTCTGATGCTCGGCTTTGACTCTTAGACAAGTCAAGCATTTCTCTACGTACTTAGCCACGTCCCTCTTCGTGCCTGGCTACCAATAGTCGGTCCTCAAGTCTCGGTACATTTTAGTTGCACCAGGATGTATCAAGAACTTCGACCTATGGGTCTCATCCAGAAGTGTTTGTCTTGCTTCACACGAGATCAGAATCCACATCCGACTGTATCGGGTCAACAATCCCCTACTGTCGGCTATTAACTGTTCCACATGTCCCTTGATCTGTTCCTTTTTCTGATTACCTTCCTTCACCGCTTTCGCTTGAGACTGTCGTATCAACTAAATCAAGGACGTCGACACAGTCAACCTCATGTGTAACACCCCGCTAAAGCGGAAATGCGAGGTGTGACAGTCTAGATTTCACAGCGATAGGAGATAAATAGCACCAATCATTCATATCAAAATAATTAAAGTTTACAATGTATTACAACCAACCATAAGTTAAAGTTTACAAACTTAACAAAAAGTACAATGTCTTGATTGGTGAAAACAATTGCCCAAAATTACGCTTTATCAATCACCTTCGGATTTCCTGAAAAGCATGTTAAAACAAGCGTCAACTACGAGAGTTGGTGAGTTCACAGGTTTTCATATGCACAAAACATTTTGAATGCGATAACCTTTTTAGTGAATCTTTTATTCACTCACGTTTTTCAAACACATTTACAGTGAACCTTTTTGCTCACACAATTTATCATAAACATTTTGTAAACAGTTTATAGTGAACCTTTTTGTCCACTACTGTTACTAGTCTTATCATTAGTGAACGTTTTTGCTCACTCCATTTCAAAGCTTAGTAACAAAACATTTTGTAGTGAACCTTTTTGCCTACTACCATCACAAGGCTTATCTTTAGTGAACGTTTTTGCTCACTCCATTTCAAAGCTTTGTAACAAATATTTTTGTAGTGAACCTTTTTGCCCACTACCATCACAAGGCTTATCTTTAGTGAACGTTTTTGCTCACTCCATTTCAAAGCTTTGTAACAAATATGAGAAAATTTCCCGGGTTAACGTTAATCACATGATATTTATTCTTTGAGTCACTACTAAGCCTGAAAATACGACATGCTACGCCCCTGTTCTACCTCAGTGGTGGGACTAAATCCCACATGTGTAGAACTTTTATTCAATACAGTGCACCTATTTCTCGTCAGTATAAGGTGGGTATGTCAACCAAATAGCGCTATCCACATGTATTATAGGCCCATTGTTATGAGTTAATAGTAGATACCGGGGACTTAAACATTTAAACTCACTATATCATGTCTCATAACATTGCAAATTTTACTCATATCAAGATTTACATTTCAAAATAAATCAAGAATTCATTTCATTGAACATGCTTTTCACCCCAAATACGTAAAAACGGTAAAAGAGGGGCTGTGAATACTCACCTTGAGTAGCTTAGTTCTTTGAACAAGCGATAGTGCGTGAATAATCCCGACTCCAAGTCTACTTATGCCCTATAACATACGTATTTGACGTAAGTCTTAATTCAACAGTCCGTATCTAGTCAAGTCATTACCGAAATCCTATTATAATGCCTTCACTCAAATTTATTAAGTTCAACTTAGTATAAAATAGCTTTTAGTTACTTTATATCATTATCCAAACATATGGGATTTCTCGAAGTTTGCAAAACAATCTCTTTGAAGAGATCAGATTCTGGCAGATTTGTTTTGTTGCAAAAATGTTACCTTTAAGCTTGGGTCCACAAGGAGATAAGTTATCAAAATTTTATCTATTGATATTGGGGGTATTAACAACATTCCCACCAAATTTCATGATTTTTGGGGATGTTTAGCATATTTTAGAAATTCTTGCAAAATCAGTGTGCATAAATCATTTTTGGAAATACAAGTCAGTGATGTTTGTACCATAGAGAATTCATTTCTACACCAAGATTCAAATTTCAAAAGGGATATTCAAGATAAAACAAATATCTAACTAATGAAACAAGTTTCACACGATTTTGATGATTTTTGAATGAGATATGACCTCTTGAATCCATGCATGTGAATCTGCCATCCTTGGACAGATTGCACCACGAATTTCTTTTCATTGGTTGAGCACTCAAAAATCCACCAAATCATGAGATATCAGATTCTTTGGAAAGATAACTCACTGAACTTGAACTTAGAATCAAGAATCATGCATTTTAGTTAAGTTATCATGGAGATATGCATGCATGAAGTTGATATAAAATTCTGACCAGAAGCTGATGAACACTAAAAAGTTTGACATGGTTAAGGGCTCAAAACTTGGAATTTTTGAATGATTCCAGTGGAGTATGAACCCTAACACATAAAATATTGAACCATAAAAATTTCAGAGAAAAATGAATCCAAAAACACCCCTTTTTGGGTCGTCTACCCAACATGCAACAATCTGTCAGCATTGAATTGAAACCATAACTCAACATTTTAACCAAGAACACTTGTAATCTCTAAGATTTGGGGGTTTATTTGATATAAAACTAAAATCCCCCAATCATATACCAAATAAATAGATGAAATCTACTTGAACATCATCAAGTTACATGCATGAAATAATAGAAAGATTTTCAGCCCCAAATGGTTAACAAAACACCAAAATGTATGATTTTTACTTCAAATCTTGTGTTCATAAGGAGGAGTCATAGAACTTCACCATCTTTGAATGTCCTTACACATTTCTATGGTTCATTCTCTTCCTCAAACATCAAGAACAACATTCATCCAATAAAAGAGGGTTTAATCCTCAAGAAATACAAGAAAAAGCTTCAAAATTGCTAGAAATCGAATCTAAAACACACAATCTAACCTTACCTTTGATAATACAACTATAAGAGCTTCAAAATCTTATTCAAATCTTCAATATTTTCAGATTTTTAGAGATGATTTTTTTTGGCTGAATTCTTGAGAGAGAAAGGAGAGAAAGAGAGAGAATAGAGAGAGAGTAAGAAATTTGAAAATGAAATGGATTGGGAAGAGGAGTTAAATGATTTTGTTGGAAAAAGAGAGAGAGAGGTGTAGGGGGGGGGGGTGGCCGGCCAAATGGGCCAATCCCATCCCTCTTTTTTTTTTTAAAAAAAAAAATATGTAATCCTAATACTGTTTGCTCAAACGCAGTGTCGGGTTTTTGGTGATTTTTGGTAAAAACCGACTTTTTCGAAGGTGAATTTAGAATATTTGGAACAATTTACTTTTATTTTTAATAAAGTAACATATTTTATATAAGTTGACTTTAAATTTGGCATTATCAGGTTTTCGGGTGACTCTAGGCCGGTACGGGCTTTTTCGGGCAAATTTTCGGGAATTCTAGGTTATCTCCAAAAATTTTCGCACTCTCAACCTTAATTCTTCCTAAATAAATATAGGATTAAGATTTCACTAAGAATTATACTAATGAGTGATTATCGGGCCGCTATCCTGAGAGCCGAATTTTGTCGGTTGTCACATCATGCACGGTACTCGAAGGAGTAAGCTACTCCCTTTCCGACTCAAGGCGTCCGCCACCACGTTCGCCTTTCCCGGGTGATAAAGGATCTCGAAATCGTAATCCTTTATCACTTCTAACCACTGCCGCTGTCTCATATTGAGATTCTGCTGATCCATGAAATAACGGAGGCTTTTTTGATCTGTATAAATGGTACAGCGAACCCCATACAAGTAGTGCCGCCATAGCTTGAGTGTGAACACCACCGCAACCAACTCTAAGTCGTGGGTTGGGTAGTTTACCTCATGCGTCTTTAGCTGTCGAGACGCATAAGCAATCACCCACCCCCTCTGCATAAACACGCAGCCTAACCCGTGATATGAGGCATCACAGTAGATTGTCAAGTCCTCAACTCCCTCCGGTAGAGTCAGAACCGGAGCTTCGCACAATTTCCTCCTCAACGTATCAAACACTGCGGAATTAGGGTTTGGGCGGTGGGGTGGTTGACGATTTAAGGTAAATAAATATTTGGTACATTCTCCAATTTTCCGACTTCCGCAAAATTTAACGAAAAGTCCTAGTTTTCGTTAAATTTAACGGGGTTTTACGGAAGTACTTAACGGACCCTATTTTTTTTCTTTTTCTTAGATTCCGCAAAAATGGCCTTAACGGACCTTAACGGAAGTTTGCGGAAGTAGTTAGCGGAATCTTACTGAAACTCATGGCTATAGAGCGTAAAGTGGAAGAGAACTCGATTAGAAGGCCGATGTCTATTTTCAAATTGGTTAGCAGACTCAATTTCCCAACTAATACGACTTAAGAAGACCCAAAATGATTCGAAATTAATGCAATCCGTAACAATATCAATCAAAAAACAAGTACAACTCCATTTGAATCGTTAAAACTGTATTTTCCGAAGAAACCATGCAACAATGACTTGCACCTTATTGCATCATAAGATGTACACTACTTCGGATTGTTTACTCATCTCTTACTATCATGTACGATCAAAATTCCAAACGGGATATCCAGAACAACTAAGCTTGATCTAACTACGATATCTGTACCGGCGAGCTAGGGTTCGACCGGGCCCGAACCCGATGCATCATCTCCTGAGTTACTCGTTTTTTTCGCTTGTTTACTTATCAGTCGATTTATCTTCTTCAGCATCACCCAGATCAGGCGTGGCATGTTGTTGCACGTACTCTTTATGATGCAAAAGGTACAAAGCCAAATGCATGAATAGATAGTGTCAATAATATTAAAAGCCAAAACAATAATGTTTTATTTGTTAATAAACGTTTATAACCCAAAACAAACCAAATATATCTACTCGAAGCTAGAGTCAGAGGGTACACAGTATTATCCCACCCAGATGAACAATTTGTTTTTGACAAGACCCCAGACGAACAATTTGTTTTTGATAAGACCCCAGACGAACAAAAAGTGAATCATATAATATAATTTCATCATGTTAAACAATTTAATGAGCTAATTTTATCATATAATCGTCTTTTTGCCGAAGTTCACAAGTTCACACAAAAGTTATGGTTCACAAAAGAAATTGACTCTATATATATATAGGGTCAGGTTCAAATGTGAACCACCTTTTCATTGTGAACATGAGGACGAATCTCAACCATGGAGGATTGACGCGATTCATGGGAGAGTATATATTATTAAAGGGGGGGACCGGTCAAAGCCGCATTTATTGACCGGATGAGTTGTTGAGATTCGTCCTTATGTTCACAATAAAAAATTGGTCCCCGTTTGAACTTTCCTTATATAAGTATGTTCAAACAAGAACAAGCCCAATTTGCAAGAACAAAGGAACTCCTCATAATCACATATGATGTGGGCCCATGTGGGTCCTACATAATAAAAAAAATCATATATGATTAAGGGGGGTCCCACCACTAAATCGTATATGATTTTTTATTAGGTCATCCGTTACCATTGACCCGGGTAGCGTCGGGTAGCCTGGACCTGTCGGGTTCTATAGGCAACACCGCCGTGGACCCTTTGGGTTCCTTGCTTTCGATTCCGCCAAGCCGAAGACACCCCACCCCACCCCCTACCCCCTCTCCAACGGTCATCAACGGTTACTTTTTTTTTCAAATTTAAACCTTCTATTAAACACTATAAATACTCAGTTTTAAACCATCTTTTTTACATCACACAATCTCATCTTCTCTATTTCTCTCAACCTTAATTCTTCTCAAACCTTTCTCTCAACCTTTATTCTCAAACCTTTAAATGGATATGTTAGCTCCAAACCTCTGCACATGTAAAAGTATAGATAAAAGAAGCAAGGTAGCTTCATCAGAATGCTCACATAAGAAATAGAGTCGCAGAAGATATTCGCATAAGCTAAATGTTCGTACAAGTCAAAACTGGCAGAGCCTCTGTGATGCCTGACAGAAGCTCTACAGATTCAACCTCTGCGAAAACCCGTCTTCTGCAAAACGGTTATTTCAGCTCGTGCTAATCACGTGACTACCTTAACCGACCTACTTTCAACGTCCAGGATTGGACCACGTGTCAAGATCCTAGAGGGTTAGTTAGGTTAGCTTTAGAGTAGTATAAATAGTTGAATTTCCTTTGTATTTCGTATCACTTGAGAATCACTCGAACTACTTGTTATATCTGATATCTGTGTGTGTTCTTGGTGAGTGATGCGGTAATTATCGTATATAAAAAGCGTAACAAGTTTTAACCTCTAATGCCTAGCCATTGTCTTACCACATATACAGGCAAGCGTACCTGATCGTGAGTAATATAGTGTAGGAAAGTCCAGGTATCGTATCTACCACTGGGAACGGTCAAGTTATCGTAGACTAAAGTCTAGATCGGTTTAATTAACCTAAAAGGGGGGTTTTGTATGAAAAAGGTTTAAATACTTAAAAAGATAATTAACAAAGTAAAAACTAAGAAAGCAATTAAAATACTGACTTAAGATTATAATAAAGAAAAACAGCAGTACTTATCATGATAAAGTGAATCCCCAATATGGATAATATGAATAGGTCGAAGGTTTGGTTGTTGTGACTATTGTAGGAATTTAAGTCTGAGACACCCTAACATGTGCAATTTATGGTGAGAAACTAGGATATGATCCTCCTAATTCCAATCCTAAATCGTTTGGTCCACAATCTAGAATCGGTAAATCCTTCCTAATCAAGATCGCAATGGCTCTTTTACTATCTGGTCACTATTGGTCCAAGTAACCTCTTAACACAACCTTTTGGTCCAAGTCAGGCTAAGGTAGGTTGATTATCCTTTCGGAGTCTATCTGCTTTGGTCTAACAAATACACCCAACCAATTGAATTCAAATTGCCACAACAATATCAATCAGAAAAGAACCATAAAAGACATTCAATTAATCAAAACAAACCAGTAAACATTAATCACAAAGTATCATCCGTAAAGGTTCATCGACCATGACAAGTACTACTAATAAAACTACTCACTAATCATAATGAAAACATAAACACAAACAAAAGTAGACATCGACATGATACCGACAATACAACGATAGATGATCAAAGATCGACTTCCGCAGCGTATCGGCACCTTTCGTACTCTCACTCTCGTTCCTCTGTACTTCCCTCGTGTATCGAACATGTTTAGAACTGAAGGAGGAGGTTGATATTTAAAGGAAAACGCCCAGGGGTCATCTGGCGATCGCCAAGCTGCTAGTTTGGCGACGCCAGACACTTAGGTTAAACTCTGGTCTTCAATTCAGTCGAACTTGGCGGCGCCAGGTTGAGGATTTCGCGATCGCCAAGTAGCTACTGTGTTGACTTTGTGCATTTTTCACGTTTTCTCGCCTTTTTTCGTACTTTTCCGTTCCACGGCCTCCAAATCATTCACAAACAATAATAAGCTCTTTTAGTGCATGAAATGATCATAAACGGGTGAGAAATGGGGTAAAGTCATACGATTACGCGCAACCAAAACATGTATAATTTTGGTGTTATCAAAATCCCCACACTTAAGCTTTGATTGTCCTCAATCAAAAGACTGAAAGATAAGAAAGATAACTCCAAAATTATCTCCACCCAAGATCATCAAAGAGAACAAAGTATACTCACACAATCGAACACACAAACAAGACTCATCAAGCAATCGGATACCAAGGCCAACCTTTTACCCTTACATAATATGAATAACAATATAAAGTGAATCTCTCGGGGGTAAAAGTGTATATGTAAGTGATCACACCAATACTCGACTAATTCCCGCGTGCATAAGCTTGTCACCAAATCTAATCTCCACCACTGAGAAGTTGTCAACCGTCAAGAGGACTTTAGGGTTGTAATGTTAGGCTAAGGGTTAAGGGTAGGATAAAGGATATATAAGTGACTAAGGGTTTTGCAACAAAAACTTGAAAACTCAATCAGTAATGATCCAAACAGTGAAGCAATCTGACTTTCAAACAATGAGACTTTTGGGATGACTATTCTCTCTTTTCTTTTAGAATTGGCCTAAGCCTATGGCTTATTTGGGGCACAAATTCTTTTTCACTCTTTTCAGCTCACATTCTTTTCTTTTTGTATTCTCGACTCTTTTGATATTTCTTTTCTTTTCTGAGTCTCAAATATTTTCCCTCTTTTTTTTTCAGAGCAGCAACTATGTTGCTTTTGGGCTCTTTTTAAATCTCAATCCCATAAAATTTGTCAGATATGAAAAAACTGGATCAAAACATCTCAAGATTCAAATTTGAGTCACGGCCAAAAGATAGATAAACAATTTGGGCTCAAGGATAAAGTGTATAGTGGGTAAAGAAATGAAAAGGCTAAGGCTCAAAATGGTTTCAAGGGATAAAGTGTTAAAAGGTGAACACTTTTCAATTAAAGGCTAGGCAAATTAGATAACCTTATGATGAGGTCATCTGACGAAGGCTAAAAGGGTTAGAAACGAAGGCCTCTATCAGTGCAATGGTGATAAATACTCCTCTTATGTGGTCTCGATAAGCATTCAAATGACAAGTTCTACCTTGGGTCAAAGTCGGTATTCCTCACGAAATAAACAGATATAACAATTAAGGCTCAATCTCTCAACGAAATTGGGTGAGGCACTCATGGTAATCAGCATTCCAAGGCATCCTTTTACTCAACTAATCCTATTCCGTGTTCTCCTATGCGAGCAACTCAGTCTCAAAAACAATCTCAGATTTTGAAAAAAAATTGGGGTCAAATCTCAAAGCTTTCAAAAGTTTGAAAAACGACAATCCACAAGCAAAAAGTGAACCCATTTAAACAGATAAGTCTACATAACCCCCTCCCCACACTTAAAATTTGCAGTGTCCTCAATGCAACAATTAAAACAATTATGGAGTAATTGGGAAAAAGAGAAACTTCCCGGGTTATGTGATGAAATCTGTTCTAATCTGAGAGTGGTGCGTAAAAATCGTGCTCGATCATAAAATCGCCGTATCTACCAACAAAAAGAAAAAGAAAAGTAAAAATGAACAAATGAAAATAAACCAAACCAAACTACTTAAAATCTTAAACAATCCAAGCAAAATAAAATTGTTCAAACAAACACAACCACGACCACGCAGTTCAAAAGTAAAATTGTTTACGACAACCATATCGAATAACGGAGATAAAAGAGAGAGATCAATAAGGGCCACGAGGTTGGTTTTGCCAATCCTCGTAAGTCGGGTAACCGGGCGGAGCATCCTCGAAGTATGGCCAATATGGAGATGGAGCATAAGCGGTATTCGGTTGAATACCGAAGTGGGAGGCCATCTGGTTCATCACTCCACTTTGCCAGTTGGCTTGGTGAAGAGCCTCCACAGTGTTGTACTCCATATGCTGTTGATGCCGGCCATAAGAAAGTGACATCTCCGAGAGTCGGTTACTCAAGTCTTGGTAACCCGAATATGCCGTCCAATCCGCCGGTTAATGACCCACATTCGCCCCACTCGTTCCACTTGTTCCACCAATCTCATGCGTGCTCCTCGGTGCTTCACTCCTTGCTTGACTTGGTTGATTTCTCGGCTGACTCCTATAAGCTTGAGGATCATGGATCCATGCATTGTAGTCTCTTCCAACCATATGCTCAACTCTCGCCACGCCCATACCTCGGAGTTGGTTCATGTCAATCAACCCCATCTCCTCGAGGTTCGTCATCGAAGCGATAGCGGCGTCGGTTAGGATACCGAAATGCTTGGCCAAGAGCGTCACGTACTGGCCACCAACTATGCGACTACCCTCTCGATAACCACTCGCCTTAGCGAGTTGAGCGGCGATGAGATACGGAGCATTCAGATATTTATCATCCGTAGAGAGTTGCTCAAGAAGCCATAAATCCTGCATGGTAACTTTCTCCTCACTCGAAGAACGAGCGTTTACCGCTTGAATGAGCATGCGGTGTAGAAGTCTATCCGACGAAGCAAGAAAACCTTTCACCTTGAGGTTGCCCTGATAATCACCATCACCTAAGATCGACCATGCCAAACGCGGATCAAAATCATCAGGTCTCTTTGCGGTCGCCCACATGTACTCCTCGAATCCAGGAGCATCAACATCCGATTGGGTATATATCCCCAAGGCAAGAGCAAATTCGATCAAAGAAAGAGATCTCCAAACGCCACCAAGTCGGAAAGTCATACACGATTGATGAAATTTCGCAAGTGCTTTGATAGCTTCGAAATGAAACGTGGCCACAAATTCCACGATAAGCTCTCGGTAAAGGGTCTCGGCAATATCGAAAACTCGCTCCCATGCATGGCATATGTAGTACTCATTGGCATCCTCGTCGTATGCGTGTTTCTCAAGAATCGCCTTTATGTTGTTTTCGACACTCATAGATCGAAGAAGATCCCAATCGACTCTCTTTGGCATAAGAATTTGGCGGGGGAGAAGTCGGTTAACGATGTCCCGATACTCCTCCTTCTTTCGAGCATTCAAAGTTGTAACACCCGCTAAAGCGGAACCGCAAGGTGTGACAGTCTAGATTTCATCGCGATAGGAGATAAATAGCACCAATCATTCATTATCAAACATTAATAAAGTTTACAGAGTATTACAACCAACCGTAATTAAAAGTTTACAAAATAACAAAAATATTAAGTCTTGATTGGTGATAACAAAATTCCACAATTTAGCCAAATCAAACCTTCGGATTTCCTGAAAAGCATGTTAAAACAAGTGTCAACTATGAGAGTTGGTGAGTTCACAGGTTTTCATATGCACAAAACAGTTAAATGCAACAACAGTTTCAGTTAACCTTTTTATTCACTCATTATTCGTAAATCATTTATAGTGAATCTTTTTATTCACTAAGTTTTCAAAATCAGTTTACAGTGAACCTTTTTATTCACTAATGATACTAGCCTCAACATTAGTGAACGTTTTTGCTCACTCCATTTCAAGCTTAGTATCAAATGTGAGTAAATTTCCCGGGTGATTTGTTAATCGCATGATATTTATTCTGTGAGTTACTACTAATCCTCCATTTCATGACATGCTACGCCCCTATTCTACCTCAGCGGCGGGACTAAATCCCACATGTGTAAAATTTTTATTCAATACAGTGCACCTATCACTCGTCAGTTTAAGGTGGGTATGTCAATCCAAATAGCGCTATCCACATGTATTATAGGCCCATTGTTATGAGTTAATAGTAGTTACCGGGGACTTAAACATTTCAGACTCACTATATCATGCCTCAAAACATATCAAATTTAGCTCACAATGCATTTCATTTCATTTCGCAACATTTTCACAATTATTCACAATCATTTGTAAACATGCTTTTCACCCCAAAACACGTAAAAACGGTAAAAAGTGGGGCTGTGAATACTCATCTGGAGTAGCTTTTGCGTTTCTAGAAAATCGTTAGTGCGTGATCAAGTCCCGGCTCCGAATCTATAATTGCCCTATCACATACGTAATTGACGTAAGTTCTAAATTCAACGGTCCATAATTACCAAGTCAATACCGATATCCCATATAATGCCTTTACCTAATTTTATTAGATTCATTTTAGTATAAAAACATGTTTTATTGCTTTAATTAATGTCCAAAAATATGGGGATTTCTTGATAAATGCAAAACATCACTTTTTAAGAAATCTGTCTTTTGGCAGATTTGTATTGCTTCAAAAATGCTTCCATTTTGTCTAGTTCAAAAAGGAATTTAGCTACCAAAATTTTATCCACTAATATTTTATGTATTAACAACAATTCCACCAATTTTCATAATTTTTTGAAATGATTAACATATTTTAAAAATTATTGTAAATTCAGTGTGCAAGTATCAATGCTGAAAAGACATGTCTGTAGAGTTTGTGTCATAGAGATCTCATTATTAGTCCAAAATTTGAATTTCAAACGGTATTTTAAACTCATTAAACTTGAACTTAGAACCAAGAATCATGCATTTTAGTTAAATTATCAAGAAGATATGCATGCATGAAGTTGATATAAATTTCTTATCAGAATCTGATGAACACCAAAAAGTTTCCACATGGTTGAGGGCTCAAAACATGGAATTTTTGATTGATTCCAGTGGGGTTTGAACCCTAACACATAAAACATTATTACATAAAATTTTCAGAAGGAAATGAATACAAAAACACCCTTTTTGGGTCGTATAAACAACATGCAATGAATCTGTCAGCATCATCCAGATTTCAAACATACTTTTATCCATCAAAACACATAAAATCACCAACTTTTTGGGGTTTTCTTGAATAATAAACCAAAACCTTCAACTTATATCTACTAAATAGTTGAAATACATTTTAATATCATCAACACACATGCATGAACTATCATTAAAGTTCAGCCCCAAAAGATAATCAAAAACATCAAACAAAAAGGATTTTACTTCAAGTCTTGTGTTCTTATGGAAGATTCATTGATTTTCACCTCCTTTGAATGTTTTAACACATTTCTAAGGTTCAATCTCATCCTCAAACATCAAGATTGTTATTAAACTATAAAAGAGGGTTTAAACCTCAAAGAAAGTAGGAAAAAGCTCCAAAACGAGCAAAAATCGAAGTTATAACATGTAACATATCTTTACCTTTGATAAAACAACAATGTGAGCTTCAAACCTTGATTTAATCTTCATTAAAACTCTGATTTTTGGTTGAATCAAGGCTGGAAATATGAGGAAAATTGAGAGAGTTTTAGTGAGAGAAAAAGGGTAGAGAGAGAGAATGAGATTTGAAATGATTTGTGTAAGAGAGTGAGATTTGTTGTTGGATTCAAAGAGAGAGAGAGGAGGGAGAGATGAGAGAGAGAGAGAGGGATATAGGGAGGGGTGGCCGGCCAAGTGGGGCCCACCCATCCTCTCTCACACATTTTTTTTAATAAAAGAGTTAAACTTACACTGCGTAATTAAACGCAGTACCGGGTTTTGGTGCGTTTTCGGTAGAAACCGATTTCTTAAAGGTAAATTTTGGTTATTTGAATCAGTTTACTTATATTTTTAATAAAATAACATACTTTTCCATAAATCAACCTAAAATTTGGCATTATAGGATTATCGGGTGACTTTTGGGCCGGTACGGGCTTTTTCGGGCAGTTTTCGGGATTTTTAGGTTTTTGCCTAAATTTTTCACGCAAACTAACCTAGTTTCATTTAGTATTTTAAATGACTAATTTTTAACCTACGGAAACGCTACTGAGTGATTTAACGAGTAGCTAACCTGATGGTCAAAATTGTCAGTTGTCACAAAAGTTGGGTCGTTTGTAAACGAAGTGAAGACATGACTTCCATCCGGTGCACGGAAGTTGGCTACGGCGGTCGTAGATGAGCGGGTTCTTTGTCTCTACAAAATCCAAATACCATCATCTTAGAAAGAATCTCAATCCATAAATGCAAGACAATGTTTATTTACTTTCAAAATTCCAACGAGACAAATAATATACGACTAACAAGTTCAAGTATCACAATCACAAACGCATCGATGGACAAAGGGGATGTGGAACATCCCCACACTTGAACTTTTAGTTCAATCCACAATTTCAAACCAATCTAGCTAATCAAAAAGGAGTGGGGGATTTTGGCGTTCTCAAAATCCCCACACTTATCATTTAACCACAATCACTAGATTAATCAATCAAATAGCATGCAAGAAACAAGATTTCAATCACAAAATAGGGCATGCATTCATCTATAAGCTCTAAACAATCAATGGTGTATCAAGAATAATGTTAATTCCATTCAAGCAAACAAACACCATTGATACCCAAAACAAGATCTCCAATTACCAAATCAAGCAATCCTTACGAAATTAAAGTTAGGAAACGTACCTTGTTCATGTTGAAAGATGAAATTGAAGCTCAAGAAGGTTGAATTTCGCAAGAACGTGAGAGAGTTTGGCGGCGCCTAAGAGGAATTAGGTTTGTGTGTTTGTGAAAAGTGAGAAAAAGAAGGTTTAAAAACCGTCTGTCCCGACTTCGCGTCGCGAAACCCATGGTTTCGCGTCGCCAAACAGGCAATTTTCAGAATACCCTAATTTTTAAAAGTTTAGCGTCGCCAAACGGCTCTCTTCGCGTCGCGAGGTTCGAAATTTTTACCTGTTATCGTGGCTTACCAACTTTGCGTCGCCAGATTTGGACTCTAGCGATCGCGAAATGCCCACTGTTTCCAACTTTTGAAAATCTGCATCGCATTCCGATTTCGCTCGAATCTGGTTTCTATCTCCTCCGTATGGTTACCTAAGCAATATCAAACGAAAACATTAATAAAAACACACACGAAAATCATTAAAAACGAAAGAAAACGAAAAAGCTCAGGTTGCCTCCCGAGAAGCGCTTCATTTTTGGACGGGTCTAGAGCTCGACCCCACTTTCGGCTCATTTCTTGGCACGTCGGGATGACGAGCCCTTCTTCTTTCTGTGATCTTTCTTGGAGGATCCCGGTTCCTTGAGTTTTTGATCCTTTCGATGCATCAGGTTTGAATAATCCTCCGTTTTCTTTCCAAGTTCATGCGAGAGTAGCGGACGGTTCGTGCTTTTGTTGTAGGCCAGAGAAGGATCGTCATAAGGTTCATCGAGGTGTCTAACCGGCTCTCCGTTAGGATCAAAGTAAATCCGATTGTCTCCATAGCCTAAGCTCGTCACTTGATTTCGCATATCGGTATTTACTTGAGCGGTGTGCAAGAAAGATCTCCCGAGGATTATCGGGATCTCCGTGTTTTGTGGAAGGTTAGCTATGACGAAGTCCGTATAGTACACAAATTTGCCAATACGAATCGGGACTCCTTCCGCTATTCCTAACGGTGTTGTCATGTAACCGTTCACTCCCCGGTATTGATAGTTCGTTGGCACGATCTTCTTGACTCCCATTTTCCTGCAATAACCAACAGGCATCATATTAAGAGCGGCACCTGAATCAACCAAAGCAAGACCACTAAATTTATGACAAGAAATAGGTAAGTTGTAACTCCCTGGATCATGCTTGATTGGTGCGATGTAGATGAGATCATCCTCCGGTGCTTTCTCCTTTTCTTTCTCCTTGCCTTTATCTTCTTTCTTCGGGATCACGAACTCCGCGTATCCGCCTTGCTTTCCATCTTCCTCATCATCATCATCACTTGAAGCTTCGGGTACCTTGAGTCTTAGGTGTTCGAAAGACACGGTGAACCTCTCCGAATCGTAATCCGTGGCATAATCGGGCTCACTTTCACTCTCGGTTTCCACGTACTTCTTTGTGTAGATGTCCGTCCACTTCTTTTTTGACGGATCTCCGGTTATCATGAGCATTGGCTTCACATTCTCCACCTTCGGGTTGACTTGTGTTTGCGTTGGCAACTCTCCTTGCGTCCTTTCACTTAGCATTTGCGAAACACGTCCAACCTGCAATTCCAAATTCTGGATGGTACTTTGGTGATTACGTAGGTATGAACCCACTTCATCGTTTAGCTTCTTTTGCGCATCCATGAATTGGATAATTCGATCTTCGATAGAAACACGTGGCTCTCCATCCGATCTTTGGTTCTGTTGAGTTGGTGCAAAGAAATCGGGAGGTCTAGGGATGAAATTACGGTTGTTGTTCCACCTCCCTTGGTAATCGCCTCGGTTGATATAGTTCACCTCCTCGGGTGTCATCATTGGTTTGTTCGGGCAATCTTTAGTCAAATGTGGTCCATTGCACTCCTCGCATCCAACCTGCAAAGCATGAACAGATTTAATTAGTTCTTCGATTTTGCGTTCAAACTTTACCTGTTGGTTTTTCATAGCGGCTAATTCATCGGATGGATCAAAGTCGATAGAGATCTTTCCGGCCATCCTCGGGATTTGCAAACGCTTGTCCGTCCTCCAATCTATGTTATGTATGAGCATGTCTTCGAGGAGCTTGTAACCTTCCGTGGGCGTTTTGTACATGAAGACACCACCTGCAGATGAATCCAAAGTAGCTCGTGAGGAATAAGCAAGTCCACTATAGAAAGTTTGAACCTGTTCACTCTTATTCAACTCGTGACTCGGGCACGAGTTTAGGAGGTGCTTGAAACGTTCCCATGCTTCGGATATGGTTTCCCCGTCTTGTTGTTGGAAGGATCGGATCTCGGCTCTCAATTTGTCGATCTTGGATGGTGGAAAGAATCGGGAAAGGAACTTTGAGCGAAGTCCTTCCCATGTAGTGATTGAACTCGGCTCTAAGGATCGCAACCAAGCCCTAGCTTCTCCGACAAGCGTTAGAGGAAAGACCCGAAGACGAATTGCATCATCCCGGTCCGCCTCTGTTTTGAACAGATCACAAATGTCCACGAAGTTTTCCATGTGAACGATAGGATTGCTATCGTTTTTCCCGTCGAAGGTAAGGTCCTTGATCATGTGTAGGAGCTTCCCCGGGATTTCTTTGTTCAGGTTTGGCTTCGTGATTGGATTAGTGGGTACAGTTGAGCGGCTCTCCTAGCGGTCCACATCGGTGCCTCGTCTTCCATCTCAAAAATCAAAGCTCTCGGGCGAACTTTGCTTTTGACTTCTTTTTGTTTCTTTTTCTGAATTCTCTCTCTGGCTCCTCAAATGGCTCTAACAAGTCTGCCGTGACTGAAATCAAAACAAACGGTTACGAGAAACTTGCGGGAAACAAAGAGATAAAATAAAATAAAAATAACGAACTAAACTAAAAAGCAGAAAACTTGCAAGGGACAGAATCCCTCACAAGGATCGATTAACAAAACTAATAAAGACTAAAATCTAACAACTACCGTTCCCCGGCAACGGCGCCAAAAACTTGTTGCGGTAATTATCGTATATAAAAAGCGTAACAAGTTTTAACCTCTAATGCCTAGCCACCGTCTTACCACATATACAGGCAAGCGTACCTGATCGTGAGTAATATAGTGTAGGAAAGTCCAGGTATCGTATCTACCACTGGGAACGGTCAAGTTATCGTAGACTAAAGTCTAGATCGGTTTAATTAACCTAAAAGGGGGGTTTTGTATGAAAAATGTTTAAATACTTAAAAAGATAATTAACAAAGTAAAAACTAAGAAAGCAATTAAAATACTGATTTAAGATTATATAAAAGAAAAACAGCAGTACTTATCATGATAAAGTGAATCCCCAATATGGATAATATGAATAGGTCGAAGGTTTGGTTGTTGTGACTATTGTAGGAATTTAAGTCTGAGACACCCTAACATGTGCAATTTATGGTGAGAAACTAGGATATGATCCTCCTAATTCCAATCCTAAATCGTTTGGTCCACAGTCTAGAATCGGTAAATCCTTCCTAATCAAGATCGCAATGGCTCTTTTACTATCTGGTCACTATTGGTCCAAGTAACCCCTTAACACAACCTTTTGGTCCAAGTCAGGCTAAGGTAGGTTGATTATCCTTTCGCAGTCTATCTGCTTTGGTCTAACAAATACACCCAACCAATTGAATTCAAATTGCCACAACAATATCAATCAGAAAAGAACCATAAAAGACATTCAATTAATCAAAACAAACCAGTAAACATTAATCACAAAGTATCATCCATAAAGGTTCATCGACCATGACAAGTACTACTTAAAAAACTACTCACTAATCATAATGAAAACATAAACACAAACAAAAGTAGACATCGACATGATACCGACAATACAACGATAGATGATCAAAGATCGACTTCCGCAGCGTATCGGCACCTTTCGTACTCTCACTCTCGTTCCTCTGTACTTCCCTCGTGTATCGAACATGTTTAGAACTGAAGGAGGAGGCTGATATTTAAAGGAAAACGCCCAGGGGTCATCTGGCGATCGCCAAGCTGCTAGTTTGGCGACGCCAGACACTTAGGTTAAACTCTGGTCTTCAATTCAGTCGAACTTGGCGGCGCCAGGTTGAGGATTTCGTGATCGCCAAGTAGCTACTGTGTTGACTTTGTGCATTTTTCACGTTTTCTCGCCTTTTTTCATACTTTTCCGTTCCACGGCCTCCAAATCCTTCACAAACAATAATAAGCTCTTTTAGTGCATGAAATGATCATAAACGGGTGAGAAATGGGGTAAAGTCATACGATTACGCGCAACCAAAACATGTATAATTTTGGTGTTATCAGTGAGATTAGTGAGTGAAGATTTCTGATTGTAAGTTTCTTGAATTAATGTCATCTTTGATCATGAATTAGAGATCATTTGAAGCTTATTATCTCTTGTGTTTGATTTCAAATCTGTTTGTGTTCTTATTTGAATTTACACTGTTCCATTGAATCTCATCTTCTCAATTAGATTAAGTTTGAATTGGTTAAGTCTTCCGCTGTTTGTATTCAATTAATTGGCAATTCATCTTAGTTTAGATCAATATCATTCATAGTTGGGATCAATAGCATAAACAAAAAACTCTCACCTAAGCTAAACGTACCCGAGCTAAGGTTACGAACGTCTTGACATCCAACCTACAAATGTCGAGTCCTACGGGATCCTACCACCCACAAATGCCGAGCCCCACAGGCTCCTACCACCCACAAATGTCGAGTCCCACAAGCTACGAGAATCCCTTTTTCAACCCGAACATGTCGACACCCGCCTACCAAGGTTCCAATTTTTTTTCAAATCCACATCTTTCATTTACGGGAATGCTCTCTCAATTCCCAAACCCCTTTTCACCTCCTATGCAACCACCAAATTTATTTTAACCACGAGAGAGGGAAGAATCTTTGTCGCCCGATGATGACATCGATTTTATACCCGAAACGCAACCACAGTCACTGCCATCCCACCGCCACCCGAAACGGGCACATCGACAAAGAAAAAATTTGCTACGAGGGCTGCGTCGAAAGCGTGGAAACCCGCCAAGGAGGTTGAGTTGGCAAAGGCATGGGCGGAGACATCGGAGGATTCCGTACAAAGCAACTACCAACTGCGAAGTATCCTTCTATTTTTATTGTATCCTTATATATGATTAAAACAAGTTACTAATGTTATTTTTTCTTTACAAGTAGTTGATTTTTGGGACACGATTAGGTTGTCTTTCGAGGCTCGCACCGTATGCACACCCAATTACCGCACCATGCATCAAATCACAAGCAAGGTTAAATCCTTACACAAAATCGTCTTAAAGTTTGTCGGCATCTACAATAACATAAAAAACACTCAAAAAAGCAGAGAGAGTGACGTCGATTTGTTAGTAAGGGCTCGCTTCCGCTTCTAAGAAGAAAACAAAGGGAGACCATTTGCTCACAAACATGCTTGGGAGGTCCTCCGGGAAAGTGAGAAATTCAACCACGTACCTCTCGTAACATCCACCCCGCGTCCATCAAAACGATCAAAGACTTCTGAATCCCAAATCCCCACCACCAAGACTTTCGACACACACGGTCCTTTCAACGTCGCGGACGAGGATATCGACGAAGACGACCGTCCACGACCCGTTGGTAGAAATCTGGTGAGGCGTGCGCCGTCGACCTCTACGGGAGGCGCCTCGAGCGATCACGTCTCCGTGTTGTTGAGCGAATTTAACACGCTCAACACGAAAACTTATGCGTTGCTTGAGGTTCTCCGTAAGGATCTCGATATTCATGAAAGAGATTCGTGGACGTGTCAACGGGATGCGACACTTCATGAACAAGAAACAGACAGAAAACAAAAACGAAAAATACTATAAGTTATACGTATCATCGCATCGGGATCTTTCGGGCAGTGCGTTGGAGACAACCTTACGGATGAAGGAGGAGCTACAGCAAAAATACGGATGGCCACCTCTCGATGGATGAACCGTTTCGCATTTTAATTTTTGTATTGAAATTTTGATTTTCGTATTGTACTTTTTAATTTTTTTTAAATGAAATCTTAATTTTGTTTAAGTTTTTTGATTTAAGTTAAACTTTAATGAAGTGTTTTCATTAATTTTTTTTTTGATGTTTTGGGTTCATTGGGTTGGTAGTGCATGGATTGAGTTGGTTTGGGTAAATAGTGGAAAGCTGATGTGGCGCTGATGGGTTCGTTAGGTTGGTAGTGGATGGCCTTATGTGGGACCCACATGGGCCTACATCAATATATGGCTATAGATAGTTCATTTGTTTTTTAAAATTGGGTAGGTTCTTGTATGAACCTACCTCTCTCTCTCTCTCTCTCTCTATATATATATATATATATATATACACACACATAGTAAACTCTAATTTTGGTCCTCGTGGTTTAGTAAAAACTTTGAAAGTGGAACATGAACTTTACTAAGTCTAAGAATCGTCCTTGTGGTTTTCTTTTTACTTTGAAAATGGTCCCTGACCACTAACTTTGTTAGTTTTCTCTGTTAAATAGAGAGTATTTTTGTCTTTCTACCTTATTGCCATTTTCTATTTAAATAAATAAATAAAATTAAACCTTTTAAATATATTTACATCACCGATTTGCTTTCACCATAGGACCTTCTTCAATTCCTTCTCCCTTACAGCCACCGTGGCCGTCGTCACTGGCGGAGCCAGCTACTGTCTATGGTTAGCCTATGCTAACACTCATTTTTTTTTACATAAGCCAATATATTAATATTCCACTAAAGTATTGAAGGCCCACTTTAATTATTAAAAAAAAGGCTAACCCAGTAACCCACTACCAACTTGTTGGCCTTCTCCTTTGCAAAGTACTCAAATGAACATACCAAAATTGGTTTATGTTATAAAATAGGAGACAAATGGAAGGACAATAACTTGGTTGTCTATAGTTAAAAAGAAGATGTCTTTGCTAACATTGATAATGAAGTTATCATCGACATGTTTTAGAAAATAAAAAATTGTCGAGGACATCGTTTGAACTTATAAAGATTCATGTTTTTTGTTTGCATATGTGTACTTTTGTTTGAACATTGCAATCAACTAGTATTGTACCCGTCCGTAGGCCGGGTATACGACATGAGGTTATAAGATAAAACACAACATATTGTTGAACATGTGTGCAATGTATCTAATTGAACCACTATTGAATTCTTGATTTTAGATGTTTAATTCTTAATTTTGTTGTACGATAGGACAAACATCAGTCCCTTTTCAAATAAGACATTGTGGCTTACGAGAATGTAAATACAAATTACAATCGTTAATAAGGAACAGTAAAGGAAACCTAATGTCCAAACAATGAGATAATAGAGATAAAATGATAATGAACAACATAAGTGAAAACAATAGAAAACCTAGTGTTATAGATACACCATAATAACATAAAACCATATTCTGTACAAACAGAAAGCAACCATGGTAATAAGTCTTATCATCCAATCCAGCAAAACTCTGATGAACCCAACATGCAAACAAAGTTTAATAACGAATCAAATATAGATCAATCAAATACATTTCAGAATCTGATCAGCAATCATCAACCATCATCTTCATTCTAGATGAACCAAAAACAAATAAAAAAACACAATGCTTAGTACGAAACTTATGTAAACTATTTACAATAACATAAGAAGTACATATATTTAAAACCATATCTTCTCACATACTCCTTCACCTTCAAAATCATTCTCCTTAGACTTAGAGTTTCTAGAATCATCAATTTTGTGATTACATCCAACAACCTAATTGTATTACAGGACAACCTTAACCTTTTGTATGTTTTATGTCTGAACGAAAATATAACTTTTTGATAAGTTTTAGGAGTTAATGAGTTACCTACTTACCTTGTGTGCGCATGCACACACACACATGCAAACATATATAGAGAAAAGTTCAAATGAAAACTCATTTTCATTGTAAACGTGAGGATCAATAAAATCACGTCACGTGACAATATTCATTCCGAATATCATGCATTATTCACAGTGAATAAAGCTTAGGTGCTTTTATTCACTCTAAATAATGCATGATATTCAGAATGAATATTGTCTCATGGCACAATTTTAGTGGTTCTCACGTTCACAACCAAAATTAAGTTTACATTTAAATCTAACCCTACATATATAATCATAAGTTCAAATGAGAAGTGTAAAAGTAATCATGAAAGAGATATCAATTATTTGTTTAATGTAAAACATAATTAGCACTATAATTCAGAAATAATTATTAAATTAATAAACATTTTTGATAGAACCATCCTATAAAAAATGCTCCAATGAAACTCCTAGCAAAATTAAGGGGGAAGTTGTATAACTTTTGGGTTATACCTTACTTTTTGGGCTGGAAAAATGAATTGCTCACTGGTAAAGAGTAAAAATTGAATTTATTTAAAACTATCTCCTTTTTTGGCAGACGTTTATTTTAAATGGAGGGTTACATATAAAAGGCAAATCACCTGCAAGTGCAACCATTCATTTCATCAACCGACACTTAAATATATACATAGGCAGAATTAAGTGAATGCAACTACACAAAAACCCAAACAAATATTTACCAATATCTATAAATTTTTACATAAAAAGAAAAGAAAAGATTATGCATGAATCAGAAAATAGATGTTGATAGTAGATAATGATTTGTGTTTTAACTGCAGCACCCTAATTGAGAAGAAGATCCATCTCTCCCTTCTGAAGGCCCAGGAATACCCACCATATCCAACTTCAATCCCATAAGACTGCACAACACAAACATAAACACAAACACTCATGCATACATCAAAAATATTATTAGCAACATTTTACTAATATAACTATTTTCCCTCTATACAAGAAACACGAGAGCTCCAAATAACTAAACCAATCAAATCCAGTAAATCTTTATCTAGAGAAATAGTCAGGGGTAAGACGTATACAAAAAACATTCTCTCTGTCTTAAGAGACAAAAAAGTTGTTTCCAAATAGACCCCTAGCTAGAAACGAAAGGGCTTTCTTACTTCTTATAAAAATTTAACCCTAAAAACTAAAATTTGTGTCGAATTCACCTTCATAAAGATCCATACTACACAACACCTATCACCGATAAGGTGTTATTTAAAATCTTAATTCTTAAAGACATTTTATGATCCTATATTATCCTTTCTCTTTTTTTATGTTTTGGTAGTCATTTTCTTAATTTTGTCCTGTACAGCTCTTCATAGATTGTAATTGGGCTCTTCTTTATTTCTCACAAAGAGAACCGTTCATTCATGATAAATACCAACAATTTCTAGCAAGTAACACTCCGGGGCCGTTTACTTGAACACTTACCCGGTAAGTGCTTACCGATAAAATTGAACACTATATCACTACCATATCTGACAATATTTTAGTCTCTCAAAACGGTATTGTACGCAACAATTTACCCGGTAAGCTCTTACCGGGTAAGAGTTGTCAATCTTAGTTACCGAGTAAGACTCTCGGTTCATGCTATCGCTCTTACCGGGTAAGATTCTAGTCATTTTCATGTTCGTTCCGTAAGGTAAATTGAGCTCAAATAAATGACGCCTAAGCAATCAATTGCTGTGAGTTTTATGCAAAAAGATATAGTAACACTTGCCTCATTTGATACGTCAAAAACCCCATCCCGAATCTTCTTATGAGTTGTTCCAGTTGTGTTTATGAATGCCTGAAAGATAAGATCAACATTAGAAATAGAAAAACGTACAAGTGTTTCATATCTGTTGCAAGGCAAACTGAATATCGAACATCTATCGCGGTGTTATGGAAAAAAAGAAGATGGTTGACCTCCTTGACATTATGAGCAGTTTTTGCAGAAGTTTATGAATATTAGACCCTGTTCCTTCGCGAATTGTTCTTATTCTTACATGCTAACAGCTCTTCTTTGTTCAAGATCACACTTGTTCTCCCTCCTGCATCGCACAATTGAAAACACTTTTTCTAACAAATAACACATTAAAAATCAATTCATTGAACCCCAGATGTCCGTTATGTTTTTGGATTATATCTTTAGAGGGAAATATTATACATAAACATTTAAAACGTTAAATTATCTTACAATCCAAAACCAATACTATCACAACTCACAACCCCAATAAAAATGTGAGCTCGATAAGTAAATGTTTTAGACCCTAAGATAAAAATGCGTTATTTCTGCTTATATAATGAGAAATCAAAAGAGAACCTCTAATCTTAATCACCTTTTTTTTATATTTAAGAACATGATGGTTGTGCCATGAATGTCAATGTTCTATATTCCATGGAGTTTTATATATAGCCATGAATAACTCCGTTGCAAAAAAAAAAAAATCCAAACGTATTCAGCTCAACAAAGATCCCATTGTTATAGTCCTACTTCATATCTCCACATACGGTTGAAAATAGTCTGGTTTTTTTAGAAAAATAGAGATTATCTCGATTTTTTTGCCAATCCATTGAAAGCTTCTAGATGATGGCTTCTCAATGATGACATGCACTCTGTAGAAGGAAGACATGGTAATACAAACCCATAAAAAGTGGAAGATAGAAGTTTAAACCAACCTTGTATAACCATCTCTTTTGCACCATGTTAGAAGTTAAAGCCAACCGTATACAACTATCTATTTTGCACCAAATTAGGCCACATAACAGCTAATGTAAAACCAACAATGTTTATTTAACTCTACAAACAAAAATACAAATAATCCATACTACTTTGTTGCATATAAACTCAACCAATATTAACTTAAAATCAACCGTAAGATTTGAAAATAACTCCAATTCATTGTCCTAAATTAAGTAAACTGGAAGTAGAAAATGGGAAACAAAATTAATATTAAAACCCATAGGAAAAACCACACATATGTAGTAGAAACCTAAGGGGCAACAAATTTAATATCAAAGTGAAATTAGCTTAACATTAGGGAAGCATGGAGACCAGATAGATTTAAAAGCATTGAGTTACCAACATACGTTTCTTCTTCCCTCGTTTCCTTCTCCTGTGATGACAATAAACCACAAAAAGAAATGTACCTGAAGACCTCTTAATGTATAACAATCAAGATTATGAAAATAAGAAAATGTACCATGGTCGGCAAGAAACCTTGGCATATAGAAAATCTTAAGCAAGAGAATGTTAAACCCCTTCATTTACTTGCCACCATCCATGATGAGCTAAACATATGCAATCTATGAATGAAAGAGAATGTTGGAATTACCTTTGCTTTATAACCCTGGCCAACGATTTGCATTGAGCCACAAACATCATAAGGCACTACTCTAGTATTAATGGATGCCATAGTTGGTAAAGCCTGAAAACCAGTAACATTGTTACTGAAGGTAAGAGAATTGGAAGGTGAGAAAACTGGAATATGGAGGGAAACATAATGCCAGATGTTCTTGAGTTTTGTGCTGCACTTGCCATTAAGTTAGTTTAATTAAATGGTAGTGTGTACATTCAATCAAAATCAATTTGGATACTTAAAATTGTCATTGAGGCATTTCATCAAACACCTAATAAGCATATGTTAAACTACAACATAAAATTTCATATATGCAATAATGGTTCTAGAATAATGTCAATATCGGATCTAGAAATACCATGTTTAACATTCAAGGCAAAAGTATATGTGGTGACAATAAAAAATAAAAAAAAATAGAGTGAAGCTTGAACACAAATTCAATGCTCTGATTCTTAAAAACGCAATATCAACACTTAAGCTAAGGAGAGTGGACAAATTTAGACCATGAAAACACAATTTCCAGTGTAAAAAAATCACTTACACTCATATTAATGATTGTCAATTTCGACACTCCTTGGTAATATTCTGCATTAGAGATCCCAAACAAAGCCAAAACTTACATCTTAAATTTAAGACATAAAATACATTTGTTAAGAAAATCTTTTACCTGGTGAGAGTAGTTGTCTATCATGATTTATGATTGAGATTGAAATTAACATTAAAATCAAAATCAAAATCATTTAAAAACTATACCTAGTGTTGATCTTTAAGCTTCTGCTTCATATACCCAGATGTGAAAACAGTTATTTATCTCAATTCTCAACATGTGAATCAAAAATTGTATAAGATAAAATCAAAGTCAGGCAATTTATCATATGAATCGTGTACCTTAATAGAGAGGAGCGTACAAAATCAATAAAATAAGAGGAGCAGTGAGAGGTGATAGGAGAAACCAATGCAGCGAACATATTTATAAGCCCTAAATAGCAGTTGAATCCTCGTTTTGAGGTGGGGCATCGTTGGAGAACATGTAAGGCGTGGGGGAGTTGGGACGATGGTAACGTGGAGGAGCGGTTTAAACGATGGTAACGTGGAGGAACATGTAAGGCGTGGGGTGGGGAAGGTCGCTGCCGTAGAAGATGGAAAGTGGAGAGAGAGGGGAGGAGGGTAGAGACTGGAGGCTGGAGAGGAGCAAATAACTGTATAGAGAATTTAAATGGCTCAGATTGAATATTCAGCTTAATCCAACGGTCCAAAATTACTCCTCTTTTTTCTGACTCCTTAGGGTCAAAAATATATATATAATTTTGCAACTATATAAGGAGTGCATAGAAGCCCATGACGTGCTGCTACAAGGTGGGCAGCTTCTTTGTATTTCATTTGAGAAAATAGTTCATCAAACTGTTGGACAATCTGGATAAGAGTGAATGTAGAGATTAATTTAAAAGGCAAAGATGCATTTGATTATTTAAAAGGCAAAGATGCATTTGATTATTCTACTTGATCTTCAGCATATTTTATCCTAGTATGACACTATTTCTCCTTAACTACTGTACCAAGGTTTCCATAATCAGAAATGTAGTCTTTACTGAACTGATGGGCAAGAATTTCAAATCTGATCAGAGTCCACTAAGCAACATAAACTCCAAATAAGCTAGCCTATAAGAAACAACTACTAAGGCATTGTTTAAAAAAGAAACAACTACTAAGGCATTGTTTAAAAAAGAAACAACTACTAAGGCATTGTTTGGTAAAAATAAGCTAGCTTATAAGTCAGTTACATGAAGTATGAACCATAAGCTAGCTTAAAGTCAGCTTATAAGCTAGCTTCTTGAAAATGATTAGTATGTATATTATCAGCATAGATTTAAAAAAGAAACAACTACTAAGGCATTGTTTTGTAAAAATAAGCTAGCTTATAAGTCAGTTACATGAAGTATGAACCATAAGCTAGCTTCTTGAAAATGATTAGTATGTATATTATCAGCATAGATTTAAAAAAGAAACAACTA
Organism: Centaurea solstitialis; assembly: GCA_030169165.1. Classification (NCBI taxonomy): domain Eukaryota; kingdom Viridiplantae; phylum Streptophyta; class Magnoliopsida; order Asterales; family Asteraceae; genus Centaurea; species Centaurea solstitialis. The sequence goes on from CM058043.1 coordinate 41,804,225, forward strand.
CTAAGGCATTGTTTGGTAAAAATTAGCTAGCTTATAAGTCAGTTACATGAAGTATGAACCATAAGCTAGCTTATAAGCAGGCCTGGCCCTGGCCATGGCTGTGATGGCACCGGCCATGGGAAGCAAGGGCCTAAAGGGCAGCAAAACTCCATCGTGTGCTTAGCTTCAGTAGGTCCAGTTTGTGATAACAACCCTAAACCCAAATATGCTATCTTAAATCAATCTCTATTGCACCCTCTAACTCAATTTTTGGCTCTGGATTCTTATCGTTCAAATTCACGAAATCGTTTCAAGTTTCTAATCTTCCCTGTAACTCTGTTTTTAACGCTCTAGAAGTATCGCATCTCACTACTCAGTAACTCACACAGTCACGAACTCTTTGTTGCAATCTTCCCTAAATGCTGCATAACTCTTTGTCAATTAGGGATGTTTTTGTTTTTCAGTCTATGCTTTACTGTTTAGGTATTTATTAGAAATAAAGAAACAAAGATGCTGCTGTATTTTATCTATTTTTCTACTTTGGATTAAAAAAATATACATATCTATATTTGACGGAAATCACTACAATATGTGGTTCTATTGATGACAGGAAGTGTACTTTGGTTATTACATAAAGAATGAAAAAAGAGATTTGGTGTTCTTTTCTGCTTATAGATTTAATTTGCATATGTTGATGTTGATTATGATGGAAACATGAAATAAAAGGAGTAGACATGTGTTGGTTGTTTAATAGCAGTAGCATATTTGTGATTTTGGCTTATGTAGATCACTATTTGTGTTTGATGTTGAGCATAGTTGTAGGGCTAAATTGAACCCTATATATCGCATTCCAATTCATATGAATTCTTTATCTACTACAACTACAAAGAACTACTAACTAAAACACTCCAACTTATAAAAGCACACTACAAGATTACAGCGGTAAATTTCAGCACTTACACATTCTGTCTGACCCAAAAACGAATGAGCCTTTTTATAAAATATTTCTTTAAGGTCCCGTTTGTTTTGCAGGAATGAAATAGATTTGGGGGGATTTGGATTTCAAATCCATTCCAACCCCGCGTTTGGTTTGCAGGATTGTCCGGATTTGAAATCCTAGGAGGAGGCTAGGATTTGGAGGAATGTGTGAATATGTTAGTCACTGAAAATGGCTCTTAATATAGATCTTATTTGAAAGTTGAACATCTATGGGTGAAATGTGATGAAAAGAAACAGTACCCCTATACCCGATTGCTTAAGCTACGACTGACAATTATGATAATAAAATTTATTTGAAGTACAGAATTGTAAAACTTCTTTAAAACACAACTACAAAAGGATTTAACTCTTGCTTAAAAGGTTATAACTCTTGCTTAAAACACAACCACAAAAGGATTTAACTCTTGCAAAAGCAATTATGGTAATTTGAAGAGAAAACCACAAAAGCATAAAGATTATATTCATGTCCGTAGGCCAGGTATACGACATGAATATAATCTAGATTTAATTATGTGTAAACGAAATGTTAGGAGTCAATGAATTACCTTACATATATATAGAGGAAAGTTAAATGGAAACTCACTTTTTATTGCGAATGTAAGTACTTTAAGGAAAATATGGCAACAATTAGAACTTTGAAAATCAAGACACCTTCATGAAAAAAAACACAGTGTAAAGGTGCACTCTTGTGAGAAAGAGGTTGAGAGGAGAGAATCAAGACAACTGCCATGAAGGAGAAGGGTGCGAATGCTTACTATAAATGATTTTTTCTTTAATTCTTTTTTTCCCAACTCAACGACATTTGGTATTGGCTTATTTTCATGTGTGTGTTAGGTACGTAAGCATAGATAAATAGTATCATATAATAATGAATTCACAAACGGCTAGTGAGCAAGAGCTTCATAACCCAATTCATGCCAAATTTTTGCATGATTGAATGGGAGTGAGATACGAAATTCATAAGTAGAGGGTGAAATTTGACATTACATTGGATATACATCATTCATACATTAGAAGCATAGACGTACATACCTTGCAAGTTTGCCAAACGTTTTCGAATGAAGCCATTTGAGAGCTACAGAATATTGCTGCATATTTAAGCACCAAATAAATAGAATGAATAGGAATCATATGTCTATAAAATTAAAGTTTTCTGCAAACTTGGTGATAGGATTAATTGCATATTAAACATTTGATAACATGATATATGTATTTTACTTTTTGCCGTGTAGAAAAATCATCTTAGATATTCAACTATATCCTTCTGAAACAACAATAATAGTCCAATAGTCTCAACGCTGAAAGTTCTTACAGATCCAAAATTTTAAATAAAACAGCAAAAAAATTTACAGTAACAGAAAGGCAAAATTTAGAAGAAAAAAAACATCCAAAATTCTCTCAGTAACAGAAAGGCAGCATATCCTGAAAAATCCACAACCAATAACACTACATATTGACCATTATTAAACCCTAAATTCAACATCAAATCGATCAACAGAATAACGTAGAATACCGAACATCATACAATATGTAGGAATGAGAGAGAGAGAGTAACAAATGGGAAAACAAAATTACCTCAAAATGACAGATTATTTCTTTGGTTAGCCTTCATCCCTTTATATACATCTGCAATGCTATGAACGTGGACCATGAATATGGCGGAAATTGGGGTAACCATGATCGAATTTCGAAACAGAAAAAATTGGGATCGTGGGAATGTTAGGATTATGTGCGAGACAGTAACAAGGTTACCGTATCCAATGTTATAAGACACTAGTAGGTCACACCGCTGCACACTAAACAAGAGGATGTTTGGATTACTTGGTTGAGAGAAATAATTAATCGTTTATTAATTATAAAAGAAGAGAGAAAGAAATAAATAATTAGCTGAATTATTTATTTATATGAATTAATTAATCAGTTGAATTAATTAATAAAGAGATAATTATGGAATATATATATTTAATTATCAGGTTGATAATTATAAGAGTATTCCATATGGTATCAAACACTGCCTTTTTAGTTAATATAAATAAAGGCATAAGGTTTGATTGAATAATAACTGATTCTGATAATTCTCGAAAATCACTCTCTCTCTTCTTTCTCTCTACCGCCGGCGACCATAAGCAAGAAGGCGAGAACCGAAATTTTCTCGTTTTGAATAGTAATCCTTGGTGGTCTAGCAACTGTTCCTCGAGACGTGTCAGTAGCGGTGTACCCCCTACAAGCCTTCTGGAAATTTATTCTCAAGAGGTAAATCGTCAAACCTCACTAAATTGTATCTGTTTATGGTTAGGATTGGATCCTCGATTGGGAATCGTTTTAGTTTCCGCTGTGCATGTTTTAGTCTGCGATTCCCAACAGTGGTATCAGAGCCACTTCCTAAAACCTAACAGATCAGGTTTAAATTGTTTGTTTGATTAATTAGGTTTTATAAATCGTTTAAAAATCTGATTTTTGTAAACCTAACGAAACGACGATTGGCGGCGGAACGGCGGCAGTTAGCCGGCCGGACCTCCAGGCCAATTGCCGTCGATTCTCTACCGGCCGCACCACCCGATTGGTGGCTGCGGTACCGGCTGTCATGATAGTCGCCGGCCACACCACCCGCTTGGTGGTTGTGGCGTCGGCCGAAGTAAAACCGCAAAGCCACCACCACACCACCGATTGTGGTGGTGGTGGTGTCGATCGTCGCCGGCCATAACACCAAGGCCCGCTGCACCACCAATTGGTGGCTGCGGCGGCTGTTAGGTTAATCAACCACCACACAGCCGTGTGGTGGCGACGGGGTTGTGGTCCGAACCACCGAAGCCGCAGATGGCAACGGTGGTGGTGTTCGTCCGTAGAGCCGGAGGCGGCGATGGCGGTAGGAGCTACTACTGCTGTCGTCGTTCTCCATATCGACCGCCACACCACCGATTTGTGGTGATGGCGGCGATAGTGTTTTTCTTTCGATCGATCGCGGCGGCGGCGGTGGCTTTCCAGCCGCTGCTGTTGCCGATGATCGTTATTGCGGTGGGCGGCGGTGGTGGCTCCTTAGCTGCTGCCGTCGCCAGTTGAATTAGATGACGGCGGTGGTTGCTGCGGCGGTGGTGACTATCGAAGTCGCCGCTGCCGGCGGCGATTGCGGTGGTAGTCCGGGCGGCGGTGGTGGCGATCGAGTCATCATCATCGCCGGCGTTGAAAACCGCCAATCGACGACCGAGTTTCGGCGGATCGGTGGTGATTCGATGACGTTTTTGAGTTTCATTATTATCATTAACGGGTATCAGTTTGAAATCCGTTTCCGGATAATTTTTCGAATAAAGGATCGTTTTTCAGATAAGGTTAAAACGATTCAAGATAAGATTTAATTAATTATTTTAATTAATTAGTTTTATAATAATTAAATTAAAATTCAGATGTGTTTTAATTTATTATATGATAAGTCATAGCTGAACCCTTTAGACCCGTGGTTGTGTTTATCCGTTTTATTAGAATTGTTGGGAGGCCTGCGAGCCATTTACAACCCTTTTGTAATTTTAAAGCTTTATTAGAATAGTTGGGAGGCCTGCGTGCCATTTGAACCCATTTGTAATAATTATTTCAATTACATCGAGACGGAGACAAGATGACAACCATGGATCTCGGAGCCAGTGGGAGTGCCAGAAGATGAAGACTTTTGTCACTTAGGGATTGAGACTGTTGTCTTGTGTTGGCTCATAAGACAACATTAGTTTAAGGGTTTAAGCTATGACTGTGCTGTTTATATTTAAATTGCGTGGTTGTTTAATTTACGTAATTGTTATTAAATATAAATTGCCCTTTTTGAACGGATTGTTTAAAAATTTAAAGGATACAAATACAGTTAGTGTTTGGATCCAGTTTTTCAAAGTTTTTGAAATAGAAAAAAACTGGCAATTTAGACCCTTGTTAAAAATCATAGATTAGTAAGTGCAACCCACTTTAGGGGCACTTCCGGTGTAAGGTACATAGGGCGTTGTAAGTGCACACACTATGAACGCCCGTGTTCAAACCGAAACTGGAAGGAGATAAAACTCTGCGAATTATCTCCGGGTGGTACCGGCCAGAGTTTGTCCAGGTCCCGGGTGGTGCAATCTATTTTGGTAATTATTTATTCACTGGGTGGTACCAGGCCAAAATGCACTAGAGGGACTAAATATGCACGGATTATTGATATCCGATGTCCCGACGATCTAGAAGTCGTTTTTCCAGATAGGGAATACGATTGGTATAGTGTTACCTACCATAGATCGCATGAGTCGGTATGACATGATCACATGCTTCCCGACACATGTGAAATATGGATTCTAGTCTAATAAATTTATTTTAAGGGTGATAATTTATTAGAATTATATAATTATAAACTAAAACTGGAATTTTATATTCTTCTGTAGATGTCTCAAATTAGTATTCCGTTTTATTCACCTGAAGAGTCACTTCGCCTTATTATGGGCAAGTGGAAGCTTACGGGCCATAACTTTCCAGTTTGGAAGTTACACTTGAGGAACGTTTTATGTGCCCAGGATAAGCTTTATGTGATCAACAAACCCGTATCACGACCTAAAAGCAATGCCCCTGAAGAGGAATTTGCTGAGTATTTTAGATACTTGACAGATGAATCGGATGTAATGTCCATTCTGATTTTCTCTATGTCACCCGAGTTCACGGGAGATTTAAGAGTTAAATCATGTCACGAGGTTGTGAGAGATGTGGAGAACCAGCTGGGTCTCTACAAGCACACGGGGAAGTTATTGATCATGCAAGAGATTCTCTCCCTGAAGCTACAGAAGGGTCAGTCAGTTAAAAACCATCTTGTTGATATGAGAAGGCTTTTTAAATGTTTATCGCGTCTGGGGTACAAGATGACTCAGGAAGAGTTAGTGTATCTCATGTGGTTCTCCCTCACAAAGGAAGTTCAGGACACAGCTAGTGCCTACATGAAAGAACCAAAGAGCGACGTGGATAAAGTTCATGAAGATATCCTGGCCAGTCTAGAGCCAGTACCCGAACCTGCGAATCTCATGGACACTGACATAATAGATGAGCTGGGAGATCTGAGTTGCCCAGAGTGCGGCAGCGAGGATATTTGCGAGCACTCGATGAATATCGACCAGATGGATATCGGTTTACCCGATACTCCAGGTATCTTTATGATAGATTGCTTAATCACTTCTTATGAATCATGGGTAATTGATACAGGCAGTGGTAACCACATTTGTAATCATTTACAGGGATTCACTAGAAGAAAGACTCTGAGGAAGGACCGTTCGAACCTACGAGTAGGCGAAGGCACTCCGTTGATTGCTGAAGCCGTGGGATCTTATAGTCTTAGTTTACCCTCGGGTCTAGTTTTGGAACTGAATAATTGTTATTATATTCCAAATATGATTAAGAATGTATTGTCTTTTGATTTGTTGGTAGACCAAGGCTTTTACTATAAATATTCTTATAAGATGATTTCGGTTTTTAAAGATAATATTTTCTATTTTAAAGCTACACCTGTAGATGGTCTATACACTGTAAATCTTAAAGACAACAATAGTGAAATCTATCATATAAGTAAGCGATCCAAGGATATTGAGGATCAGACTTACCTCTGGCATTGTCGTTTAGGCCATATAAACAAGAAACGTGTTGAACTACTCCTAAAAGGAGGTTTTCTTGGAAATTTCGACTACAAACCTTTTGATAATTGCGAATCTTGTTTATCTGGTAAAATGACAAAGCAACCTTTCAACAGTGAGAATGAAAGGGCTACTGACTTGCTTGAAATAATCCACACAGATGTATGTGGACCTTTCAGTCATGTAGCAAGAGGAGGATACCGGTACTTCATTACCTTCACTGACGACTTCAGTAGGTATGGATATGTCTACTTGATGAGACATAAATCTGAAACCTTTGAGAAATTCAAGGAATATCATAATGAAGTACAGAATCTACTTGACAAGAGGATCAAGTTCTTACGGTCAGATCGTGGTGGCGAATATCTCAGTGATGAGTTTGACAATCATCTGATGGAGTGTGGGATTGTATCCCAACTTACACCTCCGTATACACCTCAGATGAACGGTGTATCAGAAAGGAGAAATCGTACCTTACTTGACATGGTACGAACGATGATGTGTCATTCTTCGCTGCCGGTATCATTCTGGGGACACGCGCTCGAAACAGCAGCACACATACTGAACAGAGCGCCAACAAAGTCGGTAGAAAAGACTCCATACGAGTTATGGAAGGGTAAGAAACCCAATATATCTTTTCTGAAAATTTGGGGTTGTGAGGTTTACGTCAAACGACCTACCTCAGAAAAACTCAAACCCAAATCCGACAAGTGTTTCTTCGTTGGATATCCCAAGACCACCGTGGGATATTATTTCTACAACCCTGAAGAGAACAAAGTGTTTGTTGCTCGAAATGGAAAATTTCTGGAAGAAAAGTTTCTCAGTCTAGAGAACACCAGAAAGGATGTAGATCTACAGATAGTAGACGAAGAAAACACTACACCAGTTGTTGAGCCAGAAATTCAACACAACAATGTTGAACCTCAATCAGAGCCGATTGAGGAAGTGCAAACACAGGACCTTCGCAGATCCAGTAGGGTAAGACAAGAACCAGATAGGTATCTTGGGTTCCTAGTCTCTCAAGAGAGCGGAGACTTAAATGAACCAACATCCTATGGAGAAGCTGTATCAGGCAGTGAGTCTGAACAATGGCAGGAAGCCATGAAGGCCGAGATGCAATCCATGTATGACAACCAAGTCTGGGAGTTGACTGATTTGCCACAACACTGTAAGGCTGTTGGACGCAAATGGGTTTTCAAGAAGAAAACCGACATGGATGGAAATGTACACACCTTCAAGGCCAGACTGGTCGCAAAAGGATTCACACAAACTCATGGTATCGACTATGATGAAACCTTTTCACCAGTGGCCATGTTAAAGTCAATTAGGATTCTAATGGCCATCTCAGCGTACTTTAACTACGAGATTTGGCAAATGGACGTCAAGACAGCCTTTCTGAATGGAAAGTTAACAGAAGACGTCTATATGGAACAACCAGAGGGGTTTGAAGATCCTAAGAATCCTAATAAGGTGTGTAAACTGCTAAAATCTATTTATGGATTAAAGCAAGCATCTCGAAGCTGGAACTTACACTTTGATGAGCGAATCAAAGAGTTTGGCTTCGCTAAAAGTGAGTTCGAGCCATGTGTTTACACTAAGTTCAGTGGGAGCATAGTAACCTTCCTGGTCTTGTATGTAGACGACATACTACTCATAGGAAACGACGTACCAACTTTACAGAGTGTTAAAGAATGGTTAAGTAAATGTTTCCAGATGAAAGACCTTGGAGAAGCCGCTTATATACTAGGTATAAAGATCTACAGAAACAGATCTAAGCGGCTTATCGGACTTAGTCAGAGTACATACATTGACAAAGTACTGAAGAGATTCAGGATGGATGAATCCAAGAAAGGATTCATTCCAATGCAACATGGCATAGTGTTAAGCAAAACACAGTGTCCTGTTTCTAGTGAAGATCAGGACAGGATGAAATCGGTCCCATATGCTTCTGCAATTGGATCGATTATGTATGCCATGCTATGTACTAGGCCCGATGTTGCTTACTCAGTAAGTGTTACGAGAAGATACCAACAGAATCCAGGTGAGCCCCATTGGGTGGCTGTCAAGAACATTCTCAAATATCTGAGAAGAACGAAAGAAATGTTCTTGGTCTTTGGAGGTTCTGAGGATGAAATTAGTGTCACAGGATACTCTGACGCTAGTTTCCAGACCGACAGAGATGACTTCAGGTCACAGTCAGGGTACGTCTTTACCCTAAACGGAGGTGCGATCTCGTGGAAGAGCTCGAAGCAGGACACGATTGCAGACTCAACTACAGAGGCAGAGTACATTGCAGCATGTGATGCGGCAAAGGAAGCTGTCTGGCTGAGGAATTTTCTATCGGATCTCAGAGTTGTTGCCAGTATCTCGAGACCGATAGATATATTCTGTGATAACTCAGGAGCCGTGGCGCAAGCAAAAGAACCTAGAGAGCATCACAAGTCGAGACACGTGCTCAGAAAGTATCACCTCATCCGAGAGATCATTGGAAGAGGAGATGTAAGAATATGCAAGATTCCAACAGAAGACAATGTCGCAGATCCGCTGACAAAGCCACTAGCAAGGGCAAAGCATGAGGCACATGCGAATTCCATTGGGATGCAGTACCTGGAAGCCAGTAGCTAGTACTTAGTTTATTAATTATTACTATAGTCTAATTTAGAAACAATGTAATCATGTAAAGTTTTTATTTCACAGTGTGTTGGAAATAAATGGAGGTTTTAATATCATGATTGTTCTAAATTAACTATTTTTCGCATATTTAACGTATCCTTGATTCTACAAAGTCTTCTATGAAATCTAAATTTCCGTAGCCACTTATTGAAATGGGAATTTCAATAGGGAGTTTAACGCTATTATAAATACTTGATGATTTATTCAAAGTAGAGAATAAAAGCACAAGTGATGTGACCAAGTATTTATAGATACTCATCAGAGTGTTTGGGTATTGGAAGTGACCAGTAATCAAGTCTGCTTCATGGAGCCTCAGTCATAGGGACTGACTTGATAGGTTGTCCTTAGACCTGAGATACTTGGTTTGGGAACACGAGGACCACTGTACTCTTAGCACGTACTAACGCTGCACCGTAACTGGGTGGCTATACGGGACGTGACTAGATGCAGCGGAAGCCGTGGATCCAAATGCAAGTAGTCAAGAAGGGATTTGCACCTCTTTCAAAAGAGAGATATTTCCGGGCCCCTTGACGATTAAGATTGGCAGAAAACGCGTGGCCACGCTCGGATAGAATAACAGGGGTTATTTAGTAATATCCGTTACTGCAGGCAATCGAAATCAGAGTCAAGAAATACTTGATTTTAAGAAATGAATCCTCCACTCCATGTCTTAAATCACTTTAGAAATATCGTGTGCAAAAGGAATGAACCTGTGTACGAATTCAGTCGAGAATTGTATCTCTGGATGTAAGAGATCTTATAACCTGGTTAACCTAAGTGTCTGGCTAGGGACCTCCTTAGGCTAATGGTAACAGACATAGTTACATGTCTAGCACAAGTGGGAGTCTGTTAGGATTATGTGCGAGACAGTAACAAGGTTACCGTATCCAATGTTATAAGACACTAGTAGGTCACACCGCTGCACACTAAACAAGAGGATGTTTGGATTACTTGGTTGAGAGAAATAATTAATCGTTTATTAATTATAAAAGAAGAGAGAAAGAAATAAATAATTAGCTGAATTATTTATTTATATGAATTAATTAATCAGTTGAATTAATTAATAAAGAGATAATTATGGAATATATATATTTAATTATCAGGTTGATAATTATAAGAGTATTCCATATGGTATCAAACACTGCCTTTTTAGTTAATATAAATAAAGGCATAAGGTTTGATTGAATAATAACTGATTCTGATAATTCTCGAAAATCACTCTCTCTCTTCTTTCTCTCTACCGCCGGCGACCATAAGCAAGAAGGCGAGAACCGAAATTTTCTCGTTTTGAATAGTAATCCTTGGTGGTCTAGCAACTGTTCCTCGAGACGTGTCAGTAGCGGTGTACCCCCTACAAGCCTTCTGGAAATTTATTCTCAAGAGGTAAATCGTCAAACCTCACTAAATTGTATCTGTTTATGGTTAGGATTGGATCCTCGATTGGGAATCGTTTTAGTTTCCGCTGTGCATGTTTTAGTCTGCGATTCCCAACAGGGAAAACCTTAACCGGAGTGGAGGAGTGGAGAAGGGAGCCATTTTCAGTGAGATACATGGGGAGAAGGACGCAGAGTGGAGAGACATCGCAGAGTGGGGAGAAGGAGGTGGGGAAGGGACGTGGAGAGGGGGGGTTAGGGTTAGTTTTTTAACTGTAAAATACCTCAATTTAAACGGCTCAGATTTAATTTCAGAATGATCGGACGGTGGAGATTGACTCCTTTTTTTGACTCCTTGGGGTCAGTATTATATAGAATATGATATTTTTAGGATCACCCTAGTTGATTTTTCTAGCTCCGCCCCTGGCCGCCATCGCCATTCACCGCCTGCGCACCACATGGCCAAGCCTATATACACCAAATTTCTAAAATCAACCACCATTTTTACCTCCCCTTTATGCACCTTCATCTTCATCATGACCCTCTGCAATTCTCTCTATACTTTCAAGTTCAACCACCATAACCAACAGCCACCATTCATCTTCGTTTTTCTTAACTTCTGCATCCAATTACACCATCTCTAACTATCTTCGTCACCTTACCCTCCATCCGCATCTAGCCGGTAACCCACCAGCCCACCCTCATCCACTATTGTCGATTACAATAAAACCCACTTCGAATCCCTTCATCTCCAAACCCCACATCAACAACTATTCAGTACTGTTATCGTACCATCTCCATTCATCATTCACTATGCACTTTAGCAACAACCCCGCAACAACCACTCCACTTCATTTAACGAAACCAGGTTTAGATTCCAACACTGAATTCATCAAACCTGCCACAAATGGTGGAATCGATCAAGTAATGAACGAGATCAAACTCATTTCATCCAGCAATGGTGCTCTGAAAGTTTTGATGGTACTCACACATCTCGACGTCCTAACAAGGCACTCCATGATACATCGACACACGGTTGTTGGGAACCGGAGGCACAAACATACGCAACGGATAACAAAAACCGATTCCCAATCGAGGACCAAACCTAAACCTTTACAGATACAAAAAAGATGTTCTAGAGGGTTTACCTTTATACGAAAAATCTCCGAAACGCAAGCAGGGGGTACACCGCTACTGACACCACGTGAGAGGGTTGCTAGACCACCGTGACTGATCGAAAAAACGCTCCGGTCGCTTGTGTGTGAGAGGGCCGGCGACGGCAGCAAGGAGAGAGAGAAAGAGTAATTTTTTGGGAAAAAGTATCAACTGATTTATCACCTTAAGCCTTTATTTATAGAGATAAATAAGGCAGTGATTGTATCTGATTATAACTCCTTTATAATTATCTCTTTAATTAATTAATTCCTTAATTAATTAATTAATTTAACTGATTAATTAACTTAATAAATAATTAACTAATTATTTATTTTCTTCTCTCCTTAAATATTTCTCACACACAAATATTCTCAATTTAGGTGTGCAGCGGTGTGACCTACTAGTGTCTTATAACATTGGACACATTAATCTCTATTACTGTCTTGCACATAATCCTAACAGACTCCCACTTGTGCCAGACATGTAACTATACTGTTACTATTAGCCTAAGGAAGTCCCTAGCCAGACACTTAGGTTAACCAGGTTATAAGATCTCTTATATCCAGAGATACAATTCACGCTTGAATTTGTACACAGGTTCATTCCTTTTGCACGCGATATTTCTAAAATGAATTTGAGACATGGAGTGGAGGATTCATTTCTCGAATTCAAGTATTTCTTGACACTGATTTCGATTGCCTGCAGTAACGGATATTACTAAATAACAACTGTTATTCTATCCGAGCGTGGCCACGCGTTTTCTGCAAATCTTAATCGTCAAGGGGCCCGGAAATATCTCTCTATTGCAGAGGTGCAAATCCCTTCTTGACTATCTACATTTGAATCCACGGCTTCCGCTGCATCTAGTCACGTCCCGTATGGCCGCCCTGTTACGGTGCAGCGTTAGAACGCGCTAAGAGTACAGTAGTCCTCGTGTTCCCAAACCAAATATCTCAGGTCTAAGGACAACCTATCAAGTCAATGCTTATGACTGGGGCTCCATGAAGCAGACTTAAAACTGGTCACTTCCAATACTCAAACACTCTGATGAGTATCTATAAATACTTGGTCACATCACTTGTGCTTTTATTCTTTACTTTGAATAAATCATCAAGTATTTATAATAGCGTTAAACTCCCCATTGAAATTCCCATTTCAATAAGTGGCTACGGAAATTTAGATTTTATTGCAAGACTTTGCATAAATCATGGATATATTAAATATGCAAAAACAGTTTAACTTTTGGAACAATCATGAATTAAGACCTCCAATATTTCAATCACACTGTGAAATAAAACTTTACATGATTTAATGTCTCAAAATTAAACTACTGTAATAATAATAAACTAAAACTAGCTACTGGTGTCCAGGTACTACATCCCAATGGAATTTGCATGAGCCTCATGCTTCACCCTTGCTAGCGGCTTTGTCAGCGGATCTGCGACATTGTCTTCCGTCGGAATCTTGCATATTCTTACATCTCCTCTTCCAATGATCTCTCGGATGAGGTGATACTTTCTGAGCAAGTGTCTTGACTTGTGATGTTCTCTGGGCTCCTTTGCTTGCGCCACGGCTCCCGAGTTGTCACAGAATATATCAATCGGTCTAGAGATACTGGCAACGACTCTTAGATCCGATAGAAAATTCCTCAGCCAGACAGCTTCCTTTGCCGCATCAGATGCTGCAATGTACTCTGCTTCTGTAGTTGAATCTGCAATCGTATCCTGTTTCGATCTCTTCCACGAGATCGCACCTCCGTTTAGAGTAAAGACGTACCCTGACTGTGATCTGAAATCATCTCTGTCGGTCTGGAAACTAGCGTCAGAATATCCGATGACACTAATTTCATCCTCAGAACCTCCAAAGACCAAGAACATGTCTTTCGTTCTTCTCAGGTACTTGAGAATGTTCTTGACAGCCACCCAATGAGGTTCCCCTGGATTCTGTTGATATCTGCTCGTAACACTTACTGAGTAAGCAACATCGGCCTAGTACATAACATGGCATACATAATCGATCCAATTGTTGATGCATATGGAACCGATTTCATCTTGTCCTGATCTTGACTAGAAACAGGACACTGTGTTTTACTTAACACTATGCCATGTTGCATTGGGATAAATCCTTTCTTGGATTCATCCATCCTGAATTTCTTCAGGATTTTGTCAATGTACGTACTTTGGCTAAGTCCGATAAGCCGCTTAGATCTATTTCTGTAGATCTTTATATCAAGTATATAAGCGGCCTCTCCTAGGTCTTTCATCTGGAAACATTTGCTTAACCAACTCTTTACACTCTGTAAAGTTGGTACATTGTTTCCTATAAGTAGAATATCATCTACGTACAAGACCAAGAAGGTTACTATGCTCCCACTGAACTTAGTGTAAACACACGGCTCGAACTCACTTTTCGCGAAACCAAACTCTTTGATTCGCTCATCAAAATGTAAGTTCCAGCTTCGAGATGCTTGCTTTAATCCATAAATGGATTTTAGCAGTTTACACACTTTATTAGGATTCTTAGGATCTTCAAATCCTTCTGGTTGTTCCATATAGATGTCTTCTGTTAACTTTCCATTCAGAAAGGCTGTCTTGACGTCCATTTGCCAGATCTCGTAATTAAAGTACGCTGAAATGGCCATTAGAATCCTTATTGATTTTAACATGGCTACTGGTGAAAAGGTTTACCATGAGTTTGCGTGAATCCTTTTGCGACCAGTCTAGCCTTAAAGGTGTGCACGTTCCCGTCCATGTCAGTTTTTTTCTTGAAAACCCATTTACGTCCAACAGCTCTACAGTGCTGGGGTAAATCAGTCAACTCCCATACTTGGCTGTCGTACATGGACTGCATCTCAGCCTTTATGGCTTCTTGCCATTGTTCAGACTAACTACCTGACACAACTTCTCCATAGGATGTTGGTTCATTCAAGTCTCCACCAACCTGAGAGACTAGAAACCCAAGATACCTATCTGGTTCTTGTCTTACCCTATTGAATCTGCGAAGGTCCTGTGTTTGCACTTCCTCAATCGGCTCTGATTGAGGTTCAACATTTTCATGTTGAATTTCTGGCTCAACAATCGGTGTGGTGTTTTCTTCGTCTACTACCTGTAGATCTACATCCTCTCTGGGGTTCCCGGAACTGAGAAACTTTTCTTCCAGAAATTTTCCATTTCGAGCAACAAAAACTTTGTTCTCTTCAGGGTTGTAGAAGTAATATCCCATGGTGGTTTTGGGATATCCCACGAAGAAACACTTGCTGGATTTGGGCTTGAGTTTTTCTGAGGTAGGTCGCTTGACGTAAACCTCACAACCCCAAATTTTCAGGAAAGACATTTTGGGTTTCTTACCCTTCCACAACTCGTATGTCGTCTTTTCCACCGGCTTTTTTGGCGCTCTGTTCAGTATATGTGCTGCTGTTTCGAGCGCATGTCCCCATAATGACACTGGTAGTGTAGAGTGACACATCATCGATCGTACCATATCCAGTAATGTACGATTCCTCCTTTCTGACACACCATTCATCTGTGGTGTATACGGAGGTGTGAGTTGTGATACAATCCCACATTCTATCAGATGATTGCCAAACTCTTGACTAAGATATTCGCCTCCTCGATTTGACCGTAAAAACTTGATCTTTCTGTCAAGTTGATTCTGTACTTCATTCTGATATTCTCTGAATTTCTCAAAGCTTTCAGATTTATGTCTCATCAAGTAGACATAACCATATCTACTGAAATCGTCAGTAAATGTGATGAAGTACCGGTATCCTCCTCTTGCCTCATGACTAAATGGTCCACACACATCTGTGTGAACTATTTCTAACAAGTCAGAAGCCCGTTCATTATCTTTGTTGAAAGGTTCTTTTGTCATCTTGCCAGATAAACATGATTCGCAATTGTCAAAAGGTTTAAAATCAAAAGTACCAAGAAAACCTCCTTTTAGGAGTAGTTCAACACGTTTCTTGTTTATGTGGCCTAGACGACAATGCCAGAGGTAAGTTTGATCCTCAATGTCTTTGGATCGTTTACTTATATGATAGATTTCTTTATTATCATCTTGCAGATTTACTGTATATAGACCATTCACAGGTGTAGCTTTAAAATAGAAAATATTGTTTTTAAATACTGAAAGCATTTTATAATCATATTTATAATAAAATCCTTGGTCTACCAATAAATCAAAAGACATAACATTCTTAATCATCTTTGGAACATAATAACAATTTTCTAGTTCCAAAACTAGACCCGAGGGTAAACTAAGACTATAAGATCCTACTGCTTCAGCTATCAACGGAGTGCCTTCGCCAACTCGTAGGTTTGAACGGTCCTTCCTCAAAGTCTCTCTTCTAGTGAATCCCTGTAAATGATTACAAATGTGGTTACCACTGCCTGTATCAATTACCCATGATTCATAAGAAGTGATTAAGCAATCTATCATAAAGATACCTGGAGCATCGGGTAAACCGATCTCTATCTGGTCGATATTCATCGAGTGCTCGCAAATATCCTGGCTACCGCATTCTGGGCAACTCAGATCTCCCAGCTCATCAATCCAATCAGTGTCCATGAGTTCAGCAGGTGCTGGTTTCGGCTCTAGACTGGCCAAAATGTCCTCATGTAACATTGCCACGTCTTTCCTTGGTTCCTTCATGTAGGCACTAGCAGTGTCACATATCTCCTTCGGGAGTGAGTACCACATGAGATGCATTAACTCCTCTTGAGCCATTTTGTATCCCACACGTGTGAAGCATTTAAAGAGCCTCCTTATATTTATGAGATGGTCTTTAATTGATTGGTTCTTCTTCAGCTTCAATGAAAGTATCTCTTTCATAATCAGAAGCTTACCTGTGTGCTTATAGAAACCTAGCTGGTTTTCTATGTCTTTCACGACCTCATGGCAGGATTTATCTCTTAAACCTCCCGAAAACTCAGGTGATATAGAGAAAATCAGAATCGACATGACATCAGATTCATCCGCCAAATATTTAAAGTACTGAGCAAATTCCTCTTCAGGAGAATTGCTCTTGGGTCATGAAACAGGTTTTTCCAAAATGTACAGCTTACCCTGTGCACTCAAGACATTGTCAAGGTGCATTTTCCAAACTGGAAAATTTTGTCCTGTAAGCTTCCATTTACCGTTGATGAGGCGGAGCGATTCCTCAGGGGTATAAAACGGGACTACAGATTTAGACATCTACAAGAATAAAATTCCGATTTAGTTTAAAATTATAAAACTTCTAATAAATCATAACCCTTAAATTAATTTATTAGACTAGAATCCATATTTCACATGTGTCGGCAAGCATGTGATCACGTCAGGCCGACTCATGTGATTTATGGTAGGTAAAACTATACCAATCGCATTTTAATACGAAAACACGACTTCTAGATCGTCGGGACATTGGATATTCAATCCGTGCATATTTAGTCCCTCTAGTGCATTTTGGCCCGGTACCACCCGGTGAATAAACAATTACCAAAACAGATCGCACCACCCGGGGCCTGGACATACTCTGGCTGGTACTACCCAGAGATAATTCGCAGAGTTTTATCCCCTCCAATTTCGGTTTGAACGCGGGCGCTCGAGGTGTGCTCACTCACAACGCCCTACGTACCTTACACCGGAGGTGTCCCTAAAGTGGGTTGCACTTACTGATCTATGATTTTTAACAAGGGTTTCCAAAAATTGCCAGTTTTCAAAAACTTGGATCCAAAAACAAACTGTATTTGTATCCATTTTATTTTAACAGTTTATATTTAATTTTAATTATACAAGCTATTAAATATAAACAACCACGCAGTTAAACAACATGTCATAGTCAAAAACCCTTAAACTATTGCCGTTTTGCAAGCCAATACAAAACGACGGTCTCAATTCTAAGTGACTACAACACACAAGGGAAAATCTTCTCGGCGCTCCCACTGGCTCCAAGATCCATGGTTGACTTCGTGCTTCGTCTTCAGTTCTTGATTCTTCGATTATTTTATTTTAAAAAAAAATATTACATAATAAAACCGGGTTGTAAATGGCACGCAGGCCCCCCGTACCCAAAAACGAATGAATAGAACAAGCATACATAAACATAATCCACAACCATGGGTCAAAAGGGTTTGACTATGACGTAAAATAAAATCTTAACTAGATCCTATTTTATTTTAATAAATTAAACAAAATTAATTTAATAAAACAAATTTAATCCCTAGGGTTTTAAACCTATCTGGTTTAATCCCTTAACTAACGCAACCTAACTGAACTGATCGCGAATAGAAGAAACAGCAATTGTCACCACCAGTCGCTGCTCGCGATGCGAAACTGCTGCTCGCGGCGCGAGCTGGTGGTTTACAGTCACCAGAGACGATGACAGCAAAATAGCCACCACCGCCACCGTCCCGATCATCATTGCCATCACCGGCGACGACATTGATGGAATCAACCATCGCCGTCGCCACCGACTGGGAACACGACAGCAGCCGCGGCTAGTGCCACCACCACCGTCGCTTCCCGGCGACAACAAACAACCACGCCGCCACCGTTAATCCACCGGCAACAGCAGCGGCTTAGCACCACCGCCGCCGCCCGTGGTCGACGGACAGCAGACGAAACGCCACCACCACCATCGACGATGGTAGCAACGACCACCATCATCATCATCGACGATGGTAGCAACGGCCACCACCGCCGATCGGTGGTTCAACAAAAACATCGACGACGGCAGCAGCTATCGCCACCACCGCCGCCATTTTCCGGCGAATCAAACATCACCACCGTCGCGGTTTTCCGGCGAATCAAACATCACCACCACCGCGGTTTTAAATCACAATCAATCGCCGCCACCACGCATCTGTGGTGCGGCTTTCGATTTCCGACCTCCACCGCCGTCGACGACAGCGGCGACAGCCACCGTCGCCAATCGGCGGTGTTGCTCCTCAATTGACACCACCACCACCACAATCGGTGGTGTGGTGGTGGTTCCTGGCCGTAGCTGACGCTGCAACCACATTCGGTGGTGCGGCTGGTGGTTGTTTCGCGAGGGCAGCCGGCGGCCACCACCAACTTTGGTGAGCCGTCGCGATGATCGAGGGCCGGCGATCGGCCTGGTGGTTCGGCCGGCTAACTGCCGCCGTTCCACCGCCAATCGTCTCGATTCATTAGGTTTTTTTTCAAAAAATTTAATTTTTACAAACATAAAACATATAAAAATCAAATTTTTAACAAACCTAATTATCAAACAAACCTGATCTGTAGGTTTAGGAAGTGGCTCTAATACCACTGTTGGGAACCGGAGGCACAAACATACGTAGCGGATAACAAAAACCGATTCCCAATCGAGGACCAAACCTAAACCTTTACAGATACAAAAAAGATGTTCTAGAGGGTTTACCTTTATACGAAAAATCTCCAAAACGCAAGCAGGGGGTACACCGCTACTGACACCACGTGAGAGGGTTGCTAGACCACCGTGACTGATCGAAAAAACGCTCCGGTCGCTTGTGTGTGAGAGGGCCGGCGGCGGCGGCAAGGAGAGAGAGAGAGAGAGAGTAATTTTTCGGGAAAAAGTATCAACTGATTTATCACCTTAAGCCTTTATTTATAGAGATAAATAAGGCAGTGATTGTATCTGATTATAACTCCTTTATAATTATCTCTCTAATTAATTAATTCCTTAATTAATTAATTACTTAATTAATTAATTTAACTGATTAATTAACTTAATAAATAATTAACTAATTATTTATTTCCTTCTGTCCTTAAATATTTCTCACACACAAATATTCTCAATTTAGGTGTGCAGCGGTGTGACCTACTAGTGTCTTATAACATTGGACACGGTAATCTCTGTTACTGTCTTGCACATAATCCTAACAACAGTACCATCATAACTTCCATCTTTTTTTATGATAAAAGCTACGTGTAACAACTCAAATCCAATTTTTCTAAATTTAACGGAAATAGTTAACGAAAGTAAATAAAGTAACCTTTGCAGCGGAAATAGTAAAAGGTTCAAACTCTAAATTCGAATTTCATAAAGAAAACAACCAACAATTTAAATTAATCGCAACCCTTCCAAAATGAGATACAATGTATCTGATAATTCACTTTAAATTTAAACAACCAAATCCCCAACATTAACACTCGTTTACTCTTTGACATAATTTAACTGAGCCATGGAGTCGATCGGAGCTTCAAGCCAAGCCCTTCCCTTTAACCTTCCCGGAGGAACCTGCAACTAAAAGAGAAATCCACAGACGGGTAAGCTTGAAAGCTTAGTGAGCACAAACCACAAACACATGAACAATATATCACAAACCACAACGCATATGAGAACTAAGCATGCTATCACAAATGTCCTTGAGGCACCCTGTAACACCCCAAAAATTGGAGTAAACAAAAACTTTCATTTAACGAAAGGTGGTACACAAATATAGCGCCATAGCGCGAGCTCTTCCCAAAACAGGGGTATAAGTTGTTGTCCCACAAATACTAGAAATGAGAAGAAAATGGATTGAAATCAATGTGATAATCATAAAAGCTTGAAGAATGTATATCAATGGAGTTTTGCCCAAAATGGTAATATGATTTCAACTACAAAACCCTAATCATCCTTTACCTTATATAGGTAAGAGGAAGTTACACAAAATGTCAACAAAGGCCCCCGAGGTTCCAAACCTCAAACAGGGGCACTAACAAAGTTAAATGTTTACAGATAAAGGAAATTAAACTAGAAAGCAGGTAAGATAGTGTCTTTCTGATTCTTCACAACACAAGAGGTCCTACAATCTCCCCCTTTGTGAAGAAGTCAGAAAGGTGGTGGAAGCTCCAGTGCTGGCTCCCACTTGGACATCTGCAAAAACTCTTCCCAATCTCCGATGATCCGTGCTCTCATCTGCATCGCTGCCTCGACTCGCCTGTACATCAATCTTTCCTTGAGCTTCCTCTCAATCAGTCTCATACCCTCCAGAATCTTTCCCTTCCCGTCAATGATCTTTCGGCCCGGTATCTGATCCGCCAAGAGTCGACTCTGCATCCCGTTGTAGACGTAGAGAAGAGTACCATCACAGAATTTGGCAAGTTCGCCAAATCTCATAAACTTTCGCTCCCTCTTCTTCCTCGTCACGTAGAGAACCCCGTGCTCCGGTATCCTGGTTGGCATGTAGGGAAGGTAGGCATCAATACCAGGTACGAGCAGGTTCGGTCTAAGCAGGTTGACCTTCGGCTGTTGGCTCTCGATCGCGAGCTGGTAGTCCGTCACCCGCGCAAGTGTGATCGCGTGGCGGGCGTACTTCTTCAGTACCTCAGTGCCGTCTCTGTAGTATTGGGGTCGGAGAATTGGACCCTGGAGGTACTTGATGAGCGCGAGAAGATCTTCCAAGTGCACCCGATCCAAATCAGCCTCCGTGAAGGTCCAGTCTTGCAACACGCCTCGTGGAACGCCGGTCCCGTACATGCGAACGTCGTACTCAAGAAATAACTGATGACCATGTTTGTAAGGGCGCATAGCAGTTACCTTGATGAAACGACGTCGGATTCTTTGACGTCCGTGGGTGGCCCAGTTGCACATCCTCTAGTGCACGTAAGCTGTCCTTCTCCTCTTTGTCTTGATATGCGAGATCCCGAAGTAGACCTTTCGAGACCATACGTGCAGTCTCTCCTGCTGAAAGATATGGGAGAAGGACTCCTCAAGGAATGGCCGGAAGATAACTGAATGGTTCCAGTTGAGCTGGATGACGGTTGGAGCGGCGGATTCTGGATCTGTCATGTGAATGGTCCGAAGGGCTTCCGGAGTGGGAAACTCAAATGCCGATAAGAAGCTGTTGTAGTCTGTATCTCGAACGATGTCGTCCCCCCTCTGGAAAATCCTGAGGCTCTGAGCGAGCGACCGAAGAATCTTCCGGGCTTCCTCCGGAATCTGAGCATCTGATAAGTCTTTCGGCGCTGCTTCCGGGGGAACGACGTTAATCTGCGCCGTATCGGTCATCTGAGGAAACTGTACTGTCTCCCCTTCTGGAATTGGCTCATAGTGCCAACTCCCCATGTCGGGAATATCCTCCGTGTCTGAGTCGACATAGGGAGCATCTGGGGCAGCAGCTTCTGAAGGAGCACTAGAGGGGCGGCCGTGGAAGCTGGAGCTGGAGTCGAACCGGAACCGGAGGCGGAGTGGAGGTCGGTGCGAGGCCTTTTGGATGAAGCCTGCACCTCCCCCTCATGAGGACCTGGTGCCGAGTCATCAGGGTCGTCATGCCTCCGTTTGGAAGGCTGAGTCTGAGACCGACACGTGGCCTCCAGTTCCCGGATGCGCTGCTGAAGGATCTCAATCTGGGCTTCCCGATCGCGAAGCTTGGCGTAGAGGCTGTCGTTCTGAGTGGTGTAGGATGAGATGACGTAAGCGTTTTTCGCCTCAGTGACATAACCTGGAATCGGAGGTAGATCGCCCCAAGTCGGAGGGGCAAGTCTGAGAACGTCTTCTGTCTGGCAGGGAATCGGAGTCTCGGATGATGGGGCTGCCTCAGAGTGTTTGCCCTTGATTCGCCGTTTGAGCTCGTAGAGCTCCGCATCCCTGTCTTCTTGAAGCTTGCGTGATGCTTCAAGATCCGCCAATCTCTTTCTCTCCGTCTCGGCCAAAGCTTTCTCCAGTGCCTCGACCCGCGCATCTCGAGCCCGGTTGGCTTCCTCCACCGCAAGTAACCTGGTTTGGACGACTTTTAGGATGTCGTCCGAATCCGTCGGACCTAAAAGTCCCGTTGGTACAAGGGTGGTTTTAGGGATTCCACCCGAATCCGTCAGGCCTAGAAGCCCCGTTGTTGCGTGAGCATCTTTAGAGACTTTGCTCGAGTCTGTCGGACCCGGTCCCGGTAGTACAATACCCGGTGCCACTTGGGCTCCAGTTGTCGAGAAGAGTCCTACTGAGGTGCTCTCTCGGCCTGACATCACCGCTGGTATGATGTTGACGGTGTCAGGGCTTCCGGCGGATCCTCGAAGGGCGTCCCCTGACGCACCAACTCTCCCCGTTCCGGCGGAGTCCCGTGGGATCTCCGCTTGTGGTACAATAGATCGTGGCCTAATGATCGAAGGGATCGTAAATGTCCCGGGAAGTGGCTCTACGACTCTATGTGCAACAAGTGAAGTCGAGAGGTGGGGCAGTTCCTCTCTTATCTCAACACCGGCAGACTCCGATTGAGTGGCCGGTGGAAGTTGTGCTTGATCCCCGTGAGAGACTGAAACGACCATTTGTTGAGAGATGGTCGAGTGGCTGGGTGGGGCGTGCAAATGCGCTAGTTGGCTGCTAGCGTCTTGACCAGACACCGTAGGGTGCCCGGTCTCGGTGTGGGTTGCCTCTCTGTTGGATGGACTCGAGGTAAGGGGAACTTCCGTTTCTACCCTGTGCGGCTCTACTTCTTCGGCCGCATCCTCTAGTTGAGCCCAAAGCTCGCCTAACTGGACCTCAACATCTTCGGTCTCTTTTTCTCTTCTCTCTCTCTCCTTTTCTCCCCTCTCTCTCTCTCTTCTTCCTCACTGTCTTCTCTACCCCAGCCGGTAGCAACCTCGGCCTCACCTACTTCCTCATGACCGACGGTCCGGTCATCTGATGCAAGATCCTCAGCAAGTACTGGATCTCCGGATATTCTGTCGTCGTTGAAGGAAGAGGTGGCTTCATCCACATCTATAATCTGGGCCTTCCCGCCCTTCGCTGGTTCTGATAGTTGAAACTCAGAGTCAGATCCGTAATCCACCATCTCTTCATCTGTGGCTTCGTCATCGGGCTCACGACGGTCGGAAGGAGTGTGCTCGGGGGACTCGTGACCGTCGGAGTCATCGCCTGAGGGTTCGCCGGAGGGTTCGCCTCCCTGAGTAGTAACGGCCGCCGAATGTGGTGGTGGAGGAACGTGTGCTTGTTCTTGTGGGGAAGCTTCCACGTCCTCACCAGTCGGTAGAGGTTGTTGCGGCGGTGTCGGCGATCGGCGCTCTTCCGATGACGAATGAACTGGGGATTGTTGGAGAATCCCGGTGTACTGCTTCACCCGGAAGTGACTAGTGATTTCACGTTCGCGGGTAACTGGAATGTTTCTTCGACAACAGTTGGTGTTCGAGCTCGACGGGTGCGGTTCCGGAGCATCATCTGATAGGCTTCTCCTCGAGACATGTGTGGCGTGGCGGACGTACCAACGACTCTACCCACTTCACCCCTAACGTCCACTCTCATCACTCCCGAGCCTTGAGCTCCCCCACTGGAGCTCTGGCCCGTCGTGCCAGAGGCACGGCTCCTAGGAAGGACGGTCTTCTAAGCCTAAAGACGCTCGGTACATCCTAACATTCTCAGACCTACGGTCCGCCAAACCAAGTACGTTATCAGGGATAGGCATTTCAACCTGACCTGATCGAAGTCTCCTGCGGTTCATCCTGCCTATCTGAACGCTTTCGAAGCGAGGGTGGCCGGATCTGCGTCGGACGGCCGGAAGTCTCTCCATGTGCTCGTGAATGATCAGACCGAAGAACCTCATCCAAGGAATGGATGTATGACGGGTTCTTGCGGGCCCTTGTCGGACGTCGGTGACCATGTCAGCCCAAAGTTGTTGGGCGAAGTCGATACACCTCCCGTAGGCGACCGCATGAATGATATGCCAGAACTGAGTGGAAGCCTTGTCCACTCCGTGTGTCTTCGAAGATAAGGTTCGGTTGAGGATGTTGAAGAAGGAGAACCAGATCGGTGGCAGCATCCCCTGGGTGACTTGGGAGATCCCGTTCGGTCGGTTGTTGGCAGTGTAGTGGACCCCAAGAGCGAGTACTTCGCTGAAGAGTTCGGGGCCGGAGACCAGTGGCTCGAACGGGGCCTCAGGAGTGGCAGCAGACAGATGGAGGACGCGCCTCAAGTCCTCCACAGTGATAGTGAGGTCGGTGTGATCAACACGCCCCACGATGGTCTGCACGCCATCTCGAGTCTCCACGGTAGATGAAGCAAAGAACTGCTGAAGGTAGATCATGGGAATGTTGGCAGTGGCTTGCATCGCGTACGCCAGTGGATGCGCACAAAGGATCTCCAGTACCACCTCGTCCTGAGCAGTGAAGTTGGATAGGTCAACGTACCCGTTGTTCTGGTGGATGGGACGGATGTCAGATGGTGCAATGAGTGCCCGGTCAGCAGCGTTGTTGACCGGGGAAGAAGGAGCAGGAGCGTTCGATTGACTGGCCATTTCTGTCACGTCACAAAAGGATCAGTTAAGTGTTTAGAAAGATGTTGCGTTAAAAAGACTATACCCTCGACTAGGCGCGAGTCGGAAAACCTCGAAAACCCAAAAATGAGTGTTTCGTATTTTCCGAGTCGAAATACGAGCAAACACACGAGGGGGTGTTTTCCGATTCGGAAAAGGTGATTTTCCGAATCGGGAAACTCCAACACTTAGAGAAAAAAAACAGTTCAATAAAACACAAGTTTTCCGATTCGGAAAAGACACTTTTCCGATTCGGGAAACTCCCACACTTAGAAAAATAAACCAAGAAGAACAGGTGGGTTTTCCGATTCGGAAAACGTAGTTTTCCGATTCGGAAAATGCGAGAGACTTAGAAAAAAATTTGCATGACTTGGTCTCATACGAGATTCGGAAAACCTTGGAAACTCGTAAGGGTAATTCCACGTTTTCCGAATCGGAAAAACTTAGCTTGAAAACCGAGACACAAGTCGGATTCGGAAAACCTGATAATCCGATTCGGATTTATCTGGTTTTCCGAATCGGAAAACATATATGAATGTTCATCGTTGAGTGATGCGGAAAACTTGAATGTTCAAGTTTTTCGATTCGGAAAACTTGAATGTTCAAGTTTTTCGATTCGGAAAACTTGAATGTTCAAGTTTTCCGATTCGGAAAACCGGGACTGTTCGAGTTCCAAATTAAAAACCGCTCACCAAACGTCGATCTAAGGCTCTAAACTATCAACATGCATCCTAAATCAGTTCATAACAAGTTTCTAATCAACAAAGGATCGATTTAAAGCCCCGAAATCCCATTCCAAGAAGTTTGGGTTTCAGGTAAGTTTTGAAAAGTTTAGGCTTCGATCCGGACCTTAAAACAACAGATTTAGATGTTATAACAATATAAGGACTGATCGTAAACTTACCAGGAATCCGAAAACGTATTCTGATCGGCGAACGGAGCAAAAACGAGCGATATCGAATCGAGCGCGAGAGCGGTTACCGGATGAGAGTTTAGAGAGAAAAAGTGAAAATTTGAATTTTTGTGAAAAGTAAATCTTGAAACCGGTATTTATATTTTTACCGAAATACACTGTGTTTGGGTCAAAAACACTGTGTTTGGCTCTCCTGATGACTCTCTTAACCCGACTTTCACCTATTGGCAAAAACCACCCCTGGACTTGAAGTTTCAAGAAACTTACAGACTAGTCCCTGAACTTGTAGTTTTTAAGAAGTTTCAAAACAGGCCCTGGACTACAAGTTTCACTAAAGAACAAAACGAGTCCCTGAACTTTAAGAATCAGAAAGTAGCAAAGTTAGTCCCCGAACTTGTAAGTTCAAGACATGTACTCTACCGCCCCCTGAACTTTCAAGTTCATAAAAATTTACAAGTTCAGCGCTCGACTCCCGAGAAAAGAGACTTACCTGGTACGTCTCTACTGGGTTTTGTGTGAGTCCTGATCTGAAGCAACCAGAAGTCGTCGTGAGGATCCACACCTACAATAGAAAATATAAAATGGTATCCAAAGTGTTGTGGATCCGAGAACATCAGTACACACACCAATCATTGAAAACAAGACTTAGTACTCCCCCTCAATGCATGCAATCTCTCGAGAATTCCTACAGACTCCCCCTACACACATGCATACGTAAAATGAACTCCCGACTCCCCCTAGACCTCAGGCAGGGAGGTCTAGCATTCCTAACTTGCTTAGGAGAAAGAAGTGACGTTTCTCGTCAAACGGCTTTGTGAACAAATCAGCAAGCTGATAGTCACTCTCAACAAAGTAAAGTTCCACATTACCTTTCTCGACGTGGTCTTTGATGAAATGATATCGGATATCGATATGCTTCGTCCGAGAATGTTGAACCGGATTTGCCGTGATCTGAATCACACGTTTGGAGTCGCAATAGATGGGAATCCGATGCATGGTATATCCGAAGTCAGCGAGTTGGGTTTTCATCCATAGAACTTGCGAGCAGCAGCAGGCGCGGCAACATATTCTGCCTCCGCAGTGGATAAGGATACGCAATTCTGCTTCCGGGATGACCAACTCACCAGCTTGTCTCCGAGAAACTGGCAAGCACCGGATGTGCTTTTCCTGTTGAGCTTACAACCTGCATGGTCTGAGTCTGTATATGCAATTAGTTCAAAGCCAGAATCCTTTGGGTACCAAAGGCCAAAATCCGGTGTGCCCTTCAGATACCGAAGGATTCTTTTGACTGCAGACAGGTGTGAATCACGTGGATCACACTGAAAACGAGCGCAGACACCCGTGGAGAAAACAATATCTGGTCTACTAGCCGTGAGATATAAAAGGGAACCAATGATTGCCCGATAAGTCTTCTGGTCAACCGGTTTACCAGAAGTATCTGCATTTAGTTGAAAATTTCTGGGCTTTGGTGTTGCCGCAGAGTTTGAACCACCGAAATCAAATCGTTTTAAAAGATCTTGAACATATTGGCTTGACTTATAAAAATGCCATCAGGGTGTTGTCGAACTTGAAGTCCTAAAAAGAACGTCAACTCGCCCATCATGCTCATTTTGAATTGGGATTTCATGGTGTTCTCAAACTCTTGGCACATCTCAGGCTTCGTAGAAGCAAAGATAATGTCATCCACGTATATCTGAACTATAATTAAATCTTTACCTGACCTCTTGAGAAATAAAGTGGGATCGATTGTACCTTTCTTGTAGCCAACTCCTAGCAAGTAATCAGTGAGTGTTTCATACCATGCCCTAGGAGCTTGCTTGAGACCGTAAAGCGCCTTGTCCAACACGTAGACATGTTCTGGAAATCTGGGATCGACGAATCCTTCAGGTTGTTCAACATACACCTCTTCTTGAAGGACTCCGTTCAAGAAGGCACACTTGACGTCCATTTGATACACTGTCATGTTCTTGTGTGCGGCATACGCAAGAAAGATCCGAATTGCCTCAATCCGAGCTACGGGCGCAAACGTCTCATCGTAGTCGATACCCTCTTGCTGGCAATAACCCTTGGCGACCAATCGAGCCTTGTTTCGGATGATGAGATCGTTCTCGTCCTTCTTGTTCCGGAAGATCCACTTCAGGGCGATGATGGATTTTCCCCACGGTCTGGTTACCAAGCGCCAGACTTTGTTTCTCTCGAATTCCGCAAGCTCTTCTTGCATTGCTAAAACCCAATCAGGATCATTGAGAGCTTGGGAAACATCCGAAGGTTCGAAATCACTAAGGAATCCTCCGAATAGAATCAGGTTTTCTACATTCTTTGCGGATCTCGTTGTCACAGGTTGTGAGGGACTCCCGATGATCTGGGAGGGGGAAGATCTTTTGTCCACTTGCGAGTGTGTGGATGAGTGACATAAGCTTGTTGGTTGTTGGTGTCGTCGTTCTCATCTTGCACGGCCAAGACCTCTTGCTGGCTTCTACTTGATGACCCGGCCGCCAGATTATGCTGCGGTGATGCCTCCAACCGGGGCTCACGCACTACCTGAGCATACGTTCTCTGAGCTGAACTGGGTGAAGGTAGTGGAGCTTCCTCTGGGATAGGTGCAAGAATAGGTTGTGGTGTCTGTTCTTGGGCAGGTTCCGGTGAGGCAGATGATGAGATTTCAAGGGGGGAGACCGCAGTTGATTCTGGTGACACTGAGTTTGTAGATGTGCTTGAAGATGGCTCAGTGACGAATGCATCGGACGTCACTGAAGTAGAAGTTGAACCAGCATGAGCAGGAACTACAATCGGACTCGTGAGTGTGGGTAGATCATAATCTGCGAGGTCTAAGAAGTCTAAAGCAGAAAAGTTAGTGGAAATCTGTGCTCGGTGGTGCGGTGAACAGTTCAGGAAAAGCTGCATTTACATTACTTGAACTAGCCACGGAATAGGTTTCGGTTTCAGAAAAATCAACATTTGAGCTTTCCAGGATGGTTCGGGTCCGTTTGTTGAAAACCCTATAAGCCTTTGAGTTATGTGAGTATCCGATGAAGATAGACTCGTCAGACTTGGGTTCAAACTTTCCCAAATCATCCCGGTCGTTTAAAACATAGCATTTACATCCAAAGACTCGAAAGTAATCGATGTTAGGCTTACGCTGCTCGACCATCTCGTAGGCGGTTTTACCGGTCCGCTTGACGATCAGAGTCCGATTCTGCGTGTAGCATGCTGTTGATACTGCTTCAGCCCAAAATGATTGAGGAACTCCAGAGTGAGCCATCATGGATCTTGCCGCTTCGACCAACGTCCGATTCTTCCTTTACACTACCCCATTTTGTTGAGGCGTGCGCACTGCTGAGAAGTTGTGAGAGATTCCCACGTCTTCAAGAAAGGATTGCAACTTTGCATTGCGAAACTCGGTTCCGTTGTCACTTCTCAACTTCTTCACTCGGCGACCCAAGAGAACTTGAATCCGCTTGATGAAGGCAATGATTCGATCGGCAGCGTCAGACTTGGCTCGTAGGAATTCAAGCCATGTGAACCTAGAGAACTCATCAACGAGAACTAACATGTATTTCTTTCGGGCTAGGCTCTCGGTTCTGGTAGGTCCACAAAGATCCATATGAATCATGTCAAGGGGACTCTTGCTATTCGTATCCATCCTCGGTGGATGAGAGCTTCTCGTCATCTTTCCTTGTTCGCAGGCGGAACACAATGTATCCTTGGAAAGGCGAGTCTCCGGCAGTCCCTTGACGAGATTTTTCGAAACCAACTTGTTCATGTCTTTAAAATTCTGATGGCAGAGTCTTCGATGCCATAACCAACTGTCCTCCTTTGAAGCCTTTGCGAGCAGACAGATTGCATTCCTCGGATTGGATAATGCTTCAAACTGTGGATGAGTCTGAGGGATTGAACGGAAGACGGTGGAGTAAAGATTGCCATTCCTTCGTGCACTTAGGATGACGTTGTTGTCTTCATCATTCACATCGCTTCCGTATTGAAATTGCTTCACCCAGTATCCGTTGTCACAGAACTGACTGGAGTTGAACATGTTGTAACCTAATCCCTCGACATACCTTACATCCTTGATGATGTATTTCCCGTCCGTAATTTTCCCATAACCCACCATTGGCTTAGGCGTCTTGTCGGCTGTTTTAACGTATCCCTCGAACCTTTCAACGTAGTCGAAAAGGAAGGATCTCTGACCAGTCATGTGTCTATATGCGCCGGAATCGAAGTACCACACATGACTGACCTACAAGACAACTAAGCTTGTTTAGGGACCCATTGCCAAATGGGTTCCTGTGGGTTAGAAACAGATAAATCAGTCGGAGTAGTCCCCTTTTCGGATTTCTCCTTAGGCGGAGGGGACTTCACTGACGAAGAGGATTTCGCTTTTCCTCTTTTTCTTCCCCTTCTCTTTCGGGATTTGACATTAGAGTTGGGAGCATAGAAAGAGTTAGACACACCATAACGCAGGAAATTATCAAACATAAAGCACATGTCATTGCGAAAAGTATTAAAAGCATCGTTCAAGTTGCGATTAGAATTAACAGACATGTTCGAATTCTTTCCTACACTAGGTGGAGCAAAGCCTAAACCCGCACGGCTAGGACTATGCTTCTTAGGGAAAGCAGAAAAAGAGTTGTTCCTCCCATGATGATCCTTTCTTGGTGGCTTCACATTCGGTCCACCATCTTTCCTCCTTGCATCTGCATGAAAAGCACGGTGTGAGTTAGAGGACGGCTTTGTGGGAATGGAGTTACCACCTTTTCCAGATGACATTTTAGAAAATTTAGAATTTGTGGAACTGAAAGGTTGATTTGGTTGTAACTGAGATGTCTCACCCACTTCAAAGGAACTTGAATGAAAGTCAAGACTTTTAATGGGTTTGACTGAGTTACGAGCATCGTTAGACTTTGAATGCTTTTTCTGGAGTCCTTTGGGTGCGTGAGGCTTAACTGACTTACCCTTGTCAGTACCTACACATTTTTCACCCTCCGGGTTACTTTTCTCAGAAATAGGAGCTCGTGACTCAGTAGACTTCTCAGATTTGACAACAACAGATTTTGGCTTCTTTGGAATAAAGCCTGAAGGATCATCATCCTCATCTAAAAACACCTTCATATCATATTCTACATTTGGATCTTGGACAGTCTTGGGTTCGGCTATCCTATGGTGTGAGTTAGGGGGTTCATCATCATCTGAGATTATGGAGTAATAGTCCTCAGTGTCTAAGACAGTTTTGGGTTGGGGATTGGCTATCGGATGGTTAAGGATTGGAGCAGTCTTATCATCAACTGAGTTAGAAAAGTGGAGATTTTCAAGATTCATAATTTTCCTTTTCAAAATGGAGTTGGACACCCGTTGGTTGGTTAAAGATTGGCGATACATTATCCTTTCATCATGGTCAAGTTCCTTTAAAAGTTCAAAATGGACATCTAGGATAACATATCGAGCCTGAAGATCCGCAACCTTGTTTTGAAAATTAGTGAAAGCTGAGGATGCGGTCTCACATTCTGAAGAAAGTCTAATTCTCTCGGCATTTGCCTCAAGCAAGTCTTTTTCAATAGTGCGTACCAATGTGTCTTTCTCCAAAACAATAACTTTCAGATTCAGAATCTGATGTTGACATGCATCAAAATCCATGGCTTTTAACCTAAGAGCAAACACCTCCTTTTCTAGCCTGACTAGGTCGGGACACTTAGTTGCGGAAGTATCCTCGGGTGGGATAACTAAGGTCTCCTCTGAAAGTTCCATTTCCCTAGTATCATAGCTTGAGTTAAGGTCTGTGTAGTTGATGGGAGGCATTGCTACTCTAGGGGTTCTGGCCTTGATGCCTTCCGAAGTGGGTTCAGAGTTGGTTGGATCACTAGCCGGAACAAAGATTGGCCTATTCGGAGGGGGACTAGTGGGAGGACTGCCGGAGGTACTGTTCGTTGGACTGATGGTTCTAGTTATGGTCTCACCGTTTATGACTTCGGTGTAAGTGACAGTCTGCCTAACAAATTCCTCGGTTATATGTCCTCCTACTATGGCAGGTTTGGGCTTGGAGGCTGCCATAGCCTCAAAGTTGTATAGATGAGAAGGTGCTTTATCTAAAACATGGTTTTCAGACAGACCTAGGCCGGGTTTAGCTTTGTAAAAAGGATTCTTTTTGGCATGCTGAGTGAGGATACTTAAAGTCTGTTCAGATTGTCCTCTTTTGAAATTGTTGTCCTCAAGCTCTTGTATTTTTGAAAACAACCGAGTTCTTTCTTCTGAAAGCAACTGGAATTTAATGTTGAGCTCCCCATGATTACTGTTAAGTTCCTCATGGGCTTTTTGAAGACAACTAAGTTTGTTTGCTAAATTGGACTCTCTAATCCCAGACTCAAGTGTTTCACGGTTATAGACTATGGTCAAATCCTCGAGAGAGTCTTTGTAAATTGCACTGTCGATTCTAAATTTCGTGACAAGAGTCCTCTCCGATTGGAGACATCTCTCTAATTCACAAATTTTAGACTCTAACATTGCCACAGTATCAGTTATATCTGGGATAGAGGATACCTCAGACGGATCTATATCTTGATAGGTGCTCGGTCCAACGGCTTCCGATCCCTCGAAGTCAGCCATCAAGCAAAGACCCTTCACCAAATGATCCTCCTCGTCTGAGCTCTCCTCTTCACAAACCCAGTTCTCCTCATCTACCAGCAAAGCCACCCCTTTTTCTTTCTTCCTCATCAGTGATGCCTTCCTCTCAAAGTACGCGGCATCCTTGTACTTGACGGAGCAATCTCGAGCGTAGTGTCCCAACTTACCGCACTTGTAACAAGTGGTAGTGGGACTTGCGGTTTGTTGTGGAGCGGGGTTCTGGGTTATGGGACCCTGGGGATGATTTGCCCGTTGAATTCCTTGATCAGTTTGAATCGGTTGATCTTCCCTCTGAACTTGCCTGGAACTGTTTCCCCTGGAATCACCTCCATTGTAGTTGTTTTTCCCGTGATCCATTCTCTCATCTTGCCTTCGATCACCTCTATTCTGCTCATACCCATATCCTGGCCCTTGATCTAGCCTTCCACTCTCATGTCTTCCTCCATACCCGATCTCATATCCCTGACGTTCAATATACCCAGATTCAGGAGTATATTGCCTCAAGCTGTTCCGGTAGTTGGTGTCTGAGACTTGTCCTCTCCAATCTCCTTGACTACTTTAGCCTCCTTGATAGTCAAGATACGTGTTGTCTCGTCTGGGCTGATCTCTGTATCTACCTTGATCTTCTCTCGACCTTCCCTGGTTGTTCCGATAACCTCCTTGATCGTAAGCCTGTATTCCCCTTGCTGATAGCTTCCTCTCCCTTGATTTCCGTACTGACCTCTCTCAGGCTGATAATGACCTCCTCTACCTTGCCCCATTCTTCCTCCACTGGAAAACCGGATCCTCGTGCTCGGTTGTATCCACGATTTGCGTTCATTCGTTGTACACTGTGTGAGATGAGGGCAAGGGACTCATTCACATGGAAGAGTTCTTCGTCTGAGATGGAAATAATCACCGGTTCATCGGGATGTTGTACGCTTGTTCCATAGTTCGGGTTGAACTCTTGACTGTATTCTTCAGGATAGTACTGGGGAGAAGCATTGTTGTATGGCATTGGTTGGACGGGAGCATTGCTTGGTCCTCCGAAAGGCACGGCCGACAGTGCCAGAGGATCGACTGCTTTCTTGGAGCGTCCACCGGTGATGAATTCTTCGTGTTGAAGCATCATGCTGAATAAGTCATGCAAACCCATTGCTCCCAGATTCCGGCTTAGCTGAATGTTGATAGCCATGTTTTGCCATTCCTGAGTGAGATTCTTCAAGAACTTAACGTTCACTTCGTTCTTTGATTTCTCAACCCCGAGCCGTCTCAAGTTGTTGACGAAGGCATTCAGTCTTTGATAAGACTCAATGAGGGATTCGTTTTCCCTAGCCTTGAAGCCTTCATAGGCATTGAGTGCGCTTTCCTTCTGACTCTCCACAGCAGTGTCACCTCCCTGCATCTGTTGTTCGATTTCCAACCAAACGTCTCGTGCGTTGGTCAGACTGTCCACTCTCGCATACATGTCGTTTGGGAGAGCCATGATCAGCAGGGTTAGTGCACGCTTGTCGATGAGATGTCGGGCTCTTTGTTCTGGGTTGAACATCTCAACTGGCTTCTCGACCACGTATGCCGGAAGTTCGGGACAAGTATCTGTTTTAGGAACAGCGGCAACGGTTACGGTCGGTCGGATGGGCCCTTCTCGGATGGACTTCATTAGGTTTTCATCCAGCAGATCAAGGAAGTGGATCATTCTGCGTCTCCACTGTTGGTACTCGCCCATCACCAGGACGGGAGGACGAGTCTCGGATCCGATTCCGAGGATTTCCTTCGACATTTCTCTCACTTAGACAGACCTCCTTGTAAGACTCACTTGGCTTAAAAAAAATTAAAAGGTTTTCAAAAACAGGTATTTTGAGCGCCTCGGGACACAGATAGCGTTGAGATTAAAAGGTTTTGAAAAGCAGCTATGTGTCGGATTCGGGGAACAATTTTGCGAGAGTTCTGGCTCGAAGAGGCGAAATCCGATCTGGAAACTGATGTTTTCCGAATCGGATTTGGCTCAAAATGCAGGGTGCGGAAAAGACTCTTTTCCGATTCGGAAAATGCTCTTTTCCGATTCGGAAAAGGTGGAGTTCGGAAAATGCACACAGGGTTCGGAGAATAATATTTTTAGGAGCAAAACCCCAAATCAGAGGCCTGTTTTCCGATTCGGAAAATGCTATTTCCGATTCGGAAAAGAGGTGTTTTCCGATTCGGAGTATAGTGCAATTTCCGATTCGGAAAATTTGAACTGAATTTTCAGCTCTCGTTTTCCGATTCGGAAAACCTGCACAGGAACTCCGAAAAATCACTGAAAATCACAAAAAAAAAAAACACTTAAAAGATAAGTGATAATACCCCCAATTTGTAGGAAAATCACTAGAAAACAGTGGGGAATCACTTATCACTTATAAAACCCTTTTTAAAACCACTTTTTGGATTAAAAACCCAAAAAGTTTTCAAAAACCCAAAACTTTAAAACCTTTAAAATCTTTGAAAAACAACTCAAAAGCCAAGGAATCAACAAGGTATGGCTCTGATACCAATTGTTGTCCCACAAATACTAGAAATGAGAAGAAAATGGATTGAAATCAATGTGATAATCATAAAAGCTTGAAGAATGTATATCAATGGAGTTTTGCCCAAAATGGTAATATGATTTCAACTACAAAACCCTAATCATCCTTTACCTTATATAGGTAAGAGGAAGTTACACAAAATGTCAACAAAGGCCCCCGAGGTTCCAAACCTCAAACAGGGGCACTAACAAAGTTAAATGTTTACAGATAAAGGAAATTAAACTAGAAAGCAGGTAAGATAGTGTCTTTCTGATTCTTCACAACACAAGAGGTCCTACATAAGTAGAGTATGATTACAATGTTTGTAATTTATTTAAAGGATGCGACAACCATCTAGTCTAACTCCTATCTCGGAAAAGACTACAAAAGGGTTGTCAAAACTGTCCATGCATGTACGGTCTAAGGACCGGTCTCTTCACACTTTCCCCAAAGCTCACTCTCACTCCCGGCACCTACTTGGGAACGGCGTCCCTTGTACCTGAGAGACACATCGACACCAAACAAGTGTTAGGCTAAAGGAGCCTAGTGAGTTGTATCAAATAAACATCATACATATGAAAGCATGTTAAGCCATGTAATATATACGAAGTGTATTAACAACAAAATGCAACACGTTAAACCGGTTTATCTTTTAACTTTGAAAACCGTGGGAGCGACCCACTTTCAACAAGCAAGTTACACCTCAGAGTCGAGACACCCCGTTGTCGTCCTCCTACGAAGGCTTGAATTGACAACCCCAGAGGCCAGGCACATTCGCGGCCCACACGAATGGCGAGGGACATAGGTGCACACCTTTTGACTAGTGCCACCCAAGACTGAGTCGGACTCGTGTAAACTTGAAAGTGCACACCTTTTGACTAGTGCCAATTTAAATCGATCTCATTTATCCACTTTGCCAAGCAAGTTACACATTAGCGACGAGACACCCCGTTGTCGTCCTCCTACGAAGACTTGAATTGACAACCTCAGAGGCCAGGCACATTCGCGGCCACACGAATGGCGAGGGACATAGGTGCACACCTTTTGACTAGTGCCACCCAAGACTGAGTCGAGCTCGTGTAAACTTGAAAGTGCACACCTTTTGACTAGTGCCACTTTAGATCAATCTCATTTCAAAAACGACACAATGTACACCTTTTGACTAGTGTCCCATTGTCCAATTATGTTTGCGTAAAAACATGGGTACTCACCTTTTGACTAGTGACATCCCGGCCCACTTTTTGACTAGCGGCCAATAGCATCCTACCTTTTGACTGGCGAAGCTCAATAACATTTAAACATTATTTCAAGTCTCAATACTTTCATTTACTTCATACAAGCCAACATGCTCGGGATTCAATCTCTTCGCATCATTTCGTGGCATACATAATAACACGTATTTTTCATGCATACATTCATCATATAAGCTTATGAATATGGCTCATACAAGGTAGCATACGATTTATCATTTCATGTATACGATAATCCAATTTAAGCCACACATACGAGAATCATCACTTATTCATTTCATGGCAAATCCTAAACCTAGAAATTTAGGCATTTCATCCAAACACATAGTTATCCACAAATATCAAGCAAGACATGTAATATCAAACAAGATGATGTGCTCTCAGTTTTAACAAAACGGTTTTAACAACTCACCTTGAGGCTTGTAAAGCCAATAGCCCCAATTTTCACCAAAACCCTAGCTTAAGGCTTGAGTAATCACCTAAACTGATAAGGAATTAAAACCTTGGATTAGCTCCAGATCTACGACATATAAGACTAGATCTATACTTTAAAACCATATAGAGAACTCACCTTGAGGGTTTGTACCCAAAACCCCTAAATCCAAGATTTAGGTTAAATATGTGAACAACCTATAATCAAGCAAATCAAACCTTAGGTTAGTTTTATAACTCCTATTATGTGGATTAACATACCTCAAGTGGTTTAGATAAGCTTACCTAGCCAAATATTGGGTAGAAAACCCTAGAACTTGAAGAGCTCAACTCTAGCAACAATGGAGGTGGAAAGTGAGGTGAAGAAGATGAAGATGATGAAGATCAAACTTCCAAATCTTGCTACTTTAACTATCAATCCATTAATGGGATCTTGAAGAGCTTGGAGAGAGGAGAACATAGGAAGAAGAATCAGCTCCAAAGGTTTAGAAATGAGGAAGTTATGATAAAATGAAGAGGGAAGGGTTTATAACCCGAAAATCCTTGGCTGCAGCACACCTAGCGATCGCTAGGTGTGCAAGCTAGCGGTCGCTAGCTTTGGTCGCTAGCTCCAACAGACTTCACTAAATTTTTCCTAGCGATCGCTAGGCTGATAGCTAGCGATCGCTAACATCTGTGCGATTTCGGTGAGATTTTGTTTCGGCCATAACTTCTTCGTTATAGCTCCGATTTCGATTCCGAAAGAACCGTTGGACTCGTAATTGAATTTCCTATCATATTAGACCATAAAATGCATGATTTGACCCAAGATTCTAAATCCCATATTTTATCAAAGATTCGTTATTACAACCGAAACTACGGGTGTTACATACCCACCATCAAGGACCACACGTTCTGATATCAGATTACCACACTACCAATACCCACGGTGGCCACCAGCACTACAATGGGTACGACACAACACAAACATGCTAGTCTCATAAGCACACACGTAATCACGTAATTTGTACATAAAGTCACGTATAAGGGTTAAGGTACTCGCCTTGAATATCGTCACCACAAATAGTGTCATCACACCACACAATTGTTATTAAACACGTAAACCAAACAACACATAGTACACATGATCATTTGCACAAATTGACACTTTAAACTTCCAAACCGAAATGTGAGTCTTAGCCATAGCTAGACTACCCCAATTGCCTCCAAATTTCACCGATCATTATCTTATAACATCCCTAAGATAAGCCCCAAGCCAAATCCCAAAAAAGACCGCACATGAAAAACTTGAAAAATCAAACAGTGAGTAACGCGACCCTGTTCCCGTGACCTTAGGTCGCGGGGCCAGGTCGCGGGCTTTTCCAGGATTGGTCGAAAACGTGACTTGGCTACGGATTTCACACCAAAACTCATCCCGACGACCATATCACTCAACAATGGTGTTATTGAACACCCTCATACTGTTTTAACACAAAATAGACTGATTTAAACACAACACTAACATCAAACAACCCAATTCGATCATCAATCGATCGAATTCCCAAATTATTCAACCCTAACCCTTAACCATTCTAGTACTCTAACCAATTAACAAAATATACGATTAACACATACCTTGGGTTAGGAACACGATAACAACGACATTTCGACGATCAATTTCACCCCACGAACAATTGAACTCCAATTGCACCAAAATCCCTTCCTAGCCACTCCTTCTCTCTCAAAGTCGATTACTGAACAAAATGAGAGAAGTTTGGGCTTTCAAGCCTCTTAAACACGTGACATACACCACCCTCTACTTACAAGATTGACACACGGGTCCCTACACCTGAAAGTTACACAATTAACCCACAATAACTTAAATCTTAACGATTCCCGTTAAATAACTAACTTTGGGAAATGGGGCGTTACACTATGGAACCGGTATAGCTCCGATGTGGTGCTTATACCGAAAATCACTGCTTTAAAAGCGGTCGATTTTTTTTTGGCAACACACAGAGATCAGCTTGGTGGCTCTCATTATAGACCGGATCGATTTGTTGTTGGATCCGAATTGAGATGTTTGGACGCTTTTGCCGATCCACAAAGTAGTGGAGCTTGCGTTTCGGTGCTTGGCGTTCCACCAGGACATAAGGCCATCGACAACGAAAGTGGTGGACGAGTTGGGAACGTTCCAAATTGATTAGTTTACCTCGGCAGAGATAAGGACTATCATGCGTTGGCGTCTGTTGGCATCAGTGTCAAAGGATGCGTGGCTGTTGTGAAGAAAGCCGGTGGGATGTCGAAGAATGTGGTTGTAGCAAAGGTGGAAGAGAAAGGGGTGTTGACTGTGGTTATGCATACCGACAATAACGATGAATGGTACTTAACAAGGGTGATGGCAAACGAATAACAATGATGCAAATCAGCGGTGGAAACCACGATGGCGTTGGTAATGGTGGAAATAGGTGCTGCAAGTCGGTGGTTCAAATGGTTGGACGATAAATATATGTATTAGTATATTTAGATGGTTTAATTTTATTTATTTTTCTAAATGGAAAATGGTAATAAGGTAGAAAGACAAAAATGTCCCTCTATTTAACAGAGAAAACTAATAAAGTTAGTAGTCAGGGACCATTTTCAAAGTAAAAAGAAAACCACAAGGACGATTTTTAGACTTAGTAAAGTTCAGGTCCCACTTTCAAAGTTTTACTAAACCATGAGGACCAAAATTAGAGTTTACTATATATATATAATAAACTTACTACTAAGTTCTATATATCTTTTTAGATAAGGTTCATCTAGGTTTCGCCTAGACACATCCTTGGCAATTTAGAAGTGAAAGAAAACTCAGCTGTCTGAGATCAAGCTTGGCCACAAGATGCGATGAAGGGATGCGAACCTGAGGTGAATGAGATACCATCCACATCATCCACAAGCTTTACCGCTGCGCCACAAGCCTTGTGATTATTAAGTTTTATATTTATTGGAGTGGATGCTATAACCTATGTCATAAGTATTATATATATATATCGGATCTTAAACGAGACGGATACCGTTATACCCGTCCCCTGAAAATCAAGCTCCATCCCCGACCCATTACCCGCTAAAGCAGGGATTCCTCTCTCCGTTCGGGTCGGATCTCTGCGGGTAGCGGGGATTTTCTGCCCCATTTGCATCTCTAATAGTCATGTATTTAGTAAAAGCGAACCAAGACATACTCACCTGCACCATTGTCAAATACCCAAGCATTTCCATGACTAAAAATTATAGAAGCAATTGTTGACAAAATTTAATGAGTGAGATTTTTAGTGTAGTGATGTCCAACTAGACCAAAACCAAAAACCAAAAATCAAATCGAAAACAGAAAACTGAAAAACATAATGATTTTGGTTTTTATAAAAACCGAATTTTTCGATTTGATTTTAATTTTAGCTCAAACCAAACCGAACCGAAGACACCCTTGCTAGTCAAATAAAAGTGCATATGTTAACAAAAAAATCTTATTAAAGACAATTCAAGAAGTCTAATAACTAACCCTATAAATGAGAAAGAAAAAAAAAACAACCAAAAAGGATGATTCCATTAAACCCTGGTTGTTAGAAAGGGTTGAATCAAAACAAGACAAAAACTCTCCTCTGAACCAACAATCCCATCCCACTTTTCCTTCCTCCCAATTCCATAATTCCCTCCAAAATTTCCAACCAGATTGATTGATTCTTATGGGGAGGAATGAAGATGATATGAGAAGAGAGATCGAGGAGCGATTGATCAACGAAGAGTACAAGATTTGGAAGAAGAACACTCCATTTTTGTACGATCTGGTCATCACTCATGCTCTCGAATGGCCGTCGCTCACCGTCGAATGGCTCCCCGGCCGTGAAGAGCCCAACGGCAAAGACTACACCTTACAGAAGTTGATTTTGGGGACTCATACCTCCGATGATGAGCCTAATTACCTCATGATCGCTCAGGTTCAGTTGCCGGTGGAAGATGCTGAGATCGATACTCATCGTTACGATGATCGGGATGCTGGAGGACTTGGATGCGCCAATGGAAAGGTAATTGACTAATTGTGTGTTTTTGAAGTTTTTCTAGGGTTTTAGAGTTTTAGTTTCGAGTTAATTGTGAGTAGTTTAAGTTGAAATTGTATTTGATTATGTAGTGGAATTCTCAGTTAGGGTTTGATTTGTGCAAGTGTTGATGTGTAGTTGTTTTGAACAGGAAGACTTGGTGCTTTGTTGATTATTATGCTAATTTGTGAATTGTTTATTGGTATAGGGATTAGATGAAGTGGTAGTTGTGATCAGTATGCAATTCTCTTCCGAAATCACATGAAACAATTGTTATTGGTGTGTGTGATTATCGAAATCGTTACGTCTTTGTTTGTCTGTTTGGATATGATGTGTTAATTGTTTATGCACGAGAATTGAGGATAAAGGTAGTTGGGGGTATTAACTAAAAATAGAGCATCAATTGCCATTTCTTTGGTAGCTGATAAAACTGATGGTTGTGCAAAAAGGGTTTGTAAGCAGCAAGCCGCATGCGCCCTGTCCTGCCCTAGAGCATCACAGGAGAGGCAAATCAGGCTCGTAGGCCCACAAGTTCATAAACATGTTGTTCCCATTAGTTGAAAAGTTTGTTATTGTTGAAAGAGAACAAAGGTTGGTTTTGGCTACTATTAAGTGAAGAGTATGACTTCTGTTAAGGTTAGAGGTTAAAGAGGCATCCCTAAGCTTTCCGGCTGGTGCAGCATGAAATATTTGATTGTGATTTGAAATGTAGTTCTCTCACTAACCTTATGAAATTAGTGTTAGGGCAGCGTGATGTATGTACAATGTAGTAATGAAAAATTTGGGTGTTTTATCTATTTAAAGTTGATTGACGTTGCATGAGAAAAGCAATTAGAAACACTAAAAAGATTAAGCATTTTCTCTCTAACAAGTTGGGTAGCCTAAAAGTTAAACACTAAAGAACTTACAAGATGGTGAGACCTGAAAGAAGATATAAAGAGGTGAACCACTGAACCCCCTAGGTTATTATTTTTCCATCCTTTCCAGGTCTAGGTGACTCTCTTCAAC
Source organism: Centaurea solstitialis (assembly GCA_030169165.1). Lineage (NCBI taxonomy): Eukaryota > Viridiplantae > Streptophyta > Magnoliopsida > Asterales > Asteraceae > Centaurea > Centaurea solstitialis. Next base: position 41,846,028 of record CM058043.1, read on the forward strand.
ACGTAAACGATTTCTTTTAGTGTACTCCCTCTGTCACTCATGCAAAGTTGTTTAATCGGCAAACGAGATCCTTTAGAGGGTTTTAGCTTGAAAATGGGATCAAGGTGATTTAGGTGTAATTCTTTTCGTTAGTCATGAACTAGTGTTAGGGTTCCTTCTTGGTGTTAGTATAGGTGGAAAAATGGATAGGTCAGACAAGTTGGATAACCGGTCAAAACTGGTTAATTTTTAGGTCATGGCAAACAGGCCTGTTTGGCCCGTTAACCTTTTTTTTTTAATTTCATAACTGATTAGTATATTAAGTATGATTATAGAAACCACTATTGAAATAATTATCCAACTTCTTTTAAATAATTCTTTTAGGAAGTTTTAACAATAGAGTATGTTCAGGGCAACTTTTAAACAGTTTGATCCCTTTCCTGTTTCAGCTAAAATTTGTTGAATTTACCCATTTGACTTGTTACCTATAAAACATAACCCAGCCCAGATTGACCTGTTTATCACATAAATGGGTTAAAATTGCCCCCTCTAGTGCCTTGTATGCAAGGGCAAGGACATTAAGAATTGGATTGCAGAGCAGCAAATTGTTAATAAAGGCCAGATTAGTATCAGTTGATAAAACTACTCGTAACTTATGGCTTGTCCTGAAGTTATAGCAATTAGCACTTATGATCCTAATCATTCCCGTCCCTATTCCTAAGTGTAAGATACCATATAGTTTTAGGCTTTTAGCCAACAGTAATCTAGGTTGCACAACGAAACTACTCTAGATAAAATTGTCTCAGCTACCCGTTCAAAGCAATGATAACGATATAGTGTAAAGCTTTAAGAACACTAGAAATGGGTTTTCAGTGTTTTCTGAATATTACTCCTTTTTTTCTGATTCTGAAAAACATCCTTCATTACATCAATTCAAAGTGCTAAGGCAGTTGGACATCCAAATATCGCATGACTACATATTTGGAACAACATTTCTTATTGTGAGACATCTGAAACCTTGCTGCTCATATCACTAAGTAAATCAGAGTGATCCGCATTGCATATGTGAGAGGCATAGTTCTTATTAATGCAGTCGTCTTGAGGGAGTTGACCTAAACAAACATAAGAGGATTAGGCGTCTCATCATTGATGAAGGTTCCAATGATTATACATGCAAAATTTAGTCTGGAATTTGCCACAAGAGATAAATTAAATCATGTCAAAGTAGAGTTTCTTGCTTCCAAACATTGTACACCTTATATCTCATGGCTAAACTTGTGCTCAAATTCTCTTGTTTTGTCACGTGTCTTGTTGCCTGATATTGTGCTCCTCTATTTTGCAATATACCATGGTGATTTTGAGGATGCCAAGGACTTGCTATAAAGTGGAGCAGTTATCTCAATAAATGTCTGTTTAGGACTGTAAATAGGTTGATGTATTGAAGAGTGAAGAAAATTAAGATGGGAGTATGGATAAGGGATGCCACTTTTGGCTCTGTGGCTTGTGTTTTTTCTGGATAACAAGGTTACAAAGATTAAGTACCATAAATAGCGAGGGGAAATTGAGAAGTATTGGCATTATTTGATTTGGTATGTAACTTTTTGGGTTGTTACTCTTACCTTTCCGTTGGTGATACTTCATTATTTAATTCATAACCACAAAGTTGAAATTTGAGAAAAACAGGTGTAAAAGCTGTTCTGTTGTTACTTCATCAACTCTACCTAAAAGTTCATTTCATATTATTTATTTTTAATTATTGGCACACTAAAAGTTAAATTTAAGGACATGCGAACTTTATCTGCACAACCTGTATATTATTCGAAGTCCCAATATCTAGTGTATATATGGACTCCTAGTTATATCAGATGTAAGAGAATTTACTTTGCTTACATTTACTCCTTCCGGTAAAAGGGGAGATTACTGATTTAGTTGACACCTAGAAGGCAAAAAGCACATTCTTAGTAATTATGTGGGTATCTTTCCTTCTACTTCGTTGCTAACATGCATATGGTAAGGTATCTTTCCTTATACTTCGCTGCTAACATTCTTAGTAATTATGTGGGTATCTTTCCTTATTATGCATGCTTACCCCTTTGCGCAAAGATACACCCCTCGTCTGTCTTGATACATATACTTTCTTCACTGCCTCTCAAATATCATCCAAAATTTAACTTCCAGTTTTAGAGGTAAGGTCAAGGGTACTCCAAAATTGAAACTAGGCTGGAAAATGAGATGAAGAATGGACCTAGGAAGAAGATGGAATCAGTAGTAGAACTTCCTGAAAGATTATTTTGTGGCTAATTAGAAATGTACTTGTCATGATGATGTGTATAGAGCCTTGTATTACTTCTCTTTGAAAGGAAGTTATTGCTTCAGTTTTGGTTTTGTCTACCTTTTACTTAAGGAAATTTGCTCATCTACATCAAACAACCAAACCAAACCGACCCAGAAAATTCACTCGAAAGTAGGGTTTGCGGAGGGTGAGATGTATGCAGACCTAGCCTCTACCCCAAAAGAGTAGAGCGGCTGTTTCCATGAAGACCCTAGGCTTGCACAAGAGTATGCACAAACAAGTAAAAAAAATAAATACTAGCATGAGGTAAGCGAGCACGACAGAATAAGTAAGAAAAAGTAACAAAAAGGTACAATGAAAACATAGGAAAAGGCAAGAAAAGGAAAACCCTCCCAGAGCAAATAAGGCAAAAAACATAATGGTTAAAAATGTTGAGCAAACAGTATGTGTCTGGTGTGATACAGTGAAAGTGTTCATAGTCATTGGATAGTGGTGGTTACTTTATAGATGTTTAACGGGAATGAACTAAAATTAATTAGATAAAATTCCTTGCTGAGCTAGAAAAATAGAAAACTAAAAATATTCAAGTAAATATTTATTTCTGCTTTGGCTATTATGATCAAATGGCATCTCAGAAATTGTTGCACTTTATCTTATCGTACTTATATTCTAACTCTTGATGAATTCCTATGTCATTCACCCCTTCCTTCTTCCTGTTTAATTGGTAGTTTTTATCTGAGTTTGAATTAGCTTCATTTTCAGTCTTGAACACAGTTATATATCTCCCATGCATGTGAGCACAATTCTCTGCTTCATGTCTTTGGTGTGCTTTTGCTTGTAGGTACAAATAATTCAGCAGATAAATCATGATGGAGAGGTGAACAGAGCCCGTTATATGCCTCAAAACCCTTTCGTTATAGCCACCAAGACAATTAATGCAGAAGTATACATTTTTGATTATAGAAATCACCCATCTAAGCCTCCTCTTGATGGAGAGTGCAGGCCTGATCTGAGATTGAGGGGCCACAGCACCGAGGGATATGGTTTATCATGGAGTAAATTCAAACAGGGTCATTTGCTGAGTGGTTCTGATGACGCCCAAATTTGCTTGTGGGACATTCATGCAAACCCGAAGAATAAGGCCATTGATGCTATGCAAATTTTCAAGGTATGCTATGAAGTGCCAGCATATCTAAATTCTGACATTAAAGCAGCTAAAACATGTCCTTTTGGTAGATGTTTTAGGCTTTTAGCTGCTTTGGTCAATACTCAATACATACATAATATTTGCATGCTGCTAACTGACGTTTAATCAGCTTATTTTTAAGATCGTTCCTGCGGGTGCAATGAGCTGAATTTACTTAGGGGATTTTAAAAAAAAAAAAAAAAAACTCTTAATACCTCTTATGTCTGAATCGGTCAGTCCTTTTTACATGCAGACTGTTTTTTTTTTCAGATTCAGACCCTCTTAGGTCTTAAATACCTCTGAAATAATAAGTGATAACCTAACTTCTTAAACGTCTGCTAATCGCCGCTCAAGTTCACAGATTTGATAAATGTGGTCTTCTACAATTGTGTTTATTTTCTTTCGCATGTCACTTGCTATGTTGAAATTCCTCTCTTTTTAGATTTGTATGTAACTAATTCAGATCTCAGACTTTAGACATTACAAAAACAAACAGTCTTATTGATTCAAATTTCAACAGCGGCACCACCTCTTATTAATCAGTAGTGAAATAAGCCTTCAGACCTCTTAAAAACAAACGACACCTTATAGGACTCCACAATCCACATTGATTTTATTGCAAGGCTTGAGACAGTTTAAATGCTTGTTGAACTATATGTGCCATCTTGTTGCTGTCTTGGCTGTTGAAATGGAATGGTTGTGACCCAGTTTAAATGTTATTCATTTTTATATGAAGGGATGAAATTTTGAAAAAAGCCATTTGCATTAAAAATATGGAGGTTATGATGTTGGGTCATGTCGCTAGCTTATATGAAATTGAAAATGAATAATTTTACACCTAAATTATAACCACCTGCCTAATTCTGAAATGGTATATATTTTCACCTCTTTATAGGATGTATTGACATTTTCACCCTACACCAATTAATTTGGAACACGAAGCTTGTTGCTGTTTTCTAATCTCCATGTCTTTTTTTTTCTGGTTAAAAGATTCATGAAGGAGTTGTAGAAGATGTAGCATGGCATTTGAGGCATGAATACTTGTTTGGTTCAGTTGGCGATGACCAATATTTGCACATATGGGATCTACGATCTCCATCCGTCACCAAGCCTATCCAAAGTGTAATGGCTCATCGAAGCGAGGTACGTATAAGATTTCATACTTCTCTGTTTTTACTAGAGTTATAATACTGGGAAGGAATGAGGAATGTTTTGGCTCAGATACATTTTGGATCCGAGTAACTCTTTGATGATTTAATAGTTTCCCTTGACTACATGTCAATCTGCTGCTTTCATTCATTAGTCTTCTATTTTCTGTTGGCAGTTCCTAGTTCTAGTTTTTCTTACTTTAATTCTTGTTATAAATACCTCTATATGTGTGTGTGTGTATATATAGGGAGGTTCAAATAAGAAATACAAAAAGGTTAAGAACATGAAAACGGTTGAATTACATACGATTTTACAATAAACTCATGTATCAAATCACATTTGATTCAGCGACCTTGTAATCGCATGTTCTTGCTCTCTTATTTTGACCATATTACTGTTTGATCCTTCCCCACCCTCCACCCCCCCCCCCCCCCCCACATGTGTGTGTATAGGGGCTTAATCAAATGAGAACCCTATATATTGAGATCCAATGTGAGCCAGTCTTTTTAATTAATTTGTTTTATGATTTAATTAATGATAAAGGGTGAACTGGTAATTTTGTAAAGATGATAACTAATCTATTTAATACAATCAATGTTATGTTCTCCCTCCATATTTTTGAAAACCCGAAGGATCCCTGCCTCTCTCAAAACCCAGTCGACAGCCACCCCTATCTTTATCTCATTTCCGGCCGGCAGCCACTCGTCCGATATCACTTCTTGCTGAAAACCCACCGGAAACAACGATGATGTTATATGCCCGCAAAACATCCGCCACTCGGTCCTCCATTACAAGAACGCTGGAGAACATCCACCACCCATGAACCGATGAAGATGAACATCCAGCACCCACCGATGAACCACACCTAGATCTACAAGCTGGCGAGCACTTCCCCACCACATTCCAAACAAGCGTCATCGGTCACCATTCCATCACATCTATCACTTTGCCTCCTTTCATATCTTCCCCTGAATCTTCTTTATCTTTCTGATCTTGACCAACCAACTTTATCTCCATCAATCCAATTTGTTTCTTATTTTATTTAATCTTCTTTGTTCATTCTTTTTGTTTAGATTTATGTGGATCACAATCGATCACAACGTATTTATGGGTTACAGTGTGATATAATCTTTCTTATGTTTTGAAGATATTTATGGATCACGGTGTATCACAATGGTAATGTTCATAATGTATCACAGTGGTAACGTTCATAATGTATCACAGTGCCGGAGAGGAGAGATAAGATTTGCAAATACCTAAAATGCCCTTTGTTTAAAAATTTTAGTTAAAATTACTAAAATTATTAATTTCATAATTTAAGATGATTTGTTGTAAAGATCAGACCTCATGGATCTCATGAAATTTTCGATATTCCAATGAATGACCCCTATATATAACGGATCCAAAAGAAAAGATGGTTAATTTACAAGAAGTGCAATAAGGCCAAATCACTTGGGATACAACAAATCGCTTTGACCAGCCATTGTGCGGGCTACTTGTTATGTGACCTTGGTCGGACGCGTTCATGACCTTATCGCATGTGATTTGGTCTTCTCCCATTTCCCATAAGTTGATTGCCTTCCCGTTTGATCATCCTGTGTGTTTATGTGTTTGTGTGTGTGTGTATGTGTCAGGATCAATCTCAGCCACTCATCTCGCGGTTACGGTGGATGTGATCATGGAGGATTGACACGATTCATGGGAGGGTAGAGATTATTAAAGGGGGGACTGGTTGAAGCCGCCTTTGTTGACCGAGATGAGTGGTTGAGATTGCTCCTCGCGTTTTTTTAAAAAGTTATATTTTTCGTATGAACTTCCCTCCCCCTCCCCCCCCCCCCTCTCTCTCTCTCTCTATATATATATATATATATATATATAAGGGAAGGTTCACATGTGAACCACTTTTTGGTTGTGAACATGAGGACAGCCGATAGCGCGACATGTGGTGGATGACTAGGCGCCACGTCAGGTCCACGGCGGATGACTAGGCGCAATTCATGGGAGGGCATTGAATTAAAAGGGGGGGGGGGGACCACACTCAAAACCGCCTTTATTGACTAGTCTCCGCCATGTGTCGCGCTCTCGGTTGTTCTCACGTTCACAACCAAAAAGTGGTTCACATTTGAACTTTCCTCTCTCTCTCTCTCTCTCTCTCTCTCTCTCTCTCTCTCTCTCTCTCTCTCTCTTTTCTCTCTCTCTCTCTCTCTCTCTATATATATATATATATATATATATATAGGGGAAGGTTCAAACGAGAAGCATGTCAATTTAAGAGAATGTGAGGAGCAATCTCAGCCACTCATCTTGCGGTTACGGTGGACGTGATCACGGAGGATTGGCGCGATTCATGGGAGGGTAGAGATTATTAAAGGGGGGGACCGATCAAACCCTCCTTTGTTGACCGGATGAGTGGCTGAGATTGCTTCTCACGTTCTCTTAAATTGATATGTTTCTCGTTGAACCTCCCTCTATATTATATCCATGTTAACTATTATTCACACTTAAAATGTGTCATGTGCTAATTGCATTATTAATGTTTATGTATTTATTATTTGTTGGTGCCTTTGGCTTTGAAGTAGGTTAACTGCTTATCATTCAACCCTTTTAACGAGTGGGTGTTGGCGACGGGGTCAACAGACAAGACTGTGAAGCTATTCGATTTACGAAAACTCACTTCTGCTCTGCATACGTTTGACCGTCATCAGTAAGTGATCTTGCATGTGTTTTGGATCAACTTTTAGAATTCTTCGTTTACCCTTTTCCGACACCAACTGCCTTATTCTGTAATAGGGAGGAGGTGTTTCAGGTCGGTTGGAGCCCGAAGAACGAGACTATTTTAGCATCCTGTTGTCTTGCTAGAAGACTCATGGTTTGGGATCTTAGCAGGTATCTTCATCAATTATCCCATCTTTTACTAATATTTATCATCTTTACATTTTTTCCCCCGAGGTTATGATGTTTGCTTCTGGCGAGAAGTGGTTATCAATCGTTGCATGCACATTAGGATGAGATGTACAGGATCAACGGTTCAGATCCACTTCTCACACGATCCTTCATCTTAGGGATGATTTATAATCATGACTTAAACACAATGTTATGAATTTGCACATGTTTTAAAAAGTGGGAAATGGAACCGATGTTTTTTTTTTTCTTTTTTTCGTTTCGTTTTTAACTTTGAAATGCAGGATTGATATGGAGCAAACGGCAGAGGATGCAAAAGACGGTCCACCGGAGTTGCTGTTTGTCCATGGTGGGCACACGAGTAAAGTTTCGGATTTCTCATGGAACCCGTGTGAAGATTGGGTCATCGCTAGCGTTGCTTCGGATAACATACTTCAAATATGGCAGATGGCTGAAAACATCTATTATGATGAAGATGACTCCCCCCAATCTCAACAACAAATATAACAAACAACAATTAGGTAACAAAAGGCTTTAGATCTTGTAAATATACAAGTAATTAGGTAAGATTGCTTTTAGTAGCAACAGTTTGGCTCTCAGAAGTTGGTTTCTGTTTTTTCTTTCTAATTCACTTCATTAACCATAACCCAAGGTGTGAGCAATAAATACAATTAGTGTTCTTTTCATTTTCATTATCTACCAATGACATGCTTTTTTTTTCAAATAAACCGAGAGCGGTATTTACCGTCTGGAGGTCGGGCGGTGGGATGTATACAGATTTGTCTTCTGCTATGTGAATGAGTTATTTTATGTTAGTTTATGGGACTAGTTTCATTTTGTTTATGTTGATGCTTATGGGATGGAGTTGGTTTATGGTTGAATCAAGAGGACCAATCTCTTTTCTTTGTGGATCTGGAACTTTTTCCAACAAATTTATCAAATTTGATATTTTGGACCAACAAGCCGTTTACTGAACTGTTATTCGATAAGCGTTCATGGTGGTCAGGATTTTAGTCTATTAAAACGGTATATATGCAACATTTATTCTGTATATGTTCGCTGCGTAAGAGTCGTTACCCTTACTTACCTAGTAAGACCTTAGCCTTATCATGTAACAATCTTGGCTTTGAAAATGAATTACTGGTAAGGCTACACGCACCCATACTCTCCAACCCTCTCAACCCACTCACTTTTTGAATGCCACATCAGCTTCCACATCAGCTTTTGGTCAACCCTCTCTTTACCCTCCCATAACCCTCTACAACACACACCCAACCCTCTCAACCCTCTCACACAATACACACACAACACATCATAATTTATCAAAGATAATGAGTTCTAAACCTTTAAAACACATCATAAATTCATGGGTTGAGTTATAAACCTTTAAAACACATCATAAAATTAAAACACACACACAACACACACACAACACACGTAAAGTAGAGCGGGTTGGAGAAGCCAACCAAGCCCCAAGCCGCCGGCTTGAATGGTTGATGCACCCAACCCAAAGAGCCCGCCGGCTCTCCTTCCTTCCTACCCGCTGTGAAGCCGCTGTGAAGCCACAGGCGGTGCGAGCAGCCTAAGCATCTTAAAATCCGTTAGTCATTTATGTAAGACTTGTTTTCAACACTTATTGAGTAAGTTTCTAAATCACCACCATACTCAAATTAATAAAATAAATGATGTTAATAAACGTTTATCTAGTAAATATTTAGTAAAGATCAGGTAGGTATTTGGTAAACTTTAAGGCCATGCGTAGCCGGAGGCTTGGGCTCGACGGGCTGCTACCGCTACTAAAAACATCGTTAGCTACTACAACTGCTTTATATTTGTTTAGTGAGCTTTTCATATACTTATATATATATATATATATATATATATATATATATATAGGGGTGAGTTCAAATGTGAACCACTTTTTAGTTGTGAACGTGAGGAGAGCTGAGAGCGCGACACGTGGCGGATGACTAGGCGCCATGTCAGGTCCACGGCGGATGATTAGGCGCAATTCATGGGAGGGCATTGAATTAAAGGGGGGACCACACTCAAAACCGCTTTTATTGACTAGTCTCCGCCACATATCGTGCTCTCGGCTGTCCTCACATTCACAACCAAAAAGTGGTTCACATTTTAACTTTCCTATATATATATATATATATAAATAATATATAATTTTGGTGCCGGCGGGTTGGGAGGGTGGGCTCAAAGACGGTGTGTGTAAGCCGATCTATCCAATGAGCCCTCTCTTTCTTATCTTCTCTCTTTATCTCTCTCTACACTCTACTTTTCTCTCTCTCATTTTGTTAAAAAGAATGTACTTGGTAGGTTTAGTTATATTAGAGAGGGCTTCAGAAGACGACGTATTATGAATTTATGTAAAAACGGACCTACCGGAGTGCAACGAGACTTTTGCCACAAAAGAACCTAGGATGGGATAAAACTTGAGCCTTGGAACGTGGAATAGAATATACCTTGGCCTAAGAGCTGGCTATACGCCGAGCTACAAATCACATAGCGCGTGTTTTTCACGTCCACTCACTTTCTATATTCACGGTTTAATGTCCACCCACGCTCTCTCTTCCACACAGCGCGTGGACTTTATCCCAACCTAAAATTACCACCATCTTTTATTCAAAATCATTTTCCTACCTATATTTTCAAGATAGGTATATATTCGTCTTTATATTAAAAATCAATTGGTTTTTCTCTTAAAGTTATAAAAAGTCATGAGTGGGTGTTTAGCATTGCTTATGTTCTTTTTCTTTTTTTAATAAAAATGTTTAATCAACTTATAACATACTTACTCACACACCCTTATAATCCGAATAAAAATTATAAATGCTAAAATTCTTTAATCACATGAATATATATCATTAGAGAGAATATGTAGGAAAAATAAATTTAATTTAAAATATATAAAAAGTTGATTTACCATTATTTTATTTGTTAGATAGGTACAATAGATTTTTATCCCTATAATCCCATATCACATACACTACTCACATCCCCTATAAATGGGTGTGGATAGAGATCACTAGGGGGTTCTTATCCTCATCCCCTTACCTACATGCAAACAGTCACGTAAAATAGACATCAGCTACATAATATATATCTTTTTTTATTGTAAGCATATAGTTAAATTCATAACACAATGTATATCTTTTTTTATTGTAAGCATATAGTTAAATTCATAACACAATGCATGAAGTTAGTCATACAAATCCATATAAACCTATCATAGTTTATAACCCGGTGTGAAGCCCGGGGCTCTTAATAACTAGTTTCAATCATTTTTTGTACCACAAAATAAATTATGTTAGTTTCCAACCAAAGAAACTCACAAGGACATGGAACCTAAAGTAAAGGAAGCTTCACTTTGAAGATGAATCTAGACAGAGCTCTTCGTCACTTTGTGCTTAATTACTTGGAACTTGTTCCTAGGGTGGGGCTATCGCCATACACATTCCTTTTTTTGGAAGGTTCATCTGGACTTTGGCCAGACTACATCATTGACAATTTTTACCGAGAGCTAAAGCATGCTCTCTTGGGATTAACACTCAGCGGCCCTTAGTTGCTCACCCCTGGATTCGAACTTAGGTGAGTTTTTTCCCAACACCAAGCCTTTATCGGTAGGCTGCTCCATTGGGGTTACCATACACATTCCTTTGTTAACTTCTGTCATAGCTTGGTCTTAGAGACCATCCACTCCGATGCTTTTTGCCTCATCAAAATTTTGCTTGCATAGATAGCCATCGCTTTTGTCCGATAAACTGATCCTAGCAAAATGAATCTTTTGAGATTTATAAGACAATCCTTATTCTCTATTTACTCTTTAGTATCATTTGTTCGGAATAGCTGATATTATAGTATCACAATTAAATTGAGGCTTATGTCCAAGATAAAATTGTGGTTTTACTCTTAAAACCATTTATTAAACATATAGTGTAACTAGATTCATAGAATGATAGAAAAAACTTATATTTAAAGACATGCATCTTAATTAATAAAATAATTTATTAAGATACTATCTAATTAAATATTAATCAAACATCTTAATTGCGCGTGGATCCACGCTCCCATTAAGTGCGTGGATCTGGCACGTACCCCACTTCTCCCCCTTTTTCTCTCCCTACGTTTTCAGAGCGAATACGTT